>CATQJL010000001.1:58851534-59589317 GCA_958299035.1 Cylicocyclus nassatus
TTTGAATGGAGGAAGCTCTTAGAAGGCATTGAAAATTATGAAAAAAAGGGATAGGACGAAATTCGCAAATTACTGGGATTAATCAAAGGGAAATACCGTCTTAAGATGAGCTAGCGTGCGGTCACCGAATAGAGCCAAGAGAGGTATGTGATCATGGTTGTAGTTCAAATTCTCATCCCGTTGATACACATGTATTCTCCCTGCGTGAGTTCATCTACTTATTCACAAGGGAAGTTGAGAATCCAAAGTCGATGTTGGCTTTCCGCATGAAAAAAACATGTTATGCATAGAGGTTGCTCTCAAGAAAGCAAGCTACTGCTCAATCAGTCTCTGCCTTTTTCCATGTGTCTTCTCCTTATTGACACTCTGAGTTGCTCAGGATCTGATTAAATGGTAAGTTATCAACATTAGTAGCACAACAGCGCACAGTTGTTTTGAGGCCTTCTAAGCCGATTATCGAAATTGCTCTGAAATGGACAGAATCGTAAGTATCAAAACTCAACGTAATTACGTAATTTTCGCAATTTACTATCATTGTAAGATACGATGCGTTTTGGTTTGAATATAATTGAGTCGCGACGAAAGTTGCATTGTATCAACGCACACACAATAGTTTCGCTACATAATTAAACTTGCTCAGCTTGTCAGCAATATGTCGTATTTACTCAAGACTTGATAAAAAAAATCCCGAGTAATATACTTATGTTACTATCCCTTGATATATCAGCAGTTGATGAGTTGTGCATATAATAGTATTCAGTGCGCTCTATGATATGGTATTTGTTACGAGTTTCTATCTCAATTTTATTGGGCTGCCTGCTTGTCGCTTTGCAGAAATATGCATATCACCATTACGCTTTCCTTAGCTTCTGGGACAACCATGCCACTCCCCTGTCTTTGTTTCTGGTTGGTAAGTCCGATATCCTCTCCTTCGTTGTTGTCTTCGCTCTCTGAAATTTTTATTTATCAAAAATTAGTACAGCAGAGTCATTCTGAGCTCCTATCACATAGCCATCCGCATATATCTCAAGAAGGCTTTTCTCAATTTCAAAATGATGTTTTGTCAATGTAAAGGGTTTTGCAGAATTAAAATTGCAAACAAAGTATAAAAGTCTGGAACAAAACTTCATAAACAAGAAGTCTGAAAACGTTTCAGTGTTTACATGAGACAATATAATCTAATCCACGTGTCATTCTTTGCTGTCTTTATCAAATCAATTGTACGATGCACAGCAGAGGTATGCAAAACACAAAATGATACCTACGTTTCGCTGTAGGTAGGTTTCGCTGAGGCCTCATTCTTGACGAAGACCTCGTTTCCGATGGAGAATTTCGGCCCGTCATTCGAAGAAGTGATCCTCCGGAAAATTTTTTGATTTCTTCTCCTCTGATGTAATCGCATACGTAAACCGCTTTGCCTCTGACTCCCTTAAAATTTAAGTCCGATCGAAAGATGGATTCTGAAGCAAGATAATCGCTTTGGAAAAAGGGGACCAATCCCGCCTCCTTGACAAGTTTGACGTGGTCAATAGGCTAATACATTAGATCTACGGTGCTCACCACGTCAAGACCTGTCTCAAAATCCCCCCCCCCCCCCCGGGTTGACCCGACAATGCCTGAGCGGTGTCTCGCCAAATCCTGGCTTCTGAGGAGCCCAATAAAAATCCTAAATTCACGAGTACAGAACGCACCTTTTTCGATCTTTTAAGCAAGCCTCTCAGTCGTCTCGCTTTACTTTGGAAAACGAGACTTATGCCGCATGATACTCTCAGGCAATATGCAGCACTTTATATAGTTCTAAGCCGCGAACTCCTTCGGCTTGTCTGTGCTGTTGGACTTTAGAAAAATCCCCGCGTCCTACACTCGTGAAATTAGGGTAAAAATTCAAGACCCATAAGCAATCGCCTAAGTTTGCTAGACTGAAATCATCTCTGGAACACTTAAACTAAGCTTCTTATGCGACGCCGGCTTTACACGGAATATTCTCGCCTTTGCACCCCGCTCATGCGAAGACTCAACTAACAACATGTTCACAAAAGCAAGACGCAAAATTCACAGAGTTAACAGAGTCCGGCATGCTTGAAGTTTAGCCGACATTGGAGCGGGCGGCTCAACTCACCCACGCTATTCCTAAGAGGGTCCAATAAGGGATTTTCCATCATTTTTATGCGAGACGAAGCCCCTGAGGCTAGAAGATCGAAAGAAATCGACTGTGAAACCAAGCATTCATTCTGCCAAGCCACTGCCTCTAACTTCATGCCCATGTCAGACGTAGTTTTTTCTCCACGAGAGGGGGAGCCAAATTGAAATACCTTTCAGAAATTAAAAATAAAAATTTTTTAAAGTAGAAAACAGAATTATAGGAAATTGAACAGTTGCTAAGGTTGGACATGGAGAATCATGGGGTCTGAAACTTGTCGTTTTTCTACGAACATATTAGATAGTTCAGAAACACTGAAAAAGTAGGAATAGCTGGTTTGAATAGTGCTTAAAAAGTTTGCCTATTTTTCTTCCACCTGTCTTTATGATGGATCGAAAATAAAGAAAGAACTTTCGGACCGATTCAACACGAAAGTTACGAAATCTGTCTTTAAATATCTAGAAGTGAGTAGTTCACTCACTCATTTCAATAATTTACATAGATCAGGGTTCAGCACAGGTGGCACTTGGCTTCCAACTCTCATGACTTGAGCTGCTGCATACAAGTTTTCTTCCCAAGGCTGGTCAACTACGCTCATTGGTCCAAACTAAATTGCATACCACGAACAGAACTTCTCCGAGCCGTTGTCACACTAGTCTCGTATCTCACAATTAACCCTTGCTTTCGTCTGCCCATTTTTCCATACCTCTTCAGCTTTGTAGATGTCCCAAGTGCTCATCACTGACAATTTCAGTCTGTCCAGAAGTAACATTTCGAGCTTCAATAAGGCTTAAGGCTCTAACTACAAACGCAGAAGTTCAAAATTGAAAAAGAAAAAAAAAGATAAAGATAAACAAGTGGCCTGCTTATAACGAACAGACGATATTATGGTACTCAACTTGGTGCGTATTTGCTTGATAAAAAGTTAACACAATGTTCAAAAAACCGAGAAAAAGTTTGCAATTTATAAAGGTGAGGTCTTTGCTCAAGTTGGGCAACCTCGTACCACCTGTCAAATCATCTGAAGCTGCACAGAGTTAAAAAAAGCAGGGCTTTAGCCTTTACTCACATGATTTTCCAGCCTTTCTATATATCTTTTCCCACTTTCAGGCCTAATAAGCTAGTTTTTGACCATTTTGCATCCAGTCTTCGTCATTTCAGCTCCCCAAAGAGATCAGGTGTCGGCAATTCTGATCCATGCGTACCGTAGAGCCCACCGAACACTGCTGTGTCGCCAGTCAGGCTACAAACAACAGTGATACTGTTTATTTTGGCGCTCGCAGTGTGTCCCATTCTGTTTTCCTTTTTCTTTTTTCTTTCATGCTTTCTTTCTTATAAGCACCTCGTAGGGATGTCTTACTTTATTTGCGACCTCAATGGAAAATCAAATCTTTTGTGCCATCTCGTGCCAAGCTGTAATATAGATTACTTCCAAAGAAATCATCACTTGTATCTATAGATTTCACAGAAAAACCCACTAGGTCGTTTCACAAATTCTGTGCATTATAAAGATCGGGAACTGGGGAGCCAAAAATTGGAACCTCACCGTATCCGTCCACCTCTCTTGTACCAGGGAATGATTGTGCTGATCGAATCCTCTCTTGTAATCCCATTATTCGTTTTGAGAAATTCAACGTTAAAAAAACGAGTCACTTGCACAGTTTTGGAACTCATGTGGGTGACTTTCGCAAAAATTACGGGGTACAACAGTTCTCACGTACCTCTTCTATTTCCTTTGCACTCTCTTCAGCAAACTTTCTAGCAATCGAATAAACACCTTGAGTAGGTTTCCCAAAAATAAAGGAACAGTTTGAAATTGTGGATTCTAACGCACATTTTCAGATCCTTAACTACAAAACCGTTGGACCGGCTGTGTGATAGCCCTGTTCGGAGGTACTCACTCAATTTTGAAACCGATTTGCACTGAAAAACCAGTTTCATAGTCTTTGAAAGACGTTATGCTCCGTGGTGGATAATTTACAAATCTTTCCTATTACCACTGAGTAAAACACTGAAGTAGCATTGTGTTAGCTTTTTCACCATGGATTTGGCGAGGAACTCGCAGAAACACAACTGACCGTGAAATTTCTTCTCTTCAAGATTACGATGAAATACCGTCGCAGTATCCTGCCGAGAGAATTCTCTTTGCAATATTTTCTCTTCTTTTTTCTCCTAGAGAATGCTTCTTTTTCGGTGGACTCTTTTTCCTCAAGGAGCAATTTTTTTCCATGAATAATCTCAGATTTTCCTTTGGCAACGGCTTCTCCACCAAAAATTGCTTCCCTGCTACTGATTTCTGCTCCAAAAACTACTTCTTTTGTAGGAACCGCATAGTCGGCAAGGAATAAAATCATCTTAAAAGATCGGGTAGATTACTTATTCTTGCAAGAGCTTACGACTGAAACATACAAGTTTGAATAAAAATATGTGCACCATTGCGATAGCTAAAGCTTGCCTATGGCGTTAAATAGAATGATTGGAGAGGTAATGATGTTTAGTTCAGTGTTGTTACGTTTGTATTATTGCCGGGCAACAAAACATCAGTACATTTTTCTGGGCCTTTGTATATGCAACTCTGTTAGCGAACAGAATTTTCAGTGATTACCAAGAAAGCACAGTACTTGCGTTAACTTTGTTACTCTGTGCACATTCAAAATTAACATTTGTTTTACATGGTGAAGCGTATCAGTTACTTTGAGCGAAAACTACTATTGAGGTAAATGTACTATCAATCACCCCTCCTAGTAATTTACTGACTATAGTAATTATACAGCTATGCTATCTGCATACAAACCTAACGACTACTCAATTTTCTATATTGTTTTTGGTTCAGTCAACTACGGCAGAAGAAGGTTTTGAAAGTAGTCATATACAAGTTTTAGTTAGTAGTTATGTACGAGTTTTAGTTAGTGTTCTAACAATTTCTTATGAAAGCGTCACCAGCTGGGTACAGTTACGACAATGGTACGATTGTTTTACGCAGTTTCGTGATACGAGCAAAATCTTAGGATCCACGATTTCCAGTACTCTCCGGGTTCGTGAAATTTTCGAATTTGCGGTACTTACGCAGCTCGCGAGATTTGCACGGTTTCGCCATTGCCCATGGAGATTGCCCACGCTTTTGAGATCTGCAAGCAGCTTCTGGACGCCGAATTGCGGGCGATTTTGGGGTGAAAGTTGGCGTACTAGAACGAAATGTCGGGAATGTTTCAGATGGTCCATCATCGAAAATGAAGGCACTTCATGACGCCGACCATCGTACATCTGTGCGTTTCGAATTGACCCGATTGTTGAATGCTGTTCTGTGCTTAGTAATTGACATTCGCCTTCGTTCTAACGCAGCCATCAGCTTCAAATTGACCACCACTCCTGGTATCGTAGAATATTGTCGTGATATATTTTCATCAAATAAATAACCTGACAGGTCCAATTTAGCTGAATGAATATACAGAGTAGGTTGTCAAAGCACCAAAACGAGACAATAGTCCGCGATAGTTTTCGAAGTTGTTGTGAAATATCATGCCCTATGGTTCATTGACGTGCCTGCACTGAATGCATCAAAGATCACTTTCAGCTGCAACTCTTGTGATGACTTGAATGACTTCAACTCAAACGTTTCCTCTGTGAAGAGGCATTGTTAGGGTTTGCACCTGGATAATGCGGTCAGCAGCAGAGGGGCGCATTGATACAAGTGCCAAAATTGGGATATTTACGCTCCAATAGAAGTTTTGCATACAAGTGCACTTACGTTGTGCAGAGAATTTCGATCAAAAGAATACGAATACTATGGTACCATTGCAAAACAACTCTTTTTCATTACAGTAAAAATACGGGCAAACTTCCAAAATCATGTCGCCTCTGCAAACTGCATTTCAAAAAAAAAATCCTAAGATCTCTGAAATTATTGTGGTGGACTCAGAGCTGATGCTAGTATAACTTTGTACACGTTCAAAGAGCAGTTTAGATGGGGCGACGAGTGTTTTAATTATTCTTTTTCTAATTTAGTTGTTGGCTGAACCACTGTAACTATGCCTCTGGTGATAAAACTAAAGGCTGCTCTATACAAAAAGCCTATATTCTTTCCCATATGTACTGGAAAGAAAAAAAAGAAGCTAGATTTTCCCTACCTCTGTGCATACTTATAACGTTCTTTTAAGCAGAGATGAGTCGCAGGATTGAACTTCGGGACAATAGGCGGTGTGATGGTAACTGTCGGACAAATTCATGCCAATTGTAGATTCATTCACACATCTCACAAGGAAAGGAAGGTTGGTCGAAGTGGCCTTTTAAAAGGAGATGTATACTGCCTTGTAGAGCTTGGAACGCTGACTCCAAATCTGTCTTCTTTATCTGCTGCGGGCTTCTGGGCGAGGAGTTATGAAGGTTTTTGTGAGTAAAAATCTGAATGGAAGAGTAGGCTAAAATCAGCCGTAGCATTTTTTATAGGGCTTAATTGGTATTCGGGTCACTTAGTGCAACAAATAATCTTGAGTTGAATATATCAACTCGCTGCCGCCTCATTTGAACGCTGGGAAAAGCTTACGACTGATTTTACCCCACTCCTGCGTTCAGATTTTTATTCACAAAAACCTCTATAACTCCTCGCCCAGAAGCCCGCAGCAGATACCGAAGGCTGATTTGGAATCAGCGTCCCAAGCTCTACAAAACAGTATACATCTCATCTCAAAAAGTCACTTCGACCAACCTTCCTTCCCTTGTCAGTACTCTACTCTGTCTATTCCGACAATTTTTTTAGTTTAGCTAAGGAGGGGGGAGGGAATGAGCATGCTAGTGCCAATACACGTTTGTAAAGATCCATTGTTCTATCTATTCCAACGAATTTTTGCGGATTCGTACTTACGCGGCTGTGAGTTGGGGCCGTAGAGTGATTGAGCATGCTGGTCACATATAAAATGAAAAAAATTAGTAAAAAAATAGTCAAAATTAGAAAATTAGTCATTACTTTTATCATCTTGCAGATTTTTTCAAACTTCCAGCTACGGGCTGCGAGTTGGGATAGAGGGAGGGGGAGGGGGGGGGGGGGGGAGCATGCTGTTCACAAACACAATAATCGTTTGTAAAAATAGTCATTACTTTTATCGTTCTGATCGATTATTTGCAACCTTTAAGCAAGGGGTGGGAGTCGACACAAAGAGTCGAGTCATGGTGATTGCAAATAATAACAACTATGCTTTGATTAATTACTGATTACTAGTTGGCATCCTTGTTAATAAAACAATATAAACGGTAAAGCCGTAATTAACATGCTCACTTAATTCCCGTGCCAATTCCCAGCCCCGCAGCTCGAAATCTGCAAAAATTGGTAAAATTGATATCGATGAATAACGGGAAGAAACCCACGACACGCTTCCACACTCGAAGTATAGTGGCCAAGTTTGGTGAAAGTTCGTTCGCACCATGTTCAAAAAATCATAACTTCTTTTCATCACAACGATTTTGCGCAGCTCAAATTTTGTCTGAAAGAGTAAAGCATGTAGTTTCCAAAGGTCCCCCGGGGACTTTCCAACATGCTCAGGTTGCAGAGATAAAAATGAAAGAACGAGAACATCCGAAATTCGGATTTTAAAAGCAAAAATTCTAAAAATCTACGAACTGTGCGATAAAATCCAGAACAGCCATCATCCTAAGTTATCTTATGTTTTATTTATAAGTGGTCAAGTTTGTGCTGATCGAGCTCTTCTTTCAAAAGTTATTTTTTGAAAAAAATGCCGAAAAATCGATTTCTTACGAATCCTTAGGAAACTGATTTCCCGGCATTTTTTTTCAAAAAATAACTTTTGAAAGAAGAGCTCGATCAGCACAAACTTGACCACTTATAAATAAAACATAAGAAAACTTAGGATGATGGCTGTTCTGGATTTTATCGCACAGTTTGTAGGTTTTTTAGAATTTTTGCTTTTAAAATCCGAATTTCGGATGTTCTCGTTCTTTCATTTTTATCTCTGCAACCTGAGCATGTTGGAAAGTCCCCGGGGGACCTTTGGAAACTACATGCTTTACTCTTTCAGACAAAATTTGAGCTGCGCTAAATCATTGTGACGAAAGAAGTTATGATTTTTTGAACATGGTGCGAAAGATCTTCCGCTTAAACCTAATACATACATACACATAAACATACAGACAAACAAACAGACATCCGGCTTTCTACTTGCTATGTAAGATTTGCAACCGTCGAACTGAGGGGGTGGGATTTCCGACAGGGAGGGGGTAATGGGCAGATGATTACTTACACTACAGTGCTGGACAAATTTATAGGTCCACTCTAGAAAATGCCATAACTCACTCTGTTGTCAATGAAATGTTCGAAATTTGGTACAGCCGTGTGTTTACTAGATTAGTATCAATTGGTCAAAATTATAGGTCCACCTAGAGTTTTTACTGACTGAAGCACCTCCTAGCTCCCAATTTTTTTAGATAGTTACACACT
Organism: Cylicocyclus nassatus; assembly: GCA_958299035.1. Classification (NCBI taxonomy): domain Eukaryota; kingdom Metazoa; phylum Nematoda; class Chromadorea; order Rhabditida; family Strongylidae; genus Cylicocyclus; species Cylicocyclus nassatus. The sequence goes on from CATQJL010000001.1 coordinate 58,860,123, forward strand.
TAAAAGTGTTGAACAGGTGCTTTAGTCAAGCTTTGTCATACCTCCAAAAAGAACTGGTAATCTGTGTCTTGAAAATGCTTTCACTTGTATTTTGTTCCAGAAACCTGCGTTGAGTAGGAAATTCTGCAGTTTCTCAGCTGTATTGAAAGCGACAAGTTTCATCTCCTTCTGGATTCTTTTTGACGTGAGCATTGAAGAAAAACTCCGACTTTTTGTTATTAAAGCAATCCGATATTGACAATACTACAATGCTGAGCTCAAATTTCTGCCTTCAAACTTCTTTTACAATGTCCACAAAAACATTAAGTAAAGTAAAGGCTTTCTTTCTACGAAGAGGAGTCCGTGTTCCACGGTTACAACTCTAGAGATCCTATGTCAAGCGGTCCTACGTGGTATTCATTGCTTGACACACATGGTGTGTCAAGCGGTCGTCAATGTGTTGAGCGGACTACTGACTTCACGGTGGCTAGAGGTTAGTGGACCCATTTTGGATTGTTTTTCGGCACGTTGCGCCTCGACGCGGTTCAAACGACGAAGTCTGATGAGGCGTTTGGTCGTGTAAACTAATAGATGATTTGACTGAAGACGATATTTGTCGAAACATAAGGTCAGTAAAGGTCCACCATAACAACCTGGTTGGCAGAACAGCACTACACATATTCGATACAACATGCCCAGGTTATAAGATGAGGGTACGTAGAAACTATATCTCTACACTTTCTGTACAATTGGTTGCTTTGTAAATATGGAGCCAATAGAAACTCACAGTTTTTTGATTTTTGGTCTTCCTTTACATTTTTTGTGCTTTAGATACAAAATTCACTATGGCGATTGAAGGTAGTACATATACCGAGTATGAAAAATTTACCTTGGCTGTTGCAGGAAATTGTCGGTAAAAAAAATTAAGCGCATTGCTGCAAACATTTTTTCTCTTACACGCATATCAATTAAACTTAACAGAGGGTTTACCTTCGTCCTACAGAACCAATGTAGAGCATTTCTTGCTAGAAAACGAGAGGAAAAGTACGTCAGTGAGCAAATGTTGCATTAATATCAAGGGACGTCGTACAAAATATCACCCTAGTTTCACGTGTACAAAACGCACCAGTTTTTTTCTAAACTCGACCATTCCAAACATAAGAGAATTCGAGGCCGAATGACCCTCTACGTGCTGCTCCTTACCCAAAAGGATTGTGTGGGGGAACGACCACTCGCAAAGAAATTGTGCTACTTGCTTGAAAAAATAAAAAAGGTGCGTATTGTACTCGTAAAGTTAAGGTAGCCTTTTCATTTTGATTATGTCAAGTCGTTTAAGATTTCCTTCACAAAGGCTCCTGTTCACAGCAACCATTGAACTCGGAAGTAATTCAATCAATGCCTTGCAACTAACATGATTGCTTCAAATACTGCACGCAAGGAAATTTGCACCAACCGAGAGTTGAACCCGGGTGTTTACCGTGGGAGAGTACAGTGATACCGCTACACCATTGGTGCCACGTTGTAATTTAGGACGCAGCCGGCTTTCGAAGCTATCAGTAGCAAAGAACATTCGAGCCATGCAACGACGCGGGGGAGAGGGCAGGGGAGAAAGTTGGAAGAAGAGTCAAGTTGGAGTACAAAAGTAAAGGTCCTGTTGCATCATTTTGATCACCTTGAATATAAATAACCCTCTAGAGAACAACCAGCATGAAAAAAACAAAAATCAAAAAGAAGTCGTTGCAGTTGTTGTTCGTCTACCGTTGAATGTAATTTCTTTTTTAACCAGCTCAGGTTCGCGCTTCCTCTTGAGATGAATGCGGAAGCGGATCTAGTGTAAAACAGAATTTCTGTTTTGTGGATTTACGCTGTAGTTTCTTAAATGACAGGAAGAAAGTCTTAAGCCCAGTCTATATAATTTCGAACTCATTAACGCATCGATGATGTAAGAAATAAAGATATTCATGTATTTAGTAGAAGAGATCACTTTTGGAGAAGTAGTTATTGCAGAAATACTGCAGAAAGTCAGAAAAAGGTAGCGCGGTTGGAAAGCAAATTTAAGTGGATAGATGCTTTTTTGTTCAATTTTTAGCCAGATGTTGAATATAGCAGTCGTAAACTGGCGAATAGCAAAAGCTGGGGCAATTGCAGTTTTGCGTCCGAAATGTAGCGTAGGTAAGTCATTTTAAGCTCTTACTCTTTATGACCCTATGTCTTCTTTTAAAAACGACAGGAGGGGTTCTTCTTGCGATTTCATAATTACCGCACATTAGGTTTCAATTTACAAGACTAACCATGCAGATGAAAGCTCAATAAAAATTATGGTGAACATAGAAGTATGTCTGGTAAGGGTAAAAAATGGACACCCAAGAATAACTATAGTTTTCTAGAGAAATAGAAGTGGTTGAAGTTTCCAATTGTTAGAATTAGTATATTTTCCCTTTCAGACAGCACCTAAAAAAGGTCGTCAACACACTTAATGATTTGGGGGGCAGCCAACATGAACGATAGGTTGTGCCAGCCACATGCGTTGCGTAGGTCAAATATTCTTCAGATTCTATATTTACGTTATGATGGCATTTAGAAATTTGGAAAAAACGCTGGGAGCTTAACGGGCCTTAATCTTTACTTTTCGACACCATTTTCAATCCAGTAAATAGCATATGGCTTCAAAAAACAAGACTTTATGCGCGGTATATTGACAGCCGCAGTAGTACAGTATGCTTATTTCCAGCTATCGTTCATCTTGGCACACACCCAATGATTTTTATGCTTGTTGAAATGCAAAATAAGTCACTTCGACAATTTATAAACTTCAAGCAGTATCTGCGTAGTGTAACACGCGAAACCATCCAAAGTAGCACTGCTGCAAATAAAGGTACAGTCACCAAACCCGCGATGGACTGCTGGCAGCAACGGTTAAAGTCAGGAGATATGGTCATTAGCATTTCCCGGAACAAAGATACGTCTTATTTACTTTTTTGGAAAAGAACGCACGTTCAGGCTTTCATCTGATAAAGCTCTTCACGCTCTATTTATTTATATGCATACTCAAATTTCATCTGCCCTAGCTTATAACATGATTTTTTGGTTTTTACTGCGCCGTGAAATCACCATTTCTCAAGTATTTTGCTTTATTTACTCAGAAATAAAAAGGAAACCCATATTTTCATTACACTGTTTGAAAGAGCATTAAGAGCTCTTTTGAATGATATGTCGATTTCTTCATGACTTCACGATATAGCAGCCCAAGAATGAGAGATGTTTAAGAAAACCCTGTTCGAGTTCTTACAGCGCTACGCGCAGGGTTGTTGGAGAGGAGCGTTAACGCGTTACCAGAACAATAGGCAAAGGTTGTTTATGTAAGCGACGTTTAATCCAGCCTGCTTATTGTTAATCGAAAAAAAATCCCAAAATGTAATAAATCAAGCTGTGCCATTTTTTGCCGTTTACCTTGATAGATACAGAAAAGCCTGTAAAGTGGACTTTCTAGGCTTTTTGAAGGACCTTACCAGACATATTTCGATGTTCAGCATAATTTTTATGGAGTACATACTGTTAGTACATTGTTATCTATAATTAACCTTTCCCAAAATTCCATTATTAGAAGTTTTGACGCGATGCGAATATCAGTCTCTCTTTTCAGTAAGCAACCAATGCGTCGTGGAGGGGTTGGCTCGCAAAAAAAATTTTTGTTACAAATTCCAAAGTGAATCATGGCGTTTCAAAAAAATCGACTCAAGAAGTAGCCCAAACCATCTGCGAGATTGAAAACATAGGTGTGCAAAGATACAGTCTAATCGGTTCATGTATAAAGAGATATTCAGATCGCATACGAGTTAGGTGTGCGGAAACACTGAGTTTTACATTTATTCATAAATTTGGTTGTATTTACATCTCCCTGTAGTACCAACAAACTGTGTTGAAGTATTAGGTTGTTGCAAAAATAATGTCCGTTTTGCAAAGTTTCAATTCAAAAGGCTATAACTTTGTTCAATCTTCATATTTCTTAATGCAATCAAAACCATCTGAAGCAGTAAAACTTTCGTAACCTAACGCGTACCTGCTTCTTCAATTTTGTTTCTAATGGTTGCTAATCAGCTTATTTTGTAGACGCAGGCCAGTAGTATACGCATGCTTAGGAAGACTTTAACAAAGTTCTGCGAAAAGAAAAGATAGAAATCCAAAATTGTGCACTTTTTGAGCCCAATTGCGGTAGGACAGAAATTCTCAAACTATGGAAATTCAAAATACTTCATAACTGAATAGCTAAGTTTTTCTGCGAAAATTGTAGGAAAGATGTCCTGACTTAAGCATACAGAAAAGAGCGAAGCTTCGACGATTGCCTTATTTATGAGAAACTTTGGACCCACAGAATGCCAGCAGCCAGTATCTACTTCGGGGCCCCGATTTCTTGGTTCAGATATTTTCGAAATATCTACTTAAGCATTGTTATAGGTAAACAATGTTCAACCAATACAGTAGCTATGTTTTCAAAAAAAATCCGCTCATTTGCGTTTGAAAGCTCCCAAAGGTCTTTCTCGAGGGACGCAAGCTTTTCGTTCAAATAAGGACTTTCGTGGTCGTGTCCTTCAAAACAAATTCGGAACGCTTTCTAAATTTTCCGCAAGCTTGTTTCCCGAAAATAAAAAAGAGGGGAATGGGCGTGGAGATAACCAGCCCTCCAATAATTTTCTCAAAAACTCAATTGTTTCATCTCAAATTTACTGTTTCTTTTTTGAGAACAGATTAAAACTTTCTTCATTTAGGTAAACTCTCAAAGAATTACTGCTCGTTGCATAGTTTCTTGTGGAAATATTCAACCTTTTGAACTTTTGCTGAATTTTCTCATGCTCTACACATACCTCTAAGTTTTACACAAAAAGTTTCTGCTTTGTAACTACGGAGTCAAAAATTGTTAGCTTCTTACCTTCTCGTTTTTCTTTATATCTCGTGTGCTTCAGTAAAGTTTATTATGGCGATCAAAAATATTAGGTTAGCACATAGTTTTTGCAACTTTGTACATAACTTCTTTGACTCTGAATGAGGCGCATTCTGGCATCATATACAGGGTGCCCCAAAAAATGCGAAGACAACTTGATCGTTAACAACTCCGTTGCTTTCGTGTCTTTCGCCGAGCTTGAGGCACCATTCTGTAGAGCGAGGTTCAACTTAAATTTGTAATAGGGGCGAATCACCGATCGATGTTCGTTACTGTGGAATTGCGGTATGACTTCTAGCATGTGGATCTATTGCGAAAAATGCCATTCGACAAACTTATTTCAAAAAATCTGAAAAATCGTGTACTAGGGTTTTCGTACACGCTAATTCCATTACACAACTTTTTACGAGTGTTTTTAGCTTTTTTGACGGTTTAATCACACTTCTAACAAATGCTGGGAATTCATTATTACGATTTAGCTGGGATAACCTTGGAAAGAAGCATCACAGTAAAGTGGAATTTTCATGTTCGAGCTTAATGGCTTCCATTAGCATAGTATAAAAGATTTTGGCTTGTTTGATTTTGTTTGTGGAGAATGTGGTCTCCAATGGTTGTTAACAATCAAACAGTGTTCACATTTTTTGGGATACAGAAAGTGAATTGACCAAATTTAGCCGGACCTTCGGACAAAATGTTCTCAGAGGTTGGCTACTGTGATCAGTGGGAAGAGAACCGTAAGAAGAGAACTGTAAGTTAAAGCCAATTCAAGACTGGGCGATCTTGTGACTTCGAACAAGTCAAATGCGTCAAAGACGTCTCTGCCAACAAAAAGAGTCGAAGCTATCAGATTTTGCCGGAACTTTACATAATGGCGTAATTTGGCATGCCGAACACTAATATCGAATCCACTTTTGGCATTGGAAATCAGCCCATTGATCTTTCATGGCACAACTTCTTCTTAGCAGCGTAAGCCTTCCACGCAAGATGAATATCATTTTCGTAATCTGATTGTCGTATAAACCATTAGACCAAAATTCATTCGAATTTGTGACAATTCCTCATTCTTTCCCATTCTGCTTTACCGTAACTCTCAAATGTCTTGACGGAATTCGGCAGAAATGCCTGCATATTGAACTTCCGAAAAATGGAAGCGTTACATTCAATAAAACAAAATTTATAAGAAAATGCAGAACCAGGGCTCGGCACGAGGTGGCTAGATGAAAATGCAAAAAACGAAGTCCCCCTTGAAGTCCCCCTTGACTTTTGGGTATTTTTACGAAGTCCCCTTTGACCCCCCACCATATTCCCTAAAAATCCTCCAAAAAACGAAACGTCGCCAAATAGCCAATTTTGCGTGTCGGTCACAAAAACGAAACCCCCTTTGCTTTTCGTCCCAAAAACGATATCCAGCTTGCTTGTAAGCCACCTCGTGCCGAGCCCTGTGCAGAACTTATGTGCCAATAATCTGATAATATTACTTCAACTGATGTGCCTTTAACATTCTAAACAAAAATGATATGTGGGGCTGGTTATCTATTAGGTCGTTCCGAAAGTAATGTCGCTTTTTTCAAACGTACACCACATATCGCGGAACAAAGATGTGTAAGAGATTCTGGTAGCATTTGATGCAGCATTTCATTCTCTTTCTAATGGCTATATAACTATCGCACAAAATTGAATAATCTCTAGGAAAATTATCGGAATCTGCGACCCATGCTTTTTGAGAAGGTCAAGTTTAACAATTTTTCCAAATTTTTATAACAACCCCTGGAAGAATTCCAAGTTTTGTATGGATAGAGCAAACCCTACGGGAAACAGCACAACTTTTTTCTACTTTTCAAAGCTCGTCATAATTTCTGTATAGATTTTTTGATGGAACCACCGAATTTTAGCAGGCTCGTCTCAGACACAAACGCATCAAACACCAAGAAATCGTCGGATTTTGTAACTTACAAAAATGGATTATGGTTTTACACTAATTTTACAAAGCAAATGAGCGTTTACCGCTTCAGATTAGCAACTTTCGAAAATTCCGGGTACAGCCGGAGGCGCCCTGGAAAACCTGAATTATAATGATTTTATCTCGGAAAACTTGATAAATCGGAAACCAAAAACAACTGGTAAAAAGAGGAGAAAAAGCTGCGTCGAATGACACCCGAGTTGCTTGCCGGTTGTTGTTCTGTGAGGTTTGAGTTGACCAAATATGGAATTTGATGGCATTTTAAAACTGATTCCAGAAATCTAAGAAGCAAGCTAAAAAAAAAGAAAAAAATTATCCTGTGTTCTATAGGGTTTGCTCTATCTACCTGCCACTTGAACTTCTTCGGAGAATAGGTACAAAAATTTTAAAAAATTGCCGAACTTGACCATGGCAAAAAGCATGAGTTGCAGATTTTGTTAATTTTTCGAAAGCTCAATGAAAATTATGCAATGATATTACAACCGTTAGAAAGAGGATGAAATGCTGCATCGAATGCTCCTAAGATCTCTTGAAAATCTTGATTCCATGAAATGTGGCGTTCATTTGAAAAAAGCGACATTACTTTCGGAATGACCTAATACTTATCCTGATATAAAAAGTGTGCCCAAATAACTCGGACCATATTAACATTTAGCTAGGCACATATGAATTAGAGAAAGCACTGACACTTTCAGAGAGCGAATTCATCGTTTGGGACTCAAAGAAGCAATAAGTGGTAAGCTTGTCAGCTTCTGAATTTTCTGCTCATTGCGTCAATAGTGCAGGTGTTTCTTTGGAGAACGCAAATTGCACACGGTCTAAAGGATCTTGTTGACCGTATTGCTGAAAATTGCTGCAAACATTTTTTCCTTCAGGCGCATCGATGAGGCTCAATATCATGAAAGATAACCAGACTTTGTTAAAAAAACCATTGTAGAGCATTTCTTGTTAAAGAATGAAAGCACGAAAAGTAGTACCTACAGGGTACGCCAAAATATTCAAAGTAATGCCACAATAATGGCAATGAGAAATTTGGTCCGAATTCAATGTCACAGAATGCCGTAGGCATACTCTACAATAAGCACTATCAAGATCCCAAATCGGTCTTTATTTATAAAAGTAAGAATTGCAAAAAGCAGTGTTCATGACAGAAAAAACGCAAGATGACGCAAAGGGGTAAATAGTCAAAATTTTTGTTTTGAATACTTCTAAAGATTTTAACCTCAGTGATCTTAAAACCTAAAACTAGCTCTATACAGCGAAATCTTTGCCTGAGAGAAGCTGTCACTAAAAAGATACATGCTGGGCTAATTTGTGAGCCTCTACCCGCGTGCAGCATGCGACAAAGCCAAAGAAATATTACAAATTTTTGCCGAAAAGCAGAACAGGCAATTTCACATTTTTCAACTAAGCTACAATATTAATCAACCAAGAAAACAATATCAAGCTTGACCGCTGGCCGAGCCGTTCTCATATTCGTATGGCGCTCAATGAAACACGCGCAAATAATTGTGGCGCACCCTGTATACACAATTCGCATTAATCCTAGACATTATGGAACATAATAATCTGTGATTTCCATCACGTGATGTTGTCTCATAAAATTTTGTGCAAAAGGCTCTTGCTCACAGCAAATGTAGTATTTTTTGAAAAATTGGTTACAAATAATTGCAGGAATGCCTTGCGATCAACATACATGCTTCAAATCCTGGACACAAAAGAGTTTGCACCAACCGGGAGTTGAACCCGGGTCTGTACCGTGGGAGGGTACAATGATACCGCTACACCATTGGTGCTACGTTGTAAGTGGGGAGGCAGCCGGCTTTTGCAGCTGTCAGTATCAAAGAACGTTCCGTTCGAGCAGAGTGCATCCATGCAGAGTCGGTGGAGCAGAGCGCATGCAACGACGTCAGGTGGAAGGGGGGGGGGGAGAGAAGTGGAAGTAGAATCGAGGAGGGTAGGGTGCAAGATTTATTAAAGGTTCCGTTGCTTTTTCTGAAGCTTCTTGAATGAATGATGATGAATTGAACAATTGAATTTGTGATGCACTTCACAAAAAAGCAAATTATCAACACGAAAAAAAAGAATTAAAAGAAAGTTGCATTTATTGTCAGTGTAATGATAAACATAATCCTCAATCAACTTACATTTGCGCTTCTTTTTGAAAAAAAAAATGCAGTGGATCTATCTGATGTAGGATAAATAAATTCTTTTGTGGTCTTATGTTGTCATTTATTAATCGGCAGAAAGAAACCTTAACTCTAACCTATATAATTTTGGAGTCATAAATGCACTGATGTAAGAATCAACGATATAAGTTTAGTTATTAAACAAACAGATTACTGGAGTAATAGTGCAGAAACACAGCGGAAAGTCAGAAGATGGTACCGCACCTGATACAAAACTGACGAAAGATAAGTGGGTAAATGCTATTTATTAATTTCCACGCCACATTCGAGTATAGTCGAGTATGATAACTGGCAAGGAGCAGAAATGTAGCATTATTACCTGCCTTGCTCCAAAACGCAAAGTAGGTTCTTCTCATTCTGTTTTATAGGTCAAGGATAACAGTAGAGGCTCTTTGCTCTTGCTCTTTGTTTGTTTTTTCAGAATCACTGCACAGTAATCTCAATTTACAATAACAAGACAAAAGTTCGTTGCTCACAAGAATATGTCTAGATTAACTTGTTTTCTGTCATTCATAAAATTCTGAAAAATAGATAATCTCGGTAGAAGTTAGTGTAGTACCTCTTCTTCATTGATTCTGTATTGTTATCTACAGGTGAGCGTAAAATACTGTTTTAGAGCTTAAAAAAATTTCTCTTATAGGCTTTCTCATTCTGCCTAATCTAATGGGAGCTAAAAGGTAATCTTTACGATCGCCAACTTGTAGATAAAGAAGTCTGCTCGGAGATATACGTTATAAGATTGCTTACACTAGCGTTTGTTGAAAATGCACCCAAGGTCTTCTATACTGAACATCTGTGGTAATATGAGTATTTGAAACTATGATAGTGCTAGGTGAGTACCGATATAGTTCTTATTTCTGGATGTTTTGGCAGTTGCACTACAAACATCTGTACAGCGACGTTCTCGCGTGACCTGAATATAAAATCCGGAAACGTAGGCATAGATAAATTGATACTTGTCTTTCTGTATCTACGTGTTTATTTCCTTTTACTAAGACCTATTTGAGGGCTTCTCGCTCCTTGAAGGCACACACCCAGATTCTCGACTTCCATGTTTGTGTGTTTGTGTCCCTCATTCCAAATATGAAAAACGATTTTCTCGCTTCCGAAGCTACATTTTGCACCGCGACTCGGACATTGGCATGATAGAAGGCCCTACTATGGTAGGCTGCCAAAAGCTCAAGAACCCTAACTTAGGGGGAACGGTGCCTTTAAGTGTACTTTGAACGTACTTCATACTTCCATATAAATGTTAAACCAAGTCAGCTCAAACATCTCCTCTAGCGAAAAGTACCTCTCACAACCATTTGATTTCAATCAGATCTCAATTACTTCACTCTAAACTTCGCACCATTAGCATCTGCTGAAAAAGATCTTCTTCTGTTCATGTTCTTGCGATGATTCCAATCATCCCTGAATAATTTGTTCAGTTGCGCGCATATTTTCAAGACAAATATTACGTTGTTGAACTGCCGATTACGAACTGATCACCAGAAACGGTCGGTGGGATTCTCAACGTATTTATCCTCTCGTTGTTGCCAAGTGCTCGCAGGACTTTTTAGATATGTATTAATAATGAAAATTGCAACCAGCAGCTTCTCATTTTCGTACACTTTTGGGTATACAGAGAATATTTCAAACCTCCTTATCTCCGCAAGAATGAGATGAGATACAAGGACTTGCACTTATAGACAAAATAAGGAATCTGCCAATATTCTTGAAAAGATTGGATTAGATTGAAAACTGTCTAGCTGATTTTTCGACGATAAATTTTGTACATCACAACGTAGTTACCCATGATTCAGGGTTGTCACCCTGTTTCACAATTCCTTTGACGTCCAAAGATTCTCTTGTTCAAAGTTGCCAAAGTCAAGGGCACCCTTAAGAGTTCTCGTAACGTAAGTGTTTACGACCAAGGTTACATACTCCACAATTTTCTGTATACGTATAAAAATGCAATAGAGCAGGTTGTGGTAAATAGGTGAAAAACCAAATTAGTGCAAAGATTTGTGCAAATGATTACGACCAACAACCGTACGTGATTTAAATTCAGGATAACTCTTCCTTCAGACCACCTCTGCGAATTGCGAGTTTCACGGACTTATCACTAAGAATTGCTGACAATATGTGTTGTTTTAAAGAGTAGTAAAGAAGTTATAGAGGATTGGACATGACTCTGGACTTCCCATCATATTTTACAACATCTCTTATGTTCTTCGCATTATTACACATATCAGTAACCCGTAGCAGCGGTCATAAATCAAAATTGCCCTCTTAGTCATCTATGTTCCAACTATTTCCTGTGCTCCTGACTGCTATGATTACTATAACTAACTGCATCTCGTGTCATCCACGCGTGATATCTGCACTTCTTCCTCCCCAACGTGATATAAGACCACTGATCTTTGTGTTTCATACATTTTGTAGGTCACCTCATCGTTAAATCGTTTCAAATCCGTAAGCCCGTTTCTTCCAGCAAAACATAGACATGCTGTTCTGCGCAATGACTCTGATAAGTGGTATTTTGTAGAGATAATTGTAGCAGATAGCCTACGTCATTGTTGTAGCCTCCACATAACCGCACAATACTTTTTGATTTTACTCTTTATATCTATTGACAAATTGAGCTACATAGAAATCAAAAGTTCAGTTTATGCAGTCAGTTTGATAGGCAACCACGAGTGTTAAAGTCGAGCATCGTTTCCAAAAGCATTTACACTATAGATTTTTGATTCTGGAGAAGAGGTAAGGGGGTCACAGAGAAGATCCATCTACTGCAAAATGGCATTGCAGGTTGCACTGGGTTTGAAAGGCCCCTTTTACTTTCCACCGGTCACATTTACCTTGAAACTTAGTGCGTCATACAAGCTGCTCAAGTAGCCCAATTTTTTGATTGTTGCTATCACCAAACTAACAGCAGTCAACAGATCGGTGATGTGAGCTCTGAGCCTTGCATTATTCTAGAAATACGTATATTAGTCACAACAAGTCAGTATCTCAAAGGCATTTTTGAACATTGATATATCGTCAAAGGCCATAACATACAACCAAAGCAATTTGTGCACATTTTTATAATTTTTTCCAGTAGTCATGCTCAACAAAAGCTACTTTAAACGACGTTCGCCGAAGCTATTGCCTATTTTCTTAAACTCCTACATCAAATTTGAAAATTGAATTTGTAAGTGAATTCTGAAAAAGAAGGAATTTCAAACCATTACCCGCCCTTTACCATTCACGTAGAAAGAAGCACGATTTTTTTGAGATTTTTTTTACGGAGAAGACTGCTCTAATCTTCATGCGAGGAGCACTTAACATTTCTAGTACCAACAAAAAAAAAGATAATGATCAGAGGATCGGATCAGAGGCTGCAAGTTCTTGGCTCATTTTTCTCGGTCACAGTCAAGCATACATAGTTTTTAATTTTGAAAGGGTATTAGGCAATTTAGACTTGATAGACATTTGAGCCAATTCTCATAGACAACAGCAAAAAGCTTTGAAACAGCCGTAATAATTTGCAAGAATGATTATAAAACAAGAAAGTGGACATAAAAAACCTGTTACATAATTTCAGGGAGTGAACCATCTAGGCTCTTTTGATAAAGTTTATGGTGTCCAGCATCAGAATATTCTGTAGAGTTCGATTGCTGCCGCTAGTGAGTGGGAATCTGCAATCAACTTTTATGTTAAAACATCATTATTATAATTTTTGATAGTTTTAACAGGGTTCGGCACAGGTAATATATAAATATATGTATTATAAGCAAGCTGGATATCATATTGGGACAAAAAGCTAGCAGGATAACGTTTTTGAGGCCGAAAAAAAACACAGCTTAGGTTACGTTTATAGTCAAGTCGTTATAGTCGTTTATAGTCATGTCTTTTAGCGCCCACCCCATCATCCTGACGACTTTACACTCAAAAGTGTCTATAATATGCTCTTCCACCCTTCACACCTAATCGAACGTGGGAATGCGATAATTGAGTTGTCGGCCTTGACTATTACCAAGTTTACTCGCTATGAAAACGGGGAAGAACTGCCAATGCATGATGACGGTGATGACCTTGCGCACCTAGTAAGTACCGAATTAAACCAAGCATGTTTGATTTTTGTTCTTGACCAGCATTTGCATTTCAAGAAAAATTTTAACTGGTCCGAAATTTCTGCGATTTCAATTTGAGATCGCAAACTTCTTTACTAAATATCAATGCATCACCTGCTCAACAAATATAACGCGACAATCAAAACAGTATAATATTGATCTAAGGGTGCAATTTATAATTAATGCATTTTAATAAATCTTCAGTTTAGTAAATTTGCATGGCACACTCATTTTGAGACCGAAAAATTTGTTTTGAGAGATCACTGTCACTCTATGCATAACGTTTCTTTCATACAAAGTCGGTACCGATTCTTTGACGAAGAAGAATATGCCATAGAATCTAGTTCCATTAACCTAGCCCTACTTTTTTATCAGCTTGGTTCTTCTTGATGTGCAAAAAATTTTATTCCTCTCTTCATACATAGAAGACTGATGAACTTCAAAATCAGGAAGCACAAGTTTGGGACCAGTTCAACCTTAAGAAACAATTTTTAGTGTTCTTTTCTTTTTCTACTACCTTCCAATAGAGGATTCATAGTGATGAGTCAGCTGGCCATGCCAGAAGTCGCTTGCCCTTCATTACACACTGATTTGGAAAAACAATAATAATATTAATCAAAGGTACATATCTTTGTCTCCCTGGGATGTTGCGTGAGTTGAGACGTTCTAGACTGTTTTCGCTTCCAAATACGGCAAGATGGGAAACCTTCCAGACCATTTTTTACTCTGGTAAGTAGCCGTCGAAAGAGTTCAGAATACCAAATCAGCCTTGTGAAATCATTCGCACACCAACAAAACCAGTTACTATGTCTGAAGTGCAGCATCACTTGGATCTTGAGTGGGTGCGTTGAATAATTGAGGGCAAATTTGCCATCCAAAGCCAGTTCCGCTGTAACGGTAAAGCACTTTGCAATAACTCATCCTTTATCATGTGAATTTTGCTATAAATCTGTTGCATTCACCTTTAATAAGGAAAGTGCGCACATCCTAGCATTCTTATATAAGAGAGTATAGTCTTTTGAGAAAGTGTTTCAGAAGTTTTCTATTATCTTTCCTTTCTAGTGCATTGAGAAACGTCTAAGGCTTCGCTTTTGACTCATTCTCATACAGAGAGCCACCGAGTAAACTTTTACGCATTTTTCTTGGACTATTCTATTAGGTGGGTCCGAAAGTTTGTGCCGTTCTTTGGAGCTGTTCTAGAATTGTTCAAAACGAAAATAGACATATCAGTTCGACATTTTCCGATGCAGAATTTATTCCTTTTTTAGCAGCTACGTTTCCGTTGTGACTGCTTTGACGAGCGCTGAGACAATTGCCGATAGACCCTTCTTTACCATGTTTGAAATTTAACTTTCAGGATTTTTATTTTAAACTTTTGGAGGTGCTCTATAATTTCCTGATAAGGCAAACCTTTTGCAAATTAATGCAATTTTTTGAACCTCTCTAGCGTGCTTTCTAGAAATACTAAAATATAGTTTCTTAAGTGACCAAATTTTATATTTGTCTCATTCTAACCTCGCAAAACATCAGACATTGAACAGTTAGGGTACTATTCAATGCATCTTTTTATCCTCTTTCTGATAGCTACTCTTTCTTCGCGAAACATGCGACTTTTGCAGACAAAATCGCTGGACTTTCCAACCTTACGGGAGCGCAAGGTTGTCATCAAAATCCCAAAATCTATCCATTTTCATGTAGTAGTGCTGATTTACTTCGTAATACTAGTGGTAGTAATAACCGAGTTTTGGAACTTCAATATTTTGAGGATTTCGTAGTGTTTGGTACAATGATGTGTCACGCGACTTTTACAAGATTCAATGCTCTTGTAAATAATTTATCGAAATTTTAAAGAAGAAGCTGAGAAAATACAAAAAATTGCATTAATTTGCAAAAGGTTTGCCCTATCAGGTGGTTATCAGTGCACCTTCCAAAGTCTAAAATGAAAATTCTGAAAAGTTTTTGGCAATTGTTTTAGCGCCTGTCGCAGCAGTCCACAACAGAAACATAGCTGGTGAGAGGAAGAAATTCTGCATCGGAAAATGTGTGAACAATTTGTCTAACACCATTCTGAACAATTTCAGAATAGGTCGGAAAAAACGGCAAGAACTTTCGGACCCACCTAATACTAAGGATTTACCCTAGAATATATAAACTCCATGGAAGATCTGCTGTGATGTGTGTAGCACTTTCTGCTTAAAGCACGAGTAAACAGGAAAAGTTAGCCACTAATTTCTCCTTTACTTTTCATTTAGAGATTTGATCACTATACAGTGCTGGCCAAAACTATAGATCCACTATAAAAAACTGCCGTAGTTCATCTGCTTTTCAACGAATTGATCTGAATTTTGGTACAAGCTGTGTGTTCAACAGGCTTCCATCAGTGACCGGAGCGGATCCCGCTTTCGTTAGATTATTCAGGAGAAAAATCAAAAATTTCGAAAAAAGCAGGCTCGAAGGTTGGCCAAAACTATAGATCCACCTAAGATTTTTGTCCGCTAAAGTAATTCTCGACTTCCAAAGTCTTTTGTGCATATACATAGTCGAAAGTCAAAGCAGTGGCTTTAGTCCAGCTGCGACATACTTTAATAAGAAACGCTTATCTGCTCTTTTTACTTAAAAAATACTTTCACGCGTATTTTGTTCCCAAGAATGTGTTTTTATGGCTAATTTCGCAGTTTCTTGACTGGTCTGGAAGCGATAGGTCTTCATCTATCTTATAGATGCTCAGCAGTGTGAGCAGTAGAAAAAAAATTCGAGTTTTCGTATTCAGAGCGCACCCGACATAGACTTAGCCGCGGGCCTTCGCTCGAATTTTTTCCCTTCAAACTCTTTCTGGATTGTTGTCATGAGCGTGAACTGGAGTAATGACATTGTTGGTATGTATTAGAGTGCGTATGCAGTGGTTGCAGGTCTATGCAGATCCCATTATGCATGCTAACTGAGGACTTCATCCTGCAAAAAAGTGATTTGCAACAAGCCTCAAAGTTATTTCTGATTCTGATCATAATGCTTATGTGAGTCACAAGACAACATACAGTAGAGGGTGTATTCACTAATTAGCAGCTAAACAATGGCAAAAATTCAAGGAAGGTACCATTTAGTAAGTACTTTGAGATTGCCGAACACACCGCAAGACTTATGCTTTGAAAAGGTGTTGAAATGCGACTTCGCGAACAATCGTGACTATGACTTGCAAACTTCTTTTGTGTAAATAATGCTAAATAATGTTTCTACATTATTTTGAGCTTGCAAAAATAGCGTACAGCAATTTTGAAGGCAAAAATTCGAGCGAAGGCCCGCGGCTAAGTCTATGTCGGGTGCGCTCTGAATACGAAAACTCGAATTTTTTTCTACTGCTCACACTGCTGAGCATCTATAAGATAGATGGAGACCTTATCGCTTCCAGACCAGTCAAGAAACTGCGAAATTAGCCATAAAAACACATTCTTGGGAACAAAATACGCGTGAAAGTATTTTTTAAGTAAAAAGAGCAGATAAGCGTTTCTTATTAAAGTATGTCGCAGCTGGACTAAAGCCACTGCTTTGACTTTCGACTATGTATATGCACAAAAGACTTTGGAAGTCGAGAATTACTTTAGCGGACAAAAATCTTAGGTGGATCTATAGTTTTGGCCAACCTTCGAGCCTGCTTTTTTCGAAATTTTTGATTTTTCTCCTGAATAATCTAACGAAAGCGGGATCCGCTCCGGTCACTGATGGAAGCCTGTTGAACACACAGCTGTACCAAAATTCAGATCAATTCGTTGAAAAGCAGATGAACTACGGCAGTTTTTTATAGTGGATCTATAGTTTTGGCCAGCACTGTATTAGGTTGTCCCAAAAATGATCCTTTTTCAATTCAGAGTGTTTTTGTTTTCCTAGCAGATTTGGGGTACCATTGATAGAGTGAAGCAAGCTCTACATTTTACTACTAAAATCTTACTAACTGGTAAACGAGGTGAAGTTTGAAGTCAACCCTTTTCAGACTTTAATTATTTTAAGAATAGGATCTCATTCCAGAGGGTCATCAAACAGTAGACATATAATAGTGCTCATAAACATTTTCTGGATTTTTTCCACGCTTAGATTTTCGAAACGAAAACAGTTCGAAGATGCGAAGTGGCCACTTTCTTTGGGTTTTTATTTAGAGCTGGTATATCTCGATCACCAGAGCACTAACAAGGATATGATTTCGAGATTATACTAACTAACCATACTTATACTACTAAGTTATAGTGATAGGAACGAAACGGAAATTAGGTAATTTTTGTTTTTTTTTCTTTACTATACATCCTAAGGCTTGCGGATACAGTCGTGTGGGAGAAGTTGGTGGGGGGGGGGGGGAGTTTGTCATTGGCCTTTCTTTCTTCTCTGTCTCCATCGCGAATGCTAGGAGAAAAAGTTTGATTTATTCAAAAAAACGGTTTACTTTTGAGACGACCTAATATTTGTACATGCTCAAAGTACATGGAGATTCAAGATCATTCACAACATCCCCCTCTGACGGCATTATAAAGTGATTTTTTGGGGCCTGTCAATCAGCATCTATAAAAGAATCGCGTTTGGCCACAAACTCTTTTACTGAGCATAGAAGGATTTTTGCCTATAAACACTTTAACATGCTCTTGGCATAACAAGAAGAGTACTCTGCGTTGATACCACTGCTTTCCTCTAACATCACCAATTTTTGTTACTATGATTTACTCTGCAAAGGCATCCACAATCAGGAAATTAGCTTGTAAATAATAAATGTGGCAGGTGTTAGCAACTAGTTTCATTTCTTTTTTCTTATACACTGGTCACGCGCTTTGCATCAAATATTAGATGAATTTAATGTGAAATCTGTGTCGAATAAAGAAAAATGTGCAGCTTAGTCCTCTAAGGTCCTAAGCTAGTACCAAGATTTCTTTCATAGTTCTTATTTATTTATGTGAAGCCTTAGGTCTCAAGCATTGCGTGCATAACTATTCGACTACCCGCTAGGCCTACCTCGTTCGTTTTCATCTTGCTGACTAAGGGTATCTTCTGTATATCACTGCTAAACTTCAAAAAGAGTGTCATAACACCATGTCACTTTCTAGCACACTCAACCCTAATAGGTAGTGATCGTATTTTAGAAATCAAGATAAAGCTAAGAAATTATTAGAATGTAGAAAAAAATATTTGGCAGTTTTGTAAATCTCTTTCTTTGGCTCGTACTTTTTTCCCGTGAGGACAATTTTTTGCAAGGTTTTTCTAACTTTCTCATGAGATTTTCATTATCACTGATGCAAAAGCGTGACTGTATGAAATGAACAAAAAATGAATTCCAATGTTCCAAAATGAACTAGATTTTTCAAAACTACAGCAGGTGAAAGGATTTCTCCACAAGTGCACGAATACTTCCTCTGCAAACCAGTAGTTCAAGCCAGAGCTAGAGTCAAGGAATCACGTTGGCCAGTTCTTCTGTCTTTAGAACATATTTCAATCCAGCGTTTTTCAGTGTTGGTATAGTAACATTACGTTATGTCAACAACTTATCAGCAATTGTTTACCGCCTCTATTCGCACCACAACTGGTCTGTCATTGTTGCCGGTATAGCAGTGCCCTACTTGACCAAAAGACTGTCATGTCTGTTATCAGGCTTTTCTGGTCTAAAACTCTTTTATGTAGTCGAGAAACTTCACAATCTGACTTTTTTTGATTTTTCCGCTCAAGCATCACGTTTACGTGGTCTTCATACCTATGTTTTAACTGTTCATTATCAGTCTCATCTGGTAAGTCTATGTCTTGAGAATATAGCTTTTAAACTTTCAGTTACCAAGTATAATGGATAACAGAGAAGTGAAGAAACTCGTAAAGGAATCACTGAAGAACTGCCCCATTGGCAAGGAACCAAAGGATATTCAGAATGCAAAAGATTTCTATAAATAGTGAGTTGAAATTCATGTCTTGCTTCATCACAAAACTATTATTTTTAGTATGTTCACAAAGCACCCAGATCTCCGCAAATATTTCAAAGGAGCAGAAAATTTCGATGCCGAAGCTGTACAAAAGAGTGAAAGGTTAGTCGCTTGATCTACTGCGTAGGTCAACATTGAGCGTTTCTTACACATATTCTTGGAATTTCGCAAAGGCTGGGGCAAAAATCGTGTCCGCTTGTCATGCTAGAACCATCATGAATAAAAATAATGCAGAGCACTAGTCGAAAAAGGAAAGCAAGCTAGAGTGACCTCCAGTCACCATAAATTATGTTTTATGGAAGTTTGAAGCCAAATCAGCAAACTTACTTGTAATAAGTTCGGTCCTCCCCTTACGCTCCCCCCCTCCCCCCCCCCCCCCCCCACTCGTAAAAACTAAATATCCGTGGACCCTTCCAGTGGCTACATAGTGGACAAAAGATAATGCATATGAATGTTCTTTTGATGAAAAAAAAGTCTGATGCAAAAATGTTGCCGTTTTCGGCTTTTGTGCTGTTTAATATTACTCGAAAAGTTTAGCAAGCACATGCATATAAACTTATGAATTCACTTACAGAAATTTGCGAAAATTACGAACGGGAGAGTGCTAGAAGCCAAACTTCCATTTAGCAATCGTTCGAGTCGGGTGACCAAAATCGAAGTCGTATTATCAGATATGGCTTGATGAGCTGATTCTAATCTCAACCACCTTACCCTTCCTCGCCGCCAGGGCTCGGCATGAGCCGGCACAAGGAAAATCTTGAAACAAAGTCTCCTTTGATTCCAAATTTTCGTACGGAGTCCCCTTTGACTCTAAACGTAAAAAGGCCTCAAAAACGAAACGTCGACTAAAAAACGTAGCAAATTTTTTGCCTTTTAGACCGCAAAAAACGATATCCCCTCTGCTTTTTGTTCCAAAAACGATGTCTAGCTTGACCCGTGCCAGCTGGTCAGTTGCTCGCCGCCACCCGTAACAGTTCGAAATTTTTTCAGAAAAAGTCATACGCCATTCAAAATCAAGTTGCGCAGCTATATTCAAGAATTAGAGATTCAAAAACAATTTTTTATGTTCGATTAAATATGTTCTCTCTTTCAGTGCTTATTTAGTGTTCTCAAAACCATCTCGACTGAACTCCCTTGAGCAAAACTCCAAGAGATTACTTACGAGCTCGTGGGTTCCCATATCCAAACGCTCACATGTAACTGCTGCTAAAGAGCCGTTCAATATATGAAAGCTACTCACGATTCTTTGGTGTAGCTCAGTATCACAAGCTTATAATATCTGATTTTTGAGAAGCTAGTCTTGCAAGATTTTGGCTTTAGAATTTACGTATTACGACAAAAATCGATATGTTAGTCTTGGGTTAGTTTTGCCATATTCTAGCACTAAATTCCTGCATCATTTGCAACAACCGAACAGAGAAATTCTTACGACACTTTACAGATTTGATAAGCAAGGGCAACGCATTATACTCGCCATGTACGTCTGCGCTGACACCTACGACGATGTGAGTTTGGATTCGAATGAATGTGGATTGACTTTTGATGAGAATTTTTCCAGGAAGCAGCATTCCGTGCATATGCGCGCGAGACTGTCAACAGACACCGCCAATTCAAACTGGATCCTGCCTTGTGGGAAGTGAGAAATTTATGTAATGGTTTCGAATTTTGGCAATATGGCTATTTTGCAGGCATTTTGGACGGTCTTCGCGAATTTCCTAGAGACTAAGGGAGAACTCACAGAAGAGCAAAGGAAGGCTTGGTTACAACTCGGTGAAACTTTCAATGATGAATGCCAATCCCATCTGAAAGCTTTAGGACTTCCACACAACTGAGTGAAGAGCTATAAAAATTTTAATGTGATACTCATCCCATGTATGCTGTCATTATGTCATTTTTTACCAGTGCAAGAATAAAAACATTTCCGTTATTTAATGTAAAAATGCCGTACAACTGTTAGAGTCAAGAGCGCAAAAAAGCAAAAAATTTGTACGTTAAGGCAAGAAAACGTAACAGTAGCTGTCAAACCCTGCTCGCACAGCTCTGTCAATAATATATTCGTAATCAGCATGTTCACTTACCCATTGCGTCAACTCCAATCCCATAGCTCAAACTTTGTAAAAATCGATAAAATTGATATCGATCAATAACGAAAAGTAGCCTACGACACCCGCCCCGCCTCGAAGCTGATGTGTCAAGCTTGGTCCGGATCGTTTCAGAAATGGAATTTTCCATTCCGCAAGTATGTACAGACTTACAGACAGACATTCAGCTTTACATATAAAGTACATAAACCCAAGTTTTGCAACAGTACTGGCATTTGGGTAAATAAAATATGTATTCAGAGTGTCTAACACTGATGCTAGTGTGCAGGTGTCTACGGGTAGGTGACAATCGGAACCATCTTCAAAATGTATGTGTTGGTTGGAAAGCTTGGTCCGAATCGGTCCAGAGATAGAATTTCCTATTCGGAACATACGTACAGATATAGACACGCACAAGATATATGGACAAACAGACATTCACCTTTATGTATAAAATGCAACCTTCCTCAAAAAATCCAAAAAACATATATTGCCATGGAGTGGGGGCGGGGGGGGGGGAGTCTACTGCTAGTTTATATCCAAGGGAACCATAAGATTTCCTGCACCTTCGCGATGGACATTAAGAAAAATTGTAAAAGGTTCCTTTCTCACGATAAGGCAAACAATGAAGAATTCTCCTCCCTTTGGTAACCCCCCTTCATTTATTGCGCCCAACGTTCTCCTTCGTGGTTTGAAAAGTTTCTGAAATAATGCCCTGCTCAAAGATGACTTGTAAACTAGTGTCTGAAATCAAGTCATTGCTTAATCGTCACAAAATACCTTACAAATCATGGTTCAGCAGGGCAAGAGGATTTGGTAGGATAAGCGACGAAGACTGAACCGCGGTTTTTCCTGCAACCCATGCGAAGGTGTAAGGCAAACTCTGATTCTAAAAAAAAATTCCATATCGCGCCGGTTGCTTCTTTTGGCTGCGGGCATACAGGCTCCTGCATGACGAAGGCGCAATGGCGATATTAGTTGAGCGGGCGCGAACGCGACGCGCGCCTATCCTCACCGTTGTAGATCCCGCACCTCATGCGCTCTGCGGCTAATAACGCCGCATTCGCGCCCGAAGATATTGCGCCTTCGTCATGCAGCAGCCTATACCTCACCGATTTCATCGCCGCGCCATTTGGCATTTTGCCAGATGTCTTCAAATTCAATACGTCAGACCCCAAATGATAGCAGGTATAACATTCGTAGGTCGATAAAATGTCCTATCTTCCTTACATTTGAAAAGCCCTTACAAAGAGTTACGAACGTGCCAAATTGGGTCGCAACTGATATCGCCTGAAGTACGCCCAGGCTTTTGCGACAAAGGTACGATGAGTCGAGCTCTTGTTCCTGCCGCGAGTATAACGCAAAAATATTGGTTAATTTATTTTCTCAGTGACCTTAGGTAGCTCTCTCTTAAACTGTTTTTTTTTTGTTTCGGGCTGATTTGAGATCCATTTCTTTTTGACTCATCGCCGTTGATGACAAATGCGCGGAGTAACACTTACATGTAGCTGAAGGCTTTAGTAAACTGTTTCTGCTGTTTTCTCATCTGATTATGCTCAAGTTTATTAATCGTGTGAGTGATGCGGCTTGTGTATCAGTTTCCTTCAAAACCACCCGCCCTCAACTGCGATGCGTCAAATCTTGGAACTGTTATTTTCCAAACACTCGCACTTCAAAACCAGCATGAAAAACGAAAGACGTATACAAAAACACAAAGTTTGGATCAAAAGGAGTTATAGCTTGACCCACAGAGTGTAGGCCGCAAAAGCGGCAACCGGCGCCAAAGCGGCCACTGGCTAAAAGCTACAGCTGGCTCGGTATGGAGGCTCTCCGAGGAGAGAAATTTACAGTTATTACGGTAGCCATGCGGAAACAAGGAAACATTTGTAACCAAAATAATCAGGTCTGGCAAGGAACATGATGCTCGGCTTGAGCGAAAGCGAACTGCTGTAGCTTTGCCTAGATGGAAATATAAAAGTAGCATGAAATAAGCCTCTTACACTCGTCATCATCAAACAGTAGTATACACTAGTTTAAGATTTTTTAGCACGCCAATTGTAAAATGAGGATTTTGCGATGCCTGTATGGAGTATACAACCTTTGAGAGGCGTAAACGTCAGAACACTAAGAGAAGCATAGTAATTTTTGCAGGTCTTCGTTTCAAACCGGACGAGGCGTACGCGACGTACACGGCGTACTCACACATGCCTGAAGATATTGGACGTACGCTGCGTACGTGGCGTAAAGTCTGCCCCAGTTGGCTTCGGGTCGAACCGTTAGGGCGAAATGCGCATTTGCAGTGCTCGGCGTTCGCGCTGCATATGCACATTGTCGGAGAGAGCGAAAGTTGAAGAGAGGGCAGACGAGCACGCCGCAGGTGACGCAAAACCCTAGCGACGTGGCCTCCCGCCATGCCAATTTCGGCCTGGTCAAAATTGGGGTCACGAACGGTTGGGCGAGGCTGTACCGTAGGCTCCTACAGTCTGGCCCAACCCTTGCACGGCGGACAACTTTGTTCTTGTCTTCGCTGCAGGACTAAGGGTGTTAGCACTAATTATGCGGACAAGTTCTCACATCAGCTCCAACTGCGCCGCGTTCGAGGCTATCAACGCAATTCAATTTTCTACCATAGCCAAAAGCAGTAGGATTCTTTTCAATTAACTTTGTCGTCCCTTAGAGGGATCCTTTGACAGTTGCTAGTAATAACTTTTGAAATTTTTTAAAGATTCAAATTAGTTTTATAAAAATTTTTTTCGGGGGAATGGCTGACTCCACGCCCCCTTTTTCCAGATTTTAGAGGTTGGGGACCCGCAGAAATTTTGAGAAGACCCCAAAAATTTTTTCGGAGTGCGTGGCTGAGGCCACGCACCTTTATTCGAAAATTTTTTTTGTCGCCCCCCACCCCCGCTCCCAAATTTTGGGACCGCCACTGTTATCCATTAAGTTGGCACATACTTAAAATAAGACGTTCAAGTTTTGGCATCGTGTGACTCGCAAGTGAGTTATAAATCTGCACAAACCGTTTGATTTTTTATGGCAAAATAAAAAAAATCTACGCATTTTCTTAAAAGCGGTCAAAATCGAGGTTATGGTGCTATTTGACAAAAACGAAGACGTACAGAAAAAGAATTGAACAAATTCAGCCGGAACTATAGGCAAAATGTTCTCACAAGGGATGGATACTTGGTCGAAGTGGCGTTTCCATACATAATGTATATCATATCATAGAGCATGGAATGCTGATTGCAGAACTGCTTTCGATATTTGCAAAGCGCTTCTGGGAGGAGAGTTATGGCAATTTTTGGTGCAAATAGGCGGCGGCGCTACGATAAAATCTTTGGGAACTTTAGTCCGCGAGCTCAGATGAGGTCATGATTACTACATAGGCGTCTTATAGTACAATGCTTTAAATTCAATAAACTCACTTTAGTCATTACTCCTTTTAAGCGCCCGAAATACTCCAACATCTATTTTTATCTTAGCCAAATCCCTAAATTTTTACTTCAAAAAATTCCTAAAACTTCTCTTCAGATATGCTTTGCAGTTTTGGAAAGCAGATTTAGAATCAGCGGAATCAGTTCCATGCTCTATAGGAGTATATATCCCATATGAACGCCATTTCGACCAAGCATCCTTCCCTTGTCAGATGCTGGCTATTGGCTCAGCGAAGAACGAATTGTAATGAAATTAATTCGAAATTTGGCGATTTCGTGAAATCGAATTAGCCGAATGCGTCAAAATCGTCTCGGAAATCCATCAGTATTCAAGAGTTGAAGCCGTTGAATTTTGACAGTGCGCAATGGGGTAATTTGGCATGCTAAACACGAATACCATATTCAGTTGCTGTTAGGGTTTGGAATTAGTGGTTTTGTGGAACTCAATTTTATAGCAAAATAGGCCTTCACGCAAAATGTATGTCATTTTCGTAATCAGGATGTCGCATAACTCTCCAAACAAGTCTTATCCGAGTCCGTGCCAATTTCATTCTCTTTCCCATTCAAAAAATTGCCTTAGCCTTACTTTCGAATGCGATGTTGGAAAGTCGGCGGAAATGGTTACATTCGTTACACACATAATCATAATAATACCAAAAAGTGGAAGAACATTTCAAAACATTCAAAAAAAGTCATGATGTTTTTATTTATTTGTCACCATTTTCGTAACAGCTGTTATCATACCTATCACCCTGTCAACATCCCAAACCAAGCTTTCAAAGAATATGCTGATTGTAATTGGAAATGGTGTGTTAGCGTCATGGTAACTATACTTCGTATCGTATTAGGTCGTAAAGAAAGTTCTCAGGCAAGTGCGGATTTTTTTAAAATCGCCGTAACTTCAAGCAAATTGACTCTTCTTTCGAGCTACGGAGTTGTTTGCAAAGACAATTTTGTCTGCCATATATATGTCTTGCTGTTTCAGCACCTCACTGCGGTTCACGAGCATGCGTAGAAGGGAAGAAGGTCGTCGCGAATTGTGGCCTACTTGTGCAGGATTATCTCAGGCAGGATGAAAGCTGGAGAGCTCAAATGCTGTAGTTATATAGAAGTCTGCTGGGACTGTTATGGAGACTATTTAAGCCTTTGAGCGACTACCTTCAAGAAAGTTTTTCCAGATGTCTGAAAAATTGACCATTTACTGCTCCCAAAAATGCCCCATTTTTCGAGTAAGTGACTTTGAAGTCTTCTCGTTCTGCGCAGGGAAAACCAAATCTTTGATTACTGCGAGCATTGTGGGGGTAATGCCTTACACATGAACCCATCATCAAGTTGTGGCGATTCCTGCAGAAGCGACATAAGTTGCGAAAAGAGTGCACTCAGAGGCAAGTTCGACAGTAATTGTAATTTCTGAGCGCAAATCGCAAAACTCGACTCAGCTGCGGGCTTAAGTCAAGAGGCTCTTCAAAATCAGGTCACCCACGACTTGGACGAAATTCTTTGAATTGGACAGAAAAATGTCTGCAGGAAGAAACATTGCGAAAGTTTCATGGTTGGAAAATTTCTTTTTTTGATGTGCAGATCAAATATGTTTTGTAATCAAAAAAAAATTAAGAGCGAAAAGTTTAGGTTTCCCTCTACAGTATAAAAAAACTTGGTGTCAAAGTCCGACCGAGAAAAATGCGTAGAAAATAAAATTTTTAAAGGCCCGGAACTTCCGTTACAACCTAATATTTTTACGTCCGTATTATCGCAGATCAAGAGATGAATGAGATGTGAAAATAAGTTATAAATATCAAAAAAGGGTTTCAAAGGTGAAACTTTAAGTATTTCAAGCTTATTCCTGCAAGTACATCACCGAATTGCACATGCCACTGGGCTCTGAGCGGAATTCATTATGTCAAGCATTTATTCCAACTTTACTCAAATTTATAAGTCTAATCAGCGCAGTTTGAGGCAAATGCTACATTGGCCGCAGCGGCTGGCAATTGCTATCGTTCCTCTTGCACCACACCCGCATTTTGCTTGGGGAGCCAAATGCTCGAACGTTTTTTATATTATATTTACCCCTGCCCCTCATTTTTTTTGTACTCTTCATCTGAAGATAATCGCTATATCAGAGATGAATAATTTTTACAAAATCTCGTATTAAGCTATCAAATTTTAGGGCAAACGCGTTGTTTCTCCTTTCATCTGCAGCGTAAAGATGCAGTTTGTACAAGTGCGCATCTCACGACAGGCTTGGAAAATACGTTCTTATGAAAGTATGCTTGAACGGCCTCTCCTCATCTTCCGTGTAGGAGGCACTGCACTTGTAAAAAAATGGCTCTTGTGGAAAATCGTACTATGCCTCCGCGTATCTCAAGAAGATGACATATTACGCCGCGAGCATTCAAAAAACTATAACAGCAATGGAAAGATCTCAATTTGTGGACATTTAAACTAAACTTTGACAGAGATTATGGAGACGACTCCTGAACCGCCGCAATTTAGTGAGTTGTTATATCTCATCCTGATAAACAACAAGGGCAGAATCCAAACTCAGTAGAAGGGCTTATCGAAATAAACGATGAACACCATAGAATAGTTTACGCTAAGCAGGAACAAACGAAAGCAAATTAATATTACATTCACGGAACGTCATAAGAAATTATCGTTATGGAAATCCACGGGAACCAGCAGACAACCTTGGTAATTTGCCTGAAAGCTCAAAAGACATCTGTGACAAAACACCGTTTGTTCATTTTTGAGAAAAGCAATTAATTCATTTTTTGAGTACTTTGGTACTTTTATTCGTTCAAACAAATTTGTAGAATACCCTCGAATGGCAATATGATTCGTGTGTGGAGTGCACAGATTGCCGTCAAAAACCGAGTCATAGCACCCGTAGTAGTAGTAGTAGTAGAATCTGGCTCATTCGTGAGTGTTCTACTTCAGAAAATCTAGATCTTCTCTTATACTTCACGGTCATGTTGTACTCTTCAGAGAAATGAGGGAAATGAGATTTACGATTATAAACTAGTAGCAAAAACTTTATACTCCGAAAGGCACCCGTCGCCTGTAATGATCAATCGACTGCAAGACTTTGCGCTGGACAAGAAAGTGACACAAAAAGTTACATAATAGACATTTTCATATTAATCATAGTTCTACAGAACATACATTTCAAATCACAAAACGCGAGAAACTGTTTGGCTACCACTGAACATCGTCAAACCTCCTTGGATTGATCGATAGTCAAGCTGTTTATAAAGTGTTCGCAGCTTTGCATCTACGAATTGCGAACATGCTTGTGCTATAGCTGAATGTGCACCCAATCTTTTGCCTATCGGCTCTTATAGCTGCAGATAACAAATCAGCCATTCTTGCGCATTATCACTGTTGAGATATGTTCCTTCGTGCTTTCATCATTTCACCCTAATTCTGACTCATATATCTCGCATGTAATTCCAAATTGATCCTTGAGAGAACTTGTCGTTTATCTGCCTGCATCACATATGACTCGCTCATGAGTACAATGTTTTCTAGATTACAAATCCGCAGTGTTCGAGCTTTCGCTCATTTAAAGATTTGTTGATTAGCATAGAAAATTTCAAGGCTGTTGAGCTTCATGAAAATGAAGAAAAAGATCTTTAGGGTATTCAGTCAGTCATACCAGCGGATCAAATTTTTGACCAACTAAGCGATCCTATGAGCTAAATGATCTCACAAGGGAAAGATACTGGATTGGAGTGACGATTGGGTAAGCGGTGTATACCGCGTATACCGTCTCCAGACGGTGATCTCTGAACCGCACTCCATATCTGCTATGACGTCATTCTGGAAGAGCTGTGAAGGATTTTGCAAAAACGCAAAACCGGCGCCATCCGAGGAATGGAACCCACGACATCTACCTTCCAAACCACTATCCACTGCACAAATCGACCATGACAGTGACGAGGCAATTCGAGTACTTGAATGCGTCTGCTGCACCAAAAATCCTTCATAACTTTTCCAGAATGACGTCATAGCAGGTAGAGCACGGTTTAGAGATCACCGTTTGAGGGCGGTACACGCAGTATACACCGCTTACCCAATCGTCACTGACAAGTATCCTTCCCTTGTCAGAAGCGTGGACTAATCACCGTGACGTCACCGGAAAAAGAAAACTTTGATTTTCCGAGAAGGTATATTCAATAGATTAAACTACGCTGATTCCGAACACATACCTTTTGCTTGAATATGTTTATTGGTAATTATGCTGTTGCTGCGCTTTCAACTCGACATCGGCTTTATTCCGGAAGTTATGATGCTTACGATTATATTCTAACAACACTTTTTTTGAAGTCTTTATGTGCTAGAAATCTTCAACAAGCACATAATTCGTCATCGTAAAACTCACCGGAAGTGGAAGCAGCTCGCATTTTCGAAAGATACAATTTGTGTACTCATTAACGTCAACCAGAAGAAACCAGCAAGCGAGATAGATAATAACAGAGAAGGCATGATGACAACTGCGTCTGGCCCGATACTCAGCACAGATTCCGCCTTATCTGACCATGCAGTTTCTATGAGTGGTTTTATTATATATTGCTTTGATTTGTTGCGTGATAGCGGTACTTAGTAAGTAGTATTGAGATGCGTTTTTGTTTCCAGTATTATGAGTATTACCACGACAGATTCAAAATAGTCAATCATGGTAAAACATCGCGGTGCAAAGTTTGGTTCGGGTCATTTCAAAAGAGAATTTTTGGTTCAAGCTACAAAATATGCATGCATTACATAGACACGTAAAGTTTTGAGAAATGGGGAAAAAGGGTAGGAATCATTCTCTGTGTGAAATGGTGTGACTTTGTTTACTACAAGAAATTTTTTGTTAGGTACTCAAAGAATTTTTTGGGGCTCTATAGCCGATTTTGAAGGGCCACTTCGAGGATTTTTTTACGAGGTTTAATTTAATTTTGAGTTGTGAAAAGTAATGTCGTTAATGTGTAACTCATATAACTGTAGCTACTTCCAAAATTCTCGCAAATCGTTTCCTCGGTTTTTCGTCCCCATAGCCTCCTCACCCTCTGTCTGGTTATAGATATGTATATACGAGGGAGATAGATTTGTGCGAGGGAGATAGATTTGTACGAGGGAGATTATTTCGAAAAAAACGAGAAAATCAACAACGAAGCGAAACAATTTCTGCCGTTCTTTTTCGTTTTTTCTTTACATAAATTACAACAAAGATACTTGTTGAAATAAAACACCACTCCCATCGTGAAAGACACTGACAGTAACAAGCACGTGCAATCATCACCGGGGGGCGCCCATTACTTGTGGGTGTCAATTAAAATTTGCCGCACCGCGGCTTTACAGTAACCTGAGCGAGAGGCAGCAGGGCCAAAGGAAATGTTTCAAAGAAAATGTTCAGAGGACACGTTATTCTAATGAACAGAAAGCACACACTTCGTGATCAGAAACGTCGTAAATTCCATACTTCTTTCCACTATCTTTCTTTATTTTACAAATTTTGTGGCCAAACTTTTTCTAAACATTAAAGGCAGCGGTTCGGCAAATCTCAACTTAGTCAAATTTTCGCTTACATGGGGTTATTCAATACGCTGATCCTAAAAATCCACTTTTGCGAGCATGAAAATAGCAAAAACGAGCGTTTTTTAATGCCCTTCCCTTCGGAATTGGACGAGTGGAGCAAGGCTGATGATGCTAGATCGTTGCGGGACCCAATGTTTATAGCATTGCGGCGGGCAGCCTCCAATGATGAGGAGGACGTTGCCAACTCGTCCGGGAGCGTGTAAGATTGGCCTGCGCGTGTACAGTCTGCCCCAATTGGGATCAGGCCGAACCGTCGGCTGAATTTGCGCGCTGGCAGCGCCGGGGGTTTGCGCTGCATATGCGCGCTGTCGCAGAGAGCGAAGAGATTGAGGAGAGAGCAGACTAGCTAGACGAGAAGTGGCGCGAAACCCCCGCGACGCGCACTCCCGCCAAGCCAATTTTGGCCTGGTTAGGATTGGGGCAGACTGTAAGTTGGAGAGTCATTTTCTCGGCAGGGAAGGCATGCTGTGCAACCAGGATTGCACTGTTTTCGTACTTGGGCGATAAGGAACCTATTGCGTTAAAATCCTGAATTGTTGAGTTTTGCCGATCCACTGCCTTTAAAAATATATGGAAATGTGAAAATCTTTACAAATGACGGAATGGTATGCCCTGCGAGTGGGCTGACCAAGTTTTCTGCGGATCTGAATACTGCCAGCCTGTCGCGCTGCATCTGCGTAACTGACAGTCACAAGTAATGGGATACACCCATCATCACCAATACATATAGGCTTTTACACAAACAGATTCTAAGATGAACAAGGGCCGTCGTATAGAATAGTAACCAAATAATTGCGAGGAAAGTTTTGCTAGAAAGCTGTCATCCATGTCATGTCATCCATCATATAGAATATCATGCAAAGTTTTGACTAAATAGGCGTGCATCTTGAACCGTTAATTGGTAAGTGCTTGCACAACCTTTTTTGCGACCTCGAATGTTTACGAGCGCACCAGTCTCTTTTTATCTTTCTCTGATGTCTTTACTGCTTCATGTTTCCCATGGAGAGTTATGTACAACAGCTTTACATTAGATTTTGCAACATCCTGTCGCTTTTTGCAGAGTCATAATGTCTCGTCAGCTTGTTTGCTAAAATTTTTGAAACGTAGAGTCAGTGGCAAGACACTTCAGCTGTCTTTAATAAGCACATGTTGCGGAGGTGAATGGAAAAGAAGAGAAGTTTAGCGTTGTGTTCCAAGCAAGCTCACCAAAACGAACAGCCACTGAAACTCGAAATAGCCAGCAACAAGTGATCAAAGAAACTGATCAAAGAAAAGCAAAAAGACTCTTCAAGCGTTCCAAGAATTTATGATTCCCAAGAAAAGCACAGAGTTCATCTTTTACACGTCCCTCGACTGGTCCGTCATTTTGACCGCTCTTCTCCACCCTACCGGATGTCGTATCCTTTGATCCAAGAAGCCTCAGAACAGCAGGGTCAAGTATATTCCACCCCAACAACGACTGTATACACACTGGAACATTCAACGTAAGACGCCTGTCAAACGAAGTTTGACAAGAACTGCAAGAAGCCCTGAAGAGAGCACGATTCGATATACTGGCTCTAACGAGATGGAGAGACGAATTTCAGAAGAAGCTTGGCACTTGCAATCGGCAAAGAGTTAAGTCACTTACGTTGAAAAATGGATCAGTTTGTTTGGGTGCCGCTAATGTGATAATATGAAGGCAAATAAATCATATATCGTAAGAAAAGCACAGATTGGAGATCTTTTCCACTTTTTTCTAAAATTGCTGAATTTTCAAAAAATTTTGGTCAGCACAAGCTTCTGTTAGAAAGAATAAAATATGTTACTTTCTTTATGTTACTTTTTCCCGGATTATAAGCGGTGTTTTCAAATTTTTCGTGCAGTTTAATATATCACTCAGTCGCGTAATCTCCTTCTGCCGCTTTTACCCCTGCTTCGTGTCCCTGCACATCGCTTTGAAGCAGAGAGGTGTTTTGCAGAGTACGCTTTTTCATCAAGTGTATGCAACTTCTTCATGGTCAAGCAAATCAAGATAGAAAAGCTTTTCAAGCAATTAGACGAAATGGCGTGAGTACTTATCATCGGCTTCCAGATTCGTGTGGAGGCGGAGTCTTGCCAACTCACGGCGTGGCGGTTTTTGCAGACTACGAAAAGCAATGCTATAACGTGGAGGTTAAACAAGTTTACCTGTGTTATCAGGCAAA
This sequence comes from Cylicocyclus nassatus, assembly GCA_958299035.1. Lineage (NCBI taxonomy): Eukaryota > Metazoa > Nematoda > Chromadorea > Rhabditida > Strongylidae > Cylicocyclus > Cylicocyclus nassatus. Next base: position 58,892,513 of record CATQJL010000001.1, read on the forward strand.
GTCTGCAATACACCTCCACACGACTCTGGAAACCGATCATATACACGATAACTTTTATAGCCTGAAGGATTCTGCGTTTCATAATAATGACGTCATAAAAGAATGATCGTTAGGATAGATTCACTCAGAAAGTCAAACATGACACATTCACTTCAAAAGAAATCTGCATTACGTAATCTTCAATAAGCCTGCAATATTGCGCAAGGTGTTTCTGGAGATCGGGGCTTGGCACAGGTGGTTTACGGGACAAGCTGGATATCGTTTTGGAATAAAAGTCAAGGAAGATAGCGTTAATGCGAAAACCCCAGTCCCCCTCCTACGCACACACAATCGCCTTCTGCCTTTATGTCACACATCTTCTATAGAAGACGCAAATTGTCTCTGCTTTATCGAACCGCAAAAACCAAAAATTTCCTGTTTCAACATGTTCGCCGGTTAATCGCGCGAATTCAAACCTGCCCCAAGATAAACAAAAGACTTGTTTACAGCGAAGAGGAAATGAAATGACACCAAAATTGGTATGTAGATGGACAAGAGGGAGTTAGGTATGTGCAAAAAATTATGAAAAAATTATGTGAACTGAAGGCGTGGCAAACTTTTTTCGGAGTTAGGTGGCTTTCCAGCCACCTGGACAGCCACCTGAGGTGGCTGTGAAAACAAAAAGTCATATTTTTCCCTTCCTTCACACAATTTTCTCATTTAACATAGTCTTGTTCTACATCAAAAACCCTACAGCTTAATTTTTAAATCTCCCCAAACCCCCTCTTCCTCGCCTAGTTACAGCCCTCCAAATATTTTGTACGGCGGCAAGCCTGCTCCAAGCGCGCAAGGGTGCGCGCCGGACACAGCGTGCCGGCAATTCGAAGAATACGAACATTTTTAGCTTTTTTCGTATGTTGCTTTTATGTTTTGTTCCATTATTGTCCGTTATTCGTTTTGATTCATTCATGATCGCGTCATAGGTGATGCCGTATTTTTGTGCCGAAGTCTACAGGGACTTTGTTTTTGGAAAATTGAAAAAGCCACCTCATGCCGAGCCCTGCTGGAAATTGGCGACTTCTTCAGGGAGTTTTTTTCGTAATTTGTACCATCGCAACATACATTTATACAGCCAGTCCCAATCCCAATCAGGAAATCGGCATGGCGGGAGTCCGTGTCGTGAGAGTATTGCGCCTCGTCTGCGGCTACCTTGTCTACTCTCTCTTCAATCTCTTTACATTCTCTGACAGCGCACATATGCAGCGCAACCCTAGCTTTGCGAGCGTGCAGACATGAGTCAACAATTCGGTATGAATCACTTGGGACTGACTGTGCTACTCATAACCAAACTCTACTCGAACCAAAAGATATTGCATTCTCTCAAATGATTTCGGTATCATCGCAAGACAAGGTACAACTAGCATAGCTCTGTAAGAGTCAGTCTCAATCGACTCGATCTTTAATTTTGAAGCCTGTGAAAACAAGTTATGTCATCTCTTAGCAGCTAATGCCGAAACAATTCGATTTTTCGGGAACGAGTAACATAAAGTTCTGCAAAGCTCGACAAAGCTCGGCAAACTCGTTAGGCACGTATCCGGTAGCCTCTTCACCTTTAAAATAGAACGTTGGTCGCATATCCGCAAAGAATGTTTTCAAATATTAGGGGATCGGTAAAAAATGAAGATTGATTTTTATTGAATTTTGAGATTTTTTGTTTCGATCAACAACAAGCAGGCTGCAACGTAAACGTCGCTTATATAAGCGACCTTCGCCTATTATTCTGGAAAAGCGTCAACGCTCCTCTCCCACATTTTACGCGTGGCGCCCTGAAGAACTCGAACAGGGTTTTTTAAACATCGCTCATTCTTGCGCTGCCATACTGTAAAGTTATAGAGCAATTGATAAACCATTCGAAAGAGCTCTTCACGCTTTTTCAAAAAAAATATTAAACATACAGGATTTCTTTCTATTTCTGGGTAAAAAAGTGAAATACCTGAAAAATCGCGATTTTTTGGCGCAACAAGAATCAATGTATCAAGTTTCAATCTGTATTTTTCGAAGATAGATAAAATTTGAGGTAATCCGCATATGTATGGATAGAGCGTAAAAAGCTTTTTCAGATGGTACTTGTAAAACATGCGTTCACCTGCAAGGAATGTAGCACGTATCTTTGTTCTCAATGCTGCTAATGGCCATTCTCCTACATTTGAAAGTTGAGGCCAGCAACCCATTGTGTATCCGGTGACTGTACCTTCACGCATTGCAGCAGTAGTACTTTGGATTCTGCATGTTTACTGCGCAGATACTGCCCGGAGTTTATAACTTGTCAAAGTGACTAACTTTGCATTTCAGCCACTATGAAAATCATTAGGTACGTAAATGACCTTATATAGTTTTTTTTTTCAAAGAGAATAATTTATTCCAACATCTATCAAAATCGATTAATTTAATCACTTTTTTTGAGGAATCTACATTTATTCTCTAGGTGCCCACTTTTACCGATCACCCTAATAGTTCAATCTTATTTTTGATCTGATGCATTTGCCTAACGTATGTTAGAGGCACGTGAGTGGGGGGCTACATGTTGCTGAAATGAGATGGTCCCAGGCGGACATCTGCAACAAACCACGTAGCTATGCTTGTTACAGACAATGCAGGTATGTACCAGCTGTCCGCGCGGGGTCTATCGGCGTCTCCTACCCAAGGCACGCCATATCTGAGTCCTGGTAGTTTGCCAGCTATTGAACATAGTTTTAGCGCTGTTTTGGATATTAGTTGCATTAATCGCGAGTTTTTATCTCATTACGATATAGTAAGATTGGTTTATCGTTCTAGTATGTCATCCATGTCAATGTGCTTTCTTCACATATACTTCTTTTGTGGCGCTGCGAAACACACCCATGCAGTCTCGCTTCGACGACCTTTGCGCGAAAAACAGGCTTCTACTGCAGGCAGATTTCGTTGGCATAATAAGTGTGTCAGTTCGAACGGATCACTCTCCGTTTCATTTCTTCAGCTGTCGACCACTCTAGGCCCTTTTTTCTAATTGTATTTCGGATAAATAAGATGCATCATGAACCGAACGAATGGGCTTTCAAGAACTTCTAATCCTTCCCTCTTAAATGCTTAGAGCTGGAATGAAATTATATGCAATATACTATGAAATCTAACTTAATTAATTGACCCCTGAAAAAGAGGTCACGTATGTTCTGACAGTACTGTTTCTTCGTTAACCTTATTTCCATCAGATTTATCAACTGTGTGGCCTTGAATCGATCACACAGTTATTTATATTTACAAATGTCCTTCCCAAATCGATAGCGGGAGAGTTACACAGAAGTAGCGGTATTCTTACTAAACATATATGCTTGACTGCTATACACATAATTTCAAATTTTGTAGTCACTTTTTGCAATAGCAAGAAAAAGCTTTTTGTGATAACTATGTCTAAGAACTCCGCTTGTGCTTGACCACTTGGATTATCGCATATCTCGATCTTTGGTAGCATATAGGACAAATTGCATACTTAGCGATCAAATCAAGCTCACGTCTAGTTAAGCTAAGACTGTTGTGCAAAAACGATAAAGCTACACAGTGCCCTCCGCATTAATCTGATATCTTGGGAAAAAAATTTAACTCTCAATTCCTTCGTCACCTCATGCAGGACAACAATATCAGTCTCCCCCCCCCCTCCTCCCCAAAAAAAATTGCAGACGTCACAGAATTGTAAATGATCCAATTTTTTTTCTCCATAGTGAGTACGATAAAAATGCGTTTCAAATAGCAATCGAAGTGTGCCCTACTCTGCTAATGATGTAGTTTCACTTCATTTGTCACTGTACTCTAAAACAGGCCCTGCAATAACCAAACTAGAAAAGCCTGCATTTGTGAAATTTTCACCGTCCAAAAAAAAAGGGATATACAGGACCTGGATTCTTGTAAAATAGAGTTGTTTGACACTAAGAAAATTGAACTTTTTGAATAAAATTATTTAGCTTTTTTTTGTTGGCGCTCAAAACTCTATGTTTCGAGTTGAGACTTTCTCTTTCACTCACGTCATGTGTGCAATGACTTTCTGCCCTTCTTAAATTTACTTTGACATCTTTGACCTTTCCCTCACAAATTACTTAAATAATCTTTTTTTATCGTGACGCTTGCTTTTAATTGCTCTCATTCTCAATCGTCTCGGATCCGCCATACTAATGAAACACTATCTGCAATACATTTGAAAGTCTGTACTTTGAGCAGAAGGTTTTTGAAATTATGCGAAGTGTATATCGTCACTTGCGTTGGACTTAAGTAGAGACCTGAGATTTCTACCTCGAAAGCCAAGTTTATGCTCCGCACGTGCATAACAGTACATGAGGTAGAAACTTTGAATCTCCTATTTGGAAATCTTATATCAATTTGCTTTTTTATGTAGCTCGTATGTTCTTGGACTTTGAGTTGAATTCTATGGTACTATGGTAACCCTATGGCACAGACTTTAAGTGGAAGTCTGTGGTCAACACGCCCCAATTGAATTTTTTTCTTGAATGTAGCAAATCTTTCGTCCAACTGATTTTCATTCCATGAAAGTCAATTAGCTAATCTCTTCGTTGCCCGTTTTCAGACTAGTTTTCCAGTTTCTTATATCTTACCACACCACATCTCCGCTTTGGCAAAGCGTGCCTTTACCCTTCCACTTCCGCATCAAAAGCAATGTCTTGACTTAAGCTCACTTGTCCTCTTCGAATTTTTATAGTTTTTCTTACTCATTTATAAAGAAAGTAAAGGTGGGAGCGCAATTATTCGTACTAGAAGCTTATGATCTTGGGAAAACAGCGCGCGTTGAATGTTTAGACTTCAGAGCTTGATGGTTAACTCAAAACAGTTCACGTTTTGTCACTGTCTGGTTCTTCATTTCATCAAATTCATTGCATTTTCCTATGCTCCATTCATATCTATTATCGCAGAGCGCACCAATCAAAAAGGTACTTGTTCTTTTTGAAGGTTTGGTCTTAGCCCTTCAGTTACCAACAGAGTTCGATTTTTAGACACATAATACAAGCGATTTGCTGTCGTCGCGAAAGAAGTTCAACATATCAGTTTCTCCGACCACGAACATTCCAAAAGAGGTTCAGCGATGCTCAGTGAAAGTGTCACGTGTTTTCTAAGCGAGTTCTGTGATTTAATTACCTAACCTTCTACGGTATGTCTTTGGGAATAATGACTCTCACATGAGTTTATCAAAAAATCTTACGAGTTCCAGTGTTATCTTTCTCATATTTTATTCGTACGCCATCAGATTTCGGTATCATTCTCGTTTCTTTCGATATCACCGTTCGGAAGAATTTAAAGGCAGCGGCTCGGCAAATCTCAACCTATTCAAATTTGCGCTTACCTGGGGTTTTTCAATACGCTGATCCCGAAAATCCACTTTCGAAAGCTTGAAAACCGCGAAAATGAGCATTTTTCAATGCCCTTCCCTTTGATATTGGACGAGTGGAGCAAGGCCGGTGACGCTAAATCGTGGCAGGACCCAATGGTTATAGCTTTGCGGCGGGCAGCCTCCACTGGTGAGAAGGAAATTGCCAACTCGTCCAGATGCGTGTAAGATTGGCCTGCGCGTGTAAGTTCGAGAGCGATTTTCTCGGTAGGGAAAGCATGCTGTGCAACCGGGATTGCACTATTTTTATAGTTGGGCGATAAGGAACCTACTGCGTAAAAATCCCGAGTTGTTGGATTTTGCCGATCCACTGCCTTTAGAGATATGATTTGGGCATGATCGTTAGGGCAAGCTAAAAGAACTCAAATTATGCGTGCTTTCTAACGTTAGTATATAGAATGTTATATATGCTGCCCGTAGCAAAAATATATAATGCTTTGGCTCGACGTCATACAATCTCTAACGTGAGAATTACATTGGTTGAATGAACAAAGGCGTTCAGACAAATAGCATCGCTACCGATCATTCTCGATTTTTGTCTTGCGCTTGGTAGAATGGTCTGGTACCTAGGAAATGGAGCCATTATATTTGTCTTATTTCTGAAACGCAATTTTACACTGAGCTTGGCATGAGCGGATCTACGCATATATTTTATTGACTAAAAAAATCAAGATGTGAACATGTGACAAAAAGGTATGGAAAGAACTTCAAAGCACCGCGAATGCACATATGTATCTATGCACAAAGATCACCACGACGTTCACGTTTGTCCTTGATATGACAACTCTTCTTTGTCCGTCAAAGCATTCTCGACGCAGATAAATGTCTATGTTGCCACTTTGATAGCGGTCAGAAACGAACTTTACCTTAAAAAATCGTATCTCGGCCCCAAGAAATCTTGAAAATTCCCCATTCATCCCAGCATATGCTTGATACATCGAACATTCAAATGTACACTTTTCAATTTTTCCTTGGGAAATAAAGAAAAAATGAATGGAAAATAGCAAACTTCGTCCTGGAAGTTCTGAGCTCCTCCCACACATGAGATCTCGTAGCTCATACATACAGAGGTACGACCATGCATTAATACCCTTTGTAGGTGCTCCCGTTCGAGAAATGCTGATATTTAGGGCAAACACGGTAAAGATTCTGAAACACCCTAATATTAAATAGAAAATCTCTATGATTAGCATCAAAACAAGTAAAAGTGAAGGTACAAAACACTGCCAGTTAGTACGAAAGATATCAACTCAAAAACACAGCTGAAGGGAGAACGAAGAAAGGATGAGTCAAACATAAGGTTGTCTTACAAGTCCTTCCAATTTTGAATTTTTACCGCGATAAGTAATGCACTTCTTGCTTTTGATTGGAATGCAGGATCCATTTGATAGAGCAAAGCAAGCCCTATAAGACGGCATATAAGCGTCCACACCCGCTCCAGTACTCGAGTCAGAAGCCACATTGGCAATGGCTATATGGCTAAAGCTTCTAACTCGCATCAGCGATGTATGAATGTCTAATGAGTTAGGGAGCCTCCAGACCGCGCCGAGACCGCGCCGGTTGTCGCTTTTGCAGCTGAAGCGCACTGTGTCAGATTTTGTCCTTGGAGCGTAGCCTATTGGCATTAGATGCTTTTCGATTTCTTCGTCATCACTCTTTTGTTTCCAAAGTTCTGTTCTTTGCTGTAGTAATTCATTGCAGATATGGTTCATTTGATCTGGATTCCTTTTTTCGGTCGTCTACGATGCTAAAAATATCGATTCATTGTCGAGTGAAACCGTTTTAGTCTGAATCCCGCTGTAGAGCTATTGCTGGATTGCAAGGCAAGGCCTTTTCGACGTCTATCTCGTTTTGAAACTGGTTTACTATGCTGGATGAGCGAGTGCGAAAATACTTTCTTTGTTTTTGAAGCTGTTCTATCGTGCCGTAGTAGCGATCTAGCTGCAGAACTCAAATTCTCTGTACTGTTTTGCTTTTGGTACTTCACTACGCTGACTAACTCTATTTCAAAGCAAAGTCATTTGGTGCCTTCTCCTTCTCCACTCAAGGTATATATCTTTATTTCAGCATAGCAAAATAGCTAACCTTGAGTAGTTGAACTTATATCAGTAAGTGTACTCAAGCAGTATAGTAGAGTAGCTTCAAAACTAGAAGTGCCAAAAACAGCGTTTTGCGATGATATCGTCCACTCAGCAGACCAACCTCAAATCGGTAAAGACATCGAGAAACCTTGCCTGCACAGCAGAGCAATATCATCAAAACGAAAGCTGTGCAAAAAAATAGCGTTCCGCAAAGATTTATTAGCTCCCAGATTTGTGTGGAGGCGGGTTGCGGGCTTCCCCTGATTTTAATGGCAAAGTTAACGTAAGAGTACGAAAAGCAATGCTGCATGAAGTTCCAACAAGTTCACACTTACATTCAGGGAAAGCCTGCAACCCGATGTCCTTAATATAAGTAGCATAGCTTCAAAACTAAAGACAAATTCAAAGAAACTTTGTTCTACGAAATCGATCAACTACCGTAAAAGAATAGCCTTGAAACGGATGAAAGACAAAACGCCGTTCATCACCTTTTGCCCAAAGAAGCAACTCTACAGCGGGAGGTAGATTGAATATTCAACAACAAGTCGACTATTCCAGCATCGTAGAACCTCCAATGAATCAATTGCGGAAAGAAGGCCAGGGAGAAGAGTGGTGGCAAAAGAATCGAAAAGCCTTGTATTTAGTGCCAATAGGCTCTCGCGACGCTCCAAGGACAAAATCTGACACAATGCGCTTCAGCTGCGATAGCGGCAACCGGCGCGGTCTGGAAGCTCCCTTGAAAGCCAAATTTCGAGAAGTTTTGGGTACTAAAAAGGTTGGAAAAATTTTTTATATCCGTCCAAAGAAAATTATCAAGCCTCCCACTTGCTCATGCGTATACACTTTGCATTAGCCATTCATATATGCCGTTGCTGGACTCTTTTTTGAATAGAAACCGAGAAAACGAAAATTTCAAGCTTTCAAAGAAGTGGTGCTGCACTGACACCACATAAGTAAATAACAGGGTATCTCATAATTTTACCGTTTTTATTCCAAATATCAGCATTTCTCGAGAACTGGGGCACTTACAAAGGGTACAAATACATGCTCTACTTTTGTATATCTAAGCTATATGATCATCACGTGCATGGTAGTCAGGACGTCTAGGGTCGAAGTTTGTCATATTACTCCATACAATTTTCTTTACTTCTAACCCTGGAAAAAATACGACAAGTGTACAACTGAGTGTTCGATGTCAAGCATACGGTAGGATGAATGGGGAATGTTTGAGATATCTCGAGGTGAGATACGATTTTTGATGGTAAAGTTCGTTTCTGATATCAGAGTTCAGCTCAAAACTTCATGTGGAATACGATTTAAGCAGACTTTTCATAGCAATCTTGTAAAGCTTGTTTTGCCTTGTCGAATGATTATTTTAGCCACATCAGTTGAAGGAGAGATATAAAAAGACGACTATTGCAGTAAAAACGGTAGAAAGTCAGGACACCCTAATACGTACGTAGTACAAATATTCCGATTCTTCTTACATAATCTCGATATGTTTAAAAAAACCACCACAACATGAAAAACTTCTATTGGCAATGTCCATGCTTGAATGATTAGAGGCTCAATAAGTAATTTTTTATTTATAACCTATAACCAGTGATAATTGATGCAGAGTTTGAAAAGCCATAATTATCTACCATTAGACTAGCCAGTCACTTTAGCAACTTACGCCATAAAGCCATCTTTAAATGCTTCGCTTCACTTCCAGAATGCATGTTATAACTCTCTCTCTTTTACACTCTTTCATAGCATTATCGTCTCATAAACCCTTACTTTTTGCCGCTTGATGGAGGAAGGAACCTCAACACACATTCACAACAGAAGCTGTCTATTAACGTGGACTTCACCACCTACATGCATACTCACTACTTCTTTCTTGCCAGTACTATTTCATCCGAACTTTCTGATACGTTGCTGCTTTCCTGTTAACAGGTTAATAGAAAAGCTCAAAAACTTGTATAGATTACGGCTGGGGAGAAATCTGATTCCTCATCCTTATGTATTTTCTTTCAAGATTACTTCTATCTTCTGACTCTAGAATCTCCCTCAATTTGCAGATTTGCATTTGCGTTGGATAAGCAAAGAACAAGCAAACAGCTCACTACTATGCGAGTAAAACCTGAGCGTCAATGACGCTAGCGCTTTAGAATAAGGCTTTGCAAACATGCTCTAATTGTAAGCTCGCTGGATTTGATAGTACAGCAACTTCTGTACTATCAAATCCAGCGAGCTTTCACTTTTCGTAGAAATGCTTGCTCTATAATGAAATGCTGGTCACATATAGATGGTCACAATCGCTTCAGCGTAATGTTGTTTTTCATAGGAAGTTCCACTGCTCAAGTAGTTTGATGAACCGCAGCTGTTGTTTTTCACATTAATATTTCACATGGAAAAGCTGTATATACAGGGTGTTTAAAATAATTCGGGCACTGTTTGAGCGTTATTAGCTCTTCTATCTTGATGTCTTCCGCCGATTTTTAGGTACCAGTGCTGTAGTGCTTTCGTCATTGTACATTATGGTATGAATTTCCAGCATAAAGGCAGTGGCTCGGCAAATCTCAACTTACAAGGGAACCGTGTCGAGTCGAAGTGGCCTTTGATGGGACCCATACTGCTTTAAAGAGCATTAATCGGTGATTTCAAATCTGCTCTCCAAATCTGCCAAGCGCCTCTGGACGCCGAGTTATGCTCGTTTTTCAGGTCAAAAAATTGAACGCAAAACTGAAGCAAAATCGCCCAAATTTGCTCTCAAATGGTCCAATGTCAAGTACCAGAGCTGTTTATGCAATGGATACATTTTATTTATTATGCTAATACTTAACATTGCTTTATCTGAGAGCTGGAAAGATTGTAACAATCAATTTTACCTAAATTCTGCATTCATTTTTCGTTCCGAAGAACGGTCATAACTCGGCGTCCAGAGACGCTTGGCAGATTTGGAAGGCAGATTTGGAATCACCGCTTAATACTCTTCAAAGCAGTATGGGTCTCATCTGGAAAGGCCACTTCGACTCGACACGGTTCCCTTGTTAGTCAAATTTGCGGTTACCTGGGGGTTTTCAGCACGCTGATCCCGAAAAGCTTTCACTTTTGAAAGCTTAAAAACGGCGAAAATGAGCGTTTTTCATCGCCCTCCCTTTGTTGGACGAGCGGAGCAAGGCCCGATGACGCTAATGCAGGACCCAATGGTTATAGCGTTGCGGCGGGCAGCCTCTGATGGTGAGAAGGGAATTGCCAACTCGTCCAGATGCGTGTAAGATTGGCCTGCGCGTGTAAGTTCGAGAGCGACTTCCTCGGCAGGTAAAAGCATGCTGTGCAACCGGGATTGCACTGTTTTCATAGCTGGGCAATAAGGAACCTACCGCGTTAAAATCCCGAGTTGTTGGATTTTGCCGATCCACTGCCTATAAGCGAAAGAGGCCGTCTGAAAAACTTTTTTCAGATATTGAAATTCGTGTAACTAGGGTTTTTACGCATGCTGATTCCATAATAATTACGAGTGTTTTCAGCTTTTTGACGACGTAATCACATTTTCTGACAAATGTTGGAGAAAAGGTTGCTACGGTTTACCTGAAATAACATAAAAGTTTTCAATTTGTTATGTTTTGTTTCCTTGAAACACAACTGTGGACGCTAACCTCATTACAGCTATGACAGTGCAATCGTTGATTAATAAAAATAGGTTCATAACTATACGAACACTCCATATTGTGCAGTTTTCCGAACCTTTTGAGAGAATTGCAAGGATCCATTATTACGATATGAAAATGCATAGTTGAAAACATTGTATGCAAAGCAAAAGTATTATTCGGTGTCAATCCTGGAAAGGCGTTGTACGCCGCACGCTTTCTTGGCCGGTTCATAATTATAGGAACATCCAATTGGAGCTCTTTTTCGCGTAACGCTGCAACCTTTGGCGTTCAAACTTTCATGCTAGGCTAGATCCCACAGCTTAAGATATCTGCTACTGCTGAACCATAATGTTTGAAAGGGGGTACTGTACTCTCCTTCATAGTTCGAAATGACGCCGGACCAAGTCGGCTCCAAAAATGTCTGCTTTATCAAGATTCGAAACCTTTACACAGCTCATAGGAATAAGAGATAAGATATCGTTAAGTGCCCCGTATAACGTTCAAAAATTGTTTTTTCAATCGACTTAGTTGCCACAGTGCGATACCCACCCTCGATAATCGCAGGGGGTAAGCGACCATGCGATATCTGGGCAAGCGGGCACCGGAAAAACAGTCCGCTGATTTTTGCTGTCTGCTTGCAGATTCTCAAAAGAATGTTGGACCATTTTTGGAGGAAACGTTCGGAAAACAATCGCCGCTTTTCATATATTATCGGCGGCGCAGTGGCCGCATTCTCGCAGACTTTCCGCGACAATATGCAAAATTTGAGGGCCGTACGGTCCTTTGTGATGGGCCGCACAACCCGTAGGTACCTCTTAAAAGAGGGTACCTCATACTTGAGTAATTAAAACAACGATGAACCATCCTCTGCTATGTAGAGTGCTACCTTTTCTCGGCGTACGCCCGAAACTGCGTAAAAAGTGTCCGAACACTCGCTGGATTTATGGCCAGCGCTCGCTAAAAGAAATTATTTGACGAGCGCTCTCAGAAAACTCTGTATTGCTTCCCGCTGGCAAAACATGCGACAGCAAAGGAAGTACCACCCTTTGAAGGTTTGACCACGCCCCAAACTTCTGCTGACCTGCAGAAAAGCGCGAGTTTGCGGACCGCCTGCCCCGGCGATTATAAGCCATAGGGTTGGTTTGAGCTACAAAACCCGACTTCTGCCGTCCGCAAGGTTCTGTAATAAAGCATATGCATCGTTTTTTGACATATCTGTGTTAAAGTCCGTGAACTCCGCATAGCTATCTCCAAAGCTCCAAAAGTAGAAATCAAAGGCATGCTGGCGTTGATTTGATTTTTCAATTCCGGATGCCGAGTGCTTGGTGAAAACAAAGTGCTCTACGCTTGAATTTTTTCATACTAACTACAAAATCTTGTACATCATACACAAATAAGTTTGCGATGTTTTACAACATCGCAGAACTTTTGGGACGGCAGATTTTAAGAGTTTTGAGGCACAAAATTTGTTGTTGGGAGTTTAGGACTCGGATGGCAACTAGAATGATTACATCAATGATTTTTGAGAGCTAGACAGCACATTTATCGATCCCTTATCCTTTTACGTATAATTGCATTGAGGTTTATGATCTCATTAAAGCAGGCATTAAGCCGACTTGGTCCGGAGCAATTTCAAGTTATAAAAGGAGTTCCCTCTTTAACTCAAATTCAGCGCGAGGTGGCTATCTGAAACTTTGAGATGGTAGCCTTGCATAAGATTTTGAAGGCCAAAGGATGCAGCATTAAATGAAAAAAGATCTCAAATTTAATTTTCCTATAATTATGAACCAATCAAAAACGTGTTCGGCGCATTTCCAAGATTGACACTGAATCATGATTTTACGTTGCGTACACTGTTTTCGGCTGCGCCTTTTCACATCTTTTTCTGCATTTCTTTCAGAAAATTCGGAAAACGGCAGTCATGGGATGTTCGTATAATTATGAACTGATCTTTATTTGAGCAAAGCCTTCTACAGGCATGAAAGTGCATAAACGGTTCTAATATTCCTCAAGTTTCCCGAAATTGTTCATAATTCCATTCTCTTTTATGCGCATAGGCCCCAAATTTGGAATCATACCATTACTTGTCTGCTCCAAACGAGTCTATTGTTCATCGCTTATTAAATAGAGCTGGAGATGCTGAACTAAATTAATACGAGAAGGCTTTGGAAGATCGCAAGTACCGATGTGTAGACATGTGTTGCATCGCATCATTGATGGAACGCATATTGTACGTTCACTGTCGTGAACCCATGTTGAATTCATGCATGGAGCCGGAAAAGTATAACCTATTCCAAAAAACACAGCAAGCAATTGGCAAAGTTTGCTTGAACTCGTGCGATATTCGATAAGCTTTAAAGAGTACTTTTGAGTGTAACTCAGGAAAGACGTACAGAAAACAAGGTCTCCTTCAAAATGAGATTGCGCTTTAACTTGCATCAGCTTTCAAACAATTGCTGTTATGCTACTCTTAAACCAATCAGGCATTCACAAATTCAAGTTTTTGTGGTTTACAAGGTGAGAATTTGCGATGTAGCGCAACTGTGGCGATGAGCAGTGACCTTTTTGATAGATGACCTTCTTGTCAACTTCGCAAAATTCGTACGGACTGGTGTGCTTGGATAAAGAAATGATGCCATCGTTCGAAACAAAAAGGAAGTGACAGATTTGGAACATGAGGACTCTATTCTGTTGCTATCGCTGCTCTGTGGGCTCATGTGTCTTCTTTACATTCTTCGAGATCATGCTGAGACGGAGAATTTTCGCTTTTGTTAATTCCACTCAAGAAATTGCTGACGAAATGTAGATTATTGTAAAAATAAATACCAGAAACCAAATTCTCATTTACTCGAAACCAATATTTTTCGTGAAACTTCATAAAAATTGCATGTCCTTTACACCATTTGTCACGCTAGTTGCTCGATAACGATTCGAACACTGATTGCTTCAGTTCTCGTGTTACGCATTTGATTTTTCACCCCTCCGCTTCGTAAACTATTAAATCTACACATTGCAGATGAATCACCGACGGCGATGTACGTCTAGCATCAGCATTTTCATACTTGTTCACCTTGCCATTTTACGAGAAGCAAATTCGTTCTCTCCATTTTTTCTAGGACCAGAGTGTAAGTTGTAATTGTCAGATTGTAACAAAGCGATGCAGTGTAAAACCCATACGTTTTGGAATGCAGGATTGTAATATATTGAAACGCATATAGAAATCGTTAAGTCAATTTTCTATAAAGCTTTGTCACTAGCTCAAAGCAGAATGAAACCAATTCTCTGGAACAAAAATCAGCTTAATGCGCAAGTTCAACTTTTTATCATCTTCAAACAAAAACTTCTTATTGTACTTGTTCAAAATTTTCAAAAACGAAATTTGAGGTGAAGAAAGATGATTTAGCTAATTCCAGCATTGTGTAGTACCTATCAACTAACATTAGCATCTTTTTGTACAAGAAATAGGAACTAGATACAATTTAATTTTCTTTAGTGAATGGAAAGAGCGAATTGGAAGATTATGCTCAAATTCTGTCCAATCTGTTCTGTTTTTTCGCCAAAAAATAATAAATAGCATTCTTGAAATGTCTGGCATTGATTGTTTCCTGGAAGAATGAAGAGAACATTAACCGCTGAGTGTTTAATTTAAGCCAATTACTTGGCAAACAGATAATTTCACCTTGATCTCTTTTAGGAAATCGGCCTAATGCGTATGTCAAAAAACAGCCCACCCCTCGTATAAGAAATCGTACATTGGACAATTCTAGATTGACCTTCGTCAATGATAGTCTTTCAAGGACTTTCTTTTTAGTCCGCAACACATCGTTCGTAAACGAAGGGATGAATGACAGATTAGCTGAGATATGTGGACGATCAAAGAGGATTGGCGAAAGAGAATACCCGTGGGCGGTTTCAATTATGCTAGAGGTTCCAATTCATAACTTTGTCTACATTGCCTTCTTTTCGCAGAAGAGGAGTGAAAATTTTTGCTGACCCTACCTAGTTATGTAAAACCTGCACTGTAACAGCTGACAAGTTTGTTAAACATAGAATATTTCTGCATTCCTTTGCAGACTATCTAAAGAGAAAAGCAAAATTGAGCTTAGCAAGTGTACCGATAATGTAGTTGCTGCGCTCAAATTTTGCTGTAGTAACGTTTTCGACAACAATATGTATGTGCGAGAGCATAATTTATAATATGAGGTAATAGCGATGCTTATAGGAGTGGGCACAGCCGCAAAGAGAGAAAGACCTAAAAGCAGAGTGGGGGAGTTGGTCACGGGCTAAACAAAACATGTGCCGGACAACCTTCGTCTACATGTTTCTAGCGCTCTAATTCTGCAATGTAATCATTTATATGTCGCAACCACTGAGACAAAGTCGCACTTAGTTAGAAGATGCCAGCGTTTTTCAACAGTAGAATGTTACAATGCTGGGCATGTCTTACAAAGCAGCTTCAAAAATGATCTGGCCGTATCTCATGACGATGCAACAAATTCTCTGATCAGTTTGTAGTTAACAAGATTTATTGACCCGGCAGGTGTGAAGACTTTTGCTAGGATATTTGAGATATGATCAAATCGTATCTCAAAAAACGAAAAGCAAGATTTGAAGTGCATTTGAAGCATTTCAGCCATCAGAATGAGGAGATAGACTATCACACAAAACGTGGAAGTGTACGGTAGTATATAGCAGGAACGATTTTTTGGAAAAATGTAGCTAAGAAAGTTAGAAATTTGGAAGTTTGCTCTTTGGTATGCTAAAGATGGTGTTTAAAGGCAGTGGCTTGGCAAATTGCAACCCACTCAAATTTTCAAATTTTTGCTGGGTTATCAATACGCTGATCCCGAAAATCCACTTTAGAGAGCCAGAAAACGACGAAAACATGCGTTTTCATATGCCCTTCCCTTTGAAGTTGGACGAGTGGAGCAAAGCTGATGTGAATCGTTGCAGGACCCAATGGTTATAGCATTGCGGCGGGCAGCCTCCAATGGTGGGAACGAAATTGCACACTCGTCCGGGCGCGTGTAAGATTGGCTTGCTGTAAGTTTGAGAGCAGTTTTCTCGGCAGGGGAGGCATGCTGTGTAACCGGGATTGCACTGTTTTCGTACTTGGGCGATAAGGAACCTGCTGCTTTAAAATCCTGCGCTGTTAAGTTTTGCTGATCCACTGCCTTTTAAGCTTCGCGTGGGGCGGGACAAAAATTTATCTTTTATATCTTGGGCTGGAATAAGAGGAGGAAATTGGGAGTGGAAAGATTTGCAAAGCAACCAGACTTCTATTCGCTTTTTATGTGCGAATACTTAATTGGCAATGCTCTTTCGAGACTGTAAACGAACCCTCCTTTATAATCATCATAAAATTTCACCTTGAACTGCTCCCTTTTTTGAAGATTCTTTACAAAGCACTGTGATAGGTTATCAAGCAGGTTATACCAAAGAAATAGTTTTCGCACAGAAACAAGATTGTGTGTAAACTAGAAAAAATCTAAAAAATTAAAACTTTCCTTTATGATCGCGCTTTACGATGTGCAAGCTATCAAAGTCAAAAAAGAATTGTTTAACGCGTTGTTTCTATTCACAACTCATTCACAACTGATGGTGTTTTCGTCAACGCTACTTTGGTCATAAATATGGAGAAATGACTCTATTAACATTTTCTCTATTTATACGAGACCACCAAACTCATTTCGAACGATAAAATGCCAGAGTCAAGACGTCTCGTCCCCAAAGGCCACGACTAAAAGTTAGAGCTCACAAATAGAGCTATGGTTTTGTTCGCTTTTGTGATCTGGGTGCAAGACTATTTGTGCGAAACACAAATGCTTACTGATCTTTTCGCAAGGTTCAAGCATAGCGTATTTTCATTTGTTTCTCTCATTGTAAGATAGCAATATTGACGCTTTGCCACCACATATGTTGCCTACTTTATACCACCTCACGGCAGTTGTGTCATGAATATTGTATCGCATCAAAAGAAATCGGAGCGATTTAGAATTAGTCTACCATTATGGGCTAGAGCATTCGTCCGTACGTGTCAACGCGGCAGCTAAAGTACAATTAACTCATATATCACTTGATCCACCAGCAAACTTGATTGATTATCCAGGTGTGGCAAGTCTCAGTATTTAGAACGGTGTGAATCGACTGGGAGGCTCGATCATCTCACCATATCATATACTCACAGTCGCACATGGATTTATGAATTTTCATGGAGGTGATGAGCGACCTTGCATGTGAGTCAAATTCCAATTGCAACGTTTCATAAGTCTACGGGGTTTGTTTAATAGCTCATCCAAGTAGAAACGTCTCTGAATTATCACAATTTAGTTGTAAGGCTGAGTTCGTACTGATCCGAAGGTACCGGAACAGTTCCGCACAGCGCTCGAACTGTGCCGGAGCTGTGCTGCTTTCCTGCAAACTTGTCTGGTTGCTTTCCTGCAACCAGACAATCGCTGGGGGCAGGCGGGCACCGGAAAAATAGATTGCTGATTTTTCGCACCCCGCTCGCGGATTTTTTGCAAATTAATCAGGACTTTTCGGAAGACCGCTTGCCGAGTCAGCGGATTTTTGAGAGACCGCCTGTTGAATTTTTTCCGCTCTTATCTTTTGCAGATGTATTGCTGAATCTCTAAGGAATCAAGAACTCAGCAAGCGGTCTTTCGAAAAGTCCTGATTGCTTTCCAAAAAACCGCGAGCGGCGTGCGAGAGATCAGCAATCTATTTTTCCGGTGCCCGCCTGCCTCCGGCGATTGTCTGAACGCCCGCATGTGGTTTTTAGCAGCTGGAAAAGCATTTCGACTTTTCTGGCCGTTTTCACTGCAAATTCCGTTCATCTTCGTCTCATTCTTGTATGTCGCTTCCTCTTTTGATGAATAAGTTCCTATTTAAAGCGTGATATGATAACGATCGCTAGTTTTGTTGTTGAATGAAACCTATCTCAAACTGACGCTTCCATTACTTAATATCGTTCAAATTTTATATTCCCATCAAAGGCGGAACGTCAAACGAGAACGAAAGTGTAAGCAGTGTAGTCTGTGGAAGGGGTAAAACACCTAAGAACCCAGTTTCATAGAAGCACAAGGAAAAATCTGCGATCTTCGCTATTGCGAGGCGCAACAGTCTTGTCCAAAGAAACTAGCTATACCGAAGACACGAAGAGCTCGCGAAATAAAAAAAATGGTTTCTGAGAAAAAATATGTGGAGGGGAACGGACTCGCTGACACATAGTTTGCGCAAAACTAAACATGAAAAAGCGTTCGTTATCGAAATTTGCTTCAAATTCAAAATTCGCTTTATCATAAGAAGAAGCAAGGTCCAGGTTTGAGATGATTACTAGCAAAATTCACATTGAAAATAGTCAAGGAAAGTCAGAAACTGTCAATTCCTACTTTAAATCCGCATGCGGGCGACACCGCATGCAGCACAGTTTTGGCACAGTTCGAGCGAGTCTGGAACAGTGCTGCATGTTCCGCAACCTGCGGATCAGTTTGTCAATACGTGACTCCTGACACGTATTGACAAGGTAGTGAGCAAAAGCTGCACACTGCACACTGCAATGCAACTGCACCCATGCAGTTGCAGCTCCTTCCCGCTGGCCTGCCGACGGGGACAAGCAATTCAAAACTCGTCCGTGCCCTCAAGACTGGGTCCCCAAGAATCGGGTTTTTTGTGAATTTGAGAGAGTTTGAAGTTCGGAACTGTAATCAGGGTCACGGAAAGGCCCCAGAATGACGAAAACATGGGGAGCCAAATTCTGGGTGGACGCTGCCTTTAAGAGTAATTTTGATTTTAGTAACAATCGAATAGTCTTTTTGTTTGTGATTTTAAGGATGACGGTATATCGCCCACTCGTCGAAATTCGTTCGCGCATTGTTGGCTATGGAGGGAGGTGCATTAGAGGATACAGTGATGTCTTGCCGAATCATCCCGATTGTCCCGAACCGGACGTCACTTTCAATAGAGTAAATTTTTCCAAAATTAGCGTTTTGCAGATCGACTTGCAGCTAGTGCATTTTAGATAAGAAGTGTTCTAATAGATGAAACCTTTGTGCGACAAGGATGTCACCATGGGCATGACTGGGCGATCGTAGAATTAGAAGAAAGGTAAAGCAAACAGAATGTTTGTCAAATTACATGTCACTTTCTCAGCGACTGCAGCGTCCAAACCTGTTTGAATTGCATTACTTTTAAGAAGCGATTCTTTTGTGACTTGAGTTAGCTGCAAGAATATCACCTTTCTTGATGGTAAAGCGCTCTCCTTCTCTTCACAAACATCCGCTTGACATTCGCTTGTATCACAATGTAATTCATTGCAGGATTGAGTTTACGGATAAACAAAAACCGATATGTTTACCTCCGCCGAGTTTGACTGTTGAACCAGTGATTATTACTGCCGGCTGGGGAAGAAGCTACAGTAGGTCAACAAGTGTTTCAATTTAATCGCAACCAAATTTGCTCAAACTCCTCTACCTTCTTCGGTAGAGGGTCTTTGTTACACTTAAATCGATTTCTGTCTTTAATGATTCGTTGAAATTTCTAGTAAACTTTCTGTTACTTGTTATGCCTACTTGGTTGTCATCGAGTTTAAAGAAAAGACCAAACTGGCAGATAATTTCTGCATAACGAATTCTGCTTCACATTTTTGAACCCCAGCTCCTTTTTGAGTGTCAGCTGCACTGTATTATTCGATCGAGCAATCCACAGTTGTTTCCATACAAATATGACATGTATGCAGGAACAATAACAATTGGTTCCCAGCATCAAAAGACCACATATTGCAGTCTATTGATACACTATACTTGATAACGACAGATTAACCGCAACTTCTCAAGGTCAGAGTATACAGAGTATGCCAAAATTATTTGCCTCAGCTTTGCAGCAGCGCCACAGAAGAGCCACTTGAAGTTTTTGACCTGAAATTATGCCCCACAAGCTGTCATCACTTTTAAAAAGAGTCTTATGAGCTTAATGTGATTACCATACATTTCTTCAAAACTGAATTGTCGAACTTCTGAAAAGTGCAGATACTAAGTTTTTTATACAAGTCAGTCGTAACTGGATAATCTTAGAGTTTTTTGCAATTGTTTAGTGTTCACAAAATGGAGGAGACTTTGCGCTTTGAATACTAGTAGCTGCATTCATCAGAAATTACTTCCTCAGAAATGCTGAATAAAGGTCTGACAACGTCACTTGCATATGACTGCCATTTTATCTAGCATCTGGATGAACATCTGTTACAAGGTTGACGAAATGGGAGAATTTCAATTTGAGATCTTATTTGAGGGCCAGTCTTTTGTCTTTCATTTTCATCTAATTTGTACACTTTTTCAGTGCGCGATATACACAAAGTTAGTCAAGTTTTGATAACTTTCTTGAAATCTCCGGATCCTTAGTATGCTGTAACTAAAAACTTGCTTTATCATGATGCATGGTTTTGGAATGACAAGAGCAACTTTTGTGGAGACGCAAAACAATTTGTGAAGGTTCACTTGCGTGCGCCAACTTTGTCTGCAAGATATTTTGTGATTTTTCTGAAGCTACACGGATTTCAAATCGTAGTCTCTTAATGGTGAAGCAATCTCAAAAAATAGCTCATTATTTTAGAACGAGCTTATCTCTTGCGAGTTTGCACTGCAAAGTACACGCGCGAGTAATTTTGCACATTTTCACTTATCATTATTTTAAGTAGTTCACGATACAACCAATAGCTTTCATAAGCATGTGCGGACTCGTGTTATAATTGTAACGTAATGCTATCGAACGCATTACTGGCGTACCCATGAACCTGGTGATTGTGAGAAGGGCTTTCATCAGTTCATATGTAATCTAGTGTGCTCATCGAACCATGAAAACCTTTTTCCCAGTGGTTGACATGACATTGAGTAGTGCGTCTGCGTAACTCTAGTCACTAAATTTATGAAGTATCAATCGATTATTCAAATTATACTATTCCTTTAATTCATAAAACTTTGAGAACTCGTTGTGTCAGCTGTCGATGGGATAGCACACCGTTAAACAACAACCGTTCAATATTCGTAACCAATTCAACTGCAATGTCAACGTATTGATCTGCTTTCATATGTTTCATAGTTCTAGTCAACTATCTAAAGAACGATAGAAGTACAAATTTCATTCATTTTCAGTCTTCAATGAAAGTGGACCTTTGATACATGAAATTCCCATGGTTGTAGATCCGAAGTGCGATAGACCAAGAACAGATAAGGTAATAAGCTTTTTCAAAATGCATCGAGTTGCCATCAGTATCAATACCTATATCAATAATTTAGCTGCCAAGCAAAGCTGCAGACTATATCTGTGCTACATCAATGGACATGGATGATTATTTTGCTCCTAGGACATGTCATGTTGGTACCATTAGTAGCTCATATTTGTACTTTATCATCCAGCAAAACATTTTAGGGTGACAGCGGAGCAGGCATGGAACAGATTGATGAACGTGGAAGGAGTATACTGGTGGCTCTGACATCGTTTGGCACAAAAGGATGCCCGTCTAATGAGTTAGCAAGGCATGTATGTGGAGTGTACCACCCAAAGACTAATGGCTTTTTTTAGATTCACAAGAGTAGACCATTACCTCCAGCCGATCTGCGCACATACTGGAATATGCTATTCTTATATCGGAAGAATTATCAGACGATCATCTAACAATCTGTAGTTTACGTTCTACTAGACACAGTTGCAATCTTAATAGTGCGGAAGTTGAGGACTGTAGATATTGAGATTGCGTATCTCAGCATTAGTGAAACATGCAACAATTTCTAAACTTTATTCTCCCCGCCTCATAGCACTTGTCAACATGTTTGTCTGTTTATTCGCCAAAGCCAATTTTAAAAATTTTTATAGACTGACCTTTTCTTCTGCAACTTCTCAACCTCTTTTATCTGTAGAAATTGTACAGCTCTTTTGTCCAAATGCATAAGCAAATTGTTCATTTCCCGAGTAACTCTGTCGACGGGTTCTAATAAAATGAAGAAGATTCGAAACTGTTACGCATTCTGTTCTTCGAGCTGCAGCGGGTCGATGCATGCAATACGAGTTCTAAGTTCCTAGAGTTTTGTTGCATAGCACAAACATGGGTGGCTTTCCAAACTCAATGCTAGATATGATATTCAAGCATATCCTCAATTCTGAATACAGTATTTTATTAGGTTCCCATTTCTGGTTTAGCAAACCTCTAAAACATTTGCTATGGACTGTCTTGCAAATTAGCTTATATGGTGATAACACAGAAGAAATCTGTGATAACATAAAAGGAATCTGTTACTCTCATTGAATAGCTATATGTAGAACAAGTAAGCTCTTATATATAAGCTACAGTTTAAGAAGTTGAAGAAAATTTAGAACTGAAAGGATATGAACTTGTGATGTGATAGAGGTGGAGTACGAAAGGAACTGGAGCAGAAGTGCATTGATTTCAGGCGTACAAGGCGCGAGGAATATTTTTTCTCTAAAAATCGACCAGCCCAAACACGCAAGAACTTCGCAACTTATGGACAATGTACCGTGCTGCGTATTGCCTAAGAGATTCGTGCAGCATAGGGATCGCTTTTCGTAACACAGTGAAGCGGCTGAGCGACTCGCCTGAAAAATCGAAAAAGATGTATAATATTAGGTCGTCCCAAAAGTATTTTCGCTTCTTTGAACAAGCGCCACAGTCCGCAGAACAAAGGTATACAGGAGCTCTTGGTAGCATTTGATGCAGTTTTTTATGCTCTTTCTGAGGGTCATCTCAGTAATGCAGATGATGCAACGAGCTCTCAGAAAATTGCTACAAACTGCAACTCATGCTTTTTACCAAGGTCAGGTTCAGCTATTTTTCTGAATTCTTGTACTAATTTCCCGAAAAAGACCAAGTGACCTGTCGATAGAGCAAACAAAGTAGGAAGCAATAAAATTTTTGTCCATTCCATAGCTTACTTTAAAAAATTTTTAGAATCAGTTCTTCGATGCTATCAATCTCCATATTTGGACAACTTAAACCTCATAGAACTGCAGCCGGCGAGCCCCGGAACGCTCAATTGTTTCGTAAAATTAGTGCTAAATTTTTATCCACTTTAAAAGTATCAAAAATCGAGAGTTTAGTAAAGTTTGACGAGTCTGCGTCTGGTATGGAACTTCTAAAATTCGACGATGTTGTCAAAATTCTGTCAAAAAGATGAGGAGCCCTGGGAAAAAGATTAAAACTGTTTTGTATCCTACTTTCTTTGCTCTATCCGCTGGTTGCTTGGACTTCTTCGGGGGATCAGTATAAGAATTTAGAAAAATAGTGGAACTTGACCTTGGTAAAAAGCATGGGTCGCAGTTTATCGCAATTTTCTGACAGCACATTGTTTCAGCTGCTAAGTAAGGATGTCCATTTGAAAGGGAATAAAACCTGTATCGAATTCTACCAAGAGTTTCTGTTAACCTTTGTTCTGCGGATTGTGGCGCTTGTTCAAAAAAAGCGAAAATACTTTTGGGACGACTTAATACTTTGTACGTGTGAAGTTAGGGTACTTATGATACCTCGATGATTTACAAGTCCGATACAGTTTTTCTAAATTTTTTCCAATGTTTATTTGAGATCTTGAAAACTTCAAGCGCCATTTAGAAATGCGCTGAGTTCAGCAGGACATCGCTTTCCTAAATTTGATTATTTTACAAGATTCCATTTTACATTTCGCAAAGATCAACCCAAATAATAACCCAGAAATAGGGCGGATCTGATAAGGTACGTCTCTTTTAGGCTTCTGCTTAAAGGCAGTGGCTCGGCAAATCCTGAACCTGAAGTTTTTCGCTTACCTGGGGTAATTCGACGCGTTGATTTCGGTACACTTGAAAGTGCACGAAATTTTTGAAAACCAGCATTTTCTAAGGGTTTCAAGTAAATTTGGCCGAGTGGAACACTTTCCGCCAGGTTAGAGACGTAGAGTTGTTGCGGCAACCTCATGCTCAAAGCACTGCGGCACGCCACCTGTGACGGTGAGAAGGGAACCGCAGGTTTGTCCTAGCGCACGCGCACAGGTTTGGAGGCAGTTTTCTAGGCAGGGGGCATGTAGTGTGATTGGACCTGCTTTTGATATTTGGGGCAAGCAATCTTCCATATCAAAATTTCGAAATGTATGGTTTTACCAAGCCACTGCCTTCAATCGTTTTCGATTTAAATATCAAGTCTTATGTCTCAGGAAAAACTCTTTAGCACAGTTTAGCCCATGGTTGCATCCGGCACCTTAAAAATGAAGGCGATTGAAGCGAATAATGCATGATCGGAGTTCGACAATAATCAAAAGTTGAATGCACAGCTGGAAAGAATTAGGGCTGTACAGATATCCGCCATTTATTCTTGCAAAATCTTAGTTTTCAAAAAATGATTTTGCATTGCGCGGGGTTAATTCAAAAGTCTAGGAAATGTTCCTCTTAGTGGGTTTTCGGCAGTCAAACAAATCAATGAAATGCAGACTATGGCGACCTTCCGAGAGATGTTTGTTGAGTTACAATGAAAACATAATCATTCCAAGGCAGATAAAAGCGGCATTGACTACCAAAAAAATCTTCTTGCTCTTCGGCTTGAAATTTCAATACAAGCAATCCGAAAAGTTCAAAAAAAAAAACTCTCAAATTTACTTCAAGGCATGTGCACGTCGCAATCTGGGCTCTTTTAAGTGGTATGATGGGAACAAAAAGAAAGTTTGAATTCAAATCATTATATCAGAAAAATTAGTTAGAGTCAGAAGACTTCGAAAAGTACATAGTCTTGAGGAGTTTTTGATATCCTTCGGAGAAATAACGGTTTACACACAGGACAACTGTAAATTTTTCCAACAAATATGGAATACGCGCCTCCAGCTTCAAAATAAGACTTACGAAAAATTGGATGTTGCTGCTCTAAAGAACTATAAGTTCAACATTCCGGTTATGCAACAGTGGCGGAACGGGGGGGGGGAGAATTTGCAGAAAATTTTCGCCTCTCCCCCACTCGGTTCGAACTGGGACTGTTATGCAAGTATACATGATGATTATCTTGGCTTGGGGTATCTTGACAAGGATGACTGCAGCGTTTAGTAGCCTTAGATCTGAAAACAAAATCGCGAGCAGTTTTTTTGGTAGTGCTGAATCAATTTGAATAATTTTGGCGTGCCCCAGGATCAACTCTTATTTCCAAAGTCATTTATCTTCCCATAAACTCAATGAAAAAGTTGTAAAAATGTGCTAAGGACATAATATGGCTCTGTTAAAAGTGTTTATGTTAGAAATAATTGAAATTACAAGATACTGAAATCCTCGATGATCTGCTCCCGAGATTATCGAAAAATTCACAATCTTCAGATTTCAGTTCTCCTGTCGAAAAATGCTTACGAGGAAATGGTCAGAACTTAATCTAGCCATTCTCAACAAACTGTGTATCATCGATCTTCTTAAAACGCTGACTTCAAAAATATGTTTTTTATCTGCCCAGCGACTATCTGGGGACTCTGATTATCTGCGTTCAAATATGAGGGATTTTTCGAGTTGCGACGAACAAATTACCTTGAAAGGCAACCTGATAGCGCGGAGATACAGTGGCTATGTATTTTAGCTACAGGGAAGAATCACAGTCACCAAAAACCTAAAAACGTGTTTGAAACCTATTTCGCAGAACATGCGAAACAGAACACTTGATAAATTGCACATCTCAACGCCCATACCTCTCAGATAGTCTCTTGGCAGATAATAAACACACATGCGTGATCAACGTGTCAAGACGAGTCCGATGATATACAGCATGTCTGGTATGGCTGGGTTAAGTTCTGACCATTTGCTGCTTAGCAATGCCGTAGTGTATCACCAGCACGATTCTTCAGCGTTTACGTTGAGTTCTCAGAAACATAAAAGACCTTAGAATGAGAGATCCCCTGGGACCCACGGATCACATAAAATAGTGAAAAAATCTAATCTTGTATGACAGTGTTCTAGCAACCATTATGCGCAGATGTCAGGGTCTGAGAAGCTTCTTAACCCAGACAGAAGGAAGAAGAAAGGTATCTAGAGTAGAGGGATATGACACGTCCCCTTTCAAATCTCCTCCTCTCCCCGCAGGGATGTACGTGCATACGGGTCTAAGATGAGAGCCTTCTTTTAATATCATTTCAAATTTGCAGAAAATAAACGGGAAAATGTCGCACATTTTTTGCCAATGTCGAGTATTGGCCAAGCTTGTCCATCGTAAGCGTGGTGCGAAGGTGTGTTCACGATTTTGTGCTTCATCGATATTTCTGCCCCCCCCCATCACTCATGCCGGAATGGAGGACCATGGGAAGTTGGGGTCTGGGAAGATACATGACAAGATCCCATAGGTGACACTGAGCAGAAGTAGAGCAGAGGGTTTTTTCGCTTGCGTTCTGCACATATTTCTGGATTCCCCAGGCCTGGTTGGGTTCATACTAATCTGTATCCAGAACAACTTTAGCACAATTCTTGCACGTGCTGGAACTGCTCCGCAACTGTGCTGCATGCGCTGCAGCTGCCCGCAAGCGTTCTGTCCATTTTCGTCTCATTTTTGCACCTTGCCTCTTCTTGTGATGAAGAGATTTCCGAATTCGAAGCGAGGTTCGAGAATGAAACTTTAACATGTTTTGAAGTGCGTGAAAGATGTAATTTCTTTTACGCGTTCCTTCTACTCCCGCCTTCGTGAATCTTCTGTAGAACATTTTTTTCTATTTCAGAATGTCGTGCGTCCTCCACATCACAAGCTGTCTTTAGAAAGGATAGATACTACATCACATTTGCGGAAATCGCGGATTTTTCTTCGTGTGTTGATGAAATTTGGTCTTCGGACGTCTCAGGCACATCTCCTTTGGCAACCACTCAGACAATCGCCGGGGGCAGGCGGGCACCGGAAAAATAGATTGCTGATCTCTCGCACGCCGCTCGCGGTTTTTTGGAAAGCAATCAGGACTTTTTGGAAGACCGCTTGCTGAGTTCTTGATTCCTCAGAGATTCAGCAATATATCTGCAAAAGATAAGAGCGGAAAAAAATCAACAGGAGGTCTCTCAAAAATCCGCTGACTCAGCAAGCGGTTTTACGAAAAGTCCTGATTGCCTTCCAAAAAATCCGCGAGCGTATATATTATATATTAGCGTATATATTAGTATGTTTTGCGATAAATCAGCAATCTATTTTTCCGGTGCCCGCCCGCCCCCAGCGATTGTCTGAGCATCTGCTTACTCGTTCGTTCCTGATGACCGTTCCTTTTCTGATGAAAGAACTCCGAAATGGAAAATTGTAAACGGATGTAAGCTTTAGCAGTTTGTAACAGCTTCCAGCCTACTGCACATAACAAAATAGCGCTCATTCTTGTACCCCTTCCAAGCTTGGCACATATTTCATTACCATTGCAAGGAGGGTATAAGATTGGGCGAAAACGAGTAAAATTTGCTATAAGTACCGTTGATGAGAATCAAATTGCCAGTTCGCGTCGATCAAAACCCTTTGCGGGCAATTGCAGCGCATTTAGCACATGTTCGGAACGATTTCGGCGCAGTGCGGGAACTATGCTGGAAGTGTTCCGAGACTTCACGATCAGTATGAACACAGTCTCAGCTGGAGCTGCGCTAGCTGCTGGGTGCGAGAATTAGGCGGCAGGATATGTTGTTGGAAATTCGAATAGCGGAGATTAGTATGTTGAGTTAGTATGTAAGTAAGCCTTCCGAGGTTAGTAGATCTTTATTAGTGGCGGCCTAACGTTTCGAACAAGTCGTCTTCTTCAGAGGCCTAAAGTGGTAGGAGATTTTGATTATGTGTCTAACTCACCAAAATCCTCCACCAGTCCCCGACCAGCCTCGATTTTGCCCCAGAAGCGGAGATTAGGTTGACGAACGTTGATGCCTAATAACCTTAGCGACAATTCACAACATGGTTTTAGAAGTGTTTTCAACAAACATCGCGTTTCTCGTAATGAGTGCCTCTCGACCACAAAGCTGAAATGAGTCGAAGTAAGCTCATACACACAATCTCAGATAATCGCCGGGGGCAGGCGGTCCGCAAACTCGCGCTTTTCTGCAAGCGGTCAGCAGAATTTTGGGGCGTGGCTAGACCTTCAACGGGCGGCACTTCCTTTAGGGTCGCATATTCTGCCAGCGGGCAGCAATACAGCATTTTTTGCAAGCGCTCGGCAAATAATTTCTTTCAGCGACGCTGGCCAAACTTTCAGCAAGCGCTCGGAATCTTTTAGGCATTTTCGAGCGTACGTCGAGCGCAGGTAAGACTGTGTGTGGCAGAAGTGTCGCCGTTGGTTTAGTTACTCAAGTTTGAGGTACTTTCTCCAAGCGGAAAGTACCTGGGGGTTGCGCGGTCCTCCACAAAGGACCGTGCGGCCCCCGAAATTTTTGCATATTCTCGCGGAAAATCCGCGAGAATGCGGCCACTGCGCCGCAGCTAATCCATAAAGAAACCGCAATTGTTCTTCAAGCATTCGTCTTAATTTCGACAATTTTCTTCCAAATTTCTGCAAGCGGGCGGCAAAAAATTAACCAACTATTTTTCCGGTGCGCGCTTGCTCAAAATTCGCATGGCCGCCTGCCCCCGGCGATTATCTGAGTGGACGCTGCCTTAAAAAGCGCCCAAATTTCTCTAACTTCTATTCCACTCTGTCATCTCTCCTCACACGAGAAAGTGAAGAGATGTTAGAGAAATTTGTGCGCTTTTGGGCGCTTTTCAGCTTTTGAGCAAAATCTGGCTGTGGTCTTACCTTGCACATTCTCAGATAATCGCCGGGGGCAGGCGGCCATGCGAATTTTGAGCAAGCGCG
Source organism: Cylicocyclus nassatus (assembly GCA_958299035.1). Taxonomy (NCBI): domain Eukaryota; kingdom Metazoa; phylum Nematoda; class Chromadorea; order Rhabditida; family Strongylidae; genus Cylicocyclus; species Cylicocyclus nassatus. Next base: position 58,921,428 of record CATQJL010000001.1, read on the forward strand.
CACCGGAAAAATAGTTCGTTGATTTTTTGCCGCCCGCTTGCAGAAATTTGGAAGAAAATTGGCGAAATCAAAGACGAATGCTTGAAGAACAATCGCGGTTTCTTTATGGATTAGCTGCGACGCAGTGGCCGCATTCTCGCGGACTTTCCGCGAGAATATGCAAAAATTTCGGGGGCCGCACGGTCCTTTGTGGAGGACCGCGCAACCCCCAGGTACTTTCCGCTGGGAGAAAGTACCTCAAACATGAGTAATTAAACCAACGGTGACACTTCTGCCACACACAGTCTTACCTGCGCTCGACATACGCCCGAAAACGCCTAAAAAGAGTCCGAGCGCTTGCTGAAAGTTTGGCCAGCGCTCGCTGAAAGAAATTATTTGCCGAGCGCTTGCAAAAAATGCTGTATTGCTGCCCGCTGGCAGAATATGCGACCCTAAAGGAAGTGCCGCCCGCTGAAGGTCTAGCCACGCCCCAAAATTCTGCTGACCGCCTCAGAAAAGCGCGAGTTTGCGGACCGCCTGCCCCCGGCGATTATCTGAGCAGGCAGATCTGGACCTATAGGGATTTTAGGTAGAATGTAATTTTGGGGTCCTAACTAAGGCACCGCTCAAGCGGCAGCGCAGGTGACTCACAAACGGCTGAGATATGCGGTAAACCCAGTACCTAAACCCAAACTACCGGTCGCATTCGCATGGATTCTTGGCAGTTTCGCGCCAGGGTCCACGCTTTGCGCCATGAATCCATGCGAAATGCGATCACAGGGTCCTTTCGAGGAGAATATTTCGGCCGTTAGAGCACTACCTGTGCTGCTGGTTGGGCAGTGGCTTAGTTAGGGCCCCAAAGTTACTATCCATGTGAGATCCCCATGTGTCCAGGCTTGCCTGGACGCTGCCTTTAAGCGAAGGCTTGTCGGAGCCTAAGAAATATATTTGTAGAAAGAGCTCTCTAGGAGGTATATTCTCAGACAATCGATCGGACCCCTCCGGCGGACAGTCGAAGTCTGCCAGAGCCGCGGCGGACCCAGTTGAACAATGAGAGCGGGGCGAGGGGGCGGTCCCTTCTTGTAACGTCACAAAGAAGGCAGATCGGACCTCTCCGGCGGGCTTGCAAATCGCTCCGCCGCAAGTACGCCAGATTTGCTGGAGTCGCGGCGCAGAGATTTGCCCGCCGTGAGTCCGCCAGATTTGGACGAGCCGCGGCGCAGAAAATCGGAGGGCTCCGGAGCACAAATGGGAGGTCTCCGGAGTGCAAAATGGGAGTCCTCCGGAGCGCAAAATGGGAGGGCCCCGGAGCACAAGTGGGAGGTCTCCGGAGCACAAAATGGGAGGTCTCCGGAGCACAAAATGGGAGTCCTCCGGAGCATAAATGGGAGGTCTTCGGCGCACAAAATCGGGGGGGGGGGGGCTCCGGAGCACGAGTGGCAGGCCCCCATTGGGGAAACCCCGCGGCCCTGCCATTTCTGCGCCGGAGGGGTCCGATCCACTGTCTGAGTTCGATGGGATCAGGCACTACTTCTTGAAAGATCAGCCTGACTGAGCTTTTGCACACACATGCCTCACTCTGGTTCAACTTAACTTCAGAGCCCGCAATCCGCTAAGTTTTTGCTACGAGTAGTAAGCCTGAATCCTTCTAACCTTATTAGTAATTCGCTCCCAAATCCTCTTCTAAAGGAATTATGGCTTTTGAGAAAAAATCTTACCTAAGAGAAACTTCATTCTTGAATGCTGTTTTTACCGTGTTAGTCGTGTGCAATCTCAGAAAATAAGTGCACAGTCTCCAAAAAATCACAAACGTTGTAGAGATATGAATACGAAAGAAGGTGCCATTAAGGTAAGTGTGCGAAAGGGGGGTAATGGTGGTTCTCAAGGAACCTGTGCCTGATCTCTTGCTCAACCTTGAAGACCAATAACGCATATACTGATGTGAAGCATTTCCTAATTTTGTTCAAAGATTAATTGCTGAACAGATTGCTGAACACGTCCCCACGTAACAATCGCTTGCATTCCAAACGTTGTTTGAGGCAAGCTCCAATGCATTTCATCCTTCAATGCTTTCTTTCTGCAGGAGTGTAATTGACTGGTGATCTTTCTCTCAGTTTCGCTTACTCAAGTCGCGCATTGATAGCCATCTAGTCAATATTTGATGAGTTTTCTCACAACTTCAAGCGATCAAGGGAGATTTTCACAGATAAACGGAGAAAAACGTGACTGCGACTAGTCCAGTGATCATCTTGATTGCGAGTGCTTTTAGAGCTTAGTCTTATTTCTTATTTCACTATTTTCAAGCAGTGGCTAAGTGTCTAAGCTGTAAGAACTGTGACTCGCACATTAAAAGCACAACTAAGCCACCAAATTCACTCGATGAGTATTTTTTTGAATCGAGAACCAGAACGGACGAACGGACGTGTTCTCTGTATTGGCAATTCTTTCTCGCACGAGCAAAACAAAATCGGACTCGTTTCTGTTTATGTACGGTAGTGTTGAACAGCAACTGGGATCAAGAGTTTGCAATAGTTACAAGCAGACCTCTTCTTCTTGTTACAAGTGCTCTCAATCATAGATTCAACTTTCATGACCGAAAGTATTTAAAAATGTGAAGCATGCAGGCTATCGAAAACTTATGCATAAAGATCACAAAGTTGCTTCTGCAGAAAGTAACATCTTCCAATAGTGTTCGTGAAGTACATCTAATAAAATCTTAGGTAATTTCATCTCGAAAACATAAGAGAAGGAATGTAATAATGCAGTAGCCCTAATGTCTTTTTTGGTAAGCTTGCTCAACAAGTTCCCTTGTTAATTTCACTTTAACAGCACTAGTTACTCTTGCAAATGGAACGGGTATTGTTGAACTATTTCAGCATCTCATTGCGGTGCATTATCGATACGTTCTCTCATTTTCTGGTTTTTTGAAAAGTGCCATCAAGTGCCATCGTCAATCGTTCAAATTGTGAGGTGCGAAGTCGATACTTGGCTCCGATGTGGTGATTTGCGCTTACAAACATTGCTTCATGGCGTGAGAATTATCTGTTTGTTCAAGCTGAGACAGCTAGCCTGCTTGCACTTTAGATTAGAATTTGGCTGTTTTTCCGTGCTCCTATAAAATTGCAGATTTTTCATTCAGTTCAAAGGCACAAATCGCCTCTATTCCGTTAACAACTTAACATTGTTGTATTCTCCCTTTTCTGGATCCCACTACTTTTTTTCTCTTTTTGCGAATAAATTACTCTGAAAACTACATGCATTTTAATTCACCAAAAACTATCTAAAGATCACTAGGTTTTGTCTTGTCTCGATTGTCGAACATCCAACAGTAAAATCTTATCTTTCAGATAAAAACCTATTTTAAGGTGTATGAAGCGCCGCATGTTTGGGGAGAAGTTTTTGGAAGTTGAGAAATTATGTTACTACCCGAAGTGCTGATGCTCGTCAAGAATTTGAAAACATCCCCTAGATATAATTGCCGTTATGTATGTTTCTAACCATTTCCCTCCAATTTGCATTTTTGCGGTGACATAGATCCTAACTACTAATAACACGTCTATATTCTGTTCATATGCAAAAGTTGAATAAGAACGATATTTCATGGTACTTGTAATTTTCGAGCCTTGAAACAGAAATCCGCATGCAGCCATTCCATAAGGCTCCGTGCAAAGTCTTCAAACGGCCCACATTTCGCACGAGAATTTCACACATGAATGGATGTATTTATTTACAGATTCAGCTAATGCAAATATAAAACGTGAATGGCAAATCAGTGAAGATTCAGAAGCGAGATTTTGTTCTTTTTAGTTTAGATTCGGCCTCGTTACTTCCATTTTTTTCTAACCTGAATTTCTCTGAATCTTGACCTAAATTGGGGTCCTACGTTAAGGAACCCCGTAGCAATGAGATATAGCTTTTCGCTTTAAATTCTCTGAAGAAACTGTTGCGGTTGCCTCAGCAATACATAAAGGTAGGGCAAGTGGCTTGAGACTCTGAAAACAGATAATTGCCAATCTTTATAAGTTAGCGAAAAGTTGGAACTCCCCAAAAAAGTAATCGCCAATGGCCAAGTCGCTTTTTTTTCTGCAACAGACACTTCACTTCAAAATACATCTGGTGTTCCTTTATTTACGGAAACGCTGTTTAGAAAGCATTTTGTGGAGAATGATTTGAGTAGGATCCTCCATTCCATACAATCGGACATTATACTGAAGGAAAAAGAAGGAAAAAGAGCAGCAAATTCATAACTATACGAAGAATACAGGATCTTTATGGAGAGTGTGAAGTGCTGAGCTTTGTGAGTCTCTAGCGATTCATCCATGGATACCAGCAATAAGGTATCTTTCCAAAGAGGAAATATCTGTTCTTGTATCAAAGAAAACTCGTGACGACGTATTGTCTATAGATATAGACAATACGTCAGTTTTTCTCCACGACTCTGATAATACCTTACCTTTAAAGTTACCCCAGGACTAAATTGGTGAAGTTATCCTTTTTTCACCAAAATTTTCTTTTGATAGCGCAATCGTCACCGTTGAGGTTTCCGAAATTTAAAACGCTGTGTATAATAATCACCTACGTTTAAGATAGACAAACACTCCAAGACTTTCCGAAAATGATGGCGGAAACTCTGAATTGGCAGTCGAAAACAACATACCGGCATTCTCAAAAAACATGCATTAACTATCCGGAGTTCCTCGTTTTCGATGGTTGCGCCAAACTGTACTAAATGCTTCCGCAATAAGTGTGAAAGCTCCATTTCGAGTAGATAAGATAGTGCTTTGCGAACGCAAACTCTTCTCTCCAGCTTAGGCGTGAGAATGCGGCGCCTTTCATCTTTACTAGCTTCTTGTTACTTTCCTCTTTCAACCTAGTGGATTGTGTCTAGAATCATTTTACAGCATATTAGCTACGGCGCCTCGTACTGCGTGTCTATTCAAAGTGATTTTTTTTTATTTGGTTCAACTATGATCGTATACAGTAATTGATGAGATAGGTATAACTATCCGTAGGAAGTTCTATAGTGCAGATAAGCCATTAGCCTGCACAAATTGATTCTTCTGTATTGCACCGTTAGGTTGATGCGATAATAATGAATGATAGTAATAGTAAAGATTTCGCCTTTGCTTTGTATGCGAGTGTTTGGAAGTTTGCAAATTCTCAGCCGAATTTCATTTTCAACTGATACATTTTGTCTATTATCTTCATACTCAGCATTGCTCTATCAAGCGCAGAAATTATCGTAACCGTTGTTTCGCCTAGTTTATGCGTCCATCTTTCGGAGGAGGGGGAAGGAGGGGGGGGGGGCTCAGCAAATACTAAAAACAGATTTTGAGTCAGCTTTTAATGTTCTTCTAATGTAGGTCTCACTTGGATGGGCCACTTCGACTAAGAAGGTTTCCACTGTAAGCAAGTAAAGGGTGTTGATGATGACATGAGCGCAGAATGCTCCAAAGGATAGCATTCAGTTAATCTACATGGAGGAAACGTACTGTTGCATTGCTGGAAGCATACGAGAATCCAATCATCAAATACGCTATGTATTATGAATGACACAATAGACAACATAAATATCTATTAATGCAGTTGCTATAGTCGCTCAAGTCCCACTCTATAAATGACACATCAGTTTTTCTCCATCATTCTGATAATACCTTCGCTTTGAAGTCTCCACTGCGTTAAAGGCAGCGTTCAGGCAGATCTGGACATGTGGGGATTTTACGTGGAAAGTGCTTTTGGGGCCCTAACTAAAGCACTGCCCAAGCGGCAGCGCAGGTAGTGCTCTAACAAGTGAGATATTCCCCTCGAAACTGGACCCCACAATCGTATTCCCATAGATTCATGGCAGTTTTGCGCCAGGATCCATGCTTTGCGCCATGATTCCATGCAAAATAGGATCGCGGGGTCCAGTTTCGAGGGGAATATCTCAGCCGTTAGAGCACTACCTGAGTTGCCGGTTGGACAGTGGCTTAGTAAAGGCCCCAAAATTACTATCCACGTGAGATCCCCATATGTACAGACTTGCCTGGACGCTGCCTTCAAACCGTTCGACGTTTTTTAACACCTCTTACACAGCGAGCGGATTTTCTCACATTTGCAAAACAATTTGTGAGAGTGTACCACAGGGGTAGCATCTTGACGATTCACTGTTTTGGAGAGCCTCGTAGAGTACAACATCGGAGGCATAGACCACTTCAAAAATTTAAAGCTATATTTGGACCCGATTTCAGATCGTTTTGATTCGTGGCACGAGTGAACTCTTTGTTTATGGACTAAACCGAAATTCATGGGCTTCTGCGGTGATCCTAGCCACGAAGTATGAGTATGCTGATTCATTCTGTTGTAATTCGAAATATGGTCATACGAAGCAATTTGATTATGGCTCACAGCAGTTGAATAGAGTTAACAAAATCAGTACAATAAAATCTTGGCCTTTTCAACTAGCTTTCCAGTACTTGAGAGAAAATTTTCAAAAGCCTTTACTTTTGCGCAATCTGTAATACACAGTCGCTTCAAACACTAACAAATCTTTGGAATATGAAGCTTCCGTCTTCTCGAGTCTGGAAACAAGAATTACAATGTATTTATGCTCAAATATTGTACAAATCAGGAAGGAATAAACATCATGTATATTAAATTAGGTTGTCCCGAAAGTTTTGTCCGTTTTTTCAAACCACTATAAAACCAAGCACAATAAAGTCTTGAATAAGTTTCAACATGCATTCGATGCATATCTTCCTTCCCATTCTTATGGATACATTTTCGAATCAAAATCTTGTATGCTCTTTTTGATAATTGCCAAAATTCTTCCGTCAGTTTCATCTCCTCTAAGTTAGGCTAATTTTTAAAAATTTTTATTCTAAAATTTTGGAAAGATTTGAGTATGGATCAAATAGAGCAACTTTCGGAAATTATTTCTTCAGAGGTCTCAATTTTTGGCAAAATCATGAAATACGTTACTGCAGCAAATACACGACAGCTTTTGAAGTTTCTGCGAATTGAAACTGATTATCATTATACATTATTCATGCAACATAACCAAGTCTGATTCGCTTCGAAAACAGCTTTTTGGGATTTTCGGCACTTATACGCAGTAAACGTAATCAAAAAGCCGCGGTTTTTATCAAATAAATAATTATTACGGACTTGGTAAACATGGCCCATGTAATCTAAAATAAGTGCAATGTAGCCAAAGGTTTGCTCTACATAAAAGTTTTCAGCGCTCTTTGAAAACCTTAGGATAAAAACTTTTAAAATTCAGTATAGATTTGGCGTTACTTCTGAGCTGCTTAAAAAGCCATGACGATATCACCGCAAAGACAGCGTAGATCAGAGAGCAAACACAACTGTAAGAAAGAGGGTAAAAATCTCAACCAAATGGCACCTAAGCCGTTCATGGATTAGTGTTCTGCGAGTTTTAGTGAGCGATGAAAAACGGACAAAACTTTTGGGACAACCTAATAGTATAGTATAGTAGGAAGAGTGATGAAGAAAAGTTCAACAAATTTCTTCTCGAGTACCATATTTTAGGTGCCAACGGAAGTATAGGCGCCGTAAAACCTAATTGCCCGCGCCGTGCCTTGAACACCAGCGTAAGCGAGCGGTCGTCGCGAACGATTGTCGGCGTTCACTATATACCAAAAAATCTTTCTTTAGTTTTCATGTTGCTCTCGTCAATGCAAGGTATATCTCGACGAAAGCTCCCTTCAAAAGCTTAAAAAAGTATGTGTGGAAAGGGCGCGCGCTCATTGTCGCTCGAAAAAAGCCTGTAGCGTTTCGGGACCAAACGTCTTCAGCCGCGCCGCGCGTTGGTGTTCAAAGCGACGCGTGGGCAATTGGGTTTTACGGGGCCTGTACTTTGTTGAGATGACTACTCACGAGGCTCGGATCAAGTCCATGGCTATGAAGAGTTTAGAGTATAGACGAGTATATCTAGTTCTTGTCTTTACTTTTCGATTTATTCGCAAAGAGCTTAGACTTAGTGCAAGTAAATACTGGATTTTCAGACCGACTAGTAGAAATGGTGTTTAGCATCCATCATTCACATTTCTTATGGAGGCGTTTTCGTTCAGTAGTTCCTTTCGTAAAATTTCTCGATGCCTCTGTGCATTTCCGCTCCGCAAGCTCACTCTGTAGCTGCTTTCAAACGTATGTAGAAATAATCCACTTAGTGTACTTCAAGTGAAATATTCTGAAAACACTTTACCTCTGTTGTGGTTTGTTTGAATTTTGGTTCAAGTATTTATGGTTACTAATTTATTTGGAAGAGCTGACTTCTCCAAATCAAAAATCGAACCATTTTATTTGCTTTCTTAAACTCTGGTGTGGCCTCACTCATAGGGTCGCTGCACAAATGCTTTTATACTTTGCCGCCTTCTTCTTCTAGGGGAGCGATGTAAGAGAAAGCTCAAAAGCTTTCACCTGGGCACGCATGGATTGGACCATACGCTCAAGTGTCTCTCCAAATTCGCTTGAAGGTGATAACTCAAAGGTTACCCACACCATGGCTGCAACATGACTGTCCATTTTTCCTCATCACACATCTATAAAGCTATTGAGAGAAGGCTTTTTCTTTTCGCAATGTAGTTTGATCTTTCGAGAAATTAGCGCTTATTGATTCTCATCATTTGTTTTATAAAAAGACAGACTTGTTGAACTAACACGTTTGTTGGTGAATCATTGTATGCATAAATAAAATAAATAAATAAAATAAAAGGGGAAAAGCTGTATTGAATGGCACACTAGGCCGCCGTTTATTGTTCTGTGAGGACTGGGAAGCTAATTATAGAATTTGATAGCTTCAGGGTATTTTCAAAAATTTTGAGAAGCCAGCTAAATACGCCAAAAATTGTATTGCATTCCACTATTGAGTTTTTGTTTATTTTAATTAACTTTTACGAAAGCTAGTCCAGAAACTAAGAATGGAATTTTTTGAAAAAGCCAGACTCAGGATGCTTGAAAACCATGGGTTGGAGATTCTGACGACTAACATCAAAAGACCCTGAACAAAATATCACCGCTAGAAAGAGAAAACATTTCGCATCGAGTATTGCTTAGGAAGTTTGTCTATCGTTATTCTAAGTGGTTCCAAGGCAGTGTCCTGGCAGTTTTTGACTTCCATTCTTTTGCTTTTAGGTCTTTCCAAACGCAGAACCAAACTTGAGGTTTGAACCGAGTTAAACTATTGTTATTGGGGGCTTATCCACTTTCCAAAATCAAGCTCGAGAGTTCAAATGAATAGTTGCAAGGTCCTGGCACGGAAAGCGTCTTTATTTTGCACTGGCGTGCACATTGCGGCAGTCTTGGCGTCCCGCGTCGAACAGGGAAGCGAAGTCATCCGAGCACGCGCCGATTGGTTGCGTCGGCTCGAAGATTGTTTTCTGGGCGCAGGGGTAACATCAACCAGCTAGACTGGGCATAGGTCAGTGTGGTGACCAAAAGCGAATCTGCCTGGGCACTGCCGTTGAGCATGGGTCTGAAGAACGGCACGAACTTTCGGACCGACCTAATATTATTTATACTACAGGCAGTTCCAAAAGTACGTACACACTTTTTGATCGTTAACATCTCTCTCACAAAGTCTTTTGCTTAGCTTCACATTTATTCCGTAGAGTAGGCTTTAACTTAGATTTGCAGCATGGAACTAATCCCTCATTTCCATCATTACTGTAGGAGTACGTAGGAAGTTTTAGCTTACAGTGCCATTATGAAATAAGCCTTTTTAAAAAAAGTTTCAAAAAATTCTTAGAAATTGCGCAGAGCTGTTTTTAAATGTGCCTCATTGAATGATCTTTCAGAGTTTTTCAAAGCGGTTCTAACGTTTTTTATCAAAACTTCAAAAAACGCTGAAAAACGTTACTGCGGTTTACCTGGCATAACTTATGAAAAAATTACGGTAAGTGCAATCTCATATTTATAGACAGCGACTCAATTCGGACTAATAATGCAGTTTTCGGCTCGCTGAATATTCATTTTGGACCAAGCCAAACTGTTCAAAACTTTCTTTAAAGTTCCTACCGTAATCCTACAGTAGTAAAGATAGCTGAGGGGTTCACCCTATACTGTAAATCCAAACTGAAGCCTGCTTTACTGAATCGTGCTTGAAGCTAAGCAAAAGACTTTGCGAGAAGAGAGTTATCACCGATTGAAAGTGTGTACCGGGACACCCGGTATTTTTTTCGAAACAGTAGTTCTTACAATCAAATCCTAATTTTTGCGATTCAGACGGCCTAGTTGAATACTGTACGTGCATCATCAATGATATCTGTGCATATTGGTTTGCAAACAAGATTTTGAGCTCTCAAATTTCTCACCAAGTGCTAATGATCTTTTTGAACTATGTAGATGCTAACTGGATAGCAAATCTTTTATCTTCCTCTTCCTGCAAGATCCACACATGTATTGGATCATTTGGTTGGCATTCGAGGAAAGACGTGCGTATTTCGGGTGTAATTTGTTGCAGGCTGCAGTATCTGAAACATTCTTTGCAGTCAAAGCTCGGGAAATCAGCTGTAAGAAGAAATGAATTTATCGTTCGTTCATATGCGATACGACAAAGAAAGAGGTTGGAGAAAGGGGAGGAGGTGAGGCAAACGGGACGAAGCAAGACGTGAAAAAAAACCTAATATATGCAGTATCTTCCTACACCTTGCAGTACCTACTCCTTACAACTTTCAGTTGAACTAAGCAATTTGCAATTCTAATTCAAGTTTCCATAATCTTCAGTAGTAGCACATACAACTATGTGCTCGTGAAATACCAGAATTTTTTTGGAGAGATAGGCTTTATCCAGGCACTCCAGAAAAAGAGAGGCTTCCCATTTGTCAGCAAGCTCATGGCCTGCTTAAAAAACATTTTTGGAAGGCAGCAAAACCACTGTACCAAGTACCCTTTTGAATTCGTGCGAATTGTGTTACATTATTTTGATTGACTGCAAATAAAACAACTATTGCAAATTTCTTTACTACTGTAAATAACTTTCGAAATTTATAGCGCCTCCTCTTCCCGTCGTTAGAACATTACTAAAGAGCTACACCTTCAGCATAATTGAAAAGATTTATGCCTTCAACTTTTTTATGCCTTACTACATTGGCCCTTTGAGCAAATAATTTCTTTGCTCTAATATCATGTCCTAAAGGCTATCTATCTCTTTGCAATCCACCACAAGTGTACAGCAAGAAAATTCTATGCTCCTGCAACATCTTTCCTCACAACACGTCGCAGCTGTTCATCGCAAAAAAATTCTTTATACTTTGTAAAAAGAAAAAATCTTTTGACAACGCTGCGTTATCAAAGTTCCTGCTTGCTTGCATCCTACACTCTCTACTAATGAATAAAGGAGCGCTGTGTTTAGCCACCTACGCTACCTATCAGATTGAAAATATATTTTTGCAAGGGAGAAATTTACTGATTACAAGGGCTCAGAAAAATTCCCGAGTGAGTTGTTTTTATCTTGTTTCTCAAGTGGCGATATAGCAGAAGTCCCGTTACGTGTTTCATTTTCAATGACTATTGTGAATTTTTTTCTTTCTCGTGATTGGTTGGCATTACGGGAACGGACTTACTAACATCGCTTTTCTGCTGAAATTCATAATTTGATACAGGGATAGATAAAAGAGAATGCAGAGTTTTCGAATACTTTGATAATCGCAAACCTCACGTTTATTGAATTTGTTTTTCCTCTGCTGCTTACTGATTACAAAAAATCAAAAAATGCCGCGTATCGATGTATTTTGGGCAAGAGAAATTGGGAAATGTAATGTTGTAAAGATAACTAACTACTTTCTCTCCAATAATTAATCCGTAAGTGGCGATAAACTATAATGGACTCCAGAAGCCGAAAGTACTGACCATATGTTTGCGGTTGAGTAACTTCTCCGCATTGATCCTATCATGCTTTTGCTCGCTTGGTCGCTCACCTAACATTCATAGGCTTATGCTGGAAAGTCAAGAATGAACCTTGATGTTTAGGTTTACGACATAGATCAAAGTCCCGTTTTCCATGAAGCACATCGTGAAGTTTTTTTATTGCAGAAAGCATTTTTCGATATGAGCAAGAAAAGTACGATCAGTCAAGATTATGGAAGTCGGGAAGAGGTTCACCAAGAAGCAGCTCGATCCAGTGTGGTCAGCACCATTAAGGTTTTTTATAGAAACAAAAATTCGAAGTTAAAGTTTGTGTGAACCACTTTCAGGTAGAGCAAACCCTCGACGCAGCACCTGAGGTGGAGCAGCCAGTTTACATCATGCCTTCTGAGACTGTAGTTGGCAAGGTTAGATAATTTGACCACATTTTCTATGTAAAGAAAAAATTCATTGGCTTCTAAAATTTACAATCGAAGTTATTGGCGATGTTTACTCTTGAAAATCAACGTAAGGAAATAGTTTTAGTGTCTTTTGGGTGATACCGTCGGAAATTGAGAAATCGTTTGCTTTGTTGATGGTGAAATTTTTCTGAAATGATTTTGAATGAATTGCAATAGACTTCTTTTACTAAGATCTAGCTACTTCCAGCCAAGAACTTCGTTGCCGATGCCGCATCCGCCAGTAAAGAAAACAAATTCCCAGACTGCATTTGACTTCAACTGCAACAAATCAAAAGAAGTGATGGCGCAAAGACTAAGTATGGAAAATAGAGATTTGAATTGTTTGAATCAGGACCTGAAGGTATCAGGAACTCATGTATCGTATTTACCTAGGTTCGAACGTGAAACTACTTTCAGACACAATTTCTCGAAATTTTCGGTGAACCTGATCCTCAATATCACAGCGTTGCATGCGTCTGGACGAATAGTTATCGAGTAAGTGAGCTTTTCTCACGGTATGTTGATTTACTGTTTAAAAAAAATGAGTCACTCTTTTTAGCCCAAGCTTTCTCGGAAAATTTTTATCATTTTTTGCCAGGCAGTATATTCTCGCAAACTTTTTGTATGTGATCTAAATGGGAAGATGGCAAAGAGCTTATGAAATTACAGTCACTCCGGAACAGGGGCCGACAAAAACTTCAAAAACATTTCTAAATAGAAATTCGATGGATACGACAAGAGCAAAGCTCCTTATGCTGAAGATGCTGAACTCAATTAAATATCCAAACATTCATTCAGGTGTTTGAAATTACACGGATTTATTGTTACAAAATACTGACATTGATATTCGGTATTCCTGTTGCCTTCCTGGCCGGTTTCATCTTCGCACTCTTTTCCTTCGTTCGAATATGGATTGCCCAGGTTTGTAACTTGGTAAAAGCTTCAAAAACTTTTATTCATGTTATCTAAGTTACAAGTGACTGCTTTAGCCGACCTTCGCTATCGTTCGCATTATTCTGAGTCAACTACTCACTATATGGCCAACATTCGTTATTTACATCGTTCGCCCATTCTTCTACTCCGTTGGAGCTATCTTCAGCACTTTCCGAATGCATCGATCCGACGGACCTATCATTCGCGAAGTTTGGGAAAGTGTATAGATATGTTCACTAGAGTGCACATCAGTATAAGTATGCATTCAGTATAGTGAGAGACTCAGTATGGTCTTTACAAGGTTGTTATTTGCGGGAACGTTGCGTCATAAGGGCATTCAGTGCCTTTTTGTCGGTTCCTATACCTGTACTCTTCCTGTAGAATAGGTAAACTCCGCACGTTACTCTTTCTGAAAAAAGTAACACTGGATTCATTCTGATATGTTATTATACCATGAAAGTCCAGTCCTATTGGTTGTCGAGTGTTTTAACATTTCTTTCTCTTTTTTTGTGGTATGTTTCTGCAAATTGAACAACTAAGGGAGTTGCTGATAAGCATCAAACATTCTGTACACAAAACTAATGTTTTGTTTCTGTTTCCAACTTCTACTTTATACTTCAAGAATTGGAGCTGGATAAGGTCTTCAAGCTCGTATTGGTTGCAAAACTGCGAATTTACTCTTTATCTTACATGCACAGTACAATAAGAATTCGTTCTTTCGAAAAATGAATATCGAATAATATTAATAATAATATAAATAATATTGATAATAATCGAAAATTTCAAATATTCAACAATGTTACATATTCGACTTTCTTATATCAATAGACTGAATATCTCTAAGATGACTGTCTACGATGGACATCGGAAGTCTGTATTCGGGGTAAAACTTCTTTTATAGTTAAAATTATGATGATAAGAAGCTTGGAAATATTCCAAGTTTCAAAACTCCAAAACCCTACTTTTGTGAAAATTGTGAAGGTGTTTTCAAAAATGAAGAATTTATTCAGATCAAAAAGTGGCGTCCCTGCGGGTCCGGTTACTAGATGTGTAACGGGCATATTTTAGAGAAGGGAGATCGACCATCATGCTAGAGTAATTACTTTTTTACCTGACGAGAAAGATAATATCGCTCGAAATGGATTCTATTAAATAGTAACCATAAATATAGCACCCAGCACCCAAATATGCTGAAGCTTTTCTGGAAGAAAGAGATCTACAAGAAAGCAAGCATCTATTCCATCAAATTGCTCTAATGCCACCTAAGAACTGATGCCTATTCGAAAGGTGCATGCTCGCGTACAAAAATATTTCCCTGTCCAGTCAAAACGCCTTATGTTCCCCTCTAAAAAGTTCTGTCGTTTCAATTTTGAAAATTTGTAACTTACTGCCGTCTCAACGGATTTGCTTTTTTTCCCATTGGAAAGAAAGTCTTCCTCTTTGCATTATCTTCTCGATGAGCTTCTAGTAAACATTCATTGCAGAGATAAAAATGGAAAAGAGGACCAATTGAGCTTTGACCATTCTAAGTTAGGTCGCCAAATCTGGAACGCTGCAAAGAAATCTGAAATTGCCAGCACATAAGTTTTATGACCTGCACTATGCATCTGGAAAAAATGTGCTAACTGGACGTTTCTGAAAAGTTATAATGTTCGAGTTTACAATAGAAAACGCCAAAATTGATTAATTTGTCGATTTTCTCGAAAATCATAACCCTTTCCTCGAAACGTCTGAAAAAAAACCAAAGTTTTTCTCAGATGCAAAGAGTAGGCCATGAAACTTGTATGCTGACAGTTTCAGATGTTTCTGCGGCGTTTCAGACTTTTGGCGACCTAATTTTGAATGCTTAAAGCTCAAATGTTCTCCTTTTTCCATTTCTATCTCTGCAATAAATTTATAGTTGAAGCTCAACGAGATACCTCTCAAAAGATGAAGATTTCTTCTTTTTGAAAAAAATTAAAAAGAAGCAAATCCGTTGAGACGGCAGAAAATTACAAATTTTCAAAAATAAAACAGAACAGAAACAGAACAAACAGACCCTGATATAAGATGGAACCTTACGATTCCAAGAGAAAACAACGAAATCAACAACTCACAACACATTCTTAATGCCCTAACGATCACCTAGAGACCGTCAATCATGAGAACCGTCCCAAAGGTACAAAAATCTGTTTCTCTGTCTAATTAAAATGCCCTACGTGCCGTTACAGGTCGATATTTATCAAAGGCGCCAGCGGGTCTCAGTTACCCAAGAAAAAGGCGTTCTTATTCAAACACCTCTAAGAGTACCAGCGAGCCCCAGTTACTCACGCGCAATTCTGTTGCAAGTGGAAGCAAGACTGTACCAAGCGAATGTTTTTAAAGCATTTTTTACCAAGTTTTGCAAGAACGCACATGAATTTACTGAAACCATGCTGTTGCGCAACTTGGCATCATCTCAAAAGCAAGGAGTACAACATAAGTTCCTAGGTGACCCCGCAGGGCAGATAATTTGTGGCGCCGATGGCCCTGTGTCGCTAGCAAGTTGTAACGCAGATAATTTGTAGTGCCTAGATGGTCCTAAACACCGCTGATATGGGCAGATAATTCTGCTGTCTACGTGACTTTACGGGTCGCCAGTAAGTGGGTAGGGGAGACAATTTTGGTGCCTAGGTTCCTCACAGGTCATTAGCAACTGAGTGAGAATAATTTGTAGTGCATAAGTAAGCAAGTTTACAGCTGGAAGCCCGCTACTGCTAGACATCAAAATCTCATCGACCCCATTTTGGAGGGACTTTGCCTTCAAGATTGCGCTGCAAAAAGGCTACATATAAAAAACGATAATCTAACACGAACAAGGGCAGTAGTCTTTCAAGGGAGGATCAGTTGAAGTGGCGAATCACTACAAGATGCATAGAATTACGAAGAGCCTGAAGCGCTGATTTAAACTGTCTTCCTCATGTGCAGAACAAGTCTGAGAAAGAAGTTGAGGACTTTTATTTGAGGAAAATTTGCAAGGTTGAAAGAAGTCAGAATTGCCAACACCTGGGCATTTTGGACTCAAACCTACTTAGAACAGATTATTCATGCTTGATGTTGCTGACCCTTTTTCAATATTGTGCTGTAGCAGAGAGCAATTTGAACGAAATTCATTATTGATCCAATCAAACTCATGCAATTTTTGATGATTAAAATGCCATAACTTCCTTCCTAGAGGCATTCGGTAGACATGAAGGACAGATTGGAAATTAGTGCTCCAAATTCTTTTTAACGGTATGCATCTCGTGGTAATGGGCAGTTCGACTTCGCGAATGTCTCTTGTTGAGATGCATCTAAACACATCTCACTAGTGCAACTTTGTATACCAGAACAAACTCATGCATAAGTCATGTGCAAACATTATATCCACAAAAAACACTTGCTTTTTGAATATCGAACATCTAAAAAAGTTGGAAAGAGCACTTTCGGACAATTTGGATTATGAGGATTGTTATCATAATTGTTTCGTAGATTTCTAGCTTTTTTAATACTCACTTCGTAGTTTTGTACTAGTCGCAAAGTTATGGAGAGAAAGGAAAACGAACCTCGGCCCTTTACCATGCTAAGGAAGCGCTCTGTCACTGAGTTAAACGCTCCTGCAAGAACTCTTTAACCTTTTTTCTCTATATCTTGTCTCTTTTTCATTTATCAACCGCTAAAAAGTGATCATCAGTCAGAAGGTCATGCACAATATACCTCACTTTCGGAACTATTGCTACCTTGAATGTTCATAGTGACAGAAATTCGGAACTCTATATCTTTATAGGCGCAATTTAAATCTGTCTTAACTTCTTACTGTTATGACATAAGCTTTTTGTGACTAAATATCTATCGTTAGAGATAAATACTGCTATTTCATCTTAATACTCAGTAAACAGTTTTAGGCAAAACATTGTCCCTAATAAATCAAAAGACATTGTGAATGGCACACATTTCTTAACAACTTTTTATCGCACTGATATGCATCAGATAAATTTTTGTGAACCTCTTCAGGCATGGCTACTTGTAATGGAGCATTGTCATGCCCGCTTATTCTTGCACGCCTTTTCGCAGTCTTCCTTTTTCTTGAAAAGTAGAACACCCGATTTCTTCCAGTCCGCTTTTACGACTTTTTCGTAGGGCTCGTTTGTCTCGACCCCATAGCATCCTTCTTCAGGATCGCAAACGTAGAAGACGTTCCTGGAACAAAGTAGAACAACAGTTTTTTGCTCCGTCCAAAGCAGTGAACTTATGAAGCGATCTTCTCGCGTCAAAGGCGGCATTTTCCAACCGTACTCAGTTTATGACTTGAGTTGAGGCTATTGCAGTAATACGGTGAAAATAAGGTGCTCCCAATTTCGTTCGAACTGCCTTCTAAGGCCCGTATGCACGTACATCCATGCTGGGGAGGGGAGGGGATCTGAGAGAGGATGCGTCATATCTCACACTACGCATCTTTCTTCTTCTTTCTCTATCTTGCTTATGAAGTATTTCATACACTTATACCTGCATAGCTCCGTACAATAAGTGCCAGATTACTTTCATACAAGCTTGGTTTTTTACCATTTTGTGTGATCCCCTGGGGATCCCCTGGGTTTACCTCTCATTTTCAAAGTGATTTATCTTCCTGAGAAGTCAATGAAAACGTTGCAAAATTGTACTGAGGATATACTACAGCACTGCTAAGCATATTTTCGACAGGAGAAATGGATTCTGAAGATTGTGAAGTTTTCGATGATCCCTAGCTCGCGAGCTACGGATTACGGAAGATTTCGATATTCTGACACTTATTTCTGCTACATCTTTAGCAGTGCCGTAGTGTACCCATAGTACAATTTTATAGCTTTTCACTGAGTTTTCAGGAAGATAATGCCTTTGAAATTGAAAGGTGATCCCCTAGGGATCCCCTGGGGTATCTCCAGGGGATCACACAGAATAGTGAAAATCTAACTCAGACAAATGACTGAAACTTCCGCGAAGTGCTTGCGGAAGTTCCGCCGGGTCACCTGCGAGAGTTCCGTAAACGTGCTGCGGAAGTTCCGAAATGAGGTCCTGCGGAAGTTCCGAAGAATGCCAACCCCAACAGCAAAAGAGAACATCGACGCAAGATTTGAACCTCACTCCATTGACTGTGAGACCCACCTACTATCCTTTACGCTACGGCTGATATGTTCGATAATGCACTCTAGTTGTTGGCGAGGCTACATCACAAGAAAAGACATTCAAAGCCCTGCGGAGTCTCTGGCATTTTTCGAAATTTCCGCAGGATTTTGAAGAAGGTTCTGCGGAAGTTCCGGTGATTTGTCTGAGAATCAATTATGCCAGTAATCTGGCATCAATTATGCGCAGGTATTAGGTATGAGAGTCTTCATAAGCAAGATAGAGAACGAAGAACCTAGAGTAGAGAGGTATGACGCATCCCCTCTCAGATCCCCCTCCCATCCGCAACGGTGATGGGAGGGGGATCTGAGAGGGGATGCGTCATATTCTAATTCTGTATCAAAGCAGTTCTGGGCTGTTATCCTCCCACGCTATTCAAAAGTACGATTATATTATTGAGTAGAGGTTTTTGGAAATATCGAGTTTACAGGTGAATGGTCAGAAGTTGAAGTGGCTTGATTACCATCAGCATTGAAAGATGATTTCCAATTCTGCATATCTACTTAGCGTATTTGTGGACGAAGTTATGGGCAGCTTTATTGCGAAAAAATCGTGCCTGCGAAATTGAGCACATTATTGCACTTTCGCTCACCTTTGTGCTTTGAGATTATAAAGTAACCTAGCTGCATATTTCTGCCTAAATTAAGCCGAACATGGCTCTACGCCAAATTTGCGCGTTGTATGCACGATTTTTTAGCAACATAACGACCTTTAACGGGTTATAACTTCGCTCGCATATGCCTAAGCAGATATGGAATACGGATCCGAAATTATTGTTAAGCTGCATCACACGCTAGGTAGCTTGTTTGGGTCACTTCGATTTCTGACCATTTTCTTGTTAGCATAAATTCCGAAGCAAGTGATATCTTCTAACATCCATCTTTTAGTTCTCTTAAAGGCAGTGCGTCGGCAGAATGAGACCCGTGGCAAAAGAAGATCACAGGGTGGAGCCCTCATAAGGAACCTATGGGCCAAAGTTCGGTCTTTCTCTGCCACTTCTAACCCCCGAAATTTCAAAGCGAAAGCAGCGCCAATCTCCTGTCCTCTCCGAACCCGCCCACCCCACGGACGAGTGAACGGAAGCCCGTCATGGCGAAGACGCAGAGTCGTTGCGGGCCTCATGCTTATAGCATTGCGGCTGGCGCTCTGACCGCGGAAGTCACTCGTCCATGGGGTGGCGGGTTCGGAGAGGACAGGAGATGAGCGCTGCTTTCGCTTTGGAATTTCGGGGGTTAGAAGTGGCAGAGAAAGATCGAACTTTGACCCATAGGTTCCATATGGGGGCTCCTACCCTGTGACCTTGTTTTGTCACGGGTCTCATTCTGCCGATGTACTGCCTTTAAGGAGCAAATGAAATTAGCAAGTGCATCTTCATACCGTGTGCACACTACATGTTCACAAGCGAAAGGTTGTTCTGGACGGAGGGGAATTTTTGGACAATCAAATGTTTTCAAGTTTTAGCTTGAAGCGCTTGCTTCAAATCTAAACCGTTTCTAGGAGTCACCTCCTACAGCTCGTTCTATGAAATGTTGTTCCGCTTCTTTATTTCGGCTTAACCTGCCAAAGTAGTATGTGTGACAGAACTCCCGCTTAAATTATAAGTACAAAACTTGAATAACATGGGAATGATACTTGGTCGAAGTGAGGTTTTCCTTTAAAAATGTATATAAGCTCATAGCACTGATTACAAATCCAAATCTGCTTTCGATATCTGCATCTGAGAAAGGATTTATGGGAGTTTTTGAGGCGAAAATTCATGCTTTTGACTAACAAGGGAGGTCCGATTAGTCTAACTGGCCTTTTCAAATGAGTCTTACACCACTTTGAAGAGCATCAAACGCTGATTCCGAATCTGATTTCATTATCTGCCGAGCGCCTGTGCATGCGGAGTTATGAATATTTATTTGGTGCGAAAAATGAACGCATAAATCTAGGTAAAATCAAATTTTACGGTCTTTTTCAGCGCTCAAATAGAGTCGTGTTAAGCATGAGTGCTTTGGACCGAATGCATTGTTCAACTGAGTGCTCTGATAATCAACATTGGACCATTTGAGCAATTTTGAAGATTGTGCTATTATGCATTTGATTTTTAACTAAAGAAAGGCTCATAACTCGACGTCCGGAGGCGCTCGGCAGATATCGAAGGCAGATTTGGAATCAGCGTTTGAAGTTCTTTATAGCCGTCTCAATTTCATGTAAAATGGCCACTTCTATCACTTGTAAGATTAATGCGGATATAGCAGTCTTTCCAGCGCTTGAAGGTGGTAACGATTGGTATAAATTTATTAGACTAAAGATAAACTATATTGCATGAAACTTCTAAAAGAAATTACAGCTTCAAATAAGCCCATAGGCTACAGTTCCTAATGATTTTTTGTAGTGGCGAATAAAAATTTTTGCTTCAAAAAATTCCCAGATTTTTGCTTTAAAAAATCCTCATAGCTCTCCTCTCAGAAGAGCTTTGCAAATGATTAAAACAGAATTGAAACCAGCGTTCTGTCTATAAGACCGATTAGATTCGAATTCCATTCAGAAACGGCACTTCCTCCAAGTATTCTTTCCCAGTCAGGGATCATGGGCCCGCAAAGATTTTGAGGCGCACCCCACAAAAATTTTAGGAGTGCCGGCCAACGCCATGCACCCTTATTTGGAAAAAGTTTGCTTTTCCCCTGGGCGAAAATCTTGCGACCGCCACTGTCCTTTCCTTTAAGTAGCATAGCAATCTCCCGGGCTCTCCTTCCCTGCTAACGAGTTTCTGGAGTTAGAGATTTTGTAGGCAGCAACAAAAGAAACGCATTTGGAACGTCTAAAATCAACTCTGAAAATATTCCGGACCCCACCCACTTAACACTTACACGTGAACACGGACGTGAAAAGCCTCAAAGAAAGCTCTTTTTAGCCATTTTCATGAGCTGAAAGGCCTGAATATGGTTTCAGCATTACGAAAAGGCTTCGAAAAGGTGAAAGACCGGGGAGCAAAATTCTGCCAGGACACTGTCTTTGCATTCCGCCCAAGAGAAGGAAGGAAACGGAGGAGCAGTAATATGGTTTCAACTACAATGGTGAATTTCAATACCTTTCTTATGGAACCAAACAAAGTTTTCATATGTATTCATTTTTGTCTAGTAAATTCTGCTTAATCTTACATCCCCGCTTCTTCTTCCACTTACTTTTTGTTTGACAGTGCCATGTTGCATACGCCGAAAAGACATATGAAGATTAAGGTTTTCATCGCCTTCTCTGCGAGTACCTGCAGAAAAATAGATACAAAATCAATTAGTCACCAAAATCTTACAGATAGGGCCTCTCATCAGATAAGTCCATCTTCAGATAAGTCCAATACAGATGAGACTACTTTTTTGCCAAGAAAAAACGAGAAAGGATGAGCGGCTTAAAAGCTAAGCTCGCCTGTCTTAAGCATGAGGAAATGCACCTATGCGTACAGCATACATGCGCGCACGACTGTCCGCGCTGCTGGCCGTATATTTCAAAGAATCAGTAGCCCGCTTGCAAAAGGTAAAGTGTAAGTTAGGCTAGGTTCACACTGATTAGTAACTTCCGGAACTGTTGCAGCACAGCGCAGAGTTAGGGCGCTGTGCTGCGACTGTTCCACAACTTACGGATCACTATGAATCCAGCCTTAGGAAGCAGTGCAGATTAGTTGAGAGAACCGTCGCGAGAGAAATGAGTTTTCCTTCTCGGGTATGTCAATGCTTGTCTATAAGAACTTGATGACACAAGTAGTAAGTTCGGTTTCCACCCCATTGCCTTGATGTACTAGGTCAGGGAAAATTTTCAAGTTAGGCCAACTATAATGGGGAACGGAACTTAGGTCCCCTGACAGCCAACTGAGATGTAATTTCGGAGGTCATGAGTTGTCAATAACGATAATAAACACATCTGCAGAGCGCATGCTAGGCCCCGCCTCTATCCAGATACCTGTCGCAACTTAGCAGAGGTTCACCGGGACGCGCCTCGTGATAATGAAACGAGGATTTCAAACGAAATTGAAACAAAGTTCAGCAACGAAATTTCGCCAAACCAAGTGAAAACTTGGATTTAGGGGTTTTCAAGTACGCTCTTTTTAAATATGGAAATCCCATTTGCCTCAAAGCTCACCACGGACCGCTTACTAAGAATGAAACAGGGAATTTCATACAAATTGCATTTGAAAATTCAGTATTGAACTTTCACCAAACAAAGTGAAAACTTGGACTTAGGCGTTTTCAAGTACGCTCTTTCCAAATATGTAGAGAATTTTTTCATAAGAACATGTACAAGGTTTGTAAAAGAAAATTCAATTTTTTTGTATCAAATTTCAGCCAATTCAAAAAAAAAACATACCGTAGATAGCAGAGAATTTCATCGTATTCGCTAGTGGAATTATTTTGATGCTTTACCGTTCCGAGTATCAAAATTTTTACAGTGGCAAATTCCATGAAAAGTTTCCATGAAAGTTTAAACAATTATATCTTTCCAGTGAAATTTTAGAAACAGAGGTAATAGAAAATTATTTCAGCAAGATGTCAAAATTCGTATCGGAGAAGACCATCTAAGTACATTTGCTGAGCCATATATGAATATATAGATATATAGAGATAAAATAATTATATGAAATATTTGAACACAGACTAATCGATGAAAGAATTGAACGCAGTAATCTACCGTTACATCCTATGGACTTGCCTGAGGCTGTTTGACCCAAATAAACTCCGTTTACAATGCACTGCATTGAAAAAATCTGTTTGTGGTTTTTTTTGAATTGGTTGAAATGTGATACAAAAAAATTGAATTTTTTTTACAAACCTTATACATGTTCTTATAAAAAAAATTCTTTGCATATTTGGAAAGAGCGTACTTGAAAATCCCTACGTCAAAGTTTTCATTTTGTTTGGTGAAACTTCAATACTGAATTTTCAAATGCAATTTGTATGAAATTCCCTGTTTCATTGTTAGTGAGCGGTCCGTGGTGAGCTTTGAGGCAGACGAGATTTCCATATTTGAAAAGAGCGTACTTGAAAACCCCTAAATCCAAGTTTTCACTTTGTTTGGCGAAATTTCGATACTGAACTTTGCATTTCAATTTCGTTTGAAATCCCCGTTTCATTATCACGGGGCGCGTCTTGGTGGACCTCTGCTAGGTTGCGAAAGGTATCAGGATAGAGGCGGGGCCTAGCATGCGCTCCACAGGTGTGTTAATTATCGTTATTGACAACTCATGACCTCCGAAATTACATCTCAGTTGGCTGTCAGGGGACCTAAGTTCCCTCACCATTATAGTTTATAATATGTGCATCGCTTACAAAGCCTTGCGATTACATGGGAACATTCTGGATAATGTTAATACACTATGATTGATGCTTAACAGTTCCAGCAAGCTAGAGGGGCATAAAGTGCTCATAATTCAGTGAAAGACTGCATGAAAGTGTTTAAGATACATTATATGTTTCACTGAGTCTTGCGACAAAAAAATCATGTCAGGATCTATGGGTATTATCATCTTAATAATCGATATTAGGTTGAAAATAAGTTTTGCAACTGCTTTCATAACTTTACTCTTTCAGAACTTAGCGCACTCAAATTTTAGCTATATTTAGACTTCAACTCCCCTGGGCCACAATCGTGCACAGACTGTTCAATTTTTGGAAACGAAATTAAAAAGTTACAAAAAAATACAAAAATTCCCGAAGCTAATAAAATTTTGAGGATTCGTGAATTTATAAGCAAAAAAAGCCATTGCAACCCAATCAGGCATGATGACCCGAAACCATATGTGAATTATTGCTTAAGGTTGACTCATTTGGCTCAGTAGGAAAGGAATAGAATTGCAAGACAGGTCGAGATTTAGCGAAGGACACAAGGCTGGTGAGGACGATTATTAATGACTAAGGAGAAAAAACGTCATCCGCGGATACTTCACATGGTAAGGTTGATCGATTTGCTAAACACGAATATCATATTCGTCTGTTAGATTAACGTCTTTTCTATCGTTTAGGTCACCTTATACTGTAAAGACAGTATCTTACAGCAAAACCCTTAGCGTGTAAGTTCACTATGTTATTTGTGATCAGCATGTCGGATAACGCCCCTACGCCAAGTTACAGCCAAATCCATAATGATCACTATGTTATTTGTGATCAGCATGTCGGATAACGCCCCTACGCCAAGTTACAGCCAAATCCATGATGATTATTTTTCCCTTTATACCATATACCTAAAATCCTCACTGCGACGTCAGAATTTGGCGCAACAGCAGCTGTGCTTGTAGTTTACGTCATAACCTAATATTGGCGAAATATGAGTGCTTCATGCTAATCGAAAGCAAGATTATTCAATAAATTGCAAAACTTAGTTTCCAACCCAATACATGCTGTTATCAGCAGTTCCATTCTGAAGGCATTTGTTAGAAAGAAGGGCTGTGCTCCTAACACATCAAGAACTTGTACAACTGTACAAAAAGTAGGATGCTAATTTGCTTCCTCTGTTGTTCTCATAAAGATTGACCGATAGTCCTTCTTGAGCTATTTCTGCCTATCGCGTATCGCCTGAAAGCACTCGAAACTGACAAAGCATTAGGCTCGTTTTTTCATCTTCAGTTTTTTTGCATTCGCAAAAAAGCATCTTCATTTTGGTTTTTTGCTTTTACTCAATCTATGTTCGCGAGAAAAAACAGAGGTGATTTGATATCTTTCTTGCAAGGAACGATGCGGTTGTTTTGGTATATGAGTAAATAATGGTCCGATCCTGTCAAGCTTTGTACGTAAGTGTCAGCTTCTCTTATAGCTTCCTGAACCGAGAATCTTTTTCGATCAATGCTCATCGAAAAGGGGTGAAACCCGACTTTATTCACATCATGAATATATTCACAGACAAATGCAGACCACTTCAACACCTTCTGTTTTCAGTAAAAAAAGGAGCTTTCGCTAAGACAATTCACCGGAACTTCCGGGGACAAGCATAATTTGCAGCAGTTCCGCAGCACTTTCGTAACCAATGAGAAAGTGCACAGCTCACTATGCAGGGTTTCCACAGGATATTGATGTCAGAGCGATCGTGAACCAGAACTTCCGCAGGACTTTCCATAGAGCGTGCGAAAATGCAATAAAATCGCAAGGTTTCCGCAGCACTTTGACCTGCCAGCATTTCCGCAGGAATTTGAGGGAGCATGTGCTTACAATTACGAGGCAGCAAACGCATCTTTAGCAATAAAGCGCATAGCCCATTCCTCTTTTCTTTCATACTGTTTCACTTCTGTTCCTGTTCTTTTCTTTTTCTTTTTCTTTTTTCTTTTGGCGTAAGTAGACCTATTATCCATATTCTAAGTATTCTTGCAGGCATCGGTGCGAGTGTGTGAACAACCATCACCAAGTTGCTGGAATAGGACTCAACGGAGGGACTTTATTTGAGCACTTATAGCTCTTATTCATGTATGCCCATTTTCTTTGCTTTCTTTACTTTGATTGGAGTAGTAACCCAGATAATTTGAAACTAATACTTTTTAGAAAATATGTATTGGATGTTTAAACAAAGCAGAAGTAATTTGGTAGAAGTATATCAAAACAAAGGGGATATAGGTCACGAAATTCCTTAAAAGTGATCTACAAGCTTTTGGTGAATGATTTTTGGAAATTTTCAGGATTTAACGTAGTTGTACAATTTTCGATAATGTGCTGAAAATCGCGTGGGTACATGGATTGGGACAGCAAAACTGCAACCATTCCTGAATTTTCTTTTGCTAGAAGTGGCTACACGCCCGCACCCAAAAGTTTCAGTCCCTCCCTCCCCCTCCCTTGAGAAAATTTCTCGCACCACTGCTTCGTGTGCCTATCTTTTTCTTCTACTCTCTGCTTTTGATGTTCTCAAAGCCTTTCCCTTTCACAGTACCGCACACATTGCAAAATAATAATTTTTGTGTTGAAGATCGAAAGGATTTGAAAGTACCCTAATTTCACACGTACAAGGCGCACCTTTTTCGATTTTTCGATTAAGCCCCTCAACCGCTTCAAATTATTTCGGAAAGCGATCCTTATGCCGTACGATTCTCTTAAGCAATATACATCAAGGCATAGGGTCCCTTGGTTGCGAAGTTCTTTGGCGTATTTGGGCTGGTCGATTTTGTAAAAAAATCCCCCGCGCCTTGTACGCGTGAAATTAGGGTTATCTAATTGAAACAAGAGCTCAAGATATCCGTACTTTTTACCTATTATAATAATACTGGATAATCTTTAAACAAAATAGAAGTAATACGGTAAGAATATACCGAAAGGAAGGGAGTTAAGGGACATAATGGGTATTTTCATGGTAGTCTACGAACTCCCTGTAGATAATGGGATGATTTTCATTTTTTGATGAGTTCAAAGTAGCTATGTGGCAATCTCCGAAGATGTGGCCTCTTACAAGTCTTGTCTTCTAACTATATCGTGCATATCGCAAATATTCTTTGATTTAAAGACTGCAGAGATTTGAAAGAATAATTTGAAACCATAGCCAAGAAATTCACTTAATCTTATATATAAAGCTGAATGTCTGTTTGTATGTATGTATGTCTGTCTGTCTGTCTGTCTGTCTGTCTGTCTGTCTGTCTGTACGTATGTTCCGAATAGAAAATTCCATTTCTGAACCGATCCGGACCAAACTTGGCACACATACACTACGGGCCCCGGCGGGTGTCATAGGCTACTTTTCGTCATCGATCGATATCGATTTTATCGATTTTTATCGATTTTTTTGCTGAGTTCACCTACGGGGCTGGGAGTTGGCACAGGGGGGTAATCGAGCATGGGGATTCCGAATACAATATTGGTTTTCAGGACTATCGATTACTTTTATCGATTTTATCGATTTTTTTGCAAAGTTTGAGCTACGGGGCTGGGAGTTCGCACAGGGGGGTAATCGGGCATGGGGATTCCGAATACAATATTGGTTTTCGGGATTATCGATTACTTTTATCGATTTTATCGATTTTTTTGCAAAGTTTGAGCTAGGGGGCTGAGAGTTGGCACAGAGGGGTAATCGAGCATGCTGATCACTCCCAAGGGGGGTGATCAGCATGCTCGATTACACCCATGTGCCAAATTCCAGTCCCCTAGCTCAAATTTTCAAAAAATCGATAAAATCAATAAAAGTAATGGACGATCTTGAAAACTAATATTGTGTTCGTAATCAGCATGCTTGATTACCCCCCTGTGCAAACTCCCAGCCCCGCAGGTCAAACTTTACAAAAAAATCGATAAAATCGATAAAAGTAATGGACGATCCTGAAAACTAATGTTGTGTTCGTAATCAGCATGCTTGATTACCCCCTGTGCAAAATCCCAGCCTCGCATGTCAAAATTTACAAAAAATCGATAAAATCAATAAAAGTAATCGATAATTCTGAAAACTAATATCGTATTCGGAATCCCCATGCTCACTTCCCCCCCTGTGCCAACTCCTAGCCCTGTAGGTGAACTCTGCAAAAAAATCGATAAAAATTGGTAAAATCGACATCGATCGATAACGAAAAGTGGACTGTGACACCCGCCGGGGCCCGAAGTGTATGTGTGCCAAGTTTGGTCCGGATACGGCGGAGCCGGGTAAGCCAGCTAGTATTTATTAAAATAATCCTGAATAATCTTTGAATGAAGTAGAAATAATGTGATAGAACTATATCAAAAGGAAGGGGAAGAGGATAATGGATCTTAAGAGTTTTTTAAGTAGTCTACGAATTCTGTGTAAATAATGAAATGATTCAAAACTTTTTAAAACTCCGGAGTAGTTTTTAGGCAATTTTCGAAGTTGTGGCTCACTCCATGCCCCTTTTTGATAAAAACTCGAAGGCGCACAAAAATTGAAACCGCGAAATTTCAAGCATTCCCGAATTTCTCTTGGTGGGTTTCTCACGCCCCTAAATCCAATCTTTTTGTCTTCCTCCCTGACAAAGTTTCTCGCGCCGCCACTGCTCTAATGTACCTATCTTCTCTACTTTTCTGCTCCTCTGTTTCAGATGCTCTTCTCGCTCACAAATACTAACAAGGGGAGTCACTTAACTGAAGTCAGCCTTCTGAAATGAGACACATATATTTAGAATCAGCTCGGAGCATGATCATCTCTCTATAATAAAGCGCTAGAGATGACTCATGCATGTAACATCCCCCCCCCCCGCCTCCTTCGTGGTGTCAACATGTCCGTCGTTATGTGCCGGTGCAGGTGTACCCCATGGGACAGTGATTTTTGTCTTAGGGCCACATGCACTAACATCCCCGCGGGGAGGGGATCGCAGCTTGAAAGAAAGCTTTATATTTCTAAATTCCAGATACCTGGATTTCACGTTGTGTACCTATCGTAAGTATTCCTGCTACCCTTCACTATGAATATGTTGAACAGGAGAAAGAAGCTGTACGAACCGCATTTTCCAGCTTTTGTATGATCCCTGATGTTCCCCGGCGCTTTTCTTTAAAGTCATTTTTCTTTCTCCGAAGTTAACGAAAAACCTCCAAAGTTGTGCAGATTATCTAAACCGACAGTGCTAACAAGGGAATGGTCAGAAGTCGAAGTGGCCAATCTATACAAGCTGCATACCGTTTGATGCAGCATAAATGCTGATTTTAATTCCGTCTTCCATATCTGCAGAGCGCCTTAGGCGAAGTTATGAGCAGCCTTACTGCGAAAAAACCGTATACAAAAATTGCGAAATTAGGCACATTACTGCTCTTTCAGCCCACGTCTAGCTACGGGTCATATGAAGTGACCTAGTTGCATGTTTTGGTCCAACACTGAGTTGAGAATGGCTTTGTACGGCCAAGTTTGCACTTTACACGCACATTTTCTTAACCAAATGATGGCCTTCAACGACTTATAATTTCGGACACAAAGGCGCTCTGCAGATAAGGAAGACAGATTTAGGGTCAGCATTTTATGCTGCATCTAATGGTATGCAGCTTGTACGGATTGGCCACTTCGACTTCTGACCATTCCCTTGTAAGCATGTTGCTGATAAGAACAAATGATGTTTTGAAGTCATGAAATTTTCAATGATCCACAGGTCGAAATTTGAGGTTTACCGAAAAATTCGACTTTTTGAAAACTCATTCGTTCTCATCAGCAACATGTTTAGCACTGTTGTGTTAGATGTTCAGTACAACTCTGGAAGGTTTTCGCTAACTTCGGAGAAAGAAAAATGACTTTAAAGAAAAGCGCCGGGGATCATTAGGGATCATACAAAAGTGGAAAATGCGATTCGTACAGCTTCTCGCTTCTGTTCAACATGTTCATAGTGAAGGGTAGTAAAAATACTTACGAATAGGTACACAACGTGAAATCCAGATATCTGGAGCTTCAGAATATGAAGCTTTCTTTTACGCTGCAATCCCCCCCCCAGCGGGGAGGTTAGTGCATGCGCCCTTAGACACCTACGGGGCTGGGAGTTGGCACAGGGGGGTAGTCGAGCATGCTGATTACGATTACAATATTAGTTTTTGAAATCGTCCATTATTTTTATCGATTTTATAGATTTTTTTGCAAAGTTTGAGCTATGGGGCTGAGATTTGGCATAGGCGGGGGGGGGGGGGGGGGGTAATCGAGCATGCTGATTACGATTACAATATTAGCTTTTAAAATCGTCCATTATTTTTTATCGATTTTATCGATTTTTTGCAAAGTTTGAGCTACGGGGCTGGGATTTGGCACAGGGGGTAATCGAGCATGCTGATTATGAGTTCGATATTAGTATTTGGTATTACCTATTACTTTTATCGATTTTACAGATTTTTTGCAAAGTTTGAGCTACAGGGCTGGGAGTTGGCACAAAGGGGTAAGTGGGCATGCTGATTTCGAAAACAACACAGGGAACGGGAAATGAAGTGTGAATGGGCACAGGGAAAGGCTTTACAGGGATAGGGATGGGAACTTTATTACAGTGTTCTAACAGTTCCGAGCGGAGCCGGGTAAGCAAGTTAGTCTCTGTATAATAAAGCGCAAGAGATCCCTCCCGTCGTTATGTATCGCAATAGCGAGGAGAGCGCGAGCCCAGATAGCTCCCGCTAGCAAGGTTTTGTCTAAAAATAAAAATCATATTGAATGAGGTATAAAAATCTAGTGAGCTGATGGAAAGCAAGATGAAGGTCCTTAATGCTAGAAGTACGAAAAATATGGGAACGTTAAAATGCCACAAAATTGAGATGTTAGGGAAGTGTACGAGGGGGGGGGGGGAGGGTAGGAAAAACTTAATTGGAGATTTGCACTTTGACTTCAGCAAAGGCAAAGACATGCACACGTCTCCAAGCAAATAAACAGGTTTGAGCGGTCCGACAGAATGAGTCCAATAGTAGCTTTTGGGATGTAGTCGAAAGGTAGACGAAAATTAACAAAGTATGGCCCAAATATTAATATTGCTAAATTTAGGGACATTCAGACATTTTTAGCGAAGAAATGAGTGTCAGATTTTTCCCTGATAGAAGCTCAGAAGGGCCGAGGACGTTTCTGCACGGTTTTTGGAAAAACTATTTGATGAAAAATAAGTAAACGGAAAACATTTGAAACGTTAACCATTCTCGCTGGATATGCAAGATTTTTGACAAAAATTTAATCTGAAAACCTCAAAGGTATGGTTAGGAACGCAATTTGGCAAATTCTGTGGCACAATTGAAGAAAAAAAAACAACGAAAATCTGGACACACTTTGAAGGAAACTTCTGGGAAAGATTATGCTGACAAGCTTTTCTTCAGAGCAGGGGGAGGCGAGGGGAAAGGAGGGAGGGAAGAGGGAGTGGAGGGTTGCAGCGCAATCTGACAGAAGAGCTTTCTATTTTCTCCACGAAGTTTTCCAGATGACCGTCAAAAGATCAGTATGCTATTAAAACATGCTAATTGCACAATCTCGTGCTCAGCATGGCTATTTTAGACTTAGCAAGATAACGTCTTTCCTTGCAAATAGCTGTAGATCTTCAGTAGGAGCTAGGAAAGCTGTGAAACCTACAGAAATTTCACTCACTTCCCGCTTTCACTATTATCAAATGTTTGCACACACCCAATTTTTGTCTAAGAAGAGATACTGTGCCAAACTTTTGCGCACATCCTACTCCACATACGGCCAGACTAAAGTGCCGCTTCGCGGCACTTTAGTCTGGTACTATATATAAAGCGCAAGCACCCCCATCTGACGTCATCGCTCGCGCCAGAGGTGTAAACATGTCCGTCGTTTTGTGCCGGTGCAAGCGTAGGGAGCCGCCATACCGCGTAGGAACCGCGTCGGTTGCCGCTTTTGCAGCCGTTAGCTGCTTGCGCGCCGGTTGCCGCTTTTGCAACCGAAGCGCACTCGGTCAGACTTTGTCTTCGGGGCGCTATGAGGAACTTATCGAAATGATTGAACTTGCGTTTTTTAATCTTCTGCCGATAGTGTTTGTTCCGAATGCCTTCGTCCTCTTGTCTTCTCTCTTGTCTTCATGGTGCTGCTCTGGTCGAATAGTTGTCAAAAAAGTTTTCTTCTATCCTAAATTTCACGACGGAGCTATCGTTAATGCCAAAATGATGTTAGGAAAGAGTTCTTTTGAACTTATTCTTAGTTTTGAAGCTATGCTACCATCTAAGTTGAGCTACATCTTTGCAAGACATGTTTATTTGATTCAGCACTTTGATTTGAGCTTTTTCTTAATTTAAACTATTACAGATGCTTATTACAGCTAACATCATTTTGACATTAACGATGGCTCCGTCGTGAAAGTTAGGATAGAAGAAAACTTTTTTGACAACTATTCGACCAGAGCAGCACCATGAAGACAAAAGAGAAGATAAGAGGACCACATTTGCAAACAGTTCATGAAAACGAAGGCTTTGGGAACGAACAATTCGGCAGAAGGTTAAAAAACGCAAGTTCCATCACTTCGATAAGTTCCTCTTAGCGCCCCGAAGACAAAGTCTGACCGAGTGCGCTTCGGCTGCAAAAGCGGCAACCGGCGCGCAAGCAGCTACCGGCTGCAAAAGCGGCAACCGGCGCGGTTCCTACGCGGTATGGCGGCTCCCGTACCGAACTGATGACTCATAGCGGCAGTGATGCCTGTTTTAGAAGATGTTGATCAATTGGCATAACCATTGCAGTCACTAGACAAGCTAACTCTTTCGTATAGTTCGAATCGATTTACAGGAGCGACCCGAATGTGTTTGAATTGAAACAGGTAGTTTACAATTTTTCTTATACCTCCATATTCCTTCAACATTACTACAGAAAATTGTACAAGAGCGACCCGAATTCGATTGAATTGAACTAGGTAGTGTACAATTTTTCTCAGACCTCCATATTCCTTCAACATTACTACAAAAAATTGCAAATTCTTTTGTTCCTCAAGAAATTTGGAAGAAGCGCCCTACTGGAATGATACAAGAGTATTCAGTTTGTTTAAAAACCTTTGATAAGTTCGCACAGAAAACTGCATCAAATCCATTTTTAGAAAAAATGTTTTCAATTCTTTGATTTGAGCAAGACCTCTTTTAAGAATTCCAACATATGCCATTCTTCTGTCCTAACAAGTGCAGCCGAAATCGTTGTTAGAAGATTTATTTTGTTTATTTGACATCCCAAGCTTCTCTACTTCTACATCGGAGCGTTTAATTTTAAGTGCACCATAGGTTTCAAAATATGTTGATTATTGCGGCAACATAACGGGGCCCCCATATTCATTTCTCAAGTGCTTAATATGTTTCCTCACCACAAAACAGTTGCACCAGATCTTTTCCGATGGATTTATCCTGCCTTCTAATTTTTCTGCTAACATGTCTCAGCAAGAAGGTGAATCTTTTGGATTCTTCCATGAAAGGCTTAGCAAATGTTTTTATCTCAGACCAACTGCACTAGGTCTGTTTCTGAAAACTTCTCGCAGATACTTCTACTTTCCTCGGACAATCTGCACCTATGATTTTTTTTAAAATGAGCACTTCGTTTGAAATGTTTATGTCATTCAAAAAATTGTCAGGTATTTTAGCAGAACATTGCAGTTTTTCGAATTTCAATTGCTTTACTTCTCACAAATATCGATGCTGATCCACTTTCGAAAGCAACTTTATTTTATGTTTTTGACAGTAATTTGAGCACAGTTTTGATCGTGCAACACTTTACTGGACAGCACGACACTGAATCTCCCTAGAAAACATTGTTGACTCTGTGCAAGAGATCAGGGATTGATACAAAATCTTAAATCAAATGTTTAACATCTGCGAAATTGTGACATGCCATTCAAAAGTTGTTTACAAACATCATCCATTCTGCAAATGCCTACTACTCAAAACGTGTCAACTACTCAAGACTATCATAGTTTTCACTGCGCCTCAAATAGCTAGAAAACTCGCGCTCTTCAAAAATCTTACGTGCTTTTGTACTGACTTTGTGAGTATTTCCTACAGTTGATGTATGAAAAATTTTCTGCTCAAAGATTTCCGCTAATGAAAAAGCTTTAGACAGCCTAGCCAGAATCACAACTTTTTAGGGGTCATATGCTCTACAAATGTGAATAACCTCAAATTTGTATAAGGAGCGGAGATTTCATGTGAGCTGCTAGAAGATAACACCTATGAGTAAGCCCTTTCAAGGATTTGAATCAGTAGCTTCCTAATAACCTGAAAATTGATTGTTTTATGGAGCACCTATGAATGAACTGCAAGGATGCTGGACGTTTGGAAGTTTATCAAACGTGATCGAGAGATCTGTCATAAGATTTTTTGAAGTGAAAGAGGAATTGCGCGTTTCCAAAAAGACTACTTTGTGAAAAGAGAGAGGGAGTATTTAAATTTGAAAAACTCTAAATTTGGTTTAGATGTTCGCTATATTTTCAAGGATGTTGATTCAAATTTTCTTGCTATTTCAATTTCGGAAAGAAATGAGTAGTTTTAGCAAGAACTTTTTTTTAGGGGGGGGGGGGTTCTAAGGCAGCTTGGGAAGTCACTCAGTTGGAAGCAGGGATCCGGATGGGAAGAGTGCACGTGGCTGATAAAACTTTGTGGTATGGACAAGCACTTGCTTCTGGGTGAAAAGGAAGGGTGGGGGAGGGGATTTTCCAAGTGCTCGGATAGCAAAACGCTATACAACGAGTATGTGTGAAGCAAAGGGAGGAGTGCGGCTAGCAAAAGCTTGGAGGAAGCAATCATAATTCTGTTGCCACTTTTGACAAGAAAATCCTCGAAATTCTAAAGCAGGAAAGATCCACGAATTTGGTAACTTCTGGGTTGTTACGTTTTCAAATCTGTGCCTTACTTTTCGCTACAAATTTTTGAAAGTTGTAACTTTTAGCCACAAGCTTTGGACTGGTCTTATATAAGCTGAATTGTGTGTGTATGTATGTATGTCTGTACGTATGTGCGGAATAGAAATTTTTATTTCTGAACCGATTTGGACCAAATTTGGCACACATACACTTCGAGGCGGGAAGCGTGTCATAGGCTACTTTTCGTCATCGATCAACATCGATTTTATCGATTTTTATCGATTTTTTGCTGAGTTCACCTAAGGGGCTAGGATTGGCGCAGGGGGTTAGGTGAGCATGCTCATTACGAATACAATATT
This sequence comes from Cylicocyclus nassatus, assembly GCA_958299035.1. Lineage (NCBI taxonomy): Eukaryota > Metazoa > Nematoda > Chromadorea > Rhabditida > Strongylidae > Cylicocyclus > Cylicocyclus nassatus. Next base: position 58,956,329 of record CATQJL010000001.1, read on the forward strand.
AGTTTCTGGAATTGTAGATTACTTTTATCAACTTCGTCGATTTTTTGCAAAGTTTGAGCTACAGGGCTGGGAGTTGGTACAGGGGGGTAAGTGGGCATGGCGATTCCGAATACAATATTACTTTTCGAAATTATTGATTACTTTTATCGATTTAATCGATTTTTTTTGCAAAGTTTGAGCTACAGGCCTGGGAGTTGGCGCAGGGGGGTAATCGAGCATGCTGAATTCGAAAACAACACAGGGACGGGAAATGAAGAATAGAAGTGAGTACAGGGAAAGGCTGTACAGGGATAGGATGGGACCTTTATTACAGTGTTTTGACAGGGCCGAGCGGAGCCGGGTAAGCAAGCTAGTTCCAAATATGCTGTCCTTAGCTGCGAAGCGTTTCTCTGGAGCGAATTATCAGGGCCCGGCACGAGGTGGGCAAACGGGTTTTCCAAATCGAATTTCCCTTTGATCCCAATAGTTTTTACGAATGCCCCCTTGAGCCCAAAAATGACGCTTTGTGCTTGTGCAACGAGAGTACGGCCACACTTCGCCTAAAAGCGCTCAAAATCGCCCAGAATGCCCAAATTCCTCTAATTACTCCTCACCTGTATCAAGATAGAAAAAGGAAAAAGGATAAGCAAGAAAAACGATGAAGGAATGAAAAAATATCAAAGTAACGCAGTCATAGGACTGAGAGACGCCGTTCCCGCGCGTATCGATTGTCTGGGGCGCGCTTTCCATCTTAGAAAGCTAGGCTGCTGATGCGATTTTGGGCACTAACAAAGACAAGAGGAGGAGTTTCGGAACCAAAATCTCATCATATAGTGAACTTTAGGTGCATAGCAGATTTATGTAAAAATTTTGAAAAAATTATGTGAATTGAAAGTTTTGCCCACCTCGGGTGGGCATTAGGTGAGCAATTGCCCACCTAATTTGGGAAAAAGTTGGGCACGCTCTTCATTCACATAAGTTTTTCATGATTTTACATACTTTGTTCCCTAGTCCTACTGCGCATATACACAGTGAATGTCGCGCAATTTCTTCATCTCTGCGTTGCAAACGAGCCATTTTCCATTTTCTTAATAGTGAGAAATCCTCAGAAAAAAGCTTGCCACAATCTTCACATAATTTTTCAATGAAACTTCTGAGTTAAGCCCTGCAGGCCCGTGTTCATGTACCTAACAAGTTTCATACCATATGGTCATCTGTGCGCTGCAAACGAGCCATTTGTATTCACATCTTCGTTTACCATTTGCAATTTTTTTGGAAAAAATGCTTATTACTCCTCCCATTCACATAAGTTTTTCATAATATTTCATACTTTGTTTCTACTAGCTCTCTTCGTTCGCTTACGTAATTTGGTCCTATATGTTACGCCTGCATTGAGGTCATGTAACCATGCTGTTCGACGGCATCGCTCATGCGACGTCGCGCACGCGGCAATTAGCGGCAACGCGGCGTAGCGCGCGCGAACTCTGTGTACGTTGAGGTTTATGGAAACTATTTCCCAATGAATTAGATGTATAAGGTAAGCATGATTCGACCTTCTTTTGCTTGCACTTGGAATCTTCTTCCGGGGCTCCACCCAGGATCCCGCAAAAACGATATCCCCTTTGCTTTTTGGCCTCAAAACGGCTTCCACCTTGTCATTTGCCCACCTCGTGCCGGGCCCTGCGAGTTATGAGCTTTATAGCGTATGTTATTGACATACAACTAAACATGGAAAAAAGGCTTGTAGCGGAATCTGCTCCAAAAAATGGTGGTAAATCGAAATAACACAATGAGTCATTCAGACTTGATAAGGTGTATTAGGCATTTGAACCACTACCCAGATGATGATGTCGTGGTATCTGTAAGACGATCAACACGCAAGCTTTGCTCAAGAAAAAGCTCATAACTCGCTTCAGAGAATCGCTTCGCATCTAAGGACAGCATATTTGAAATCAGCGTTTCGAGCTGATTCTAAACATTTGTGCCTCATTTCAAAAGGCCGACCTAAGTTAGGCGATTTTATAAGTGTAAGCCAGATGAACAATAGCTGGAAAAAAGCATACGGTACTCCTGCGGTTAATATGCAATGCATAAAGCTTCATTTTTTGGAGCTATATGTTTTCTAGTGAATTGAAAATGGTGCCGAACAGTAAGAAGCAAGGCATGTAAAGCCCCCAGCTTTTTTTTTTCAATTTCCCAAATACCCTTATAACGCAAATTTGAAATTTGAAATGATTTGACCCTCGTGACGTATACGGCTGGCACAAACTGTCGTTCATGTTGCCCCCCTCCCCCGCCAAATACTTCCTGCTCTTCAACCGATCTGCACATGTTTATTTTTGGAGAGAGTTCATGCTCTTTCTAATTGTACCTAGTACATTAAAGGAAGCAAGCTGCAGAGATAGAAGCTGGAGAAGAAATTACTTCATTCTTAAGCTTTCTGTGTTTGGTCATAAAAAAACTGAAGCTTGCACAGAAATCGAAGCAGTTGAAATCATAGGTTTTACATCCTGCTCTTTCTGACTGTGAAAAGTTTGCGCCGATTGAGCTTCTTTATGAAAAGTTATGATTCTAGAAGAAAATGCCAAAAACGTACACGTTCGCTGCATTTACAGCTTCCTCAAAAATCATAACTTTTCATAGAGACGTCTAATCAGCGCAACCTTTGTACATTCGAAAAGAGCAGGTAATAAAAGCTATGGTAGCTGTTGCTCCGATTTTTTAAAGCAGACTTTTTGCGACCAAACATGGAAGCTCTTAAATTGCGTAATTTTCTTTACCGGCTTCGATCTTTGGAGCTTACTTCTATCAAAAGGTGACGCAGGCACCATCAGAAAAAGCATGACTTCTCCTTTCAAAATAAACATGTGCAGATCGATTGTGAAATAAGAAAGTTTGAATTTTCGAAAAGGGTGGGAACAAGCTTTTGCTTCATCCTCGTACTATTATATTAGGTTGTCAGGAAATTAATGTCCGTTTTGAATTTCAACCGCAACATGTCATACACTTTTCATTCCTGGATAGCTCCCCAGGCACCATTCGATAGAGCAAAGCAAGCTCTACAAGAAGGCGGTCTTGCTTTAGCAAGAGCTCTGAGCCACCTCGAGTTTCCAGCCAAAAACTAAAAAGATTCAACTGCCCGAAAAATCAAGAAAAATCATAATTCAGTTCGAAAGAATTCTACAAAAATTCTAACTTGCTCACGTGAACACTATCCACATAAGACATACATGTACGCCTTTGCCATATTTTTTCCTCTGTTAGAAATCGAAAAAAACGAAAATTTTCAAGCTTTTGCAAAAGTGATGCTGTGTCGTTTCCACATAAGTAGACGTATACTACAAATCTGTAGAAGTACAAACTTGGATTTTCAGCTTTTTATAAGCTTTAGTTTTCGAAAAATTTGAATTTTGGGTTGGACCACCTGACTAATGAAAGCTATATTCGATGACTTCTACTAATTTGTAGTACACATCTACTTATGTGTGGACGACACAGCATCACTTTGGCAAAAGCATGAACATTTTCTTTTTTTTCGATTTCTAACAGAGGATAAAATACGGCAATAGCGTACATATATGTCTTATGTGGATAGTGTTTACGTGAGCAATTTAGAATTTTTGCAAGATTCTTATGAACTGAGTTATGATTTTTCTCGATTTTTCGGGTAGTTGAATCTTTTTAGTTTTTGGCTCGAAACTCGAAGTGGATCAGAGCTTTTGCTAAAGCAAGACGGCCATCTTGTGAAGCTTGCTTTGCTCTATCGAACGGTACCTTGAAAGCTATTCAGGAATGAAAAGTATATGACTTATTGCGGTTGAAATTCATAACGGACATTAATTTCCGGACAACCTAATACTTTCTAGGTAATATTAGGTCGGTGCAAAAGTTTTGTCGGTTTTTTCAATCCATCGTCAAACACGCTAAAATGAAGATGAATAAACACTTCAAAATGTATCCGATGCAGAATTTCTTCCTCTTTCCAGCTGCCAAACTCCCATTGTGTTTCGTTGCGAGAGTGGCGAGATATTTGCTGGAAATTACAACCACTCGTTTTTACCATGTTCAACTTTCGCTAATTTTCAAAATTTTTGTATGAGACTTATGGAGGAGCCCTAAGAACCAGCAGATAGGGCAAACCTTTTGCCAACAGAAGCAATTTTTTGTAGCCCTATGCCTTGTCTTTCAGAATTTCTACGATTTATTTTCTGAAGTGACCAAATTTCACAATCAGCCCATTTTAACCTGATAGAACACAAAATGTTAAACACTTCAGCCACCATTCGATGCAACTTTTTCCCTCCTTCTTGTGAATCTTTTTGCCGAGACAGGCGAAATTTGTGGGAAAAATCGCAGTATTTCTCAGTTTCAGGAATGCGCACTGCCGTAACCTATGTTTCAAAACCTTCTTAATTTGAATCGGAAATCACTCATGTACTTTGTAATGGTAGTGGTAGTATTATAATAATCGAGTGTTGAACCTTAGTATTCTGTAGGTTTTGCAGTGTTTTGGTGCAATAACAGGTTATGCGGTTTTTCCAAAACACAAGACTTTTAGAAAAATATTTAGCAAAAATCTGCAAAAGCAGCTGAGAAAAAGAGAAAAATTGCATAAGTTGGCAAAAGGTTTGCCCTACCTGGTGGTTATTAGGCCTCCTCCGAAAGTCTCAAAAAATTTTGAAAATTAGTGAAATTTAGACATGGTAAAAACGAGTGATTGTAATTTCCAGCAAATATCTCGTCAACCTCGCAATGAAACACAATGAGAGTTTAGCAGCTAGAAAGACGAAGAAATTCTGCATCGGATACATTTTGAAGTGTTTATTCATCTTCATTTTAGCGTGTTTGACGATGGATTGAAAAAACCGACAAAACTTTTGCACCAACCTACTAGTTTATGAAATTTCAACAACTATTTTTGCATAATAACTTCCACTTACACCTTCAAAGGTCTAACACATACCTGTTTTGTCTGGAAAATGCCGGAATATTAGGCTGAACCGAAAGTTTTGTCTTCAAGTTTGAACATTCCAGAAAAAGTCAACTCGAAGTAAAGTCTTGATTTTTTGCTGGAACTCTTGAAATTTTCAAAACTGTCTCAAAGCTTCTCTTGTTGAGATTTCAAAACTTCCAGATTTTTTAAATAAATCGTTCAAACTTCCTCCGTATTTCTTGGCAAAAGAGTTGTAAGATTTAACATCTGCGACAAGGCAAGAATTCAAGGATTTACATCAGAAATTTTCAATCGTTCCCCATTATAGAAAGGAAAGGAGGTCGAAGTCGGCTTCAGTCGCGCGAACAAGGCCAAAATGACACCCGATGAGTAGAAACGGGATATTTCCCCACAGGACCATCTTCCGTCTTATCCCTTGTGAATGAAGTGTTATTCTTGCTTTTATCTTATTCTTCCAATCTCTTCCGTCAGTATATCACTGCTCAAAAGCAATTGCCGATTTTTTTCCAACTTTACTCGGTTATGCATATATGTATATTCAAATGCTTCTATAATTTCGCGTGTATTTATGTAAGAATACTTCATTTTTCTTCATTGATTCTCAGCCTCTTTGACCTTCTAATGTTCAATTATCACGGCCCAAAATGATTCTATACGGTGTCTGCATAAAACAATACACTGCGCCATTTGTTTTTTTTAAATAAAACTTTATCGCTGTCTAAGTTTCTTAGCATCCGAAAGTTGGGAAAAATTTTTTCAAAAACTAATGGTTAGAAAAAAGCGCAAACTAGTATTTCAAAATGAAGCTTGATTCGCAAGAAAAGGCTTTCGAATCAAAAGCGGAAACCGAGAAGTGCAACGGAACCCCAAACAAAATGCTGCGGAAATTCTCCTTTCCATTAACATTTCATAACAGCGGTTCCGCAGCGCTTTGGCAGGATTTCCGCAGGTGACAGGCGGGAATGCTGCTGAAGTTCCGGTCAGTTGTCTGAGCGGTCGATGGCATGTGCAAATTTGTAGGGGTCTGTGAGGTCCTGCATGTGCAGCGGCTGCAAACACAAAATCCTGCGATCGCGCAAAGCCCTATATTTCCAGCATATCCCTCATATGCTGTGACTCAAATGTTCAGGTAATTGGATGTCTCAATGGCTGCTATAAGGAAGCCTTACGCAGCCTTCGTACTTGAAACAGTAAAATTTTCTTTAGAGCTTGAAACTTCAGCTGCCACTTATGTGTGCCAACCTTTTGGGATGCCAAAAGTGACAAATATTAGAGAAGTGTCTATTAGTGGATTGTGCAGAAGCAAGAAGCAAGCAAAGCTTTGCTGGTTAAGGACGTTAGAGCAAAAGCGTTAAAGTTGGCAGAGGAATTTGGTTGGCATGATTTCAAGGCGTCGGCTTTAGTGCAAATCTTTAATGTAAGGAAGGAACCTGGTTGCTAGACGAAGAACAGAAGCAGGATGGGAAGATGTACGCTCCGCAGCAAGAGCAAATTATACTAAAAGCAGCATTGAGAAAGTATGAACCTATGGCGAGGTAACTGCTTTGGTTTATGAAAGTTTTAACGCAGTTTCTGAAAGAAAAACGATTGCTAACAGTTTCAAAAAGGCTTTGGATGAAGAGTCAATGAAAAATGAGGTGACTGAGGATTGTGATACTATGATTGCTTCTACATTGACGATGAGTCTGCTTATGGTCATGTTGTTGCAGTTGTTGATGATGACACGAAATGGAAGCTAAATAAAGATTTCCTTTTATTGGACTCGCATTTTTGAGACTAACAAGGCAGTGCAACTGCGCATCCTTCTGATTCTCTTTCGAGAAAAGAAACGGGCCTATCTGCACAAACTGTCTCCAATGAACGAAATTATTTGCAGAGAGGACTTGTCTGCAAGATTTTTGGCAGCGCGAGCGTGCATCTTCATCGCTTTTTCTGGGCAAAAAGCGAACGACTTAATTGTGAGATTTTAGGGAACAAAGAACGCTTATCTTCTGTGTGTTTAAGCACCCAAACAATGAAGACCATAAAGTTCAAAGAGCAATAAACATAAGCTACACCCCTTACTCGCTCTTGTGGTGAGTGCTTGGACTCTGTCTATAGTTGCCTGACCTGTGCCGGCACTGTGACAGCACCAGGGCACCACCGTGCTAGCTTAGCACTCTCCCAGGGCGGCACAGTGCTACTGAAGCTTTCAATGAGAGTCTCGATCAATTTTAAGTGCATTTAACTGGGCAAAACTAGTTTTGCCTAAAGTGGTGGCGTCCTCTTACACTTGGTTTCTCTTTGACAATTAATATATGTTGTGCTCCCAAAAAATCTCTCTTGCCACTGTTTTCTCTTCAGAAAATATCGATGCGTCTGTGGCATTTGAAATTGAATCTTAACTTTTTCTTTTGCTCTCAATTGTTTGCAGATTCCGGTAAATTTTTGAATCAACTCATCATTAGTGTCCATAGATGGCTTACAATTTTGAATTGACTTCCTCACCCACAGAACTTTTCTTAATGTTTTAACCCTCTCTTAGAGTCAATCTTTAATTTATACATTCAAAGACTGTTAAAATTTTAGGTTAAAATTTTTCTAACAAGCTGGCGTCTTTACCGCATCTTCCCCTTATTTTTCCCAGCAAGCCATTGAGGAGATTGCTGCCTCCTTTGAAAACGTGGGGGTTATCAGGGTTCAAGTTCTGCATCAACATGTTGAAGGCAAAATAAAACAGATCCGTTTAACATTACCAAACATGTCACTCATAGGTATCGAGACCCTCTTTCTCAACAACAAAAGGATTGCAATAAAAGTATTCGAGCGACTTCTGGCCTCTTTGGCCAGGTAGACGCATCAAGTATTGCGAAAATTCCAGAAACCCCAGTAGCGTTGTATTGTTAAACAGATTTGTGCTAGCACGGAGCACTGTAGGTGTAGATACAGGTCACGCAACTTCAGACGGAGACATAACGGCACATAATGCTGGAGCTATTTACGGCATCCTACTCGTTCATTCGCTGAGACCCTTGGTAATACTCGTATACAATGAGACAAGATAATCGTAGCAGGTTCGTAAGGTTCGTATTGTGAATACCGAGAAAACGTAGACGTTTATTGGCTGTATGATAAGGGTGAAACATGAATAGTGAAGTACATACATTAGCCTTCCTTTATACGGAAGCAACAGAATAAAGAGAGCCCAGTGTGCATTTGCATATTCTGCGCCAACCGTCAGGCGCATTAGCGCATTCAACCACACATCTAAACTAATTCTCAATTCATGTAAGGACAGATAATGCGAGTAAACAAATGGCTGACAGCACATGATAGCAGAATATCAAAACATCGAGCGCAATCATTATGAATATCGCTAAATGTACAATCATCTCAGGTCTACGAAGAACTATCAATCAAGCTTAAGAATTGGAAGTGCTATTTTGTAGAATTACAAAAATTTCCAACAGAAAGCAAAGATAATGCTCCCATAAAGATATTCAAAGGTGTTTGAAACGATAGCGATAAGAAAATTGGCGAATTCGAATGAGATAAAGATGTTGCAGAACATAAATAAAAACAAGAAGAATCAATACAGTAAAAATAAAATTGAAAGGATTCGAGAAGAGGCTTAGTGAGTTTCGCAATAAGTTAAGAGCGTGATTGGACAAGGTTTTTGAGAACGATATGTTTCTTGGGATATTCTTCGTAAACGTCTTCGATACATATCTCCATTGATTGTTTCGTCCTCGACGTATTGTAAGTGGCCTTTGACCTTGATCATTTGCGTATTTCCTGGGCAGGGTTAGGCCAGACTGCGCGGCGTACGCGACGTACGCAGCGTACGCCGCGTATGCTCCTATGGCTGCGTTCAGACTGATTTCGAAATCCGGGAACAGTTTCAGCACAGCGCTCATTTCAAGCGCTATGCTGGAAATGTTCCCGAACTTCGAGATCAGTATGAATGCAGCCTATGATGAGATATACGGAACGTACGCGGCGTACGCCGCGTACGCCGCTTCCCCGCGAAGTCTGGCTCAACCCGCAGATTACCTTGCAACTCATGGAGATTTCGGATGCGTTGAAGTGAAAGCGTGCCTAGTGATTAGTGATTTTTGGAATTTTCGAGTTATCAACGTATAAAAATTAATAAATTCTGTAGAACACCTTGTACGCCGTGATAATTACCATTGAAACCCTCTCGTCCTCCGCTTTCATATATACTTTGCACTTGCACTATACTCTTGCACTTTGCACTATACTCTTCACCAGGCACTTTGCAACAGACTCCAGGCAAATTATATTAGGTTGGCACGAAAGTTCTTGCGTAATTCAAACAAAATTCAATAACTTTTGACTAAACCTAAATTCACAATTTTGTTCTTTAAAAATATTATAAGGCTTGCGCTCCATGATAGACTTCTAGCGCAAGATTGCATGAGCTAGCCCCCGAGAACGACTCAAAGATGAGGCTTCAAATTTTGCGATTTTGAGTTTGGTCCCAGAAAATTGCAGAGGGTCGCTAGCTCGCCCAAATAAATCTGTAAAAATTATTTAGACAGTAGAAGTCCATACCTTATTTTAGCAGGCTCTGTTCTCGCATTTAAATGCGAAAACAGAAAAGTCCTAAAATATGTCGTTTTGCGGAAAAAAATCCCCTCATTACTGCAGCTTTTCTGCGAAAACACTTTTTTACACTCCAGAAAACGTCGCAAGGTTCTAAATAGGGACTATGTTTTATTTCTGATTGCAAACTGTGTTTCTGTGGATAAATTACAGCGATAAGGGGATTTATCCTGTAAAATGACAAATTCCACAAATTTTTTTGTTTTCGCATTTCCATGCGAGATCAGAGCCTGCTAAAAGAAGGTATGGACTTCTACTGTCTAAATAATTTTTACAGATTTTTTTTCGGTGAGCTAGCGACCCCCTGCAGTTTTCTGGGACCAAACTCATAGTCGCAAAATTTGAAGTCTCGTCTTTGAGAGCTTCGTTCTCGGGGGCTAGCTCATGGAATTTTGCGCTTAGAAGTCCATTATGGAGCGCAAGCCCTCTAATATTTTTAGAGAACAAGATTGTGAATTTAGATTTAGTCTCTGAAAAGTTATTGAATTTTGTTTGAATTACGCAAGAACTTTCGTGTCAACCTAATATATTCTCTAAAAGCGGAAGAAAAGGTGGTTTTAAAAACATTACCCTTGCTGACGTTGCTATTCATCAACAGAAATTACGAATTTTAAATGTTTAAAAATTATCTAACTCTTTTCGAAACAAATGTTCTCGCATGCACATCTTCTAAGCTAATTCCAAAAACGGGCAGGGTGATAAAAAAAGGAAAAGGAAACGTTAAAATATACAGAGGCTGGTCAGAAATATAATTGTGTGCTCCAGCAGCACATCGGTTCACATCTCAGAAAAAAGATAACCAGTGATGCTAAGGAATAAATTATGAACTTTGACTAGGAAAAATGATGAGAAAGCACCATGGCTTCCCCCCCCCCTCCCTCCGTCAACATTTTATAATTTCTCTACCAAGTGAAACACCCTTCACCCTGGAGAGGCTGGACCACTGTGACCCCCTTCACCCTGGAGGAGTCATTCTCACCTTGTCGCACCTGTGCTTCGAAGCATCGCTGATTCGACGTCGATGCTCTTATAGTCGTATCAATTTTATGTGGAAAGGCCGCTTTGACCAAACGGACCTCCCTTATAAGGATTTTGAAGTAATGACAAGCCTCGGTTATGATCAGGGTCAAGCACAGAGGTGCGATAGTCGGAGCCGAGTCACCGCCTACCTTCACTTTTGAGCTGGTACAGGGTGACCACCTTCACTTTTGCTGAAAAAATTCTTTGCTGATTAAAAGAAGGAAAATAAGGAAAAGGAACGCAAAAGAAGGTATTGAGAGCATATATCTATATAGTGGGTCGACCTAGGCAGTAACCGCCGAGAACCAGAATTTCGAATGATAAAATAACTTGAAATCATGCGAAATTTCCACCGTTGTAAATTTGGTGGTTGAAGATGTCAGCAAATGCGACTTCAAAGTTTTTGAAGGGCAGGTGTAGTTCTACCAGATAGTGAAAGAATCAGGTCGATTTGAGCAGTGGCCGCCGAGAACGAAAATTTTAAATTAAGTGATTTTAGGTTACTTGATGACAGCTGACAATTAAACTCATATAAATCTTAAATGTGAAAGTGTGTGATGTTGCGACTTCATAGGTTTTGTAGAGTAAGGTTTGCCTTATCAGATATCTTAGCCATGTCGATCCATTGAGATACCGCCGAGATTGAGGCTTTAAAAAAAACAAGTAAAAAACAGCTTTTTATAGCCGCCAGTGGAGACTTTTTGATGAAAAGTCTCCACCCTCGCGCATATGCCGTGAGAGGCGCGAAACCCCCATATATTATATATCATCTGAAAGCTACTGAAGAGAAGAATCAACCTATGAGGTCGCAACATGATTCATGCAATTATGAAGAAGTTATGAGCTGTTGAATTTAATGGAGCTTTTTTACCTACTTTTTCAAGACCCTGAATCTCGGCGCTGTCTCAATGGATCGGTACGGCTAAGATATTATATAATCTGATGAAACAAACCTTACTCTACAAAGCTTATAAAGTCGCAATATCACACACTTTCATATTTAAGACTTATATGGGTTTAATTGCAGCTGTCATTAAACACGCCAAATCGACGTGATTTTTTTTAGAATTCTGGTTTTCGGCGACTATCTCTCAGATCACTCGATTTTTTTAATAGAGCATCATTTACTCTTTAAAACCGTGAAGTCGCAGTTGCTGGTATCTTCAAACATCAGAGATTTATAACAGTGGAAATTCGCATGATTTTTCGTTACTTTATTGTTCAAAATTCTGGTTTTCGGCGCTTATTCTCTAGACCAACCTACTTTCTTCGCAGTACATTATAACAGAATTTAGTTAGAAAAAAACGTAAAGTATAGCTGAGTTTTATCGACGGCGAGTTTCTAAAAGTAAAGTGAACGAGAAAATAGCTTTGAGTAACCTTTGAATTTGTTCTTCTTTTTTCTCCTTTTTATTATAAAGAAGTTAATAACTTTTGAGAAAGAAATTTTTTGTAAAAAGAGAAGTCGAGCTGTGCTTCCTTCGCTCCCCCCCCCCCCCCCGGTCGACGTTTTTGGGAGGTGAATGTCCGACACTACCACCTTCACTTTTGGCCGGCCAGTGATAGCTGGAACCACCTTCACTTTTGGGGGGCCCAGCTCCACCTATCGCACCTCTGGTCAAGCATGCAGTGCGGCCCTCAGGTGCGTCACCTACAGGGGCAGTATCACCTGAGGGTCGTATCGACGGTTCAGAGAGGTAAGGCGTTGTGATCGAGGTGATACTGATGTGAGCGATAACACGATATTCGCTGAATGTCAGCCAAGCCTAACATGCAAAAGACAAGCACACTGAGGATGGTATACCATCGTCTACTTACGGTAAGCATAACAAAGAAGCCCTACCAAGCATGATGCGTCATTACAACGATTATTTAGAGCCTTTGTGGATCAGGTTTTCGAATTTTGAAGCTTCCAAATATTGCGAGAAAAGAATACTGCGAATTCATAATCTTGCTGCTTTCCCTCCCATTGTAAAGGCTGCTGCATGACGAAGGCGCAATACCCATGGGCGCGAACGCGGCTTTATTAGCCGCAGAGCGCATAAGGCGCAGGATTTACAACGGTGAAGACGCACGCGCCGAGTTCGCGCCCGCTCAACCGTTTATTGAATTTGTTTTTCCCCTGCTGCGTACTGATCACAAAAAATCAAAAAATGCTGCATATCGATGTACTTTGGGCAAGAGAAATTGGGAAATGTAATGTTGTAAAGATAACTAACTACATTCTCTCCAAAAATTAGTCCGCAAGTGGCGATAAATTATAATGGACTCCAGAAGCCGAAAGTACTGACCATATGTTTGCGATTGAGTAACTTCTCCGCATTGATCTCTCACTATCATGCTTTTGCTCGCTTGGTCGCTCACCTAACATTCATAGGCTTATGCTGGGAAGTCAAGGATGAACCTTGATGTTTAGGTTTACGACATAGATCAAAGTCCCGTTTTCCATGAAGCACATCGTAAAGTTTTTTTATTGCAGAAAGCATTTTTCGATATGAGCAAGAAAAGTACGATCAGTCAAGATTATGGAAGTCGGGAAGAGGTTCACCAAGAAGCAGCTCGATCCAGTGTGGTCAGCACCATTAAGGTTTTTTATAGAAACAAAAATTCGAAGTTAAAGTTTGTGTGAACCACTTTCAGGTAGAGCAAACCGTCGACGCAGCACCTGAGGTAGAGCAGCCAGTTTACATCATGCCTTCTGAGACTGTAGTTGGCAAGGTTAGGCGGTTTAACCATATTTTCTATGTAAAGACAAAATTCGTCGACTAGAATCACAGTCGGAATTGTTGGTGATGTTTGCTCTTGAAAATCATTATCACAGACGTAAGGAAATAGTTTTGCTGTTTTTTGGATGATACCGTGGGAAATTGGAAATCTCTTGCTTTGTTGATGGTCAAATTATTTTGATATCAATATAAATGAAAATCTTGCAATAGACTTCTTCTACTAGGATCTAGCTACTTCCAGCCAAGAACTTCGTTGCCGATGCCGCATCCGCCAGTAAAGAAAACAAATTCCCAAACTGCATTTGACTTCAACTGCAACAAATCAAAAGAAGTGATGGCGCAAAGACTAAATATGGAAAATAGAGATTTGAATTGTTTGAATCAGGACCTGAAGGTATCAGGAACTCATGTATCGTATTTACCTAGGTTTAAACGTGAAACTACTTTCAGACACAATTTCTCGAAATTTTCGGTGAACCTGATCCTCAATATCACAGCGTTGCATGCGTCTGGACGAATAGTCATCGAGTAAGCGAGCTTTTCTTACGGTATCATGTTGATTTACTGTTCAAAAAAAACATGAGTCACTCTTTAACCCATGCTTTCTCGAAAAAAATTTTTCATTTTTCGCCAGGCAGTATATTCTCGCAAACTTTTTGTATGTGATCTAAATGGGAAGATGGCAAAGAGCTTATGAAATTACGGTCACTTCGAAACAGGGGCCGACAAAAACTTCAGAAACATTTCCAGATAGAAATCCGACGTATACGACAAAAGCAAAGCTCCTTATGCTGACGATGCTGAACTCAATTAAACATTCAAAAATTTATTCAGGTGTTTGAAATTACACGGATTTATTGTTACAAAATATTGACATTGATATTCGGTATTCCTGTTGCCTTCCTGGCCGGTTTCATCTTCGCACTCTTTTCCTTCGTTCGAATATGGATTGCCCAGGTTTGTAACTTGGTAAAAGCTTCAAAAACTTTTATTTATGTTATCTAAGTTACAAGTGACTGCTTTAGCCGACCTTCGCTATCGTTCGCATTATTCTGAGTCAACTACTCACTATATGGCCGACATTCCTTATTTACATCGTTCGCCCATTCTTCTACTCCGTTGGAGCTATCTTCAGCACTTTCCGAATGCATCGATCCGACGGACCTATCATTCGCGAAGTTTGGGAAAGTGTATAGTTATGTTCACTAGAGTGCACATCAGTATAAGTATGCATTCAGTATAGTGAGAGACTCAGTATGGTCTTTACAAGGTTGTTATTTGCGGGAACGTTGCGTCATAAGGGCATTCAGTGCCTTTTTGTCGGTTCCTATACCTGTACTCTTCTTGTAGAGTAGGAAAACTCTGCACGTCATTCGTTCTGAAACAAGTAACACTAAATTCATTCTGATATGTTATTGTTATACCATGAAAGTCCAGTCCTATTGGTTGTCGAGTGTTTTAACATTTCTTTCTCTTTTTTTTTGTGGTATGTCTCTGCAAATTGAACAACTAAGGGAGTTGCTGATAAGCATCAAACATTCTGTACACAAAACTAATGTTTTGTTTCTGTTTCCAACTTCACTTTATACTTCAAAAATTGGAGCTGGATAAGGTCTTCAAGCTCGTATTGGTTGCAAAACTGCGAATTTACTCTTTATCTTACATGCACAGTACAATAAGAATTCGTTCTTTCGAAAAATGAATATCGAATAATATTAATAATAATATAAATAATATTGATAATAATCGAAAATTTCAAATATTCAACAATGTTACATATTCGACTTTCTTATATCAATAGACTGAATATCTCCAAGATGACTGTCTACGATGGACATCGGAAGTCTGTATTCGGGGTAAAACTTCTTTTATAGTTAAAATTATGATGATAAGAGGCTTGGAAATATTCCAAGTTTCAAAACTCCAAAACCCTACTTTTGTGAAAATTGTGAAGGTGTTTTCAAAAATGAAGAATTTATTCAGATCAAAAAGTGGCGTCCCTGCGGGTCCGGTTACTAGATGTGTAACGGGCATATTTTAGAGAAGGGAGATCGACCATCATGCTAGAGTAATTACTTTTTTACCTGACGAGAAAGATAATATCGCTCGAAATGGATTCTATTAAATAGTAACCATAAATATAGCACCCAGCACCCAAATATGCTGAAGCTTTTCTGGAAGAAAGAGATCTACAAGAAAGCAAGCATCTATTCCATCAAATTGCTCTAATGCCACCTAAGAACTGATGCCTATTCGAAAGGTGCATGCTCGCGTACAAAAATATTTCCCTGTCCAGTCAAAACGCCTTATGTTCCCCTCTAAAAAGTTCTGTCGTTTCAATTTTGAAAATTTGTAACTTACTGCCGTCTCAACGGATTTGCTTTTTTTCCCATTGGAAAGAAAGTCTTCCTCTTTGCATTATCTTCTCGATGAGCTTCTAGTAAACATTCATTGCAGAGATAAAAATGGAAAAGAGGACCAATTGAGCTTTGACCATTCTAAGTTAGGTCGCCAAATCTGGAACGCTGCAAAGAAATCTGAAATTGCCAGCACATAAGTTTTATGACCTGCACTATGCATCTGGAAAAAATGTGCTAACTGGACGTTTCTGAAAAGTTATAATGTTCGAGTTTACAATAGAAAACGCCAAAATTGATTAATTTGTCGATTTTCTCGAAAATCATAACCCTTTCCTCGAAACGTCTGAAAAAAAACCAAAGTTTATCTCAGATGCAAAGAGTAGGCCATGAAACTTGTATGCTGACAGTTTCAGATGTTTCTGCGGCGTTTCAGACTTTTGGCGACCTAATTTTGAATGCTTAAAGCTCAAATGTTCTCCTTTTTCCATTTCTATCTCTGCAATAAATTTATAGTTGAAGCTCAACGAGATACCTCTCAAAAGATGAAGATTTCTTCTTTTTGAAAAAAATTAAAAAGAAGCAAATCCGTTGAGACGGCAGAAAATTACAAATTTTCAAAAATAAAACAGAACAGAAACAGAACAAACAGACCCTGATATAAGATGGAACCTTACGATTCCAAGAGAAAACAACGAAATCAACAACTCACAACACATTCTTAATGCCCTAACGATCACCTAGAGACCGTCAATCATGAGAACCGTCCCAAAGGTACCAAAATCTGTTTCTCTGTCTAATTAAAATGTCCTACGTGCCGTTACAGGTCGATATTTATCAAAGGCGCCAGCGGGTCTCAGTTACCCAAGAAAAAGGCGTTCTTATTCAAACACCTCTAAGAGTACCAGCGAGCCCCAGTTACTCACGCGCAATTCTGTTGCAAGTGGAAGCAAGACTGTACCAAGCGAATGTTTTTAAAGCATTTTTTACCAAGTTTTGCAAGAACGCACATGTATTTACTGAAGTCATGCTGTTACGCAATTCGGCATCATCTCAAAAGCAAGGAGTACAACATACCTAGCAAGTGGGTAAAGCAGATATAAGATACTTCTGCTGCCGAGTGATCCTCCGGATAACTAGTAAGTGGGTAGGCAAATAATTTGTAGTTCTTAGGTGACCCTACAGGGCAGATAATTTTTAGCGCCATAGGCCCTGCGTGTCGCTAGCAAGTGTGTAACGCAGATAATTTGTAATGCCTAGATGGCCCTACACGTCGCTAAAATGGGCAGATAAATTCCTGTGTCTAGGTGACTTTACGGGTCGCCAGTAAGTGGGTAGGAGAGACAATTTTGGTGCCTAGGTTCCTCACAGGTCATTAGCAACTGAGTGAGAATAATTTGTAGTTCATAAGTAAGCAAGTTTACAGTTGGAAGCCCGCTACTGCTAGACATCAAAATCTCATCGACCCCATTTTGGAGGGACTTTGCCTTCAAGATTGCGCTGCAAAAAGGCTACATATAAAAAAAACGATAATCTAACATGAACAAGGGCAGTAGTCTTTTAAGGGAGGGTCAGTTGAAGTGGCGAATCACTACAAGATGCATAGAATTACGAAGAGCCTGAAGCGCTGATTCAAACTGTCTTCCTCATGTGCAGAACAAGTCTGAGAAAGAAGTTGAGGACTTTTATTTGAGGAAAATTTGCAAGGTTGAAAGAAGTCAGAATTGCCAACACCTGGGCATTTTGGACTCAAACCTACTTAGAACAGATTATTCATGCTTGATGTTGCTGACCCTTTTTCAATATTGTGCTGTAGCAGAGAGCAATTTGAACGAAATTCATTGTTGATCAATCAAACTCATGCAAATTTTGATGATTAAAACATAACTTCCTTCCTAGAGGCATTCGGCAGACATGAAGGACAGATTGGAAATTAGTGCTCCAAATTATTTTCGACGGTATGCATCTCGTGGTAATGGGCCAGTTCGACTTCGCGAATGTCTCTTGTTAAGATGCAGTTAAACACATCTCACTAGTGCAACTTTGTATACCAGAACAAACTCATGCATAAGTCATGTGCAAACATTATATCCACAAAAAACACTTGCTTTTTGAACATCGAATATCTAAAAAAATTGGGAAGAACACTTTCGGACAATTTGGATTATGAGGATTGTTATCATAATTGTTTCGTAGGTTTCTAGCTTTTTTGGTACTCATTTCGTAGTTTTGTACTAGTCGCAAAGTTATGGAGAGAAAGGAAAACGAACCTCGGCCCTTTACCATGCTAAGGAAGCGCTCTGTCACTGAGTTAAACGCTTCCGCAAGAACTCTTTAACCTTTTTCCTCTCTGTCTTGTCTCTTTTTCATTTATTAGCCGCTAAAAAGTGATTATCAGTCAAAAGGTCATGCACAATATACCTCACCTTCGGAAGTATTGCTACCTTGAATGTTCATAGTAACAGAAATTCGGAACTTTATATCTTTATAGGCGCAATTTAAATCTATCTTAACTTCTTACTGTTATGACATAAGCTTTTTGTGACTAAATATCTATCGCTAGAGATAAATACTGCTATTTCATCTTAATACTCAGTAAATAGTTTTAGGCAAAACATTGTCCCTGATAAATCAAAAGACATTGTGAATGGCACACATTTCTTAACAACTTTTTATCGCACTGATATGCATCAGATAAATTTGTGATCCTCTTCAAGCATGGCTACTTGTAATGGAGCACTGTCATGCCCACGTATTGTTGCACGCCTTTTCGCACTCTTCATCTGTCTTGAAAAAAAGGGCACCCGATTTATCCCAGCCTGCTTTTACGACTTTTTCGTAGGTTTCATTTGTCTCGACCCCATAGCATCCTTCTTCAGGATCGCAAACGTAGAAGACGTTCCTGGAACAAAGTAGAACAACAGTTTTTTGCTCCGTCCAAAGCAGTGAACTTATGAAGCGATCTTCTCGCGTCAAAGGCGGCATTTTCCAACCGCACTCAGTTTATGACTTGAGTTGAGGCTATTGCAGTAATACGGTGAAAATAAGGTGCTTCACATTCCGTTCGGACTGCCTTCTAAGGCCCGTATGCACGTACATCCACGCTGGGGAGGGGAGGGGCTCTGAGAGAGGATGCGTCATATCTCGCTACACTACGTATCTTTCTTCTTCTTTCTCTATCTTGCTTATGAAGTTTTTCATACACTTATACCTCCGTATAATGGGTGCCAGATTACTTTCATACAAGCTTGGTTTTTTACCATTTTGTGTGATCCCCTGGGAATCCCCTGGGTTTACCTCTCATTTTCAAAGTGATTTATCTTCCTGAGAAGTCAATGAAAACGCTGCAAAATTGTACTGAGGATATACTACGGCACTGCTAAGCATGTTTTCGACAAGAGAAATGGATTCTAAAGATTGTGAATTTTTCGATGATCCCTAGCTCGCGAGCTACGGATTACGGAAGATTTTGATATCCTGAGATTTCACTTATTTCTGCTACATTTTTAGCAGTGCCGTAGTATACCCATAGTACAATTTTATAGCGTTTTCACTGAGTTTTCAGGAAGATAAATGCCTTTGAAATTGAAAAGTGATCCCCTAGGGATCCCCTGGGTATCCCCAGGGAATCACACAGAATAGTGAAAATCTAACTCAGACAAATGACCGAAACTTCCGCAAAGTGCTTGCGGAAGTTCCGCCGGGTCACCTGCGAGAGTTCCGTAAACGTGCTGCGGAAGTTCCGAAATGAGGTCCTGCGGAAGTTCCGAAGAATGCCAACCCCAACAGCAAAAGAGAACACCGATGCGAGATTTGAACCTCACTCTATTGACTGTGAGACTCACCTACTATCCTTTACGCTACGGCTGATATGTTCGATAATGCACTCTAGTTGTTGGCGAGGCTACATCACAAAACAAGACATTTAAAGCCGTGCGGAAGTTCTGGCAGGCTAAAGTGCTGCGGAATCTCTGGCATTTTTCAGAATTTCCGCAGGATTTTGAAGAAGGTTCTGCGGAAGTTCCGGTGATTTGTCTGAGAATCAATTATGCCAGTAATCTGGCATCAATTATGCGTAGGTATTAGGGTATGAGAATCTTTATAAGCAAGATAAAGAATGAAGAACCTAGAGTAGCGAGGTATGACGCATCCCCTCTCAAATCCCCTATTAAAGCAGTTCCGGGCTGTTCTCCTCTCACGGGTGTAGTTTTGCACTATTATTTAAAAGTACGATTATATTATTGAGTAGAGGTTTTTGGAAATATCGAGTTTACAGGTGAATGGTCAGAAGTTGAAGTGGCTTGATTACCAACAGCATTGAAAGATGATTTCCAATTCCGCATATCTACTTAGCGTATTTGTGGACGAAGTTATGGGCAGCTTTATTGCGAAAAAATCGTGCCTGCGAAATTGAGCACATTATTGCACTTTCGCTCACCTTTGTGCTTTGAGATTATAAAGTAACCTAGCTGCATATTTCTGCCTAAATTAAGCCGAACATGGCTCTATGCCAAATTTGCGCTTTGTATGCACGATTTTTTAGCAACATAACGACCTTTAACGGGTTATAACTTTGTTCGCATATGCCTAAGCAGATATGGATTACGGATCCGAAATTATTGTTAAGCTGCACCACACGCTAGGCAGCTAGTTTGGGTCACTTCGATTTCTGACCATTTTCTTGTTAGCATAAAAATCCGAAGCAAGTGATATCTTCTAACATCACCTTTTAGTTCTCTTAAGCAGCAAATGAAATTAGGAAGTGCATCTTTATACCGTGTGCACACTACATGTTCACGAGCGAGAGTTTATTCTGGACGGAGGGAAATTTTCGGACAATCAAATGTTTTCAAGTTCTAGCTTGAAGCGCTTGCTTCAAATCTAAACCGTTTCTAGGAGTCACCTCCTACAGCTCGTCCTATGAAATGTTGTCCCGCTTCTTTATTTCGGCTTAACCTGCCGCAGTAGTATGTGTGACAGAACTCTCGCTTAAATTATAAGTAGAAAACTTGGCTAACATGGGAATGATACTTGGTCGAAGTGATGTTTTCCTTTGAAAATGTATATAAGCTCATAGCACTGATTCCAAATCCAAATCTGCTTTCGATATCTGCATCTGAAAAAGGATTTACGCGAATTTTTTGAGGCGAAAATTCATGCTTTTGACTAACAAGGGAGGTCCGATTAGTCGAACTGGCCTTTTCAAATGAGTCTTACACCACTTTGAAGAGCATCAAACGCTGATTCCAAACTGATTTCATTATCTGCCGAGCGCCTGTGCATGCCGAGTTATGAATATTTATTTGGTGCGAAAAATGAACGCATAATCTAGGTAAAATCAAATTTTACGGTGTTTTCAGCGCTCAAATAGAGTCGTGTCCAGGGTCAAGCAAGGGGTGGGGGTGGGTGTGGCACACGATCGCTGGTTACGACCCCCCCCCCACTGATTGCTGTCTTAATAAGACCTCCCCCCCTGAACTATACACTTAAGATAGCATTACTTGTAGGCCCTGTCAAACATAATGGGCAACATATCCATAATTAGCATGTCAAGTAACCCCTGTAGACAAAGTGTGAGCGAATTCTGAAGATTCAAGATACTAGGCTACCTAAGTGAAATGGTCAAATTCCAACATGGTTAACTTTGTTTGAAAGGTGAACTAGCTATCCATTTTTGCACTCAAGACAAAGCACTACTCCTTCTTTGTCCACCTCAGGAATCCCGCTTCAGAAGACCTCCAAACTGTGGAATTAGAAGCCAGCCAAAATCTCGTTTTTCCCATTTTTCGCTTTTGATCGCTGTGCTTTCACCAAATATTACTCAGAGCAGAGAAAACGAATCAGGCTCAAATCACTCCTGTGAAAACTAGGAGATCTAGGCTATCGACCCATATAAACAAGGTTTGCTAAAAATGTTTTATGATATAGTTAATGGGGTGCGGCACACCCCTTTAAGAGCTGCGGCCGTCGCAGCTTTTAAGGGGGTGTGCCGCACCCCATTAACTATATCAAAAAAACATTTTTAGCGGACAGTATTTAAATAAATCGATAGCCTAAACCTTGTAGATTCCATAGGGCTGCTTGGAGCCTGATTCGTCTTCTTAGCTCTGAGTAATATTTGTTGAAAGCACAGCCATTAAAAGCGAAAAATGGGAAAAATGAAATTTTGGTTGGCTTCTAATTCCACAGTTTGGAGGTCTTTTGAAGCGGGATTTCTGAGATGGACAAAAAGGAGTAGTGCTATGTCTTGAGTGCAAAAACGGATAGTAATTCATCTTTGAAACAAAGTTAACCATGTTGGAATTTAACCATTTCACTTAGGTAGCCTAGTATCTTGAATCTTCAGAATTCGCTCACACTTTGTCTACAGGGGTTATTTGACATGCTAATTATGAATAGGATACGAATATCATGTTATCACTATTATCAGATTACCCAACTACGACCCCCTCCCCTTATGAGTCCTCAATACGACCCCCCAGGTGTGGCGTGCCGCACCCCAAGCTTGACCCTGATCGTGTCAACTATGAGTGCTTTGGACCGAATGTGTTGTTCAAGTGAGTGCTCTGATAATCAACATTGACCGTTTGAGCAATTTTGAAGAATTTTGTGCTAATTATGCATTCAATTTTTCAACCAAAGAAAGGCTCATAACTCGACGTCCGAAGGCGCTCGGCAGATAACGAAGACAGATTTGGAATCAGCCTTTGAAGCTCTTTATAGCCGTCTCAATTTCTTGTAAAAAGGCCACTTCGATCACTTGTAAGATTAATGCGGATATAGCAGTCTTTCCAGCGCTTGAAGGTGGTAACGATTGGTATAAATTTATTAGACTAAAGATATACTATATTGCATGAAACTTCTAAAAGAAATTACAGCTTCAAATGAGCCCACAGGCTACAGTTCCTAATGATTCTTGTAGTGGCGAATAAAAATTATTGCTTCAAAAAATTCCCAGATTTTTGCTTTAAAAAATCCTCATAGCTCTCCTCTCAGAAGAGCTTTGCAAATGATTAAAACAGAATTGAAACCAGCGTTCTGTCTATAAGACCGATTAGATTCGAATTCCATTCAGAAACGGCACTTCCTCCAAGTATTCTTTCCCAGTCAGGGATCATGGGCCCGCAAAGATTTTGAGGCGCACCCCACAAAAATTTTAGGAGTGCCGGCCAACGCCATGCACCCTTATTTGGAAAAAGTTTGCTTTTCCCCTGGGCGAAAATCTTGCGACCGCCACTGTCCTTTCCTTTAAGTAGCATAGCAATCTCCCGGGCTCTCCTTCCCTGCTGACGAGTTTCTGGAGTTCCTAGAGATTTTGTAGGCAGCGTTTGGAAAAAATCATGGGTTTTGAATTCCACAACGTTGCAATAGTAGACCCCACCAGTAATCCATCAGTGAAATTCAAAACAAAAGAAACGCATTTGGAACGTCTAAAATCAACTCTGAAAATATTCCGGACCCCACCCACTTAACACTTACACGTGAACACGGACGTGAAAAGCCTCAAAGAAAGCTCTTTTTAGCCATTTTCATGAG
The DNA here is from genome assembly GCA_958299035.1 of Cylicocyclus nassatus. Classification (NCBI taxonomy): domain Eukaryota; kingdom Metazoa; phylum Nematoda; class Chromadorea; order Rhabditida; family Strongylidae; genus Cylicocyclus; species Cylicocyclus nassatus. Next base: position 58,979,506 of record CATQJL010000001.1, read on the forward strand.
CTGAAAGGCCTGAATATGGTTTCAGCATTACGAAAAGGCTTCGAAAAGGTGAAAGACCGGGAAGCAAAATTCTGCAAGGACAGTGTCTTTGAACTCCGCCCAAGAGAAGGAATAAAACGGAGGAGCAGTAATATGTAGTTTCAACTACAAAGGTGATTTTCATTACCTTTCTATGGAACCAAACAAAGTTTTCATATGTATTCATTTTTGTCTAGTAAATTCTGTTTGATCTTACATCCCCGCTTCTTCTTCCACTGACTCTTTGTTTGACAGTGCTATGTTGCATACGCCGAAAAGACATATGAAGATTAAGGTTTTCATCGCCTTCTCTGCGAGTACCTGCAGAAAAATAGATACAAAATGAATCAATCACCTGAAAATCTTATAGATAGGGCCTCCCATCAGATAAGTCCATCTTCAGATAAGTCCAATACAGACGAGACCACTTTTTGCCAAGAAAAAACGAGAAAGGATGAGGGGCTTAAAAGCTAAGCTCGCCTGTCTTGAGCATGAGGAAATGCACCTATGCGTACAGCATACATAAAAATAAACCAAATATAAATAAATCAAATATAAACCGGCCAGCAGCGCGCACAACTGTTCGCGCTGCTGGCCGGTTTATATTTGAAAGAAGCAGTGACCCGCTTGCAAAAGGTAAAGTGTAAGTTAGGCTAGGTTCACACTGATTAGTAACTTCCGGAACTGTTGCAGCACAGCGCAGAGTTAGGGCGCTATGCTGCGACTGTTCCAAACTTACGGATCACTATGAATCGGGTGGGGGACATTAGGTCGCCGAAAAAGGGCGGTCTCCGCGGTCATTTGTGACAAACACGTACCCTTGTACATGCGCGGACATGCGTTCCTGCAGGGAATCCGCGCGGGACTCTTCCAAATTCGGCGACCTAATGTCCTCCACCCCTATGAATCCAGCCTTAGGAAGCAGTGCAGATCAGTTGAGAGAACGTTGCGAGAGAGGTGAGTTTTCCTTCTCGGGTATGTCAATGCTTGTCTATACGCACTTGATGACACAAGTAGTAAGTTCGGTTTCCACCCCATTGCCTTCATATACTAGGTCAGGGAAAATTTTCAATTTAGGCCAACTATAACATGTGCATCGCTTACAAAGCCTTGCGATTACATGGGCACATTCTGGATTATAATGTTAATACACTATGATTGATGCCTAACAATTTCAGTAAGCTAGAGGGGCAGAAAGTGCTCATAATTCAGTAAAAGACTTCATGAAAGTGTTTTGAATACATTATATGTTTCACTGAGTCTTGCGACAAAAAAATCATGTCAGGACCTATGGGTATTATCATCTTAATAATCGATATTAGGTTGAAAATAAGTTTTGCAACTGCTTTCATAACTTTACTCTTTCAGAACTTAGCGCACTCAAATTTTAGCTATATGTAGACTTCAACTCCCCTGGGCCACAATCGTGCACAGACTGTTCAATTTTTGGAAACGAAATTAAAAAGTTACAAAAAAATACAAAAATTCCCGAAGCTAATAAAATTTAGAGGATTCGTGAATTTATAAGCAAAAAAAGCCATTGCAACCCAATCAGGCATGATGACCCGAAACCATATGTGAATTATTGCTTAAGGTTGACTCATTTGGCTCAGTAGGAAAGGAATAGAATTGCAAGACAGGTCGAGATTTAGCGAAGGACACAAGGCTGGTGAGGACGATTATTAATGACTAAGGAGAAAAAACGTCATCCGCGGATACTTCACATGGTAAGGTTGATCGATTTGCTAAACACGAATATCATATTCGTCTGTTAGATTAACGTCTTTTCTATCGTTTAGGTCACCTTATACTGTAAAGACAGTATCTTACAGCAAAACCCTTAGCGTGTAAGTTCACTATGTTATTTGTGATCAGCATGTCGGATAACGCCCCTACGCCAAGTTACAGCCAAATCCATAATGATCACTATGTTATTTGTGATCAGCATGTCGGATAACGCCCCTACGCCAAGTTACAGCCAAATCCATGATGATTATTTTTCCCTTTATACCATATACCTAAAATCCTCACTGCGACGTCAGAATTTGGCGCAACAGCAGCTGTGCTTGTAGTTTACGTCATAACCTAATATTGGCGAAATATGAGTGCTTCATGCTAACCGAAAGCAAGATTATTCAATAAATTGCAAAACTTAGTTTCCAACCCAATACATGCTGTTATCAGCAGTTCCATTCTGAAGGCATTTGTTAGAAAGAAGGGCTGTGCTCCTAACACATCAAGAACTTGTACAACTGTACAAAAAGTAGGATGCTAATTTGCTTCCTCTGTTGTTCTCATAAAGATTGACCGATAGTCCTTCTTGAGCTATTTCTGCCTATCGCGTATCGCCTGAAAGCACTCGAAACTGACAAAGCATTAGGCTCGTTTTTTCATCTTCAGTTTTTTTTGCATTCGCAAAAAAGCATCTTCATTTTGGTTTTTTGCTTTTACTCAATCTATGTTCGCGAGAAAAAACAGAGGTGATTTGATATCTTTCTTGCAAGGAACGATGCGGTTGTTTTAGTATATGAGTAAATAATGGTCCTATCCTGTCAAGCTTTGTACGTAAGTCTCAGCTTCCCTTATAGCTTCCTGAACCGAGAATCTTTTTCAATCAATGTCCATCGAAAAGACCACTTTAACACCTTCTGTTTTCAGTAAAAAATGGAGCTTTCGCTAAGACAATTCACCGGAACTTCCGGGGGCAAGCATAATTTGCAGCAGTCCCGCAGCACTTTCTTAACCAATGAGAAAGTGCACGGCTCACTATGCAGGGTTTCCACAGGATATTGATGTCAGAGCGATCGTGAACCAGAACTTCCGCAGGACTTTCCATAGAGCATGCGAAAATGCAATAAAATCGCAAGGTTTCCGCAGCACTTTGACCTGCCAGCATTTCCGCAGGAATTTGAGGGAGCATGTGCTTACAATTACGAGGCAGCAAACGCATCTTTAGCAATAAAGCGCATAGCCCATTCCTTTTTTCTTTCATACTGCTTCGCTTCTGTTCCTGTTCTTTTCTTTTTCTTTTTCTTTTTTCTTCGTTGGCGTAAGTATACTTATACTTATCCATATTCCAAGTATTCTTGCAGGCATCGGTGCGAGTGTGTGAACAACCATCACCAAGTTGCTGGAATAGGACTCAACGGAGGGACTTTATTCGAGCACTTTTAGCTCTTATTCATGTATGTCCATTTTCTTTGCTTTCTTTACTTTGTGGAGTAGTAACCCAGATAATTTGAAACTAATACTTTTTAGAAAATATGTATTGGATGTTTAAACAAAGCAGAAGTAATTTGGTAGAAGTATATCAAAACAAAGGGGATGTAGGTCACGAAATTCTTTAAAAGTGATCTACAAGCTTTGGTAAATGATTTTTGGAAATTTTCAGGATTTAACGTGGTTGTGGACAATTTTCGATAATGTGCTGAAAATCGCGTGTGTACATAAATTGGCACAGCAAAAATTCAACCATTCCCGAATTTTCTTTTGCTAGAAGTGTCTACACGCCCACACCCAAAAGTTTCAGTCCCTCCCTCCCCCTCCCTTGAGAAAATTTCTCGCACCGCCACTGCTTCGTGTGCCTATCTTTTTCTTCTACTCTCTGCTTCTAATGTTCTCAAAGCCTTTCCCTTTCACAGTACCGCACACTTCGCAAAATAATAATTTTTGTGTTAAAGATCGAAAGGATTTGAAAGTAATATAATAATTGAAACAATAGCTCAAGGAACTACTACTTTTTACTAGGAACTCGTACTTTTTACCTATTATAATAATCTTATATATAAAGCTGAATGTCTGTTTGTCTGTATGTCTGTATGTCTGTACGTATGTTCCGAATAGAAAATTTCATTTCTGAACCGATCCGGACCAAACTTGGCACACATACACTTCGGGCCCCGGCGGGTGTCATAGGCTACTTTTCGTCATCGATCGATATCGATTTTATCGATTTTTATCGATTTTTTTGCTGAGTTCACCTACGGGGCTGGGAGTTGGCACAGGGGGGTAATCGAGCATGGGGATTCCGAATACAATATTGGTTTTCAGGATTATCGATTACTTTTATCGATTTTATCGATTTTTTTGCAAAGTTTGAGCTACGGGGCTGGGAGTTCGCACAGGGGGGTAATCGAGCATGGGGATTCCGAATACAATATTGGTTTTCGGGATTATCGATTACTTTTATCGATTTTATCGATTTTTTTGCAAAGTTTGAGCTAGGGGGCTGGGAGTTGGCACAGGGAGGTAATCGAGCATGCTGATCATCCCCAAGGGGGTGATCAGCATGCTCGATTACCCCCTGTGCCAAATTCCAGCCCCCTAGCTCAAATTTTCAAAAAATCGATAAAATCGATAAAAGTAATGGACGATCTTGAAAACTAATATTGTATTCGTAATCTGCATGCTCGATTACCCCCCTGTGCAAACTCCCAGCCCCGCAGGTCAAACTTTACAAAAAAATCGATAAAATCGATAAAAGTAATGGACGATCCTGAAAACTAATATTGTGTTCGTAATCAGCATGCTCGATTACCCCCCTGTGCAAAATCCCAGCCTCGCATGTCAAAATTTACAAAAAATCGATAAAATCAATAAAAGTAATCGATAATTCTGAAAACTAATATTGTATTCGGAATCCCCATGCTCACTTCCCCCTGTGCCAACTCCTAGCCCTGTAGGTGAATTCTGCAAAAAAATCGATAAAAATCGGTAAAATCGACATCGATCGATAACGAAAAGTGGACTATGACACCCGCCGGGGCCCGAAGTGTATGTGTGCCAAGTTTGGTCCGGATACGGCGGAGCCGGGTAAGCCAGCTAGTACTGAATAATCTTCAAACAAAATAGATATAATACGGTAAGAATATACCGAAGGGACATAGTGGGTATTTTCATGGTAGTCTACGAACTCCCTGTAGATAATGGGATGATTCATTTTATGATCAGTTCAAAGTAGCCATGTGGGCAATCTCCGAAGATGTGGCCTCTTACAAGTCTTGTCTTCTAACTACATCGTGCATATCGCAAATATTTTTTGTTCAAAGACTGCAAAGATTTGAAAGAATAATTTGAAACCATAGCCAAGAATTTCACTTAATATTTATTATAATAATACTGAATAATCTTCATATAAAGTAGAAATAACGTGATAGAACTATATCAAAAGGAAGGGGAAGAGGCATAATGGGTCTCAAGAGTTTTCTAAGTAGTCTATGAATTCTCTGTAAATAATGAAATGATTCAAAACTTTTTAAAACTCCGGAGCAGTTTTTTAGGCAATTTTCGAAGGTGTCGCTCACTCCACGCCCCTTTCTGATAAAAACTCGAAGGCACACAAAAATTAAAACCGCGAAAATTCAAGCACTCCCGTTCTCTTGGTGGGTTTCTCACGCCCCTAAACCCAAGAATCTTTTCGTCTTCCTCCCTGAAAAAGCCTCTCGCGCCGCCACTGCTCTAATGTATCTATCTTCTCTACTCCTCTGTTTCAGATGCTTTTCTTTCTCACAAATACTAACAAGGGAAGTCACTAAACTGAAGTCAACCTTCTAAAATGAGACACATATATTTGAAATCAGCTAGGAACATGATCATACTATATATAAGGCGCAAGCACCCCCATCTGACGTCATCGCTCGCGCCAGAGGTGTAAACATGTCCGTCGTTTTGTGCAGGTGCAAGCGTACCGAGCTGATGACTCACAGCGGCAGTGATGCCTGTTTTAGACGATATTGATCAATTGGCATAACCATTGCAGTCACTAGACAAGCTAACTCTTTCGTATAGTTCGAATCGATTTACAGGAGCGACCCGAATGTGTTTGAATCGAAACAGGTAGTTTACAATTTTTCTTAAACCTCCATATTCCTTCAACATTACTACAGAAAATTGTACAAGAGCGACCCGAATTCGATTGAATTGAACTAGGTAGTGTACAATTTTTCTCAGACCTCCATATTCCTTCAACATTACTACAAAAAATTGCAAATTCTTTTGTTCCTCAAGAAATTTGGAAGAAGCGCCCTACTGGAATGATTCAAGAGTATTCAGTTTGTTTTGAAAACCTTTGATAAGTTCGCACAGAAAACTGCATCGAATCCATTTCTAGAAAAATGTTTTCAATTCTTTGATGTGAGCAAGATCTCTTTCAAGACGTCCAACATATGCCAATCTCCTGTTCTAACAAGTGCAGCCGAAATGGTTGTTAGAAGATTTATTTTGTTTTTTTTTGACATCCCAAGCTTCTCTATTTCTACACTGGAGCGTTTAATTCTAAGTGCACCATAGGTTCTAAATAATGTTGATTATTTCAGCAAAATAATGCGGCCCCCCGTATTCATTTCTCGAGTGCTTAATATGTTTTCTCACCATAAAACAGTTGCACCAGATCTTTTCCGATGGATTTATCCTGCCTTCTAATTTTTCTGCTAACATATCTCAGCAAGAAGATGAATTTTTCGGGTTCTTCCATGAAATGCTTAGCAAATGTTTTTTTATCTCAGACAAACTGCACTAGATATGTTTCTGAAAACTTCTCGCAGATACTTCTACTTTCCTCGGACAATCTGCACCTATGAATTTTTTGAATGAGCACTTCTTCTGAAATGTTTATGTCATTCAAAAAAATTGTCAGGTATTTCAGCAGAACCATGCAGTCTTTCAAATTCCAATTGCTTTACTTCTCACAAATGTCGATGCTGATCTACTTTCGAAAGCAACTTTATTCTATGTTTTTAATAGTAATTTGAGCACAGTTTTGATCGTGCAACACTTTACTGGACAGCGCGACACTGAATTTCCCTAGAAAACATTGTTGACTCTGTGCAAAAGACCAGGGATTGATACAAATTCTTAAAGGCAGCGTCCAGGCAAGATCCATCATCCCAGATTAGCACATAGTTGTAAAGAGGGGCCCATGAGTATCCGATCTGCGTTGGTCCAATCCTTTGACGTGCCCTCTAAAAGGAGATACGGGCCTGTGATACGTATCACAAGCTGCCCCTCCGTATCACAAACCATCCCTGAGGACGAGTGCTTACGCAGGTGTGCCGTTGCATGCAGTTGCATTGCAGTTGCACTGCACACAGTGTGCAGTGCAACTGCAATGCAACTGCATGCAACGGCACACCTGCGTAAGCACTCATCCTCAGGGACGGGCTGGCATGACTATGGGGGCGAGCAATTCGAAACTCGTCCGCTCCTTGAAGAGAGGGTCCCCAAGAACCGGATTTTTTGGGAGCTTTGAACAATTTGGACTTCACAACTGTAATCAGGGCCACGGAAAGGCCCCAGAATGGCAGAAACATGAGAGGCGACATTTTGCCCGGACGCTGCCTTTGAATCAAATGTTTAGCATCTGCGAAATTGTGACATACCCTTCAAAAGTTATTTACAAACATCATTCATTCTGCAAATGTCTACTACTCAAAACGTGTCAAAGAGTGCATTTTAGACTATCATAGTTTTCACTGCGCCTCAAATAGCTAGAAAACTCGCGCTCTTCAAAAATCTTACATGCTTTTGTACTGACTTTGTGAGTATTTTTCCTACAGTTCATATATGAAAAATTTTCTGTTCAAAATTTCCGCTAACGAAAAAGCTCTAAACTGCCTAGCCAGAATCACAACCTTTTAGGGGTCATATGCTCTACAAATGTGAATAAACTCAAATTTGTATAAGGAGCGGAGATTTTAGGTGAGCAGCTAGAAGATAACACCTTTGAATAGGCCCTTTCAAGAATTTGAATCAGTAGCTTCCTAATAACCTGAAAATTGGTTTTTGGAGCACTTATGGATGAACTGCAAGGATGCTGGACGTTTGGAAGTTTATGTATGAAACGTGATCGAGAGATTTGTCATAAGATTTTTGAAATGAAAGATTGCGACGTTTTCAAGAAGACTACTTTGTGAAAAGAAAGAGGGAGTGTTCAAATTTGAAACACTCTAAATTTGGTTTGGATGTTCGCTATATTTTCAAGGATGTTGATTCGAATCTTCTCGCTATTTCGATTTCGGAAAGAAATGAGTAGTTTGAGCAAGAACTTTTTTTTTGGGGGGGGGGGGGGTTCTAAGGCAGCTTGGGAAGTCACTCAGTTGGAAGCAGAGACCCGGATGGGAAAAGTGCACGTGGCTGATAAAACTTTGTTATGGACAAGCACTTGCTTCTGGGTGAAAAGGAAGGGTAAGGGAGGGGATTTTCCAAGCGCCCGGATAGCAAAACGCTTACAACGAGTATAAGTGAAGCAAAGGGAGGAGTGCGGCTAGCAAAAGCTTGGAGGGAGCAATCATAATTCTGTTGCCACTTTTGACAAGAAAATCCTCGAAATTCGAAAGCAGGAAAGATCCACGAATTTGGTAACTTCTGGGTTGTTACATTATCAAATCTGTGCCTTACTTTTCGCTACAATTTTTGAAAGTTGTAACTTTTAGCCACAATCTACTTCACACACACAGCCAGTCCAAAGCGCCGCGAAGCGGCGCTTTTGACTGGTCTTATATAAGCTGAATGTGTGTATGTATGTATGTATGTATGTACGTATGTGCGGAATAGAAATCTTTATTTCTGAACCGATTTGGACCAAACTTGGCTCACATACACTTCGGGGCGGGAAGCGTGTCATAGGCTACTTTTCGTCATCGATCAATATAGATTTTATCGATTTTTATATTTTTGCTGAATTCACCTAAGGGGCTAGGAGTTGACACAGGGGGGTAAGTGAGCATGCTGATTACGAATACAATATTAGTTTCTGGAATTATATTAGGGTGATCCAAAAGTAATAGGGCACCTTGATTTTTTTTGACATTCTTCAAAATTTCTTTCTGATTAGCTATGAGCGCCCAGCATTTTTAACGCCTTTGTATAAAGTGACCTTCGCAGGTTATCTTGACAGCACCTTGCAGCACCTCACCGACATTTCTTCGAGTGGCGCTTTGAAGAAACCAGACAGACTTTTTTGAACGCCATACGAATTTGGGCTGCTGCACCTGATAGTCCCTCGACATATAGCATAGCATTCGAAAGAGCTTTCCAAGCTCTTTCTAATGATTGCTTGAACATCCAAAAATTGCCAATTATTTTATACAAAAAAAGCACTTTATTCGAAAGTGCGGTGTTTGGCGCAGATTTTTAGACTAAAATTCATGTTTTGGACCACATTCTTTTGAAAATGAGAAAAGTTGAAGTAATTTGCATATGTATGGATAGAGCGTAAAAAGCACTATCAGAAAGTAACTGCTGGGTTTGAGCTTATTTGATTACCTTGATGAAAGAACAAGTAATATGTCTCCTGATACCTAATGCTATATCTTCTGTTCTAAAGCCTTAGGACCACCGAGCTAATGTGAATTTGGTGACAGTCCCCTTACCCATTGTTGCGCACATATCTTTGGTAGGTTCACTTGTTTTACTGCGGCGCTGCTGCTCAAAGTTCAAAATTACTTGAAGTGATGAGCTTTAATTTTAAGCGCTCATAGAATTAACGCCATGTGACAGTGCCCAACTACAGACCTCGATCAGAAGGTTTTGTTATGTACTAACATCTGCCAAAACTTGGACTTCCAATTAGCTTTTCTACTTGAGAAAACTGCATTTGTTCTCTAGCTGCCCCACTACTTTTGGATCACCCTATAGATTACTTTTATCGATTTTATCGATTTTTTGCAAAGTTTGAACTGGGCTGGGAGTTGGTACAGGGGGGTAAGTGGGCATGGCGATTCCGAATACAATATTACTTTTCAAAATTATCAATTACTTTTATCGATTTAATCGATTTTTTTGCAAAGTTTGAGCTACAGGCCTGGGAGTTGGCGCAGGGGGGTAATCGAGCATGCTGAATTCGAAAACAACACAGGGAACGGAAAATGAAGTGTAGAAGTGGGTACAGGGAAAGGCTGTACTGGGATAGGGATGGGACCTTTATTACAGTGTTTTGACAGGGCTGAGCGGAGCCGGGTAAGCAAGCTAGTTCCAAATATGCTGTCCTTAGCTGCGAAGCGTTTCTCTGGAGCGAGTTATCAGGGCCCGGCACGAGGTGGGCAAACGGGGTTTTCCAAAACGAATTCTCCTTTAATCCCAATAGTTTTTACGAATGCCCCGTTGAGCCCAAAAATGACGCTTTGTGCTTGTGCGACGAGAGCACCGGCCACACTTCGCCTAAAAGCGCTCAAAAGCGCTCAAAATGCTCAAATTCCTCTAATTACTCCTCACCTGTATCAAGATAGAAAAAGGAAGAAGAATAAACAAGAAAAACGATGAAGGAATGAAAAAATATTAAAGTAACGCAGTCATAGGACTGAGAGACGCCGTTCCCGCGCGTATCGATTGACTGGGGCGCGCTTTCCATCTTAGAAAGCTAGGCTGCTGATGCGATTTTGGGCTACCAGGGTCAAGCGTGTTGATGCGATCCGGGACCCCCATTTACGACCCCCCCCCCCTTGAAGGTACCCATCCGTACGCCCCCCCCCCCATCTACCCCCTTACCTCCCCTGCCCACATTCCTCGCGGTAACCTGCATAAACGAATGTCAATCTCAAAAAACACCTGCGTGAGAACCTCGTGAGGTTTCGCAAGCAGAATTTCTAGGCCACTGGGGCATCTGTAGCACACATACACACCTTCAATAATGCTTGAGTTTCTGCAAGTATTTTTTTGAATTTTCAGGCATACTTCAGGCCAGCAAATTCTGTTCCCGTATGCGACACAAATTTTTGCATGGAGGAAAAGATGACATTCTTGAACTACAAAAGATGTTTTCGACTAAGAAGCTTATTTTCTAACTCTTCCACAGTTTTTCCTGCGAAAAACCGCTTCAGCGCCGTCTAGAACGACGTCAAAAACGTGCATGAGCACGGTAGTTTGAAAATTCGTAACTGATAGGCTGCAATGAACAGGTTCTGTAGCATAGTGCCCAGACTATTCATAGAAAAAGTTTAAGCCCTTGAGGAGCAGTGAGCTCGAAAAATTCTAGATGCGACTCTCGAAAATTTAGATGCGATCCTAAAAAGCAAAAACTGGGATTTTTGAGCTTAAAATTTTGTAACTTACCAGAGAAGTTGTAAAACAGCCTGCAATTTTTATGAGGGAAAGTAGGAGGATGGCCTCGTATTATAGCAAAATTGCAGCCAACAAGCTTCAATAGCTCCGGAAAAATTTAGATGCGACCCAGATACGACCCCCCTTTGTCATTTTTTGCCACCATACATAAAATCATAGGAAGATCCGAAGACTATTAAGTAGGACCAAATTTTGCATAAATGTAGTAGAGCACCTCTAAAGTACATATAAACTGTAAAGACCGTATGAAAAGTATTACAAACAGATTTACAAATTATTGATGATTAGCGTTGATAGAGATATGCGCTTTTGTCAAGTGTGCGAGTCTTCTGTGAGCCTTCGGAAGCACTGTCTACACCAATCGGTACATCTAACATCTTTATCACATATACATGCCTTTAGTAGCATTTGAGCTTCTGAAAGTGTTCATTTTTACAAATTTTAATCATGCCACTTTGGTTCGATCCGCGTTTGCGACAATATTTTGCGGGAGAAATAGTGATTCCCATCAAAAAAAGAAAACTAGGTCCTATCTTCCAAAAGTGCAGCAAATGAAGTGAATTTCTACGTTTGCAAATGTTTTCAAATTATTGTTCACGTTTTTATTTGATACATTGGTACACGGCGTTCCTTGAATTTATTGTTACTTTTCGTGCTTACGGTTTTTTATCCCAACTACCTCCTTTTACGACCCCCCCCCCCCCACCATAGGTACCCCGCTTACGACCCCCCGTTGTGACAGTCGCATCACACGCCTGACCCTGGCTCTAACAAAGACAAGAGGAGGAGTTTCGGAACCAAAATCTCATCATATAGTGAACTTTAGGTGCATAACAGATTTATGTAAAAATTTTGAAAAAATCATGTGAATTGAAAATTTTGCCCACCTCAGGCATCAGGTGGGCATAAGGTGGGCAATTGCCCACCTAATCTGGAAAAAAGTTGGGCACGCTCTTCATTCACATAAGTTTTTCATGATTTTACATACTTTGTTCCCTAGTCCTACTGCACATATACACAGCGAATGTCGCGCGATTTCCTCATCTCTGCGTTGCAAACGAGCCATTTTTCCATTTTCTTAATAGTGAGAAATCCTCAGAAAAAAGCTTGCCACAATCTTCACATAATTTTTCAATGAAACTTCTAAGTTAAGCCCTGCAGGCCCGTGTTCATGTACCTACCAAGTCTCATACCGTATGGTCATCTGTGCGCTGCAAACGAGCCATTTGTATTCACATCTTCGTTTACCAGTTTTACAATTTTTTTGGAAAAAATGCTTATTACTCCTCCCATTCACATAAGTTTTTCATAATATTTCATACTTTGTTTCTACTAGCCTCTCTTCGTTCGCTTACGTAATTTGGTCCGATATCGTTAAGCCTGCATTGAGATCATGTAACCATGCTGTTCGACGGCATCGCTCATGCGACGTCGCGCACGCGGCAATCAGCGGCAACGCGGCGTAGCGCGCGCGAACTCTGAACTCTGTACGTTGAAGTTTATGGAAACTATTTCCCAATGAATTAGATGTATAAGGTAAGCATGATTCGACCTTCTTTTGCTTGCACTTGGAATCTTCTTTCGGGCTCCACCCAGGATCCCGCAAAAACGATATCCCCTTTGCTTTTTGGCCTCAAAACGACTTCCACCTTGTCATTTGCCCACCTCGGGCCGGGCCCTGCGAGTTATGAGCTTTATAGCGTATGTTATTGACATACAACTAAACATGGAAAAAAGGCTTGTAGACGGAATCTGCTCCAAAAAAATGGTGGAAAATCGAAATAACACAATGAGTCATTCAGACTTGATAAGGTGTATTAGGCATTTGAACCACTACCCAGATGATGATGTCGTGGTATCTGTAACACGCAAGCTTTGCTTAAGAAAAAGCTCATAACTCGCTTCAGAGAATCGCTTCGCATCTAAGGACAGCATATTTGAAATCAGCGTTTCGAGCTGATTCTAAACATTTGTGCCTCATTTCAAAAGGCCGACCTAAGTTAGGCGATTTTATAAGTGTAAGCCAGATGAACAATAGCAGGAAAAAAGCATACGGTCTCCTGCGGGTCAATATGCAATGCATAAAGCTTCATTTTTTGGAGCTATATGTTTTCCAGTGAATTGAAAATGGTGCCGAACAGTAAGAAGCAGGGCATGTAAAGCCCCCAGCTTTTTTTTTCAATTTCCCAAATACCCTTATAGCGCAAATTTGGAATTTGAAATGATTTGACCCCCGTGACGTATATGGCTGGCACAAACTGTCGTTCATGTTGCCCCCCTCCCCCGCCAAATACTTCCTGCTCTTCAACCGATCTGCACATGTTTATTTTTGGAGAGAGTTCATGCTCTTTCTAATTGTACCTAGTACATTAAAGGAAGCAAGCTGCAGAGATAGAAGCTGGAGAAGAAATTACTTCATTCTTAAGCTTTCTGTGTTTGGTCATAAAAAAACTGAAGCTTGCACAGAAATCGAAGCAGTTGAAATCATAGGTTTTACATCCTGCTCTTTCTGACTGTGAAAAGTTTGCGCCGATTGAGCTTCTTTATGAAAAGTTATGATTCTCGAAGAAAATGCCAAAAACGTACACGTTCGCTGCATTTACAGCTTCCTCAAAAATCATAACTTTTCATAGAGACGTCTAATCAGCGCAACCTTTGTACATTCGAAAAGAGCAGGTAATAAAAGCTATGGTAGCTGTTGCTCCGATTTTTTCAAGCAGACTTTTTGCAACCAAACATGGAAGCTCTTAAATTGCGTAATTTTTTTTACCGGCTTCAATCTTTGGAGCTTACATCTATCAAAGGTGACTCAGGTACCATCGGAAAAAGCATGACTTCTTCTTTCAAAGTAAACATGTGCAGATCGATTGTGAAATAAAAAAGTTTGAATTTTCGAAAAGTGTGGGAACAAGCTTTTGCTTCATCCTCGTACTACTTTCTAGGTAATAGTTTATGAAATTTTAACAACTATTTTTGCATAATAACTTCTACTTACACCTTCAAAGGTCTAACACATACCTGTTTTGTCTAGAAAATGCCGGAATATTAGGTTGAACCGAAAGTTCTGTCTTCAAGTTTGAAAATTCCAGAAAAAGTCAAGTCGAAGTAAAGTCTTGATTTTTTGCTGGAACTCTTGAGATTTTCAAAACTGTCTCAAAGCTTCTCTTGTTGAGATTTCAAAACTTCCAGAGTTTTTAAAATAAATCGTTCAAATTTCCTCCGTATTTCTTGGCAAAGGAGTTGTAAAATTTAATATCTGCGACAAGGTAAGAATTCAAGGATTTACATCAGAAATTTTCAATCGTTCCCTATTATAGAAAGGAAAGGAGGTCGAAGTCGGCTTCAGTCGCGCGAACAAGGCCAAAATGACACCCGATGAGTAGAAACGGGATATTTCCCCACAGGACCATCTTCTGTCTTATCCCTTGTGAATGAAGTGTTATTCTTGCTTTTATCTTATTCTTCCAACCTCTTCCGTCAGTATATCACTGCTTTTCAATAGCAATTGCCGATTTTTTTCCAACTTTACTCGATTATGCGTATACAATACCGCTCATAATTCGTCAAAAAAGTCGCCGGACTGTGGCGCACTCCGCCACACTCCGCCACAGTGTGCCGGAGTGTGGCAGAGTGCGCCGGAGTGCGGCAGAGTGCGCCATACTCCGCCGCAGTGCACCGGAATGATCGTCAATTTAGTCATATCTCGCTTCAGAATGGACGAATTCTGAATCCGAGGACACCGTTCGATTCAGCTCGGCGAGACGCATCATCTTATATATGAAGCTGAACGTCTGTTTGTCTGTTTGCCTGTACGCATGCTCCGAATAGAAAATTCCATTTCTGAACCGATCCGGACCAAACTTGGCACACCTACACTGCGGGCCCCGGCGGGTGTCATAGGCTACTTTTCGTCATCGATCAATATCGATTTTTATCGATAAAATCGATATTGATCGATTGATTGATATTTTTGCAAAGTTCACCTACGGGGCTGGGAGTTTGCATAGGGGGGGGGGGGCGTCGAGCATGGTCCGAATACAATATTAGTTTTCAGAACTATCGATTACTTTTATCGATTTTATCGATTTTTTTGCAAAGTTTGAGCTACGGGGCTGGGGGTTTGCATAGGGGGGGGGGGTAGTCGAGCATGGTCCGAATACAATATTAGTTTTCAGAATTATCGATTACTTTTATCGATTTTATCGATTTTTTTTGCAAAGTTTGAGCTACGGGGCTGGGGGTTTGCGCAGGGGGTAATCGAGCATGGGGATTCCGAACACAATATTAGTTTTCAAAATTATCGATTATTATTTTTTTTGAATTCAATGTGCTGATAATAGTATTACCACTGATCTGTCGCTGATGACACATAGACAAGTATACTATAGGAGTATGGTAGAGAGCCACTCTGATCGAATTTGTTCTAAGATCTGCTCAAGATCACAATACCGCGCACAGAATGTCAAAATTTCCGTGAACTTCGCGGTTCCGGGATTTCCGTCAAAGTGCGCGATAATCCGGGAAGTTCGCGACATTTCAGGATCCGCGAAACCATGCGAATCACGCAGAGTACGCAACGCCATAACTTCCTTCGGAATGAATATATTCCGAATCCAGAAGCAGCATTGTGTTCAGATCGTGGAGGCAAATATTTTGATATACAGTATGCTCTCGATATTCCATTTCCAGTTTTTTCGAATTTTTTCTTGGAGGTCTTTTCGCAAGGACGTAACGCAGCGTCTGTGTAATATAAAAGATTCCAGTAAGCACTGTTCGATAGTACTGTCGTTGTAGGTTATCGTCGGTTCAAGAGTAGCTGCAGACTGTCTCCCAAAAGAGATAGAAGCGTTGGTGAATTTTGGAAAAATCACGCGTTTCTAAATTCTACTCGCCGTAACTTCCTTCGGAATGAACATATTCTGAATCCGAAGAAAGCTTTGTGCTCAGTTCATTAAGGCAAGTCTTTCGATATACAACTATCCTTGATATTCCGATTTCGATATTCTTAAATCTTCGTAGACGTCTTTTCGTGAAGGTGTAAAGCAGCGCGCATTGCCCCTAGTAGACTCCAGCAAGGACCATTCGATAGTACTTTTTCTGTAGATTACGTAGCGCTGAAAAGTAGTCACAGGCATCTTTCCATAGGAGTTAGAAGGGTTGGTGAATTCTGGAAATCATGTCGTTCTAAATTTTTCCCAACGTAACTCTAAAATATGAAGCTCTCTTGCTAAGCAGATGTGATTTTCGTAATCAGCAGGTCGGATAACCCTTATGAGCAAGTTTTCCAAGATGTTCGAGTAATTTTATTTTTTCTCGTTTTACGCTCTGAAGCTCGCCGGTGGATTTTGGTCAAAATGTCGATGATTCGAATTGCAAGGAAACTTCGCTTATAGAGGTTTTCGAACACGCTCTTTACGAAAATCGTGGTCTTTGAGGATTACAGGGTCTTCTTGGAGAGATACGGTGAGGTGACTGTAACTGAATCACGAAAGCTCGTAACTTCGCCTCCACCTCCCATGTGTCTGTCAAAGAACCTGCCTGCTTGCTTTACTAGTCAAAGTTACTAGGAGATTTGCTATCGAATGGCGTAAGATTCAGGCTCCAGTCTACAAAATTCGCCGGGTTACGAGCCTATGAATACACGTTCTCATGAATTTTGCTCAAAATGTAAAGATCGCAAATTTCGTCGAAATTCCACCATGAGTGCTTGTACGACACTCGCATTGCGGATATTATGTTCGCTTCGCTCAATAACTCCACTGTATTGAATATGGTGCTTGCGTGTGCTTCAGCAATTGATATCAAAGCTGTTTTGTGGCTAGAGCTCAAATCACCAAATCTCGCAACAAGATCCATTAAGAATGTGAAAAGATTTGATCAGCGTGTTGTACAAGCACTCATGGTGGAATTTCGACGAAATTTGCGATCTTTACATTTTGAGCAAAACTCATGAGAACGTGTTTTCGTAGGCTCGTAACTCGGCGAATTTTATAGGCTGGAGCCTGAGTCTTGCGCCATTCGATAGCACATCTCCTAGTAACTTTGACTTATAAAAGCAAGCAGGCAGGTTCTTTGACAGACGCGTGAGAGGTGGAGGCGAAGTTACGAGCTTTCGTGATGCAGTTACAGTCACCTCACCGTATCTCTCCAAGAAGACCCTGTAATCCTCAAAGACTACGATTTTCATAAAGAGCGTGTTTGAAGACCTCTATAAGCGAAGTTTCCTTACAATTTAAGAGCGTGAACATTTTGACCAAAATCCATCGGCCAGCTTCAGAGCGTAAAACGAGAAAAAATGAAATTACTCGAACATCTTGGAAAACTTGCTCATAAGGGTTATCCGACCTGCTGATTACGAAAATCACATTTGCTTAGCAAGAGAGCTTCATATTTTAGAGTTACGTTGAGAAAAATTTAGAACGACATGATTTTTCCAGAATTCACCAGCCCTTCTAAATCCTATGGAAAGATGCCTGTGACTACTTTTTAGCGCTACGTAATCTACAGAAAAAGTACTACCGAAAGGTCCTTGCTGGAGTTTACTAGGGGCAATGCGCGCTGCTTTACACCTTCACGAAAAGCCGTCTACAAAAAGATTTGAGAATATTGAAATCGGAGTATCAAGGATACGCTGTATATCGAAAGATTGCCTTGATGAACTGAGCACAAAGCTTTTTTCGGATTCAGAATATGTTCATTCCGAAGGAAGTTACGGCGAGTAGAATTTAGAAACGCGTGATTTTTCAAAATTCACCAACGCTTCTATCTCTTTTGGAATACAGTCTGCAGCTACTCTTGAACGCACGATAACCTACAAGGACAGTACTATCGAACAGTGCTTACTGGAATCTTTTATATTACACAGACGCTGCGTTACGTCCTTGCGAAAAGACCTCCAAGAAAAAATTCGAAAAAACTGGAAATGGAATATCGAGAGCATACTGTATATCAAAATATTTGCCTCGACGATCTGAACACAATGCTGCTTCTGGATTCGGAATATATTCATTCCGAAGGAAGTTATGGCGTTGCGTACTCTGCGTGATTCGCATGGTTTCGCGGATCCTGAAATGTCGCGAACTTCCCGGATTATCGCGCACTTTGACGGAAATCCCGGAACCGCGAAGTTCACGGAAATTTTGACATTCTGTGCGCGGTATTGTGATCTTGAGCAGATCTTAGAACAAATTCGATCAGAGTGGCTCTCTACCATACTCCTATAGTATACTGTCTATGTGTCATCAGCGACAGATCAGTGGTAATACTGCTATCAGCACACTGAATTCAACCAAAATAATAATCGATAATTTTGAAAACTAATATTGTGTTCGGAATCCCCATGCTCGATTACCCCCTGCGCAAACTCCCAGCCCCGTAGCTCAAACTTTGCAAAAAAAATCGATAAAATTGATAAAAGTAGTCGATAATCCTGAAAACTAATATTGTATTCGGACCATGCTCGGCTACCCTTCTATGCAAACTCCCAGCCCCGTAGGTGAACTTTGCAAAGAATCGATAAAAATCGATAAAATCGATATTGATCGATGACGAAAAGTAGCCTATGACACCCGCCGGGGCCCGCAGTGTAGGTGTGCCAAGTTTGGTCCGGATCGGTTCAGAAATGGAATTTTCTATTCGGAGCATGCGTACAGGCAAACAGACAAACAGACGTTCAGCTTCATATATAAGATGATGCGTCTCGCCGAGCTGAATCGAACGGTGTCCTCGTATTCAGAATTCGTCCATTCTGAAGCGAGATATGACTAAATTGACGATCATTCCGGCGCACTGCGGCGGAGTGTGGCGCACTCTGCCGCACTCCGGCGCACCTGCCACACTCCGGCGCACTGTGGCGGAGTGTGGCGGAGTGCGCCACAGTCCGGCGACCTTTTTGACGAATTATGAGCGGTATTGTACAGGGCGTCCCAAAAAAATGTATCGAACGTTTGATCGTTAATATCTCTCTTCCCATGAAGTCTTTTGCCTTGCTTCAGGTAGTGTTTTGTAGAGCTGGCTACAACTTAGATTTGTATTGTAGAGCGAATCACCCATCTCTCTTCATTACTGTAAAATTACGGTAGAAACTTGATACATATGGTGTCAATGCGGAAAAAGCTGCCGTTTCAAAATTTTTCAAAAAATTGTGAAAACTTGTGTAATAGGGTTTTTATGGACGCTGAGTTCAATACTCAACTATTCGCAAGATTACGAAGCTTTCTAAACGGTGTAACCGCACTTTTTAAGAACATTGAAAAAATGGCCGCTACCTCTTATCTGGCATAACTCTTCAATGAAGCATCATAATAAGTTGGGAACTTTACAAAGAATCAGCAACTCTAATTAGCCTAGTGTAAAAGCTTTCAGGCTGTTTTGTTTCCTTCCTGAGGCAAAATATGGCCTTTCATTGCTTAAAACCCTCTTTGAAGTTTCCACCGTAATCCTAAGTAATTAAGATAAATGAGTGGTTCGTTCTATAATGCAAATCTGAGTTGAAGCCAGCTCTACAGATTGGTACCTAAAGCAAGAGAAAAGACTTCTTTAGAAGAGAGATATTAACGATCAAACGTTCGATACATTTTTGGGACACCCTGTATTTAAATGCTTCTATAATTTCACGTGTATTTATGTAAGAATACTTCACTTTTCTTCATTAATTCTCAGCCTCTTTGACCTTCTAATTTTCAATTATCGCGGCCCAAAGTGATTCTAGTGTCTGCATAAAACAATACACTGCGCCATTTGTTTTTTTTAAATAAAACTTTATCGCTGTCTAAGTTTCTTAGCATCTCGGAAGTTGGGAGAAATCTTTACAAAAAAGTGATGGTTAGAAAAAAGCGCAAACTAGTATTTCAAAATAAAGCTTGATTCGCAAGAAAAGGCTCTCGAATCAAGAGCGGAAACCGAAAAGTGCTACGGAACCCCAAACAAAATGCTGCAAAAACCCTCCATTTCTATTAACATTTCATAACAGCGGTTCCGCAGCGCTTTGGCAGGATTTCCGCAGCTGACCAGGCGGAAATGCTGCGGAAGTTCCGGTCAGTTGTCTGAGCGGTCGATGGCATGTGCAAATTTGTAGGGCTCTGTGTGGTCCTGCATGTGCAGCGGCTGCAAACACAAAATTCTGCGATCGCGCCCTATATTTCCAGTATAGCCCTCATATGCTGTGACTCAAATGTTCAGGTAATTGGATGTCTCAATGGCTGCTATAAGGAAGTCTTACACCGCAGCCTTCGAACTTGAAACAGTAAAATTTTCTTTAGAGCTTGAAACTTCAGCTGCCACTTATGTATGCCAAACTTTTGGGATGCCAAAAGTGACGAATATTAGAGAAGTGTCTATTCGTGGATTGTGCAGAAGCAAGAAGCAAGCAGAGCTTTGCTGGTTAAGGACGTCAGAGCAAAAGCGTTAAAGTTGGCAGAGAAATTTGGTTGGCATGATTTCAAGGCATCGGCTTTAGTGCAAATCTTTTAAGTAAGGAAGCAACCTGGTTGCTAAACGAAGAACAGAAGCAGGATGGGAAGATGTATGCTCCGCAGCAAGAGCAAATTATACTAAAAGCAGCATTGAGAAAGTATGAACCTATGGCGAGGTAACTGCTTTGGTTTATGAAAGTTTTAACGCAGTTTCTGAAAGAAAAACGATTGCTAACAGTTTCAAAAAGGCTTTGGATGAAGAGTCAATGAAAAATGAGGTGACTGAGGATTGTGATACTATGATTGCTTCTACATTGACGATGAGTCTGCTTATGGTCATGTTGTTGCAGTTGTTGATGATTACACGAAATGGAAGCTAAATAAAGATTTCTTTTTATTGGATTCGCATTTTTGAGACTAACAAGGCAGTGCAACTGCGCATCCTTCGGATTCTCTTTCGAGAAAAGAAACGGGCCTATCTGCACGAACTGTCTCCTAATGAACGAAATTATTTGCAGAGAGGACTTGTCTGCAAGATTTTTGGCAGCGCGAGCGTGCATCTTCATTGCTTTTTCTGGGCAAAAAGCGAACGACTTATTTGTAAGATTTTAGGGAATAATAAACGCTTATCTTCTGTATGTTTAAGCACCCAAACAATGAAGACCATAAAGTTCAAAGAGCAATAAACATAAGCTACACCCCTTCCTCGCTCTTCTGGTGAGTGCTTGGACTCTGTCTATAGTTGCCTGACCTGTGCCGGCACTGTGACAGCGCCAGGGCACCACCGTGCTAGCTTAGCATTCTTCCAGGGCGGCACAATGCTACTGAAGCTTCCAACGGGAATCTCGATCAATTTTAAGTGCATTTAACTGGACAGAACTAGTTTTTGCCTAAAGTGGTGGCGTCCTCTTACACTTGGTTTCTCTTTGACAATTAATATATTTTGTGCTCTCAAAAAATCTCTCTTGCCACTGTTTTCTCTTCAGAAAGTATCGATGCGTCTGTGGCATTTGAAATTGAATCTTAACTATTTCTTTTGCTCTCAATTGTTTGCAGATTCCGGTAAATTTTTAAATCAATTCGTCATCAGTGTCCATAGATGGCTTGCCATTTTGAATTGACTTCCTCACCCACAGAACTTTTGTTAATGTTTTAACCCTCTCTTAGAGTCAATCTTTAATTTATACATTTAAAGACTTCAAATGTTTAGGTTAAAATTTTTCTAACAAGCTGGCGTCTTCACCGCTGCTTCCCCTTATTTTCCCAACAAGCCATTGAGGAGTTTGCTGCCTCCTTTGAAAACATGGGAGTTATCAGAGGTTCAAGTTCTGCATCAGCATGTTGAAGGCAAAATATAACAGATCCCACTTAACATTACCAAACCTGTCATTCATAGGTATCGAGACCCTCTTTCTCTACAACAAAAGGATTCCAAGAAAAGTATTTGAGCGACTTCTGGCCTCTTTGGCCAGGTAGACGCATCAACTATTGCTCCAGAAACCCCAGTAACTTTGTATTGTGAAACAGATTTGCGCTAGCACGGAGCACTGTAGTATAGACACAGGTCAGGCAACTTCAGACGGCATAATGCTGGAGCTATTTACGGCATTCTACTCGTTCATTCGCTGAGACCCTTGGTAATACTCGTATACAATGAGACAAGATAATAAACAGTGTTTTGATTGCAAGGCCACTAATGCCACAAATGTTTGGAATCTAGCTCTTTTCGTAGCAGGTTCGTAAGGTTCGTATTGTGAATACCGAGAAAACGTAGACGTTTATTGGCTGTGTGATAAGGGTGAAAAGCGAATAGCGAAGTAGCATACATTAGCCTTCTTTTATACGGAAGCAACAGAATAAAGAGAGCCCAGTGTGCATTTGCATATTCTGCGCCAACCGTCAGGCGCATTAGCGCATTCAACCACACATCTAAACTAATTCTCAATTCATGTAAGGACAGATAATGCGAGTAGACAAATGGCTGACAGCACATGATAGCAGAATATCAAAACATCGAGCGCAATCATTATGAATATCGCTAAATGTACAATCATCTTAGGTCTACGAAGAACTATCCATCAAGCTCAGGAATTGGAAGTGCTATTTTGTAGAATTACAAAAATTCCCAACAGAAAGCAAAGATAATCCCATAAAGAACGATAGCGATAAGAAAATTGGCGTATTCGAATGAGATAAAGATGTTGCAAAACATAAATAAAAACAAGAAGAATCAATACGGTAAAATAAAATTGAAAGGATTCGAGAAGAGGCTTAGTGAGTTTCGCAATAAGTTAAGAGCGTGATTGGACAAGGTTTTTAAGAACGATGTGCCTCTTGGGATTTTCTTCGTAAACGTCTTTGATACATATCTCCATTGATTGTTTCGTCCTCGACGTATTGTAGGTGGCCTTTGACCTTGATCATTTGCGTATTTCCTGGGCAGATTACCTTGCAACTCATGGAGATGTCGGATGCGTTGAAGTGAAAGCGTAGTGTTTACGTATCCTTTCGTTTTGCATTGTGCTACCTGGTATTTTTCTGAGCAGGCAATATTTGCCAAAACAGTTCCAGATTTGCTCTTGCATAGGAATGTGATTTCGGCCCCGGCATGCAACTATAGCATCCCTCTGCGTCACTGGTGGTAGTCTCACAAGAAGTTTGTCTTGATGCTATTTTTAGGTTTTCAGCAACAACATGAAGTTGCAGAGCTGAACCAACTCCAGATTTTGCATATAATGTGCCCTGTTCTGAATAGATCGTAAAGTGTTCTGATACTTGAGGGGAGGATGAACTCTGCATTAGTCTTTCCATGTTGCCAGGCATAGGTGCGATAGTCTGAGAATTTTCTCACCCCCTCTTCACCCCTGAGCCGGGACCAAGGTGACCCCCTTCACCAAAAGCCGAGAAAAAATCAACAGTAAGGTAAGGTTAAGCAAAGGAGATATTTGTACGTGAACTGATTATGTACAGTAATGGAGGAGTCTGTTGAAAAAATTGCTTGGTGAAGGGTGTGCCTAGTGATTTTTGGAAATTTTCGAGTTTTCAACGTATAAAAATTAATAAATTTTGTAGAACACCTTGTACGCCGTGATAGTTACCATTGAAACCGTCTCGTCCTCCGCTTTCAAAAATATATACTTTGTCCGGAGTCCGTTGAAAAAGTGCCTGGGTTAAGGGTGGTGTCCTAGTGATTTCTGGAGATTTTCGAGTTTTTAACATAAAAAATTCATAACTTTGCATCTTGTACAGGCAAAGTATAAATTTTCTGAAAGCGGAGGACGAGACGGTTTCAATGTGACCGTCACGGCGTACAAAATATTCATATTCAGAAGTTACGGATTTTTCAATCCTAAAACTCGTAAATATCCAGAAATCACTACCCACACTCTTCACCAGGCACTTTGCAACAGACTCCAGGCAAACTATATATTCTCTAGAAGCGGGAGACAAGGTGGTTTTAAAAACATTTCCCTTGCTGACGTTGCTATTCGTCTACAAAAATTACGACTTCCTTCTTTTAAAAAATCGTAAATGTTTAAAAATTGTCTAACTCTTTTCGAAACAAATGTTCTCGCATGCACATCTTTTAAGCTAATTCCAAAAACGAGCAGGGTGATATAAAAAAGGAAAAGGAAATGTTAAAAAAATACAGGGGCTGGTCAGAAATATAATTGTGTGCTCCAGCAGCACATCGGTTCACATTTCAGAAAAAAGATAACCAGTGATGCTAAGGAATAAATTATGAACTTTGACTAGGAAAAATGATGAGAAAGCACCATGGTTCCCCCCCCCCCCCTCCCTCCCTCCCTCCCTCGACATTTTATAATTTCTCTACCAAGTGAAACACCCTTCACCCTGGAGGAGTCATTCTCACCTTATCGCACCTGTGCTTCGAAGCATCGCTGATGCGACGTCGATGCTCTTTATAGTCGTATCAATTTTACGTGAAAAGGCCGCTTTGACCAAACGGACCTCCCTTATAAGGATTTTGAAGTAATGACAAGCCTCGGTTATGATCAGGGTCAAGCACAGAGGTGCGATAGTCGAGCCGAGTCTCCGCCTACCTTCACTTTTGAGCTGGTACGGGTTACCACCTTCACTTTTGGGTTTGAAAAAATTTTTTGCTGATTAAAAGAAGGAAAATAAGGAAAAGGAACGCGAAAGAAGGTATTGAGAGCATATATCTATGTAGTAGGTCGATCTAGGCAGTAACCGCCGAGAACCAGAATTTCGAATGATAAAATAACGTAAAATCATGCAAAATTTCCACCGTTGTAAATCTGGTGGTTGAAGATGTTAGCAAATGCGACTTCAAATGTTTTGAAGGGTAGGTGTAGTCCTACCAGATAGTGAAAGAATCAGGTCGATTTGAGCAGTGGCCGCCGAGAACGAAAATTTTAAATTAAGTGATTTTAGGTTACTTGATGACAGCTGACAAACTCATATGAATCTTGAATGTGAAAGTGTGTGATGTTGCGACTTCATAGGTTTTGTAGAGTAAGGTTTGCCTTATCAGATATCTTATCCGTACCGATCCATTGAGATACCGCCGAGATTGAGGCTCTTAAAAAAACGAGTAAAAAACCGCTTTTTGATAGCCGCCAGTGGAGACTTTTTGATGAAAAGTCTCCACCCTCGAGCATATGCCGTGAGAGGCGCGAAACCCCCATATATTATATATCATCTGAAAGCTATTGAAGAGAAGAATCAACCTATGAGGTCGCAACATGATTCATGCAGTTATGAAGAAGTTATGAGCGTTGAACTTAAAAGCGCTTTTTTACCTGCTTTTTCAAGACCCTGAATCTCGGCGCTGTCTCAATGGATCGGTACGGCTAAGATATGTATAATCTGATAAAACAAACCTTACTTTACAAAGTGTATGAAGTCGCAATATCACGCACTTTCATATTCAAGACCTATATGAGTTTAATTGCAGCTGTCATTAAACACGCTAAAATGACGTAATTTTTTTAGAATTATGGTTTTCGGCGACTATCTCTCAAATCACTCGATTTTTTCACTATCTGATAGAGCACCACTTACTCTTTAAAACCATGAAGTCGCAATTGCTGGTATCTTCAAACATCAGAGATTTATAACAGTGGAAATTCGCATGATTTTTCGTTACTTTATTATTCAAAATTCTGGTTCTCGGCGCTTATTCTCTAGACCAACCTACTTTCTTCGCAGTACATTATAACAGAATTTAGTTAGAAAAAAACGTAAAGTACTGAGTTTTATCGACGGCGAGTTTCTAAAAGTAAAGTGAACGAGAAAATAGCTTTGAGTAACCTTTGAATTTGTTCTTCTTTTTTCTCCTTTTTATTATAAAAAAGTTAATAACTTTTGAGAAAGAAATTTTTTGTAAAAAGAGAAGTCGAGCTGTGCTTCCTTCGCCCCCCCCCCCCCCGGTCGACGTTTTTGGGAGGTGAATGTCCGACACTACCACCTTCTTTTTTGGCCGGCCAGTGGTAGCTGGAACCACCTTCACTTTTGGGGGGCCCAGCTCCACCTATCGCACCTCTGGTCAAGCATGCAGTGCGGCCCTCAGGTGCGTCACCTACAGGGGCAGTATCACCTGAGGGTCGTATCGAGGGTTCAGAGAGGCAAGACGTTGTGATCGAGGTGATACTGATGTGAGCGATAACACGATATTCGCTGAATGTCAGCCAACCCTAACATGCAAAAGACAAGCACATTAAGGATGGTATACCATCGTATACTTACGGTAAGCATAATAAAGAAGCCCTACCAAGCATGATGCGTCATTACAACGATTATTTAGAGCCCTTGTGGATCAAGTTTTCGAATTTTGAAGCTTCCAAATATTGCTAGAAAAGAAACATTTCTAATAACATTTTCATCGTATTTCCTCTTTAATGTTAAGAGATTTAGCGGTTATGAACCTGTAAAAGATTGCAGATGCTTCGAAGGTAAGTCAGTGGATTGTGGCAGAACCCCAAGTAGGTGTGGCAGCCACGCCTGTTCGGGGTTGGGCACGCCCCGATATTTCTGTCGCGGAAAAGCTTTGCGGAACTTCCGCAAAGCGCTTGCGGAAATTCCGCCGTGTCACCTGCGGAAGTTCGTAAACGTGCTATTGAAGTTCCGAAATGAGGTCCTGCGGAAGTCCCGAAGAATGCCAACCACAACAGCAAAAGAGAACATCGAAGCAAGATTTGAACCTCACTCTATTGACTGTGAGACCCACCTACTATCTACGCCACGGCTGACATGTTCGATAATGCACTCTAATTGTTGGCGAGGCAACATCACGTTAGAACACATTCAAAACCCTGCGGAAGTTCTGGCAGCCCAAAGTGCTGCGGAACCTTTGGCATTTTTCGGAATTTCCGCAAGATTTTGGAGAAAGTCCCGCGGAAATTCCGTTTTTCCTCCAGTTTGGCATGAAAATCCCGCGGAAATTCCGATTTTCAAAGTTTTCATTTTTGCAATAGTAAACAAAGCCCTGCGGAACTTCTGCAAATTTGGCTCGTCTTGCGGAGATTCCGGAGATTTGTCTGAGGTGATGTTGCCTCGCCAACAACTAGAATGCATTATCGAACATGTCAGCCGTGGCGTAGAGGATAGTAGGTGGATTTCACAGTCAATAGAGTGAGGTTCAAATTCCGCTTCGGTTTCTCTTTTGCTGTTGTGGTTGGCATTCTTCGGAACTTCCGCAAGCGCTCTGCGGAAGTTCAGGTCATTTGTCTGAGTCGGCGAAAGACATGAAAGCAAGTGAGTTATTTCTGTTATCGATCGTATTCGCAACCTAACTAGAGAACGGAAAGCTTTTAGCAACTGAACCATTTTCAGCAAATCATGTACACAAGAGCATCACGTTCTATAGTGAACCTCCGTCTACAAAGCAAGGTGAAAAGTATTGGTTAATGTAGGTCCTAGGTTTTGTGTCTAAAATCGCTAAATATTTATTTTATGGTCGAGTTGTGTTCAAGCAAGCGAAAAGAACTATTGTGACGTCGGTGCACCAATTACTATTTTATTAGGTTGTCCCATAAGTCTTTTTATTTTTCAGTTTCCGCAGTGTTAAGTGCAACATTTCCCGTCCCAAATAGACATCAGGATACCATTCGATAGAGCAAAACAAGCTCTAGATGGCTTATGCTTTTGCACCAGCTTTGATTCACCTCAAGTTTGAAACCAAAATCTAAGAAGGTTTGAAAGCCCAAAAAATTGAAAAATCCTTTGTATCTTTATTCAGGAAAGTCCTACAGATCTCTCACCCGCTCATGTATTGGGTCGTTCCAAAAGTAATTTCACTTTTTCCAAACGGACGCCACGATGGAACAAAGATTTTTGAGAGATCCTGCTAGCATTCGATGCAGCATCTCATCCTCTTTCTAATGTTTATGAAATTGTTGTAAAATAGTCAATGAGCTTTCTGAAAATAACCAAAATTTGCGACCTATGCTTTTTGAGATGAGCAAGTTTCACAATTTTTTTAAACTTTTATATCAGTCCTCAGAAAAAGTACTAGCGTGTTTATAGAGCAAATCCTGCAGAATGCAAAACAACTTTTTCTCCTTTCCATAGCTTGTCATACATTTTTAGAATTTCAACTGATCTACCATTTCCATACTTTGACAGCTAATTCTTCGTAGAACATCAAAGGAAGAGCAGCTCACGCACTATTCGATCAGCATTTTCTCCTATGCTGAAAGGTGCTTTTTGTTTACGATTCGTTTAGTTTTCGGGGATATAATCATCACAAGTCATTTTTTAACGAGCGCCAGTCTGTACCCGAAAAACTCGAAATTTGATATTTCGAATCCGTAAAATCTAACTTGCCTTGTAAAAGTGGTGCTAACCCATAATACCATCTTCGTATTCTAAGATTTCGAATAATGATGATGTCTGATGCGATTGTGGCTGATGTATGCCTGCTGAAATCCGATGATTTTGTCAAAATATCTTTTAAAAAATCACGGCGAGCTATGAAAAAAAGAAAAAAGCTGCACTGTATTCTATATGTCTTGCTCTCCCAACTCCTTACTTGAACTCCTTCTGAGTATTGATATGAAAGTTTTAAGAAGTTGTGAAATTTGACCATCTCAAAGAGCATGGGTCGTAGACTTTGGTTATTTTCCGAAAGCTCGTTGACTGCGCTGCAACGGTTTCACTACTCTTAGATAGAGGATGAAGTGCTGCATTGAATGCTACCAAAATCTCTTAGAAATCTTTGTTCCTTCAAATGTGTCGTCCGTTTGAAAAAAGCGAAATTACTTTTGGAACGACCTAATACACTCCATATCAGACACTCGGGCTGTTGCTGTACTTTTTTATCAGCTCGAGATCAAGAAAACGAAAATTTCATGTTTTTACCAAAGTGATGCTGTGCGTTCTCACACTAGCAGTATACACAAGCCCTTAGAAGTGCAACCGTAACTTTTTAGCTCTCTATAAGCTCTGGCTTCCGAGAAATGTTAAGTTAAGCGTGGAAAAACCTAAGTGAGGAAGGCTAAATTAGAGCTTATAGAGAGCTGGAAATTTACAGTTGTTCTGAGGGCACGTAGTATACAACTGTAAGTATAAGAACAGCACAGTGTCACTTTTATTAACATGGGAATTTTTGGTTTCCTGATTTCTAGCTAATAAAAAAAGACAGCAACAGCACATATGAGTGTCTGTTGTGGAGTATATGCGTGAGCGAGTGAGAGATATTTAGGACTTTTCTGAATGAAGGTATAAAAAATTTTCAACTTTCCCGCCATGCGAAACTTTTTGGATTTTGGTTTCGAACTTGAGGTGGATCGAAGCCGATGCAAAAGCATAAATGCCCATCTTGTAGAGACTGCTTTGCTCTATCAAATGGTATTCTGGTGTCTATTTAGAATGAAAAATGTTACACTTATTACTGCGAAAACCGAAAAATGAAAAGACTTATGGGCTAGCTTTACAGAGACTATGAGGCTCTGTAAAGCTAGGTTCTGATCTTCGTCCGATAATCAATCAACCAAATATCATAGTTGGGGAGTATATATTTTTTGTCACGAATGAAATAGAGAAAAAGCTTCTGATTTTATTATCTGATATTTGGTTTCCTGAAGCATGGAAAAGACAGCGAAAGGAGAAGGGAAGTGTATGTGTAGTGTAGGAAGTATCGGATACCATAACAAGCTCTACAATATGGCTATCAAAAGTCTGCCCACATCGTATTCAACCTTTAAGCTGAAATCAAATAGCAGTCAATGAATTATACCGTCAAAAATCGTGTATCCGCCGGAAAAATCTTGAAAATTCTCATTTATCCTAGCATATGCTTGACACATCAAACATTCAGATGTACACTTTTCCTATTTTTTTCATGGCCACAAATAAAGAAAAAATGTATGAAATGACAAAATCCTCCCTTAGGCGTACTGAGCTGCTCCCACGCACCTGATCGTATGGTTCATACAAACAGAAAGTACGATAATGTATTTCTACCCTTTGTAGTTGCCCCAGTTCTCAAGAAATGTTGATGTTTAGGGCAAAAACGGTAAAATGTCATGGAAAGTTCAGATGATGGAGCAGCGAGTATGCCTGTTCCCAAAATCTAAGGTAATCTGTTGCTAAAGGTGTTACACGTAACGCTCACATTGAAACGCCATAGTGACTCATTTTTGTGAAACTTCATTTGCTTCTTGCAGCTCTCCTCCTTATTCAGTCTACCATATTTGAAAGGCACATTGTCTGTTATTGTATACCGTGGTGCAAAGCAAGCCATGGAACCGCAAAGATGGCATTTAAGTACTGTTGTAGGCCACATTGAGTTGCATTCCCTTTCAGCTTGGAAGATTGATACACACCGCCCATGGTTATTGAACTGTTAACAATAAAAGAATCTCTTTTATCAGCAATATCAGTTTTCTGCTTTTTTAGTAAAGGGGCATGGCTCAATTTTGATAGCATTTTTATGGCAACCGGTTAGTTTGTACTTGTCAGAACGGGAGAAGGCCTCTCATGCGTGCTGACGAGGGGCATCCATCGTCATTGGCGCATTTGCTAATACTGCTCTGCTCGGCCTGCGGCAAGCGCGGCGCGTAATACGTTAGTACGTATAGTATGTTTCAACTCGATTTAGGCGGAAATTGGACTGGCGGGAGTCCGCTTCGCAACAATTCGCGCCGCTTTGCAGTCTATCTCGCTGAGCCAAGCGGCGCGGACGGGCTGCTCCATTTGGAATGTTTCGCCTACTCCGAGTTGAACAAGACTGTACAACAATGGCGCTAACGCTAATAGCCAAAATGATCTGCCAAGTGTTGAGCCAGACTTTGCAGCGTAATGGAGCACGTACATTAAGGATGAAGCATACGCTGCGTTGGCCGCGTACGACGCTAGGCTGCGCAGTCTGGCCCATCCCCAATATGTCCATATGTGCAACAGGTCAGGGACGCAGAGCAGGGGTAAGAGCAATCGTGGAAGGGACAATAGATAGCTGGTGACCAGTTTCGCTGATCAAATGAGGCAAAAGATTAATGAAGTTGTGTAACGATACTTTCATTTCACCTGAGTCAATCAATGCGAGCAGATCTCTGACGTAGGTAACCTTAAAGGCAGCGTCCAGGCAGATCTGGACCTAGGGGCTTTTACGTGGAAAGTACTTTTGGGGCCCTAACTAAGGCACTGCCCAAGCGGCAACTCAGGCAGTGCTGTAATGGTTGAGATCTTCCCTTCGAAACTGGACCCCGCGACCGTGCTTCGCATGGATTCATGGCGCAAAGCGTGGATCCTGGCGCGAAACTGCCATGAATCCATGCGAATACGTTCGTGGGAGCCAGTTTCGAGGGGAATATCTCAGCCATTAGAGCAATACTTGAGCTGCCGCTTGGGCAGTGCCTTAGTTAGGGCTCTAAAAGTACTTTCCACGTAAAAGCCCCATAGATCCAGATCTGCCTGGACGCTGCCTTTAAAAACAGAGGAATGCAAAATGTGAAGGGAAAATATTAGGCTGTCCGGAAAATAATGTCGCATCCCACCGCGACAGGATGACCACAAAAAACAGCGAATGGGTATCATTTGATAGAGCAAAGCAAGCACTACAAGGTAGTCTACAAAGCTTCGCAGAAGTCTTGCTCCATCTAAAGTTCGAATCCAAAATTTAAGGAATTTCAGATGCCCGAAAAATCGTATCTCCGGATCTCCTATTTGCACAGGCATGTACTCTCCACACTAGACATTCACCTGTATAATTTGTGGTATTATTCCATGGCTACAGAGGACAAAGAAAAATAGGACAAAAGTGTGCGCATGTCGCGTTTTCGGGTTTTTTGCAAACAATTTGATTTTTCTTGAAAACTAGCGCCTGTCTAAGGCTGAAAATTCGTGGTTATACTCCTAAACATAATACAGAATTACCCATGTGAGAGAAGCTTAGGAAAGCTTTGGCAAAAACATGCCGAACTTCGTTTTCTCAATTTTCAGCCATGGAAAAACCGCGAAAATGTGTAAACGAGTGTCGAGTGTCTCGAATAGTGAGTACATACGTGAGCAAGTTAGTGGTTCCTAGGAGTTTTCTGAACGGAGATACGATTTTTTCGCTTTTTTAGATCTTTAGTGCCTTATGAAATCTGGCTTCAAACGTCACGCAAATCAAACCTGGCGCGAAGGGTCGAGCTTCGTTTTGTAGAGCTTGCTCCGATGTATCGGTTGATATCCCACTCACTTACTTTCGTGCGCACCTTGCTGCGATATTGCAGGATAAAACACGATGCCACATTATTTCGGACAACCTAATAGTAAATACTCATAAGGGAATGGGCAGAGAGTGGCCAATTCGAACATAACGTTGGATGCAGCATAAAAAGGTGACTCCAAATCTATCTCCTTTTTGCTGAGTGCTTTTTGTGGACGAAGTTTGAGCCAGTATATTGCAACGAAATCATGCATACAAAGCGCAAACTCTTGAACGTATGGACCATATTTGTCTTTGTGCTGAGCCAACATGTAGCGGTTATTTTGTATAGTCCAAACTCGAAGGAGCTATAAAGGCAATAATGTGTCTAATCTCGCTATTTGTATGTATGATTTCTTTGCAGTGAAACTGCTTAAAACTTCGTTCAAAAGCTTTAGCAGATAAGGAAGAAGGATTTGGAGTCAGTGTTTCATGCCGTTTGTGGTCTGCTTAGACTGGCATTTCGACTTCTGACCAGTTCCTTGTTAGTCATGAGCACTCTATTTTGTCTAGTTGTGGCTTAGTGTGTACACAAGTGGTGCGCAACGATTCAACACAGCTATGATTTGACAACTATTTCTTGACCTTATGATATTACTGATTTTCAAAGCAAACACCCAAATTGTTATTGACATTTCAGTAACGCTAAGATTTTATAACATGAATCAAGACGCTAGACGATTTTAGTTGCATCCGAACCAAGCTATTCGCAAATAACTAGATTCTGAAAAAAATCGTTGTGCTGATAAGGGAGTGTTTAGAAATCGAAGTGACCAGATCAAGCAAGCTGCATCTTATTAGATGCAGCATGAAACGCTGACTCTAAATCTGTTTTTATCTGCAGAGCACTTTTGTGACTAGAATTATAAGCCGTTAAAGGCCATTATCCTGCTAAGAAATCGTCCATGTTAAAGGCAAACTCGGCCATACAAGCCATCCCCGGCTCAGCCCTGGATCAAAACATGCAACTACTCAGATAATCGCGGGGGGCAGGCGGCATGCGATTTATGGGCGGGCACCGAAAAAATAGTTCGCTGATTTCTTGCGGTCCGCTTTCAGATATTCAAAAGAATTTTAGCGAAATTTTAGATGAATGCTTGGAGAACAATCGCGGTTTCCTTATCGATTAGCTGCGGCGCAGTGGCCGCATTCTCGCGGACTTTCCGCGAGAATACGCAAAATTTTCGAGGGCCGCACGGTCCTCCATAAAGGACCGTGCGGCCCCCGAAAATTTTGCATATTCTCGCGGAAAGTCCGCGAGAATGCGGCCATTGCGCCGCAGCTAATCTGCAAGGAAACCGCAATTGTTCTTCAAGCATTCGTCCAAAATTTCGCTAAAATGCTTCCAAATGTCTGCAAGCGGACCGCAAGAAATCAGCGAACTATTTTTCCGGTGCCCGCTTGCCCAAAAATGGTATGGCCGCCTGCCCCCGGCGATTATCTGAGTACAGCTCGCTGTTTGGCCACGCCCCAAAATGCTGCTGACCGCTTGCAGAAAAGCGCGAGTTTGCGGACCGCCTGCCCCCGGCGATTATCTGAGTAGGTCACTTCATATGGCCCGTAACCAGGGTCGAGCAGGAGGTGTGGCACACAACCGTCGGTACGACCCTCCCCTCCCCCCCCCCCCTCAACATTTTCGTTTGCCTACCGTAGGCATGATGTAAAAGGCTCTCCCAAGCATAACTAGTAATGTACTTATAATTTCCATGTCAAGTAATCCCTGTAGGCCAAGTTCTAGCGGATTCTGATGTTTCCCAATATCGAGCCAGTCAAGTGAAGTGGCCATTTTCAAACATGGTTGACTATATTTAAAAGTGAATTATCTACATACCAGTGCGTCACCTCTGCTTCGCAGAGGCTTGCACTGGCCCTACTTCATCTATGCCTTACTTATTCCCGCATAATAGTTACACTGAAACTCACCGCGCTATATAGGCTACTAGTTGGCTTTCCCGGTCCAGCCCGGACCATTTTCATCTGCACTGCAAGCTCCCCCCCCCCTCTTATATGTTATGGATACTTACCCCGGTCATCCGCTTCAATACCGCATCCTCGCGATCCCGAGGTAAAAATGAGCTTCACCGCCCTCCTTTACATGAAATGGGAAAATGCTCGATTAAACATGATAAGCTTTCAATTCCTTAGAAAGACGTAAACAAATCAATAAATCGATAGAAGGACCCCGTGAATCGCCGCGAAAAGTAGCCTATAATCTGCGCAGGGGTCGAAAACATAAGTGTGCAAAGTTTCAGATGAATCGGTTGAGTGGCGCGCGTTTCTATAACGCACATACCCTCCAAACTGACAATTTTTGAGTTTTATATATATATATATATATATATATATATAGATAGATTACGAATGATTCGTAAACAACTACTCATTCCTAGAGGTTTTTCATGTGAGATCGGTATTTTCGCATGAATGAAATTTTTCCTAGAAGAACAGATGCAAATTTGGATAGGTTTTTGGAATTTTTATGGATTGATAGTCGCCATAAGGACAATAAACATCGTGGACTACTTCTCTGTGCAAAAATCTTCTTAAGTGATCAGGTAAAATCTTGAAAAATTGACCGTTTAACAGCCACTGCTTTTTGGCGCTGTTTTCGCAAAGTAGTAGACTTTTCATCACTTTTTTGGGCTAACGTCCGTGGCTTACACATTAACTTGTCAAATTTATCCATAACTCAGCAAATAGTCGTACTACGGACCCAAATTTGCTGGCCAGAAGCCAAGTGGATCCGTTTGACGCGCAAATTTCAACGGATCCGCTCATAATTTTGTATAGTAAGCTTTCATGCTGGTAGCGTGCGCTATGCAAAATTTGGGCTCAGGACGTTGGCTGGGACACGCTCTACGAATTTCGTAACGGACAGACACACCCACACACACACAGACAAAAAGACGTAAACATGCTTAGCCGGTTATTATAAGTCATGATTTATGTACTCAATATAAAGCACTACTTCATTTTCGCCTAAACTATAGACCCTGCTTTAAATAACCTTCAAACTA
Source organism: Cylicocyclus nassatus (assembly GCA_958299035.1). NCBI lineage: Eukaryota > Metazoa > Nematoda > Chromadorea > Rhabditida > Strongylidae > Cylicocyclus > Cylicocyclus nassatus. The sequence goes on from CATQJL010000001.1 coordinate 59,014,683, forward strand.
TGGAACTAGAAGCCAGTCAAAATCTCGTTTGTCCCATCTTTCGCTCGCAGTGGTTGTGCTTCCAGCAACTTTTGCTCAAATGGAAGAAGACGATTAGCTCTAATCACTTCTGCAAAAAACTACGAGATTCTTGATAAAACAGTGTACAATTTGTTCCTTAAAATCCTCTTCGGAAGTAAGTTAAGGTGTGGCACACTCCAGAAAAGCAGTGGCTGCCACAGCTTTTCAGGGGTTGTGCCGCCCTCATTAACTCACCTGCAAATCATTATTAAATCTGCGTTTTATATCCTTGTTACCGCCTAACCTTCTTCTTTACACAGTAGGAATTTCATTTCAAATTGTTTCTTCTGAAATAAGGATATAATCGTTTTTTCTTACCCATGCAAATGGAAAATACTGCGAAAATATTGGGTTACCGTAACATGCTCTGCTCTACTACTTAAATCGCGAGGAAGGCGGCAAGAATATATTCTGGATAGTCTAAGCCTCATTATTTACATTAAGGTGATTTGAGCCTGGTTGATCTTCTTTATTCTGAGATATTGAAGGTGACGAATGGAACCGACATCTTGGCTTGCTCTTGTTCCCTTGATTTGGTGGTTAATTGAAGTAGGATTTTCAAAGTAAGCAAAGAAATGGTAGCTTTTTGAGTTAATATGAGCGGGCGCGAACGCTGCGCGCGTATGTTCATCGTCGTAAATCCTGCGCCTCATGCGCTCTGCGGCTAATGAACCCACGTTTGCGCCTAAAGATATTGCGCCTTCGTCATGCAGCAGCCAATAGTTAACTCATCTCTGAAACAAAGTTGACATGATCGAAAATGACTATCTCACTTGAGTGGCTCAATATCTGGAAACCTCAGAATTCTCTGAAACTTGGCCCACAAGGGTTATTTGACATGCTAATTGCGAAAACGATGCTCTTATGCTTTCATAGATCTTTTATTGCTTACTGTTTTCAGAACTGTCTTGTCCTCCGCTTCCAAAGAATACATAGTTTGCCTAAGTCTGATGAAAAAGGTGCCTGGTGAAGGGTGTGGGTAGTGATTTCTGGATATTTGCGAGTTTTTAGGATAAAAAATTCGTAACTTCTTTAGATGAACGATGTACAGGAAAATAGTCACAGTCGGAACCGCCTCGACCTCAGCTTTCAGAAAATGTATATGATGTCCGAGATCCGTCCAAAAATGCCTGGGTGAAGGGTGTGTTTAGTGGTTTCTAGAGATTTTCGAGGTTTTTACATAAAAAAATTCATAACTTTTGTAGATGAACGGATAGTACATAGAGATGGTCACCCCTGGAGCCATCCCGTCCTCTGCTTTCAGAAAATTTATGCTTTGCCTGGGGTCCGTTAAAAAAAGTGCCAAGTGAAAGGTGCTTGAGACGAGCGACAAATAATGGGAGTTCTCAAGTAGACGTCTTTTTATAATGGTAAAGTTGCCTCCACCTGAGAACTCCCATTATAAAAGTCTCACCCGCCCTTCACCAGGCAATTTTTTTGACGGACGAAGCCAGAGTATATATTTTTGACGGAGAACGAGACGGTTCCAATGGTAACCATCTAGGCGTACAAGATGTTTATCTACAAGAGTTATGAATTTTTTTATGTAAAAAACTTGAACATCTCTAGAAGTCACTAAGCACACCCTTCACCCAGGCACTTTTTCGGACGGATTTCAGACATGCTATATATTTTCTGAAAGCGGAGGACGAGGCGGTTTCGACGGTGACGAATTACTTGTACAAGTTGTTCATCTACAGAATTTATGAATTATTAATGTTGAAAACTTGTAAGTGTCCAGAAGTCACTAGCCACACCTTTCACTAGGTACTTCTATTAACGAATCTAGGCGAACTATTTATTCCCTGAAGCTAGAGCAAAACGTTGTATCATGGAACTCTTCTCGCTGACATTGCTGTGCAGCTACAGATGCTACTATTTTTTTCCGTTCGTGAATGCCTATGAATCTTCTTCTTCCTTTCCGATACATAAACAATTCCTGTACAAATATCTCCTTTGCTTAACCTTACCTCACTGTTGTTTTTTTCTCGGTTTATGAAGGGAGTCACCTTGGTCCCGGTTAGGGGTGAAGCAAACTCTCACACTATGGGTCGTAGCAATTGTTACCCAGGCAGCCGCCTGGTGCCGCGCCAGCTGCCAGAGCTGTGATAGTAAGTGCGCTCTCGTCGTCAACCTTTCGCGGAGAGTTTTTCGCAGCAGCCTCGCACCTCATCGCGCTGAGATGTGAGGACTCACTCGGAGATCGCGCTATGGCACATATATTATACCAGTGCGTCACCTCTGCTTCGCAGAGGCTCGCACTGGCCCTATTTTCTGTGTGCCTTACTCATTCCCGCATAATAATGACATTGAAACTCACTGCGCTATGTAGGCTATCACGAATAATTCGTAAACAACTATTCATTCGTAAAGGTTTTCCATGTGAAATCGGTATTTTCGCGTGGATAAAATCTTTCTCAGAAGAACAGATGCAAATTCGAAAAGGTTTTTGGGATTTTTATGGCTTGGTAGTTGCCGTAAGGACAATAAACATAGTGGGCTACATCTCTGTACAAAAATCTTCTCAAATGATCAGGTAAAAACTTGAAAAATTGACCGTTTACACAGCGAATGCTTTTTGGCGCTGTTTTCGTAAAGTAGTAGACTTGTCATTACTTTTTTAGGCTAATGTTTATGGCTTGCACATTAGCTGTCAAATATATCCTTAGCTCTGCAAAAAGTAGTATTACGGACCCAAATTTGCTGGCCAGAAGCCAAGTGGATCCGTTTGACGCGCAATTTTCAATGGATCCCTCAACGGATCCGCTCATGCTTTTGTATAGTGAGCTTTCATGCTGGAAGCGTGCGCTATGCAAAATTTGGGCTCAGGACGTTGGCTGGAACACGCTCTACGAATTTCGTGACAGACAGAGAAAAAGCACGAACGGATTCGTTGGGTGGGTCCCTTAGAATTTGCACGTCAAATGAATCCACTTGGCTTCTGGCCCGCAAAACTGGGTCCGTATCAACGCTTTTTGCAAAGCCGTGGATGTATTTAGCAGGTTGATCTGTAAGCCATGGACTTTAGACCGAAAAGTGAACAAAGGTTTGCTACTTTACGAAAACGACGCCAAAAAGAAATGGTCGCGTAAATGGTCAATTCGCCATGGTTTTACCTGAGCAACTGAAAAGATTTTGGCATAGAAATGTGGCTCACGATGACTACTGTCCTCATGGCGATTACCAAGCCAAAAAAGTTTCAAAACCTATTCAAATTTGCATTTGTTCTTCTGCGTAAAGCTATATCCACCTGAAATCACCGATCTTACATGAAAAAGTCTTTAGAATGAATAGTTGTTTACATTTTATTCGCGATAGTCGGCATTGCGCGGTGAGTTTCAAAGCCATTATTAGGCAAGAATAAGTAAGGCATATAGAGTAGGACCAGTGCGAGCCTCTGCGAAGCAGAGGTGACGCACTGGTATGGAATAAATTCATAAAAGAATTATAGAACAGATTATTGAATAGCTTTTATGGCACATCGTTGTGACCTTTGGGGGGGGGGCATAAGAATTCTAGCACCCAAGAGGTCAGATATTAGAAAAACTGTGCCACATATGGAGGTATAAAAGAAAAAAAGCGCCGGGATAAGATCATTGACGCGATGCGAAGCTCTAGAGAAGAATTTGAGTCCGGGAACTACATACCTACAACTTCCATAAATAATTTTTGTATTAAAACGTCCAAATTCGTCACAGAGACTATTTGATAGCAGTGCGAATGTGAAAGCTAAGCCGTTAATTTAATTGTATTTTTATTTGCGATTCTTTGTGATATTTATTCCAAACTTTTTTGTTTTGTGTATTTTTTGTCTTGCATCTTACTAATAAACAACAAGTTTTCTGCTGCCTTGATCGATATATGATATGTGGCATAGCGCGACCTCTGAGGGAATTCTCGCACCACAGCGCGATGAGGTGCGAGGCTGCTGCGAAAATCTCTCTGCGAAAGGTTGCGGACGACGAGAGTGCGCTTCTGCTCTGGCGGCTGGATGGGTAACACTTGCACGCCTCCCTCACAATATCGCACCTATGCCCCGTTAGAAGCGTTATACGTACCTTACAACCACACCGCGCGGCTTCGTTTAGCTCGTCGTGCACGTCGCACCTTGTCTTTTGATTTTCTTGAAGGCAGCCTCCAGGCAAATCTGGACATATGGGAGTCTCACGTGGACAGTAATTTTGGGACCCTAACTAAAACACCGCCCACCCGGCAGCTCAGATGGTGCTCTGCTGAGATATTCGCCTCCAAACTGGTCCCCAGGATCGTATTTCGCATGGATTTATGGCGCAACACATTAGATTCGCAAGGGTACTCGCGCAAAGCATGCAAACACGATGCGAGTCGTCCGATAATACGATCCTGGGGTCCGGTCTGGAGGCGTATATCAGCCGTTAGCGAGTCATTTGCGCTGCCGCTTGGGCAGTGCCTTAGTAAGGACACGAAATTACTTTCCAGATAAAATCCCCATAAGTCCGGATTTGCTTGGACGCTGCTTTTGAAGGCAATGGCCCGGCAGAATGAATCCATTTCGGATTCCGGTGCTTGTAGCCTCCAAATGCACGATAGCCCCAATCCCACCTTCAAATTCGTGGGCTAAATCTTGGAATCGTGCTTTGATCTTCCACCCATGACGCCCACACAATGAAAGTGGGTGGGGCAGATGGAAATTTGAAGCACGATTTCAAGACAACTCAAATTCTTAGGTGGGATATTGCAGAATGCAATGCTTTGCTTTTTCAGTGGATGTCTGCGTAATTGAACAGACTCAACAAAATGAAAAAGCAAGCAGCAAGCCCGGATTGTCAACACAATCAATAGAAAATCGTGAGTTCTAATGTTTTTTTTGAAGAATATCCAGGGATTGAATCGTACGCGTTATATGGTGTATGTGTAGGTAGCTAGTGTCTTCTAGTCGGGACCAGGAGGCCCGCAGAAATCTTTTTTTTCGATTCTAAACACTTTGCTGCTTCTTTCTCGCAAAGTATCAAACACCTTTTCAAAGTCTACCAATGCAGGGGACAAGGGAATGTCGCGGAAAATTGGTCCTTTACAAGATGCATTCCTAACGAAGAGCTTGGAGCGATGATAAATCTGCCTTTCGTATCTGCATAAACTTTTGGAAAGGAGGTTATGGGTGTTTTTATCATCATAATTTGCATGGTATTGAGTGGCTACGAATAATCAAAGTCGTTCAAATTGCTCCTTGCGCTAAAGGATAATTTTCAAAGTAAGTGTTTCAAATAGGTTTAAACCCAACATGCTTCGGTATTGGTTCTGGCTACTCTCATCCTTGCAGATTTCCGGCAAATTACAGTCTATGTCTTCCTTCCTAGAAGCGTTCTGCAGACATACTTACTTAGATACTAAGATAGCCTGGCTTTGCGTGACGTGCGGGCCCCAGCACAGAAATTTCCATTTCTCCCTGTCTTTCGCTTCAGACATCTACGATCTTTTTGGCTGATGTCGGTGGCTGCGGCCACGAATTCCAGGTGCAAAAATCATCCAGCTGATTTCTCAGCTATCCATCCGTTCCACGGACACGTCTGCCCATCTCGTTGGAGGTCTTGGGCCCGGACAGACTTTACGCGATCTGATCGTCGCGACTGAATCGCGACGAGACAACTGTTACAATATCATTCCATGCCGATCAACTTGCCTTTAGGTTGTGATGCTTTTCCAGCCCGAAATTTTTGAATGTGAATGAAAATGAATGGAAAAGTCGGCGATTGAGTTGCGACGATCAAATCGTGTGGTCTGTCCGGGGCCTCACTCGGAGACGTTTTGCTTCGCGAGGAATCCACTCCGACGTTCTTAGTGTCCATCTGTCATCTGTTCTTCTCATAATGTGACCGGCCCATCGATGCTTCGTTTTGCAACGTAATCCGCTGGGTCACGAAGACGGTACATTCTTCTCATATCCGTACTCCGAAGTCCGACAAGATGCTGTTTGTGTCGGCTCATTTTCAGAAGACTAAGCTCAAGCGCTCTGTGGGTGGTCCTTAGAGCTTTTGACGCGACTACAGTGTCGGCCCAAGTCTCAGCTGCGTAACAGAGTGCCGGGAGAACGGTCGAACAGGTGGCACGAAGCTCCGGGTACGTTGGTTGGTCGGGGGCTTCCTTAGAGGCCCGAAGACGGCCCAGGCTGTTCTTCTTCTCCTGTTGAGTTCTTCCCTCAAGTCATTCTTCATGTTCATCGAACGTCCGAGATACACGTAAGAAGACGTCTCCTTGATAGGGTGCCTTCCAATTCCATTTCTGCATCTTCGCAAAGGGCGTTCTTCATGAACTGAATCTTCTTCCGATTTATATCCAATCTTCTTGACTACTTCGTTCAGTTCCTTCAGCATCTTCAGAACGATGTCGTCTGCAAAACGAAGGTTCGGCAGGAATCTCCCATCAACTCGTATGCCTCTCTCGTCCCAGTTCAGTGACTTCATCACCCACTGCAAGGCCGCGGTGAACAGCTACGGCGAAATAGTGTCGCCTTGTCGAACCCCCTTCCCAAATGGAATGTTCAGGGGCGATGGAATAGCTGCATCGTTGTTGTACAGTCCTTGTAGCAGTTGGCTAGTGTCCTCACGTAAGCTGGGTCCACTCCTTGATCGACTAGCGCAGACATGATAGCGTTGGTTTTGACACTGTCAAAGACTTTCTCGTAGTCGATGAAGGTTAGGACGAGAGGCAGTCGGTACCGGCAGACTTCTATGACCCTCGAAACCGTCTGGATGTGGTCCATGCAGCTGAATCCTTTGCGAAATCCAGCTTGTTTTTGGGGTTGGGCTCCATCCAGCGTCCTAGATATGCGAGCGAGGATAATTTTCGTGAAAGCTTGTACAGCATACTCAGCAAGCAAATTGGACGGCAGTTCCAAGGATCCTCTCGTTCACCCATTTTGAAGAGAATGACGGTTCTTGACGTTGCCGCTGCGCGCACTTCAGCAGATAGAATTCGTGGTGGTACTTCTCCAATGGGAACAACGGGCATCAGTGTTGATGAGAGAAAGAGATTAGTTTAGAAGTTCGCGATAGATTCCATCTTGTATTGGAAAGAAGTCCGGGTCCCGTTTTCGTTCAATAATGCGCGGCACGTGATATTCACAGAAATCCTCACGGCACTTCTTCAGTTTTCGTCTTCCTTCGTCTGCTTCCAGTATCTTGGTTTGCCTGTACGTCTTGAGATCCTCCTGCAAAGCTGTTCTGAGCTGGCGTTGGCTATCAGTCGCTCGAGATGGGTTGCGTTCGGATCCTACCTCAGGAATCTTCTTCTTTCGGGCAATTCTTGATGGTCTTCGATTTACGTTCCAAGTTCTTCTCAGAAATCACTAAGGCGCACTCTCCGCAGGCTCGCAATCCTTTGAAAAGGCGGTCGTAGTCCTACGTTGAGTCCTCGATGGGCCAGTCACAACTTAATATGGGCTCTTCCACCTTGTCACCGTCATAACCACTTCCTTTCTTCTTGCGGCACTGTGACAGACTTTCATCTATCGTCCATCTTGCCGATTCGCCTGAGGTCCTATTCTGATATTGGAAAATAGCAGTTGATGATGCTGATGGTCTTCTAACGTGGAGGTCGCAGTCGTAGAATGGTGATAGGACCTCAGGCGAATCGGCAAGATGGACGATAGATGTTTGGACGACAAGCCAACGCCCAACGCCTCCAACGTTTTTGTGATGGAACCTTCTCACCATGAATGATGAATGTACCATCACTCATCTGTCCCACTTCTTCTTCCTGGACTTCGTTTCCTGCAGAGCGATAAACTGGTACTTGATGTGCTCGGCAGCGTCGAGAAGAGCGTTGGTTGTAGGTGCAGAGCATGAGGCAGTCTCCATGGGTTCTTCTCGTCCGGGCAGACGTGTCGTTTTTGTCCGATCCAAAAGGCGCCCTAGGGACCCTGACATCGTTCTTGCTACCAAAAGACGCCTCAGGCGGGCTCCGATGTACAGGGTTTTTTCTATATCTTCTTGCGGACTGAGGATTTGTTCCCTTACAAGAGTAAACTTACTAGGCCTACTCTTGATTTCCGCGGGCCGATCGTTGTCGCCAGGCCTGGAGCGGGGAAAACCGCTTAGCGACCAGAAAACCAGATGGCGATGGATCTGGCCTGGCCGACTCTTAGCCAGGCATCCGGCCGCAACCGGGAACGTCGAACTCGTTCACAGCTTGGGTGCCCTGCCAGAGTATACACGCTGTGCATCGCAGTTCGACACCCAGTGTCACCCCCACGCCACGTTGAGGCAGCCGACCATTGTAGAGGTCTGCAGATATGGAAGTCAGATTTGAAAACAGCGCTTTAAGTTCTTCCTAACTATACATTAAGGTGATTGGCCACCTTGGCTTCGCGACCTTTCCTTGTTGGAGCTATAAGTTGGAGCAAAATTGCATTTTAGCGCGTGCTTTCTAAAAACTTCTCTTTATTGAAAGGAAAAATTTCTCGTGACAGCTTGCTCTCTTTTGTGCTAGCATGAGCAAATCTTTTTCTTCATTCCAAAATGTTACAAAACTTTTTTAGTCTCAGAGGAACTTCTTCACATATACTTTCCTAACAGGAACTCAAGCACAAGTACCCTCTGTTTCATTGGAAGTGGCGTCGAGGGCTGAGCCTCGATTGCTGATCAACTGAGAAATGATTAGAGAGCATGGTCGCGCGAGAGATGCAGAGCTCAGTGCCTCGTCCACTATCTGCCACTATCCCAATGATACAGAAAATAATAGCTTCTTCCCAAAAACATACTCAGCTACTGTTACCACAGCAGTTGCTTACATTCTGCAGGGTGAGCATACTTCTGTCGAAAACAGACTGGCGCCCAAAGGAAAATGATTGTTGAAGCTACATTATGGCAAGAAAATAATTTCTGAAAAAGACTGAGCCAAAGTCTTGCTTTTTTCTGTGAGAATAAAAGTAAGGCATGCAGCATGCAGGGCATGCCGTCTGCATGATTTGCAGGAGAATTAAGCAGTTTTAGCAGCATTTTACAGAATAAACTCAAAAGTGTCCGCTAAACATTGGGGCCTACGAAAGGGCGAAATAAGCAGAAATCTTATTCTGCGAGCAAACCTGTTTCATTCGAAAAAATCGATATCTGCCTCCAAAAAAGTTCCTCAGAAGTATCGAAAGAACATATTTTTTTCAAGAAAGAGGTTAGGCTCATTTGTGATATCAGCAGATTTTCAGACAACTAACCGAAACATCCACAGAACGTTTTGGAAGTTGCGCCGGTCTGCGGGTTCCGTAAACGTGCTGCGGAAGTTTTGAAGAGTGCGGACTACAACAGCAAAAGAGAACACCTAAGCAGTTCGAACCTCGTTCTGTTGACTGCGAGATTCGCTTACCTTCCTCTGCACTACACACTACGTATTACATGTTTCGGCAATGCACTATAGTTATTGCCAAGGCAACATAGCAAGAGACAACAATTGTGAAAATCTGCGGAAGTATTGGCAGGCCAAAGGGTTGATACTGCCGCAATAACTGCAGCAGACTGCAGCAGACTGCAGCAGACTGCAGCTGACGGCACTGACCGCAACAGCCGCACAATCGCTGCATCCTTTCGTAAAACAGAAAACAGTTGCGAATACATCAAAGCACCGTGACTTACTCCTAAAAAGTTCATAGTTTCTAACTTACTCTTCTCAATCAACTTTTGGCGATTGCTTCTCTTTAATATGCTCATATTTGCTCTGATTCCTTTTGTCATTGCGTATACTCATTTTACTCCCGCTCGTGTCGTCTGTTGGGGCAATATTGTTAAGAGACTGTTCGGGCTACAACTATTTATCCTCTCCACTTTCATGAAAGGATGCAGCGATCTGTGCGGCCCCGTGGTCTGTTGCAGTCTGCTGCAGTAGTCTGCTGCAGTCTGCTGCAGTCAGCTGCGGTCAGTGCGGCAGTCTGAAACAACACAAAGTGTTGCGGAACCGCTGACATTTTTCGGAATTTTGGCAGTGATCTGTAACAAGTCCTGCGAGAACTCCCGTTTTTAACCACTCCGGCTGATCCTGTGGAAGGATTTTCGACGTTCACATGTTTGTAATGTGAACGATTCTGCGGAACCGCTGCAAATATTGCTTGTCTTGCGGAATCTCCGCTGAATTGTCTTAGTTTGCGCTGACCTGCTAAACATTTGACGTTGATAAGGTTTGCTGTGCACAAAACCAAAAGTTTCATAGAGTAAGAGAAAGTCAATCAAAATCTTGTAAAACATGCATCAATTTGTGCTGATTTGATATAAGTGTTGCATAAAATAACGTCAATTTCAGCACTTAATCATATGACAGTAAAATCTATACAACACAACTCGCCTCTGAAGTCGGTGGTCCATACTACTACCAACACGCAGAAAGAGAACTCGTTTGCATCTATATCCGATGATCTGAAAAGTAATTATGTGGTGTCCGAAAAGAAAGAGTGAGTTGTTTTTTCCTAACGAGAGAAAAGTAGTAAGTGACCGTGACCGTAAAAATTATACCCGAGCTCTACAAGATGACTTTCGCACATCGACAATAAGACGTAACATTTGGGAAAAGTTCCGGGTTCTTACCTCAGCTTCAAAATACTACGAACTTTCTGGTTATACATATATTCGGTAGCACTTGCTGTGTTCGAGAATATGAGACAAATAACAATTGAATTTTGCAAACACAATCCTGCTGCCCACCTCACATGTAGATTGTATACTAAAAACCTTTGGAAGTAGAAATACGAAAATTCTAACTCTATGTTTTGTAGTAAGCTAGAAATATTACATTCAGCATATACCCAAAGACCCATGACTCTCAACAATATTAGCCCATTTTCTTGTATTCCAGCTTCGAAAAAGATTTACGGGTGTATTCCATGTTACTTTGTATGTATGCACTATATGCTGAGTACGAAGTTACTGGCGAGTATATTCCTATCAAGTAAAAACATTTCTGTAGACTTTGACCGCAACCTTTACCTGAATCACGGTTTATGAAAATTATCAATCCTAAAGTTCTCTTTACTTTATTCAAAAACGTTGCCTTCAGTGAACAGAAGAATATTTAGCAGAAATGAGCTGTGATCTAATGAATCGTAGTTTTAGCCTTAATTTTAGTGAGACTACAAGATTAAGAAAAAATTCCACATCCTAAAACAAAAAGTCTTGAAAGAAAGTTTTAGATCATAGAACGAATGAAATGGGTCAATCAAAGGATTTGTAACTCAGACAGTCGACGGGATACCTCCGGCGGGCAAATGGCGCGACTCTGCCACTTCGCGCTCTGGAGCGCTACGAGCCCTGTCATTTCATCCATTTTGGTGCTCCGGGGCTCTCCCAAATCTGGCGCACCTCCGGAGCAGAGATTTGGAGAGGGACCCCTCTCCGGGACCTGCTTGTGACGTCATCGTGACGTCACGGTGAACGAATGGGACCCCTCTCCGGGACGCGCAAATCTCCGCTCCAGAGGTGCGCCAGATTTGGGAGAGCCCCGGAGCACCAAAATTGGTGAAATGACAGGGTTCCGGAGCGCTCCAGAGCGCGAAGTGGCAGACTCGCGCCATTTGCCCGGCGGAGGTATCCCTTCGACTGTCTGAGAAGTACGATGAAGCAGATATCCTTACTATAATGTACACTGGATCCTTTCAAGTGCGACGGCAGAGTATTCTGCGTCCCTCCTATCCTTATCTCCATGCATGAAGGAGGTTCCGGTTGCTTTAAGGCACCGTCCACCCAAAATGGAGGTTGGCGAGATTATGATGGCATACTAGTGTGTGCCCCCATACTAGACAAACCTCCAAGCTTCGCCGCAAAAGACTGCTTCATGCAAGTGGGCGGGGTGACCCCGGTCGCCCCGCCCACTTGCATGCTTTATCTCGCCTGCGCTTGTTGCAGAGGGTTCTCGAAACAGGGATTTTTCGGGGTTTCGCGGATTTTCGATTCCATATTGGGAATCAGGGCTTTCAGAAGGCCTGAAGGCGACAAAACATTGAATTTGGGATTTTGACGGTCCCTTTAAGGATTCCGGAAAAGGAATGCGAAAATATAACGGCGCTCAGTGATAGCGAGAGGAGAGGCCAGAAGCCATTATGTCGGCGAGGGTGCTTGCACTACGGGTCCCGGAGCGGAGCGGAAATTTTTCAGCATTGAGCTAAGCGGCTAAGATTCGGCACAGGGATGTATGTGTGCACGCTTATCACAAAAACATTGAATTCTAGATTTGCCGATTACCTATATACATTATATTAGGTTGATTCATAATTAATGCACGTTTTCTATACTTCAAATTTCAACCAAGATAATTCTTTTTTGTAAAAACATTTTTGGGCGCAGTAAAAACTATAGTAACCATCAAATCAGTGGCTATAAAACAGATACTTTTGCGTGACTGTATCTATGAAAAAAAGGATTTTCTCGCCTGAAGATTGTCAACAACTTTTTTCAGAAGCCTCTACTTTGAGAGAGCATAACTTATGTTGAAATGAAGTAGGATAAAGCAAACTTTGCTCATCGTGTAGCCAAGGGTCTCTAGAGCAACAATGCCGAGCTTGGATTTTACGGACAATTCCCTAAAGAAAATATCGCAAAAAATTTGAAAGTACTCATTTTTTTCTGGCATCTCGGCGGGTTTTAAATCGGTCATTTTTGAAATTATTTCATTTATCTCCATTGAAAACTGAGAAAACCCTAGCGCTTTTCTACCCTCAAATGAACCAGGTCTACCCTCGCTGGATAGTGCAAAAGACCTGCAATCGCCTTTTGCTTCAAAGTTTTATATGGCACGGTAAGGCCGCGACATCATTCAAGTTCGCAATTGAATTTCTCGGCTCAAAATTCGTAGAAAATTTTGTTTAAATAGCGTCTTGTAGCACAAAGTTTCCTACATCCGGCTATTGCTCATGGATTTAGGGCAAAAAGAGTGAAAAGCAAAATTTTTAGGATTTAGTCTCTTTCATTTAAGGCTCGGAAGTTTGGAATGAACGGAGATGTACGAAAGCGAAGGGCCATTTAAGAAACAAAAAAAACGCTCTTTCAGATAGCATAAAAAGTTTTTAAGGGAACTGATTACACATCAAATACCAGCTCTCGGAAGAAGAGGTGAGAAAAACGTGCATTAATTATGAATCAACCTAATATATGTAGTCGTTATTCTGGGGGAGAGCTCTTGTCTTTCTGTCACATTGGCTGTCGCCGATGGGGTATGAAGAAAGTTGTTATTGATTGTTTGAGTCATTCTGTACTGTCATGCACACATGCAAGCAGTATTTCACTGCGTGGAGCTCATGGCCTTATTTGACTCTTTTTTCATGTGATATTTGCAAAACGTTTGATCCTGGATTCATCAAGTCATGTTACTTCGCAAAGTAATGCAGGAGGATAGATCACCGTTTCACTTCGGCACCATCGTACAAACATGCGATTAAGAAAGATTTTTCTGCATTTGGCTGAACCTTCCTAGCTGTAAAAGAAGCCTTTATTCATGTTTCGAGGGGAGGTCGAGTTCACACGTTCAATTGATTGGTCCCGAGGGCCCACGAAATCCGATGTATAATTTTGAAAAACCTCATCCCTTTTTTTTGCTCACTTTCACGGACATTCATAGAAAACTCATTTTTCGAACATGGCTGAACCTTCCTAGCGGTAAATTGAGCCTTGAGTCAGGTTTCGAAAGGAGGCAGAGTTTGCGAGCATTCAACTGATTTTGGTCCCGTGGTCGGCGAAATTTTTATGGAGTAGAGTTACATTTTGAAATGTTTCATCTCTTTTTTGCTGAATGTCAGAGAAATCCATGAAAAACTCATTTTCGAACATGGTACGTAGCGGTATACTGAGCTTTCAGTCAGGTTCAGGGCTCGGCACGAGGTGGCTAGTTGAAAATGCAAAAAACGAAGTCTCCCTTGACTTCGCCACAAAAGTACGACATCCCCTTGACACGCTAACGAGCAAATCAAACATGAATACAAAATGAATGAAACAGAATAGAAGACCGACAATGAATAGGCAATAAAAACTAGTGATTGTTTGTATTCTCTGGGTTGCCGGCATGCTGTGTCCGCCGCGCACAACCGCGAGCTTGGAGCAGCTTTGCCGCTGCCATCCAGATAGTTTGTAGGGTTATAACTATGCGGGGAGGAGAGGGTTTGGGGAGGTACAAGAGCTGTCTTGTAGAACATTAGACGTAGATTACTTTTATGTAAAAAATTTGAAAAAATTATGTGAAGAATAGGAATTATATGACTTTGTTTGCGCTAAGCCACCTCAGGTGGCTATCCAGGTGGCTTGAAAGCCACCTAACCCCTAAAAAAGTTTGCCCTGCCCTTAGCTCACATAATTTTTTCATAATTTTTCATACATAGTCCCAACTTCCCATTATCCATCTACACACCTATTTTGGCGCCATTTCATCTTCACTTCGCTGTAAACAAACCCTTCGTTCATTTGCTGGCGGCATGCCGGCAGCGCGCCGGCAGCAGTTCGAAAGACAGCGTTATGCTCTTCCGCAAAAACGATATCCGCTTTGCTGTTTCCCCCATAAACGATATCCAGCTTGCTTTGCAAGCCTGTGCCGAGCCCTGGTCAGGTTTCTAGGGGAGGTAGAGTTCGCGAGCATTCAATTGTTTTTGGTCGCCGAAATTCGACAGTCTGTTGAGTGGGGTTTCTTATTTGAAAGTTTTCATCACTTTTTTGCTTAGTTGTCAGCGAAATTCATGAATAACTCATTTTTTTCGAATATAGGATGGGGGTACGGTTTGCTAGCATACAATTGATTTTGGTCCCGAGGGGACCAAGGGGCTCTCGAAATCCGACGTTGCAAGGAGTAGCTCCTCATTTTGAGAGTTCCATTATAAAATTCATTCTCTATCGTGGCCTCGAGTAGAGGAAAATTTTGACGATCGGTGAAGTAGAGAGCCTCGTTTTGGCAATTTCATCTTTCTCTACCACTCAAATCTAAGAAAACTGAAGAAAATTAATGCGAATGCTTAATTTACCTGATTTTTCCGCCAAAAATTAGCGTTTGATTTGTTTTGTTTTAAGGGGAGGTGATGACATTCTGCGAAATAGACTTCGTTTTTGAAAATACTTTTACTCTTCGGGGAGAAATTTCAACAAAACTCATGGTAAATCTGCTTTGGATGTAAATGTTCTGGTCCACTTTCCTCTCAAAAAACTCATCGCTCCAGCAAATTAGTCGCAAGTGGAGGTAAAGTTTGATGTTCTGCAAGTAGAGCATGATTTCGATCGATTCCTCTTCTATGCACAAATTTTGGTTTTCTTAATGAGAAAGAAATTTTTGTGAGCAAGTTTGCTAAAACAACAGATTTTTTAGCGGAAAACTGAGGAAGATAGGTAAAGTTAGAGCTTTGCGGAGGACCATTATTTCGGAACACTCATCCTTCTTTTTTGTACATATTCCAAAAAGCATAACAAATTTCTTATAATGAGTGAAGATGCTGGAGAATTGATTTTCTTAGCAAAAACTTGATCAATCCAATTTGGCCTCGAGAGAAGGTAAAATATGACCTGCGGAGTAGAGCTTCTTTTTGAAAGTCTATTTTTCTTTTCTGACCAGGTTTGGAGGAAATCCTTTCAAAACCTGCTTTTGAAGTATACTCAGAATCTGATTCTAACAAAAACCGGCTTTCAATCAGTTTTTTTTTGAGGGGAGTAAAAATGACGTTCTGTGGAGTACAACCTTATGTCTAAATTTCGTAAATCTTGTGACAAATTCCAACAGAATTCGATTCATTAATCTGATACGCATGT
Source organism: Cylicocyclus nassatus (assembly GCA_958299035.1). NCBI lineage: Eukaryota > Metazoa > Nematoda > Chromadorea > Rhabditida > Strongylidae > Cylicocyclus > Cylicocyclus nassatus. The sequence goes on from CATQJL010000001.1 coordinate 59,030,471, forward strand.
TCTGAAAAAAAAACTTTTTTCTATGAAAGAACAGAGCGCTCAAGCAATTCTGGTCTCGACGAGAGGTACGTTTTGACATCCTTGGGGTAGAGCTTTATTTCGAAAAGTTCATCTCTCTTTTCTTTTATTCCTTTATCGAAAACTGTGCCTTTAAGCTGGGTTTTGAGCGAGGAGATCGACACTTTCAGAGCAGACTGTAAAGTAATCTTTGTTTTCCCTCCATCCAAAAAACTTCGTGAAAATCTCAAACATAAAAGCTTTTGTAATAACCTTCAGATTATTTTTAGGTTTGCTGCGCGGGGACTTGTTTTTGAAACAATCAGTTAATCAGTGTATATGTTTGTTATATCTTACTTAAAGGCAGAGTACACCCAAAATCTAAATTATCCAATTCTCTAGAACGTGTATATCTAGGGCTCAGAAGAAGACCAACTGCGTTGGTCCGGTCTCCCAATGTTGCTTCTGAGCGGAGAAAACCCGCCTGATTTTTCTTTCATTCCGCCCTTTTTCCTTCACTCCGCCTCCTTCGGACGAAATCCACGTCAGCGTAAGCTGCAGTTGCAGTTGCAGTTGCTGTTGCAATGCTGTTGCATGCCACTGCAACTGCATTTGCAACAGTGCAGTTGCTTTTTGCGCTCTGCCTTCTTCAGACGACGAACTCACGACAGCATACGCTGCAGTTGCTGTTGCAACTATAGGCCGTCATGCAGTTGCAGCTGCTCCTCGTGGCATACCGACGGGGTCGAGCAATTCGAAACTCGTCCTCTCCTGAAAAGAGGGTCCCCGGGAATCAGGGGTTTTGGAGAATTTCAACACCATAACTGTAATCAGGGGCACGGAAAGGCCCAAGAATGACAAAAACATCAAAGGCGAAATTTTGGGTGTACGCTGCCTTTGAGCCTTTTATGTCCCCCACCCACTCACTAGCGACCCGCAGGGTGACCGAAGTAACCGATATAATTTACGGTCAGTCACAATAACTTGACAGGGTGCAGCAAAAGCCTTTGAGCCGAGTTTGCCGTATTGTAGATTACTAAACTAATGCTTTGATTCAAACTTTATGTCACATGATGCTGCGATCATTCTCTACAAAAGCGTACTGGCTAGCTGAAAATGGCAATGGCTGTCATATTTTCTTTAAGGAACTGTCAGACTGATACTTTTGCCGAGAGAGAAAATTAGAATTTTTAGTGTCAACATTTTATGCTATAGTTAGAGATATTGTTGATTTTTACAATGATGCACACAATGTAGAGGAGGCTTTGCGCTACCAAACTGTAGTATTGCCTTTGCCAGAGCTATTCTTGCGGAAACGGAACATGGAACTTTGCGAATGTTACCTGCGTGCCAGTGGCCATCTGCCTTGCATACATCTTTTTAATAAGAATCCATCAAAATTCGGTGAAGGAAACACTTTCCATACTTTCTGAGCGATAACTTTCCGCTTTCCTTCGCGTAATTGTAATCAAATTGCCAGTATGCGACGTACACATATCTTCACTAAAAATCCCAATATTTTTATTCCCATACACTGCGAAAGATCCCCTTGGAAGTAAGTTGTAGAGAAAATCTTGCTTTATCATGCTGCACATAACGTTTACCTGCGTGCCATGACAAGTGGAAATGCCAAGATTTCAAAAAGCTAAGTGGATCCCAAAAAAAGGCTATTTTAAAACACAAGAGCTGCTGTATTTGTAGAGGTTCTTTGTGCACAAAATTTTTTTGGTCTTTCTCCCTTCTTATTTAATCTAATGAAATCTTAGGCTCAACATCTTTTGCCGCACTTACTACGTCTGAAATGGATTTCTGACTTAAATTAAGTGCATTTGTTGGTTTACTGCCAAAATGCGCTTACTATAGATCTCTTCGTATTCACTGCACTAGTGAACCAGTTATTAAAAGTGCTAGGTTGCGTCCGCGCGTTTCGGGACCGCCAAGCGGTTTCCCGCGATTTGCAGATTTTTGAATTGCGCTTACGTTTCTTTATATGGTACTTTTCCGTTATCCGGACCCATTATTCCATAAGGCTCTCATAACATACTTTCTTCAGATCAAGAATAATCTTTTGTAGATTCTACGAAAATGCCTTCCTGCCACGTCAGGAAAAATTTGGCACGTTTCAGTCCATTTTGACTCGTTTTTTTTTTCGAAATCATTTCCGGTGAGGTAAAAAAGCGTTTGTGACCACCTACTTAGACATTGAGAGCGGACGAGCCGCGGCCCCAAAAGGGCTTTCCGGCCTCCCGCGGACTTGATTTGGGAGCGTGGCCGAGAGACGGTCAGAAGGCGCGATTTTTCTGGCTGTCACAAACTTAAAACTCCAGTCTCGGGCTATGGGAGGGGTGAGAGGGTTCGAAAGTGCCGGGCAAACTCCATGGCTTACTAACTGTTTGAGGTAACCACTTGATAAGTTTGACGACTTCTGCTAGTAAACTGACTGGATTATTTACAAAATTGCTATTAACTGCATTTTCAAGGGGTTGGAATCAAATTCAGGATGATGAGGTAAAGGAACCCATGCAATTATCAAAAATATCTCGTTTGAGATTTTAAGCGATTCTAGAACTTTGTAAAACACTAAATATGTGCTATAAGCTGTCCATCTGGCAGTAAGGATCGCGCCTCTTGACATACATCCGGCTCAGCCGCGGCCCTTAATGATGGGGCGGGCTTGCAGCGGCTGAGCCGCGGACCAAAATCTGTATAAGAAACTTCGGATGAGCCGCGGCTCAGCCGAAGTATCCTTTGCGCAAGTATCCTTTGCGCTCCCAATGTGTGAGCGCAAAGGATACTTGCGCGATGTACGACGCATGGTCAGGCTGCCCCCGATAGCCTTGGATGTTGCTCCGGGATAGGAGCAATCATATGTTACTTGATGAATAACCTCTGATAGCACTACGTTGCTATCCAATCCCGAAGTCGGAATGGTCCCCCAAGCCGCTGCATCGGTGGTCCCAATCCCCGCCTCTTTACTGTGTATTCCTCCATGTGCCATGTTGCTCGAAGGCCCAACCAGACCGAAGTAGAATGAACACGGAGGGCCCGACAACCGGCCGCGGCTGAGCCGAGGCCCACCCGCGGATGAGCCGAGACTCATCGCCGGCCGAGCCGAGGCCCAATCTCCGGCCGGGCCGCGGGAGCTGTGAAATTCCAGCCGGGAAAGGGCCGCGGCTCAAAAGCTCCCAGTGTCTGAGTATAAACCTTTCAACCATCTTATATATAAAGCTGAATGTCTGTTTGTATGTATGTATGTCTGTATGTATGTGTGTACGTATGTTCCGAATAGAAAATTCCATTTCTGAACCGATCCGGACCAAACTTGGCACACATACATTACGGGCCCCGGCGGGTGTCATAGGCTACTTTTCGTCATCGATCGATATCGATTTTATCGATTTTTATCGATTTTTTTGCTGAGTTCACCTACGGGGCTGGGAGTTGGCACAGGGGGGTAATCGAGCATGGGGATTCCGAATACAATATTGGTTTTCAGGATTATCGATTACTTTTATTGATTTTATCGATTTTTTTGCAAAGTTTGAGCTACGGGGCTGGGAGTTGGCACAGGGGGGTAATCGAGCATGGGGATTCCGAATACAATATTGGTTTTCAGGATTATCGATTACTTTTATTGATTTTATCGATTTTTTGCAACGTTTGAGCTACGGGGCTGGGAGTTCGCACAGGGGGGGTAATCGAGCATGGGGATTCCGAATACAATATTGGTTTTCGGGATTATCGATTATTTTTATCGATTTTATCGATTTTTTGCAGAGTTTGAGCTAGGGGGCTGGGAGTTGGCACAGGGGGGTAATCGAGCATGCTGATCATCCCCAAGGGGGGTGATCAGCATGCTCGATTACACCCCTGTGCCAAATTCCAGCCCCCTAGCTCAAATTTTCAAAAAATCGATAAAATCGATAAAAGTAATGGACGATCTTGAAAACTAATATTGTATTCGTAATCTGCATGCTCGATTACCCCCTGTGCAAACTCCCAGCCCCGCAGGTCAAACTTTACAAAAAAAATCGATAAAATCGATAAAAGTAATGGACGATCCTGAAAACTAATATTGTGTTCGTAATCAGCATGCTCGATTACCCCCCTGTGCAAAATCCCAGCCTCGCATGTCAAAATTTACAAAAAATCGAGAAAATCAACAAAAGTAACCGATAATTCTGAAAACTAATATTGTATTCGGAATCCCCATGCTCACTTCCCCCCTGTGCCAACTCCTAGCCCTGTAGGTGAACTCTGCGAAAAAATCGATAAAAATCGGTAAAATCGACATCGATCGATAACGAAAAGTGGACTGTGACACCCGCCGGAGCCCGAAGTGTATGTGTGCCAAGTTTGGTCCGGATACGGCGGAGCCGGGTAAGCCAGCTAGTTTTCTATAAAAGCAAAACTGTCTGCAACTTATCGCAGAACTAATTGCTTTCAGCAATAATTCAGACTTGTCTTCCCATTCAAACTTGCCATGCGAACTTAGTCAGGAGAGGCTACAAATGATGGCTTACGGTATCTCCTTGCTGCTTGGTTGGCCGCTTGGATAATGGAATCCTAGCACACTTCTCCATTCTGGGCAAATCTTCTGTTCAATGATAACAGGATGACATATTATAGCAGCGTTCATTTCTGAAGCCCTTTATTTGAAAAGGGGGTTATTATTGACTTAATTACATATTGATTTTACGTCGCTAGGTAGTGCAAAACAAAACCTTGGTAAAACCTGTTAATCATGTAGATGTAAAAAATTTTTGACAGGGGCAGAAGGTTGCCACTCCTTTCTGTGAATTTGAGAGCAAATATGGTACAAGAAAAAAGCAATGTCCTTCTATGAAAATTGGGTCCGGATTCCGGATAACGGAACAGTACCCTTTATATATTAGATCACAGTGGCATATGGCTGCGGGCATATCGGATTAAGGATATTTAGTGGTTCTGATCACATATCAAAAGTCTGAACAAGGGTGCTATATCCTCTTGTTACCACAGTCTTTAGTTGCTATGTACTACATGACTGAGTAAAATTTGTCACAATTTTTTAACATTCAATGCTACATTACATTCTTGGCCGACTTTTTCGGAGGCTCACAGGGAGAAAAGGAGTCGTTCTGATGTGCGATTTCGGCTCTCAGACGTCTTCTCCCACGTGCATGTAGAGATGTTTCATTTCCACGAATCAAAATAGGAGACGGCACAATATTCCAAACATCCACTAACCAATTTGGCCTTCAGTGGCTTTGGAGATGACGAGTTCAAGAAAATTTTTGACAAAGCTCAGGAAGCCCTCCAACAAGGAATACATCCTGTTCTCATTCCCGTAGGAAGCTCAGGTGAGCCTGGGAGAATTTGGCTAAAAAGAGATTTGATGGTTACGAGAGTGTCAGCGAAACTAGTACCATGCAGACATAAACTATGGAAGGTACCATAATTGCTGGTCTGCATAACCGAGTAATAACAAGCATAATGGGAACTCGAGTTTTTTTTCACTTTCTTATTCTATTTCGTTGTGGGATCTGAAACTTTACCTTCTGTGTAGAAAAGAAACTCTCGCCAGCCTTGTGTCTTCAGCTATTGAGTTCATAGCGTTTTTCTATGCTCCTTTTCCCATACGGTTAGTTGAAAGCAAGGTAACTATATGTTTGAATTATTCCTGCTCAAAATACACTTTGTTTTAGATCGCAATCGTTCCTCCTTAAATTTTCAGTATACAAAGTTGTATTTTTCCAAAGATGAAAATAGTGCTCTTCGGCAGCAAACTTCGCTTATAGTGCGGAAATCATGATGTAGCCGACATTGTCTTTCAACGAAACATCAACGCTAATGTACTTTTATGAATAGCATGGGTTTCCTTTTGGGACTAGGAGACAAAATAAACTTTGTAGACGTCGCTTACAAGCTCAAACATCTTCCTTTTGGACCAATAAGGCATACACAATGAAGAAAGTTATTTTGAACACATGTGCAGCAGCGCTTTAGTTCTCCTACTCTTAAATAAAGATCTTGAATAAATCATTTGAAGGCTCTTACTTTGTGCGAGACGTAAATTTGGAAAACATTGCTGTCTTCAAACCATCCGACGAGGAGCCCTTTGCTGCTTTGAATCCGAAGTGGCCGAAGTTCTTTCAAAGGTAGGAAAAACTCAGAGTAATGCAATTAGACCAGTTCGCTACAAAGCAGATCCTAGAAGGGAAGGACGCGGGGTCACCATAGCATTCCCATATGATTTGTATGTGGAAAGCTCTTTCAGAAAGATTGATTTCAGTTCTGTGTTCACTATATGGAAGGTCATCTTTTGGAGGAAGTTATAAGCAAATCACAACGAAGTTTCTGGGCATCAAATAGACAAAATCGCCGCTAGCTGTCAGTTGCCTGCTTTATGCTACGGTTTTACATCGTGATGACACCACTGTATCAAGGCAAATTCTTTTGAATTTCATAGACAGAGAAGCAAGAAATTTTGCAATGCTTGTTTTGACTCCTTGCTTAACACATTTACGACATGCAATTTTGAGTTGTTTGCCATTTGGGACCAAGCTCTGTCGCGATCAGCCAACATTTTTGAGGGATAACTAAGCATATTGCCACTAGCTGTAAGTGGGTCGAGGCAGATACATTAGTATTTGCTAACAAGAGAAGGATACCAACATTAGTCGGCGATTGAAGACAAGATGTATATCAGTAGACGCGCCTTTGAACGCTGACTCCAAATCTGCTTTCCTTTTTTGCGGAATAAGTTTCCGAAAGAGGTTGTTGGCATTCAGATGTCCAAATTTGTCAAGGTTTAGGTGGCACCTAAAATTGGTGAAAAGCTGTACAAAATCACCGGAAATTAGAAAATCATTTTTGTATCGAGAGTATATTGTTCACAAGGAAGGAACGAAGCCGGGGAAATCGCATATATGTTTTAGAGCTTTTCGCCAATTTTAAACCACCTAACCTTGACAAATTTGGACATTTGAACGCCCACAACTTCTATCGGAAACTTATTCCGCGAAACAAGGAAAGCAGATTTGGAATCAGCGTTCAAAGGCGCATCTAATGATATACATCTCATCTCTCATCTCCAATTGCCAACTAATGTTGGTATATCCTGTCCTTGTTGGTTGAGTCTGCATCTAACTATAAACGGCGTTCACATCTCCTCTCTAAAGAAGCTAAATATATGAAAAATCAAAACTTCGCAGGCCGTCTCAAAAAATATCTGATTCTTCCTTCCAAATACCACCACAGACTTTAGTTATTTGATACAGTTTGCTTCTTCCATTGCTTAGTTAAAATCAACATAATCGCTTCCCTAACAAGGCTGACCACCGCAGATGCATGCTGGATCTTCACTACGGGAGCAAAGGCATTTTGTGGCGAAAATCCTCTCAAAATCGAGGTTTTCACCGTTTTCCGTGGAAATTGTGGGGGAAAGCAAAACTTTTCACTGCAAAAATGATCAGCCACAGAAAAAGGATTCCGGAGCTTGACCAGCGAGACCATAGCTTCCATGCCGGGTCTTCATTCCGGCAGCAAGGGCATTTTCTATAGCGTAATTTCCGTCGAAATCGAGGTTTACCGTTTTTCATGGAAATTAGAAGAAAACAAAAATTTGCACTCCAAAAACTGATCAGCCACAGAGAAAGCCTGCGAAAAATGCATTTCTTGCTGTTTATTTGCTCTTCGGACAGGGATTTTCGTCAACATTTCACAAAATGTTGAGTTCTGACGACTATTTTAAGGAGAGTTGCAATGCTCAGATTTTATATCAAAATATGCAAAATTGCAAGAGGGGGAGGGGGGGGGGGCAAGGGAATCTTCAAAATGAAGGTGGAATGTAGCTAAGGACGTGAAAAGAAGTGGAACTGTGTTGAACTGTCCCAAAATATCCGTCACTCTACTGAATTTAAACCTTGTGGTCCCACCTGGTAGTTATTGCCTAAAACACAAAGTGTCACGGTCCTATCTCAAGGAAACTCTGCCAGAAAAACGTTCGTAACTTCTCTTAGAAGATCGCTCTGCAGATAGCAAGCGCATTTCTGAAGTCAGCGTTTCGACACGAGTATATTCACATGAATCTCATAAATTACGATGACCGCGGACACTTCCCTTCTTAGTTAGGACACTCTGAAAAGGATATGATCTGTTCCTGGCTACAAACCTGAGTTATCCCCCACAGGCATGCACATAACCTTAACTATCTATCTCGGCGTTTACCTCACAAATCATACATATTGAGGATATTGTGCTTCTGCTGCTTCGGAAGAGCATGTTTGATACCTAATAACGGCTATTTGTCGGAAACTGGAGCAAGTGTTGTTGACGAAATGCTTGAGGTAACAAATCTAGCTACTGTTCTGAATATTGCATAGAACGTGCATCACTTACTCGTTGTCTACAGCGTAATCTTATATTAGGTTGTTCCGGAACTTTTGTCGTTTCATATCTGAAAATTTGTAACTTTTTGTCATCTCAACGGATGTGCTTCTTTCTGATTTCGTTAAAAAAGAAATCTTCCTCTTTATAGAAGTATCTTGCTATGCATCAACCATGCATTCATTGCAGATATAAAAATGGGAAAAGAAGACCACTTGAGCTTTGATCATTCAGAGTTGTGTCGCCTAAAGTCTGAAACGCCGTAGAAAAAAGTTGATATACAATATAGTATATAAGCCTTACGACCTACGGTTTGCACCAAAGAAAAAATTGCGCTGTTTGGACGTTTCAGTGAAAGGTTATGATTTTTGAGAAAAAGACAATCAATCAATTTCGGCGTTTCTGTTGTGAACTCGAAAATAATAACTTTTTAGACGTCCAAACTGCACAGTTTTTCTGCAGACAATAGGTTATAAAACCTATGTACTAACAATTTCAGATTTTTCTGTAGCCTTCCAGGTTTTTGGCGACCTAACTTGAAATGGTCGAAGCTCAAGTGGTCTTCTTTTTCCATTTTCATCTCTGCAATGAATACATAGTAGAAGCTCATCGAGAAACGCCTGAAAAGAGGAAGATTTCTTCCTTCTGATACTATAAAAAAGAAGCAAATCTGTTGAGATTACAAAAAGCTATAAATTTTCAAAAATGGAACGACAGAACTTCCGGGAAAACCTAATAGTTTTCATCCAGCTTCAAATCGTACCTAAAACAAGGGTTGTTCGCATGGCTTCTCCGTCTTTCTATTATTCTCGCTGCTGTGGACGATATGAGATCAAACCAAAGGAGGGAAGCTTTCAAGTACGTTTCCGTCATAGAAGGGTGCTTCGATTTGGACATTTTTGTTTACTTTTCATTTCAAATCTTTGTGAAAAACATGTACTCAGACAGTTAATGCAGCACCCGCGGCCCCTAACGGTGCGGTGCGCGGGCGTTGAATTCTTGGAATGACCATCCGCAGCCCTAGAATTATTTGCTTGGCGATCCGCGGCTCAATGTCATCGCTAAGGAAAGGCCGCGGGCCTTAAAAGTTTTATCGGAACACCCGCGGCCCAAGGAGAAGCACTCGGGCGAGCCCCGGGCCTTACTGGACGCACTGCATATGAGCTCTCGGGCAAGCCCCGGCCCTAGAGGCCACGCCCGACAGAGTCAGTCACTCCGACGAGCCCCGGGTCTTGCATAACCGCACAATTAACACATGTTATAGGAGAGAACGCTACTCGCGTGAGATACGTCGTGGTAATAGGGCTACCCTTGTATGGTCGGTGATCAGTGTGTGTGCGGTGTGTGAACTGTGATCGATTGCTGCCACGCAGGACGTACGCACAGCGAGTACATCTCAAACTTGGATAATTAAACTTTTATTATAAAAATACTAACCAACCACTACAAAGCGGGTACGATACTAACACACAGTAATATATATTCAAGGTGACAGCCGAATATTCTGTGAATTGCTGTGAGGGGTTCCGTGAACTGAGACACTGTCCGGGATCCATGACAGACTGTGAAAGAAGCAAGAAAAATGTGTACAATAAAGAATACAAAGCATGACACAAAGGTAAAACAAGGAAAGGCAAGTCAAACAAGATGAGACACATTATGTTCACTACGTTCTGTCACCTACTTTTATATGCGAGCGATTATAAACAAAATACCAATATGCATAAGAATATCACAGATAAGCTAACAGCTAACAAAACAATAGATACGAGCCTGTGAGAAACTTCGCGCTTCTGTCGTTGTTAGTCATGCGGAATTCTTCGGGCGCAAAGTACAATACGAACATGGAGAGTTCGTATACTCCGGCCTCAGCGGACGAGTGGAGTAACACCGATGATGAAGGTGAAGTAGTCGTCGAGGTAGTCGTTGACTTTGACTTCCGTGTCGCTGCTCGTAGCTCTGCTTCTTTTTGGCGGATTCTTTCCTTGGTTGACATTACATCGAGGTGTATCCTTGCTTGTCAATCTCCCGTGGCGCATGAGTTGACCGTCATCGCAGTCCGGATCCAGCAGGATCTCCCATAACAGCCTCCCCCGTGGCTTTCTGTCGTGCTTCGTCTATCTGGATAGTGGGAGCGGTTTTCCACCTGTGGGTTGATTTAGGTCGTACTGCATTTCCGAGCAGTAGGTTATTGCCTTCGTCCGGCGATGTGAGCGCCATCGGGAGTTGGACTCTGCTTCCATGTCTGTGAGCGTCGTCCTGAATCCATCGAAAGCCATGGCGAGCACTCCGAACGTGCAGTATAGCGTTTTCCTGATGCAGCGCATTACTCTCTCGTAAAACGCACCCTGCCACGGTGCGCAAAGAGTAATCTGACATCCTTTTCGCCGTGCTACTTCGCCTTGGAATTGTGTGCTGTGAACCATGTTTCCTGTGGCGTTTCCGGAGATTTGCTCACTCGACAAAACCTTTGGTGCTTTGTCCGTGGTGATAGTCCGCGTTACTCCTTTTCTTGCATGAGATCTCCGAACCTCTGTGCTGTTCATCAGTCGTTTCTGGGTTTGCCTCTGTCCGCTGCTCTGTTTCCCGTCAGAACTACTGTGTCCCACATTGCTGTGCTTTGCTCGGCATTGCGTGTAATGATACGAATGAAGTTCGTATACTCCCGCCTCACTGAGAAGATTGCGACTGAGACGTTCCGGTTTTGTTTTGTCTCCTCTAAGTGTCGATGTGATGCCTTCTCCAGCTAATGCTTTCCTTTTGAGGTTCCGTTCTCGTTGCGAATTCTTCTAGGTGTTCACTTTGCTTCTTGAAGATTCGCTTTCTCTTTTTTTCTTCCTTCTTCGACGTTTGTCTTGTACGAGCCGCTTCCTCTTGTGCCTTCTTGTGTTCTTGGTGAAAATTTTGTCGGCTAGCATCGCTCCCGCTTCTCCTGTCCCGCGTCAAAATGGTATCGTAGCGCTGGCACATACTGTACACCCACTCTCGCAATTCCTGGTACTGCTGTTCAACCTCCTTCTTAAAGTCCATCAAATCCTCCTGCAGTCTGTGGATCGTTCCTCCTCTAATGCCTTTGCTCGTTTCGGTATCACATGAAGAGAGAGAAGCCATTTTTGATCGCACATTAGCAGGCTTTACAGGTGCCTCTGTAGAAGTGAGGCTGACTGATGGGTGCGTATCGGGTTCCATATCGGGGCCTATATTGATGGACGAGAACTTCTTCTTTCTTGATGCTGCTGACTGTGCCTTTACTGCTTTCATAGCTTCGTTTTTAAAGGAGAAGTCCGATGCGATGGTAGTAGGCACCTTTTTCTTGAGCTGTACGACTGCCAGGGTTGCAGTTTTCGTTGCTTCGTTTGTCAGCATAGGAGTTTCTTCTTCAATCACTCCATTTGCGTCCATTACCGCATTTGCTGCCGATTTTGGCTGGTTCCGTGTTTCCACTGCTTCGGGGTAATTTTGACTGCCGGGTAGAAATTTGTTCCATCTTCCTGCCTCCCGTGGAGTATTTTTCATGCAAGTGGAAGTGTGGTGCTTTCCGTGGCATTTTCTACAGTTGCCGCTTAAACATGACGCTATTCTGTGATTCTCGGATCCACACTTGAAAAACCTGTTGGCTTCAAACAGAAACCTTCCTTTTTGTAATGCTGTGGGTATCTGCGAGCAGATCGTCCATCTGTGCCCTATATCTCCACAGCATTCGCATAAAGTTCCGCGCTTCCAGTTCTTCTCCAGATCTGGAAGTGTTTTGATGGATGTTGCGTTGTGCAACGGAGAACCTCTGAATTGACCGTCGACTGAGAGCATATAGTTCAGCTGTTCTTCTGTGAGATGACATTGTCAGTGGCATCAAGCCATTGGGTAAAGGTCCACTCGGACTTGTGTCTCTCCTGATGTTGCAGTCTTTTCTCTATGGCTGCTCTTCTTATGCGTGTATGAAACTTTTGCACAAAGATTTGTATCGTTAGTTGGTTATTGAGCTGCTCCTCATGTTCTTCTAACTGTGCGGCGATCGTTGACAGTTTGTCCCATAACTGTCGCTGTTCCGCCGTACTGGGTCCCCTTGCAATACAGTTGTGTAGGCTTCTATTCAACTCTAAAGCAATGCCGTCCTTATTGCCATACCTCTTGATGAGGTGTTGAATTGCCTTGTCGTAAATATTTGCCGAGACAAAGAATTGTGAGACCGATTGTTTCGCTTCCCCCTCAGGGATGCCAGCAAATAATCAAACTTCTGCAACTGTGTTAGGCTCTGATCGTGGACATTGGCTTTGTAAGGGCCCAGATATTATCCCATTCCCATTTTCTTCCTGTGAATGTTGGGATAGGGATTGTCGGGAGTTTGTTGACTGCAGCTAGGCTTGTGGTGCCGTCTGTGTCAACCCCGACATTATCTTCCTGGGTTTCTTTTGGCCGTGTCCTGTGCTCGTGCAGTTTCACTATTGTTGCCTGAGTCATTTCTATATATTAGGTTGTTACATAAGTCTTGTTACACTTAACTTCTAACAGTAAGTGATAAGTCAGCGATAAATCATACACCTCATAGTCTTTGCAGGGCTCCAAGATACCATTCGATAGAGCAAAGCAAGCTCTACAAGACGGTGTGCAAAGTTTCGCACCAGCTCCGACCCACCGTAAGTTTGCATTCAAAATCTGAGTACTAGTGAAGACTCAAAAATTGCGAAATCATATCTTTGTTCAGAAAAATCCTACGATTCTCCAACAAATTGCCCATTGTATCAAACACTCACTATGTACCATTGCTGTATTTATTCCTTATCTAGAAATCGAGAAAAGGAAAATTTTTTAGTTTTTACAAAAACGAAGCTATGCTGTTCCTATGCATGTAGCTGTATACTACAAGCTCTAAGAAGTATAACCGTAAATTTTCAGCTTTCCAGGAGCCCTGGTTTTTGAAAAATACCAAAATTAGCTTCTCCCACTCGGGTGTTCAATGCTAAAATAGGTGATTTCCGAAAACTAGAGCTTCTGGAGAGCTGAAAATTTACGGTTATACTTCTAAGGACTTGTAGTGTACAGCTACATAGACAGAAACAGCATAGCTTCGTTTTTGTAAACTAAAGAATTTTCCTTTTCTCGATTTCTAGATAAGGAATAAATACAGCAATGGTACATATGAGTGTCTGATAAAGTGGGCAATTTTTGTGAGCAAGTTGGAGAATCGTGGGATTTTTCTGAACAAAGATATGAATTTTTCGCAATTTTTGAGTCTTCAGTAGTACTCAGATTTTGGATGCAAACTTACGGTGGGTCGGAGCTGGTGTGAAACTTTGCAAACCGTCTTGTAAAGCATGCTTTGCTCTATCGAATGGTATCTTGGAGCCCTGCAAAGATTATGAGATGTATGACTTACCGCCGTTAGAATTTAAGTGTAATAAGACTTATGACAACCTAATACTTGTCCAGGTGGTCCTCCTCTTCTTCTGTGGTTTCTGGAGTTTCATCAAAAGTTTTAGTTAGCTTTCTCAATGATGATTCGAGAAGCTCGATGTACCTCTCACAGGTTCGTATCCTCTTTGCGCTTTCCCTGACTTGTGTGTCTGTGAGCGCTTGAATGGAGTCCTGGAGCCAATTCATCGCTGCGTCATTTCTCTTCGTGACGAGTCCTTTCAGTGATCTTACTGTGCCACTCATGGTTAATTGAGTTAGTTGTATGAGAGACTGTGACTCGTTGTGCGGCGACTGTGACTCTTACTGTGTGGGACCTGTGAGGTGACTGTGACTCGCTGTGCAATAGCTGTGCCAAACCCTGTGAGGTGCCGTAAGTAACGTGCAAATTGTTAGTCGAAAGCGTTACTCGTATGCAACAAATCGTACCTCCCGGCCGATGCACCACTTGTATGGTCGGTGATCAGTGTGTGTGCGGTGTGTGGACTGTGATCGATTGCTGCCACGCAGGACTTACGCACAGCGAGTACACCTCAAACTTGGGTAATTGAACTTTTATTTTAAAAATACTGACTAACCACTACAAAGCGGGTACGATACTAACACACAGTAATATATATTCAAGGTGACAGCCGAATATTCTGTGAATTGCTGTGAGGGGTTCCGTGAACTGAGACACTGTCCGGGATCCATGACAGACTGTGAAAGAAGCAAGAAAAATGTGTACAATAAAGAATACAAAGCATGACACAAAGGTAAAACAAGAAAAGGCAAATCAAACAAGATGAGACACATTATGTTCACTACGTTCTGTCACCTACTTTTATATGCGAGCGATTATAAACAAAATACCAGTATGCATGAGAATATCACAGATAAGCTAACAGCTAACAAAACAATAGATACGAGCCTGTGAAAAACTTCGCGCTTCTGTCGTTGTTAGTCATGCGGAATTCTTCGGGCGCAAAGTACAATACGAACATGGAGAGTTCGTATAACCCTCAACGTTTGTGTCGTTAATCAAAAATCAAGTAACATCAGGTTCTTGTTCATCAGTAGTGTCTCGGATGAGCTGAGATCTGATGAGCGTCGCAAACTCTGTTATGGTGGTGTAGATGTCGCGAAATTTTGAGAATGAAAGGTGTGAACCTATTAGTCCTACCGAGGTGTACTGCCACCCCCCCCCCCCCCAGATGCATATTGCGCACTTATCGGGCGCTTGCCGGACCACCCGCTGGCGTTATTCGGGCGTTTATCGGATCACCCGCGGGCATTGTCGGGCGCTTACCGGGCACTTATCGGCGCGTCCTCGGGATGGGCGTGGCGTCGCCCGTGGGTGGCCGGCGGGTGTTCGCCATAATTGTCTGAGTATGTAAGTCTTTCCTTACCTGGTAACTTGGTCGCTTTCCTACATGGCACATGATCGGGACACTCTGCATTCAGACCGCTTGATTTCAGCTTTTTGTGAAAGGATATGAAAGCGCAGAAACTGTATTTTCGCGCTGGGACTACGACCATTCTCTGCTGTCCGCAGAAGAAGATAAGAGGTAATTTCTTGCAGGTCAAGGTATTGAGGTTTTGTCAAAATTGAGCCATTAGCGAAGCTTTCTATGTTTTGTTATAGGTTCAAATATCTTTTCCAAAAAATGATAGTGTTGGACTATATAATCCGCAATACAGATCGTCACATGGACAATTTGTTGATACGGTGAATCTTTAAGCAACAAAGACTTTCGCTGATTTTTGCGTCAAAAATCGAGTAAAATGGGTATAATACCTTGTAGAAAGCAATCAATCGCTTAAAGGCCCTCACAAATGTCCATACTTGACACTTTACCGTTGAGCAAATCGTTTTTTTTTTATAAACTAGTGAACCAGTATCTAAAGGTGCCATTTGGAAAAGCGTTTGCTTCGGGACCCTCCGTGGTCTCCCGCTATTTGGAGATTTTTGCATTGAGCTAACGACTCTTTATATACTAGAGATGTCTTGTAGTACCCTTTCGATAAAGCAAGGCAAGCACTACAAGATAACGTTCATGCTTTAGCACGAACTTGAATCCGCGTAAAGTTCAAAGATAGTTCTGAACTAGTGAACCAGTTTAAAGGTATTATTTGGTAGAGCGTTCGCTTCGGGACCCGCCCTCGGTTCCCCGCTATTTGCAAATTTTTGAATTAAGCTAACGATTCTTTATACACCTGGTGCGTGAAATAGTCGAAAAGAGTTGGGTCCCAGTTCGGAAAATCCTACGACCTTTAACATGCTCACACATATACTCTTCACGGTAGTTTCGTTCCTCGATTTCTAGCCATGAAAAAAAACCTGTTTAGATGCTGAGAATATAAGCGCAAGCAAAATAGTCCCCCCCTCCTCCCATCGAGAATGGATTGCGAAATTTTCGAAAGCTATTTACACGGGTTCCAAAAATGTGCTAGGGACTTGTTTATACTTGTAAACAATCAAAATTGTTCTTAAAAGCTTCCAAAACTTCAAGTTAGACTTGTAAAAAATTCATTCGGAGCCGTGGATACCGCCCGCCCTTTCTTTTCAAAATTGGATCGGGCCGGCAAAAAATTCAAAAGAATAAGTTTTTATAGCAAGCGGCGTTCGCGCCACGCATCTTTATTCGAGAAAGATCTTGTTCCTCTCCCCCCCCCCCCCCTCCCCTCCGCGCGGAAATCGTGGGTAGGCCACTGATAAAAGGGTTTCTGAGGCCTATCTAGTAATAAAAGTGTGCCTTGCACTTGTAATAAATCAAAGCAAAGTTCGCAAAGAAAACCTGGTAATATTATTATGCTTGTACAAGCTAGTTCAGCAAGCTGATATGGTCAAAACCGCATTCTTCTAAAGACTAAAATTCTAGAGATGCTCAGTAATAGTGTCACAGAAATCGTTAACTTTTTTGTTCATCGTAATTCACTTATATCTACAGGCATGTACCCGGAAAAGTTATTGAACTGGCAGCAATCGATAATGGATTGGCTTTCCCTGTGAAACATCCGGAATGTGTGAGCAGATTTAGAACCTTTCCTTTCCGATGGACAACGTATCGATGGGCGCAACAGGTTTGCTAATTTTTCTTTGACCGAAATCACAAGAGCTGATCTTCTTAATGGTATTAGAAGTTTTGGAAATCTTCTACCAGATCAAATCGGGGTTTTCACATAAATTTATGAAGCATGTAAGCTATAGCTTCGCGCGCTCTGAACCAATGTGGCTTTTGCGCCTTCGCCCGGCAGTAGCCTTTGCCATTGGCTCAACTAGTCGGCATAAAGTTTTCCTCCACGTTACAAAAAAAATTATAACCTAATTTTGGTGTTCATGGATATGTATCCAGAAAATTTGCAACGAATGTAATTTGAAGAGAATGGAAGAATATTAAACGTTTAGAAAAATTGTGAGTATGTAGAGCCAAAAGCTAAGAGGACAATACGTGGGATGGCTGAGGTGCAGTGATTATATTTGCTTAAATCTATATTTATGTAGAAATTCTTGCAAAGTTAAATAAGGACGAAGAAAAGAGAAATGGAAGAATTTGCAGAAATTATGTGTAGACCTAAAGGATGTCGAAAAAGAAATTTAAAATAAACGAAGCACAGTGTTGTCCATAGTGATAAGGTTACAAATTACTTTACTGACAATGAGGTCAACAGTTTATCCATTCTTACTGAGAAAAATGCGGAACTTGGACAAAAATGGTTTTCGAGACCTAGGGTGGACGGTGCCTTTAAGAAAAATAATAAGAACTGATTAAAAATCTTTGTTGATTCTTTTTCTTCCAATCGAAGAATTCGTAATTGCACAAACTTCCATGTTTAGCTGAAGGAACGAGTTCCAAAAAAACAGACAAAAAGAGTATAACGTGCTAATTTTTTTCTTGACGCCTCTCCAATAGGCAATCGTAGCAGAATAAATTCCATCTATAGTAGCTACAGCTCTCAACACTTGGTTGAAAAGTGAGTCCGGGAAACAGAAAAGTGCCGAGAAAATCCTTATTTTACTTCTGACATCAATCGAGCTCATTCAGTCGAAATACCATTTTCAGCCATGGGATGAAAATCTTCGCGAACACTTGCTAGCCTCAATCACCCCTGAGTTCCTCCATGAATTATGTCACGAGTTGAAGGTAAGGCAGCTCCTACAGATTCTGAACTTTCAAAGATCAACCTTTCTGTATAACCTTCTTCGCCAGTCAGTGATTAATCAGATTCTGTCGTGCTTTATTGGTTTGAGCTGATCTTTGCGGTAACTGCGCATGGCATTTGAAAAAAGCGAAGAAATTTTCAATTCGTTGACCCACAAGCGAGAAAACTTGCTTTAACTTTGTCATGCTTTGTAACTTGGTAAGGCGGAGACTCATTTTTGAAGTGCCAGTTGTGTTACACATTGCCACTAGATATCTAGGTCACTCAAATTAATGTCATGAACAACTGTAATTCTACACATTTTGACAGATATACTGTCAGGTTATCATCCGTCACTGATTCCGAAAGTTGAAGTGGTATGAGTACTGGTCGGAGCATGTGACACAATCTCATGTAGAAGCCCACAAATCTCAAGGGGTTTGGCACATTCTTTGGGAGTTGCGCTAAATACATACAAGTGAGAAGACTGTTAAAAGAGCACACTCATTCAAAATGGTGCGCGCATATAGCTAGTTGCCGAAAACCCAAGGAATTATATCGACAAAGCTTTATGTGTAATAGTGGTTACCTAATTATGTGCTCAGCCAAAGTGGCGTCACCTAATTTCTAACCTCTTTTGTTTTAAGATCCTCTTCCGTCATCGCCACATCAACAGCCGCTACTTGGTCTTCAGCCAAATGCGTGTTGTGAGAGGACAGGTGTGCACGATAAAAACATAAAGTTTTCACTTAACTAATTACTGGGCACAAAAATATTCTTCCTAAAAACACATATTTTAGGTTTGGAATCTGCATGAATGTCTAGCCAGGAACGAACCTCCGGCCGCTCTACAGTTGAAGGAGCCCATTCTGGTCTCTAGAAGGTGGGCACAAATGTACTGGTGTTTACTAACAATATACAAAAAGATTGCTCTCGCAAATTTTGACCTTAGCCCCATTTTAACTTTCAATTTATCGAGGGCTTTCCTGGATCTGAGATCGTGATACTTTTTCCAAACTCTTTGCTGAGTCATTCTGGCGATGCGATAGACCAAAGGTCAGGTAAATTGTAGAAGCTGGGTGATTCGTGCTTTCACGCAAATTCCTCACATATACTTTTGTAAATCTGAGCCTGGTTAGCTGAGCGACCCCTACTCTTTTTATAGCAACCACTGTAATAGAAATAGTTCGAAAAAAGGCAATAAACAAGCATTGCAGAGTGAGTTCGGATTTTCAGGTATCGGAGAAACCATCCTACGAATGGAAACTGGAATCAGTGGTTTCGCGTTCTCAAATGCGACAATTACTATAGAGGATGGTGCTAGGCTAACGTGAAGTAAATGAGACATTGAGCCTTAATCAAAAAAATTAGGCGAGAAAATAAAGCTATTCGATTAATTATCTCAAACTGCGTTGAGCATGAAAGCATCACCCCTAAAGGGACCAAAATGATTTGCCTAAAAAATCATTACTTTGATTATCTTAGATGCTATCCAGGCAAAATTCTACCAAAAACAATCTTCAAAGGCAGTATCCACTCAAACCTACGTTATGCCTGTTTTTGCCATTCGAGGCCTTTCCGTGCACCTGAGTTGAAGTGCAAAATGTGCAAACAAAAGGACGATTTCTGAGGGCCTCTATCCTGAAAGCGTAGACGTTGCTGTAGTTTCAGTTGGATGGGCGGAGCTAGATAAGGCGGGTGTGGCTTGAATGAATTTTCGCGGGTTTCAGATCCATTTTCTTTGTTCATAGACCACTTAAAGAACCGGACCAATGCAGATGTCCTACTCCTAGGGCATTCTTACAGATTAGATACTAGTCAGAGATTATAGATGCGGCGACGTTGCGTTCAGTAATATTATTTTCGGAGCGTAGGTTTATCGGAACAGCATCGCGAGCTTACGGTTTCGACCAAAAAAATTTTATTCTTTTTTCAAGCATTGATAGTCGTATATCTTATATATAAAGCTGAATGTCTGTTTGTCTGTCTGTCTGTCTGTCTGTCTGTCTGTCTGTATGTCTGTCTGTCTGTGTGTACGTATGTTCCGAATAGAAAATTCCATTTCTGAACCGATCGGGACCAAACTTGGCACACATACACTTCGGGCCCCGGCGGGTGTCATAGGCTACTTTTCGTCATCGATCGATATCGATTTTATCGATTTTTATCGATTTTTTTGCTGAGTTCACCTCCGGGGCTGGGAGTTGGCACAGGGGGGTAATCGAGCATGGGGATTCCGAATACAATATTGGTTTTCAGGATTATCGATTACTTTTATCGATTTTATCGATTTTTTTGCAAAGTTTGAGCTACGGGGCTGGGAGTTGGCACAGGGGGGTAATCGAGCATGGGGATTCCGAATACAATATTGGTTTTCAGGATTATCGATTACTTTTATCGATTTTATCGATTTTTTTGCAAAGTTTGAGCTACGGGGCTGGGAGTTCGCGCAGGGGGGTAATCGAGCATGGGGATTCCGAATACAATATTGGTTTTCGGGATTATCGATTACTTTTATCGATTTTATCGATTTTTTGCAAAATTTGAGCTAGGGGGCTGGGAGTTGGCAGAGGGGGGTAATCGAGCATGCTGATCACCCCCAAGGGGGGTGATCAGCATGTTCGATTACACCCCTGTGCCAAATTCCAGCCCCCTAGCTCAAATTTTCAAAAAATCGATAAAATCGATAAAAGTAATGGACGATCTTGAAAACTAATATTGTATTCGTAATCTGCATGCTCGATTACCCCCTGTGCAAACTCACAGCCCCGCAGGTCAAACTTTACAAAAAAAATCGATAAAATCGATAAAAGTAATGGACGATCCTGAAAACTAATATTGTGTTCGTAATCTGCATGCTCGATTACCCCCCTGTGCAAACTCCCAGCCCCGCAGGTCAAACTTTACAAAAAAATCGATAAGATCGATAAAAGTAATGGACGATCCTGAAAACTAATATTGTGTTCGTAATCCCCATGCTCACTTCCCCCCTGTGCCAACTCCTAGCCCTGTAGGTGAACTCTGCAAAGAAATCGATAAAAATCGATAAAATCGACATTGATCGATAACGAAAAGTGGATTGTGACACCCGCCGGGGCCCGAAGTGTATGTGTGCCAAGTTTGGTCCGGATACGGCGGAGCCGGGTAAGCCAGCTAGTTAAGTATATTACGCGCGAAACTGCTGAAGTGTCACGATAGCGCGATTTGTGCAATGCGATGTTCACTGGCAAGCCTTTGGCCGCGCTGCGCGTGTTCCGCAATCTACGGTCAGTCCATGCTTTTCGACGACTTGACGGTACAAATTCATAGAACAAGTATTTTCGAATGTGTTATAGTTGCTTGCATGCGCTACGCATGGTATTACAGCTATAATGGCACACATAACGTAGCATTTTGAAACCGTTCATGACTAAATTGTCTAGGAGATCATCGATTATATTGAAAATGCACAGGAATTTTCGAGATTATGAGAACAAACTTAAGAAAATGCTGAAGATACACAGTTTGGAGAATTAATGGCAGAGAATGTTGATTTCTACCACAAGTACAAGGCGTTTCTAGAAATAAAGAAAGTTTTCATCTGGTGGGAAAATTGAAGAATCGTAAGCGAATCGTATAAGTAAACTATCGGTAGATAAGAATTTGGCGAACTGTACAACCGTTAGCTGAAATGAGAAAAATTTTGAATTTCGTAATTTCTGTTACAATAGATTTATAGAGAGTATATCACAGCCGCTATAATCACGGTAATTACTGATAAAGCAGATGACGAATTACAGAACTCATAGTTGCAAGTGTAGCATTGTCCGGTACCTCCTTGAGCTTGACAGTTAGACTGAAAATGTGCTATTTGTGATAAAAAAAAACATGAGGGAAATTTATTACCTGTAACGTTTGGCACGCTACTGCAGGATTTGCTGGGTCGTTACAGCCTTTGTAGACCTGTTCATCTGTAAAGGACCGATAATTTCAAGTAATGCTTTGAACATTGATGAATTTATCAGTACTTGATCAAAGCAGTTTCTATGTTGATTAGTACAGAATTAGGGTGGAATGCGCAAGAAGCTAGCATTTATTCCCTGAATTTTTTTATAAGCATTGTTTTGAGACCAATAACAAACTAAGATCGCGGCTTACAAACTTCTAATGCAAATCCCCGCTAGGAATATATCACACATGTTATTGTTTAGACAAATTGCTAGGCAAAATGAAAATCTAGCTGTTCGTTTGTGTTTGAAGTGGACTTCAATAGGCTTTGATCAAAGTATATAAAAGTCAACATCTTTTAAATCGGCAAATCTAGTTTGTTGGAGGCTGTCAGTGACGCTTCTTACCCGGTTTGGACTCTTTTGTACGGAAAAGCGTTTTTCGCCCTAAGGTCTTGGGCATACCTCACTCGATTTTAGTCGCGACGCGATTTGGCATACTTCATCTGTGCATAACTCATTGTAAGGAGTTTCTGAATGTACGAAAGACAGGGCATTTTATCAACCTACGAAGGTCAGACATGCTGTGCATTTGGCGTTTGCCAATATTGAATTTGAAGGCATCTGGGAAATTGCCAGATCTCGTGGCGACTGAGATCGCGCGAAATATACACACGGCCTAAGGCAAAATGCTGTTCTCTTCTTTAATATTAGAACTTTTTGTGTTTTTTTGTGCAGAGCTTACAAAGAAAGTGTCACCTATGCAAGTAGCATTCGGAAGGTCTAATCTGCTCAGATATTCATCAAACAAATAACCCATCTTGCAAACTCAATAAATTCATGGACTATTTTTCGAAAAATGCAACCTTTCGTGCGGTTTTATCGAAAAAAAGGTGTGATTAATTACATGAAGTAGTTTTTGACAATTTATTGCTTAAGACAGTGTCCTTCTAATAACATTTGCAAGTAAAAAAGGCGACCTGGGTCAGATCAAAGTTATGCGCTCTCTGTGTATTTTTCAATTAGAACTTGATGTCACAAGCAGAAAAATCCATTATAACATTGTCTTTTTTACTAGGCTATATAGGTCTAGACCTATATAGTTCAATAAAAAACACCCTGCACCTTGAACGAGGAAGAGATACCAGATTAATGAACGCAAATCACGAATACTTTTGCTTTCAAATGTTTTATGATCTTTGGGCATAATTCATAAGCGTTGCTTTTTTTACTAGCATAAATAGCATTGTTGCACGAAGAGATTTTGTATTACCAAAATGGTACCAAAATTAAATTTTACTCACATCCTCTCAGTCTGCAGACGAACTTCATGCATGACATTATGTGGCCCGGACATTGTTGCACGAAGAGATTTTGTATTGTGTTCATAACATTGCACTGTAGACTCTCTAAATGATGCCCATTTTTCTTGCAGAAAACAAAAAGAATTTACTCACCTGCCGTAGCTATAAGGCTAAAAGTGATGAAACAAAGCAAGAACAAGCGCATAACTAGAGAGAAGTTTAGGCAATAGCTGTCGTTGTCCGGCAACACGTCGCTTTGAGAAGAATTCAAGATGAATAGGAGTTGCTAGGAGAGCAAACAACACTGTGATTTTCACGACGTCCTTCGATGAATGATCACGACCTGTGTAAGCATAAGCATATCGTAGCGAGTGACCCATCGTAAAAGATGAATTGTTATTGCGTTGGAAAATGGCTTGAAAAGAGTTATCGCAATGTTCTGAACCGTTTCTGTTCGTAAAACTTAATGAAATCGTAAAATGACATAAAAATGAAAAAAGGACCCAAGTCAAAGTTAGCAGCACTCCAATACCTTTACAAGGAAACTGCCTCAGCTAGTTTTTATGCTAAGTGCAGAGCTTTTTCACCATGCTGTGCCAGGAGTGCTTAGCAATCAAAGACCAATGCTCCTTGCTTGACACACCCTAGGTGACCAGGTATAATCTATGACGCATGACCTAGGAAAGCTGTGGTCAATGGTGCATGGTTAGCAGCCAATTACTTCCTGTTTTCTGTCGTGGATCAATCATGACATTCGTAGAGTGGGTTAACGATTAGAGCAAAGAGATTGGGAAGTTCTACGCCCTTTGAAATAATTTGACAGGCTAAGAGTACTTCTTGATTTGCTAGATTAGAACCAGGGTCAAGCGTGGGGTGCGGCACGCCCCACCTGGGAGGTCGTATTGAGGAGTCAAGAGGGGAGGGGGTCGTAGTTGGGTAATCTGATAATAGTATTAACATGATATTCGTATCACATCCATAATTAGCATGTCAATTAACCCCTGTAGACAAAGTTTGAGCGAATTCTGAAGATTCAAGATACTAGGCTACCTAAATGAAATGGTCAAATTCCAACATGGCTAACTTTGTTTCAAAGGTGAAATAGCTATTCGTCTTTGCACTCAGGACAAAGCACTACTCCTTCTTTGTCCACCTCAGGAATCCCGCTTCAGAAGACCTGCAAACTGTGGAATTAGAAGCCAACCAAAATCTCGTTTTCCCCATTTTTCGCTTTTGATCGCTGTGCTTTCACCAAATATCACTCAGAGCTAAGAAGACAAATCAGGCTCCAAACAGTCCTATGGAATCTACAAGGTTTAGGCTATCGATTCATGTAAATACTGTCCTCTAAAAATGTTCTTTTGATATAGTTAATGGGGTGCGGCACACCCCCTTAAAAGCTGCGGCTGCCGCAGCTTTTGAGGGGGTATGCCGCACTCCCCTAACTTGCCTTCAAAATCCAGAAAGCGCTCCATTGCTGGTAGGTGTTGCTGGTATGAGTATTGAGCACATAGCTTCTTCTTGCTACATTGGAAATTTGGAGCCGAATGCCCCACCCATAAGAAAATTATGGCCCTTTCAATATGCCCATTCAGATCAAAATCAGCCGTCAAATTACGTGTGATTGTAAAGTGCAGTCACAGAAAATCGGGCGTAGAGCTCTCAGAAAACTGAAAACTTCTAGAAAAAGATGGTGTCCTCCAGAATGTCACACTTTGAGGTCCAGAGGTTAAGAGGAGGAAGAAGGGCTCGTTTGAGGGCTTTCATGGGAGGGGGGGGGGGGGAGTTTCGAAAGACTTGTGCCTGACCTCTTTCTCAACTCTGGTAATGCTATCTTAGGTATATAGTTCAGGGGGGGGGGTCTTATTGAGACAGCAATCAGGGGGGGGGGTCGTAACCAGCGATCGTGTGCCACACCCCTTGCTTGACCCTGATTAGAACTTAAATGCCATGCCTGGGTTTTGAAAATTTTCGGCCATACTTTTGACTGTGGATAAGCTATGGCTGTGCACAATACTAATTGTTGATGATTCAATTTCCTTTTAAAATTGTGGCGAGTAATTAAAGTTGACGAACCAATGCTAAGTTTTTTGGAGAGATAGTTTTGCTTGTCAGAAACGAATTCAATGCTGTGTTATGTATAGAGCCCATTACTTGTGTATCCAAAAAAGCAATTCAGAACTGGAGCCACGGCAGCAAAGCGTTTTCTATGTGAAAAAATTGGTGCGCTCCCACACCAAGATTTTTGACTTTCAATGCAACATTTCTACCCAGTGTTCTTAACTTTACGATAAAGTACGTATTACTCGGATGCTTATCGACTTAAATAGTAATTACGCAACTTCTCCGAGGTACTTCTTGTGGCGATGCTCTGATCGCACTCCCTCATTCCCTGGTACATAGATATGAACCCAATGTTAATGAAGAGTGATTAGTGAGTTTATTTCCAAGTGAACAGTAGTGCATGAAAGTTAGAATCGGCTTCCCCCATATTTCGACATTTCCATCCCTAGGAAAGAAGAGGAAGACTCAACAACATTATACAATGTTTACTATCTTTGGAAACCTTGAAATGAGTAGTATGTATCTAAAGAATGCTCCCATATTGATAAAAAGATTGTTTTACTTGCTTAAAACGCATTACGAGTCACAGTCGAATTTATATTGTGTACTAGGGTGAGTCAAAAGTAATGAGAACATCGCAATTCTTTTTAAACCTACTCTCAAATCAGGTAGAATGTGTATAAGCAAGTGCTTTGAACGGTGTCCGACACAGTTTTTCTTTTTCTTTCCGACAGATATAATTTTAAACCAAATCACTTCGTAGTTGCTGAAATAGTTGCAGAAATTTTGAACACAAAGCGTTTTCCGTTCAAAATCTGTGGCTTTTTCAAACTTGTCAAAAAATTCTAGATTGTGGTAATTTGAAGCGGTAAACGCTTGATTATCTTGCAGAATCAAGGTTTGATGATAAACTATTTTCGAAGCTCTCAAATTTGAAAGATTTTGTAGGGTTTAACGCATTTTTGTTTTGAGCCATTTTTGAAAATTTGGGGCTATTGCCAAAAAGGTTTTCAAAAGGCCTCAGAATGCCAGTTTCGAATTAACTAAATAGTAATTTGCATCAAGCAGGGCCTGCTTTGCCCTTGTGTTATCGGATTTGTTTAAAAATATCAAACTGAAAATTCTGAGGATTAGCTAAATTCAAGAAAAGCAATGACGGGCTCAAAATTTGGGGAAATTTTTTCGACAACTAAGAAGACAACTGGGCCATTGGCCTCACTGCTGAAAAGAGAAAGAAAAGCTACGTATTATGCAATTCAGGGTACTTTTCTATCGTTACTCTACACGAGTTGCGGAAAGTTCGAAATGGGGAGCTAAAAGTTCTCATTACTTTTGACTCGACCTAATATATATAGCATTCGTTGTCGATGTTTCATTCGTAGATCGCAATAAATAAGACTTTAATAACATTATAGTTTTGCTCACTATCTTTGATAATTTTGAAATGAGTGCTATTGTGTCTAGAGAATGTTCATATTGATAAAAAGATTGTTTCGCTTGCTCAGAATGTAATTTCACGAGTTAACAGCAGTCCACTTCATAATTGTGTATATCTAGCACTCGTTGTCGATGCCTCATTCGTAGACCGCAGTACGGCGAAAGCTTGAAAATTAGCTTGCGTATTTTCTCCACAGTCGATTTACACCACTACTTCGAATCAACTTTTATCTGTACAGGAGATGTCACCTCAAGCAGCTTTCAAACATGTAAACTATATCCTAACTCCTAAAGAACTTAGATTCTATATCTTGCTCGGAACTTCAAATGGTACATATATGCCATTAGTTTGTTGAGTTACGCGGATAAACGTTGTCCGTTTTGGCAGTTCCTGTAATTGAGGGTTGGGAGATTACAGTTTGATCTTCTCGACCAAAACAGCAAAATCTACGCACTGATAGCTCTGTGGAAGAAAAAAATCGAATCCGAAAATGGATTACCTTCAACTTAGCAGAACCCGTATATGTACATGCAGATCGAAGACCACCGAGTATATCGAGAACAGTCAGATTCACATCACCCCTTCAACGTTAGTAATCTGTTTTCGTAGGGCATTGAAGTTTTGTACCTGTAGGGAATGGTAATGGTTTTTCCTTCACTAGCTCTATATTCGGCTACGCTACCGTGATGTTTGTTCATCGCTGTGTCTGAACTCATTCCATAGAAGAGCTTGAACTTCTCAAAAAAAAACCACCATGAATTCAATCATTTCAATGCTGATAATAAAACTTACTCTTCCATTTTGCTCAATAACTTCGCCCCCA
Organism: Cylicocyclus nassatus; assembly: GCA_958299035.1. NCBI lineage: Eukaryota > Metazoa > Nematoda > Chromadorea > Rhabditida > Strongylidae > Cylicocyclus > Cylicocyclus nassatus. Next base: position 59,057,924 of record CATQJL010000001.1, read on the forward strand.
CACTGATCGTGACCAGCAAATAAACCGCCAATCATCACGAAATCGGCTCCTAAAATTCCAGAATGACGAAATGACCAAATTCGTACTCATTTATCTAATTTCTTCTAAACTTGTGTGAAAAGCGTATTTTTATTACATTTATATTTCGCATTTCAAATTCAAAAAATTTGTTTTGGGATCAATTAACCTGCTCCAAAAGCTTTTGCAACATCACCAGAATTCGTGCATCCACCATCGCTTATTACATGACCCCGTAGACCGTGAGCAGCATCGGCGCATTCCAACACCTGAAGTTTTGAAAACTTTTGAATCTATCAAACCAAAGCAGACTGAACTTTACCGCACTAAGTTGTGGGTATCCCACTCCCGTTTTCTTCCGCGTTGTACAGACAGATCCTGGGCCGATACCTACCTGCAAAATTCTTTTTGCTATATCTCGCACCATATATGGAACAGACTTGTGCTTGTAATCATTACCTTGATAATATCAGCACCAGAGATCAGAAGCTCTTCAACCATCTCGCCCGTGACCACGTTTCCAGCCATTATCGTATGCCTGCAATACAATAGCAATTAGATCAAACCCATTTTTTAAAGTAATATGATAAGATCTGGAAAGTTCGCTTTTAAATATCTACTGACGAGGAAGGTACTTTCAATGGCCGCGGCCTTTTGATATGAGATGCATATCTTCTGAGGCAGCTTCGAACGCTGATTCTAAATCTGCTTTCCCTTTCTGCGGAGCGCTCTTCTGAAGAGAGTTATGGAAGCCTGAAAATCCTATTTTGGGGGCGATCCTCAAGCTAGAGAGTGCTGTTATGTGAGTTGGTGGTGTAGTGGTGTAATGGTTAGTTGTTGGGATTAGAGGAGAAAGGCCGATGGTTCGAATCCAGTGCAGAACATAACATTTTGCACTACGAATGTGAGTTCAAAAACCACTCTAATTCTGCAGACACTTACTGTAATGCCCTTGGCAAATGTGACTTGAGGGAAAAAATATTCTGGCAGAACCGCTTGCTTGTTGAGATTTGGTTTTCTCCGCAAAAAATTCATGTACAGAGGTGAAGCAAAATTACAAAGTAAGCAAAACACAGACATTTCTCACAACGACAACAGCGTATGAAGAAAGCCTCCGCGCAATATTTATGCTCGGTACCCAATAAGTTATTAGGAGAACAATATTGGAGTGGCGTTTCAAATGAATTCAGAATCTTTCAAATGACTTCAATTAAACCGGATTCGAACCATCAATCTTTTGCCAACAACTAACCACAACTGCACCACCAACGTACGTAGCAGCGTTCTCAAACTCAAGGAGCGCCCCAGAACAGCATATTCGGACTTCCCATAACTCTCTTCAGAAGAGCGCTATGCAAAAGAGGAAAGCAGATTTGAAATCAGCGTTTGAAGCTGCTTCAGAAGATATGCATCTCATATCAAAAGGCCACGGCCATTGAAAATACTTCCCTTGTGAGTAAAAAATATTCTTCACCTCGGAAATGCCTCTCGAACTTTGCGTATGAAGTCGATGAAGGTTTCAGAGTATCCGTTTGCAACATCTAAGCATATATAGTCCAAAGATGGTATCTCTTTGCAGATAGACCGTAGCTGAAAAAACGACAAAATTCACAAGTTTTGTAACCGAAAATAGGCGTTCTGATTAATGGCTAGTGCATACTTAGTCGACTTTGTCTGTGTTACATACACGCTTATTCCCTGATCTGGAAAGAAGTTACCTTGTCAAAATCCTTATCGGAAATCCCTGAAGACACCGCAACATGTTGAAAAAAGTCCTCGTCTTCTTTGTTGTTCTCAAAGAAACCCTTCCATTGATCAAGCTGAAGTGCAGATGAGATAAAGTTTGGGGGTGGTCTCCGTAAATAATTGATTAAGCCGGACTTTCTCTTTCGCGTTATAGAGCATTCATTTATCTAACCTTTCCTTGTACGTATAATGATTAGTGGCAGGGTTACCTTTTCTCCGCAAGAAAATGATACTTTCTGATACTCATGTTCACTCTAAAAAATCACCAACCGTTTACTGGAGCACCAGGCGTGTAGGTTTTTGAGAAAGACAGTGAAAACAAAAAAAAATTTCTGGCATAGGTTTTTTGCTAAAGAGAAAAATGCCGGGATGCAAAAACTCACGGTATAGTGTTTATGTATTGTGGTAAATAGCTTGTGTTGAGCAAGAGCAGTGGCCATTTCAAATGTTCCTACCGTATCCATATTGGAGGCTACTACTGGTATACCATTGTAGGTCTTCTTCGAGTTTTTGAAGGTAAATCTGAATATTATAGACTAAAGTTTTACTTTCTTCATAGGCTACTCACTCTCGTGCGAGATCCACATCAGCTCTACTTTTTAACGTTGATCTCTTGGGGCGTAGAAGTACATCTTTGAAATCAAGTTTCGGGTCGAATTCGATCCGAGGCATTCTGAAATTTGAATTTTGTTAACAAAGCGCTTGACTCTTCATCGCTAGACCGAATAAAAATAATGGAAAATTTGTATTGCAAGGTCGATGCGGTAGCGGCGTATATTCGGAAGGAAAGAAAAAAGGTAATTTTTACAATTCATATACTAGTACATTCAGATGGAAGAAAAAAATTTCAAAGAAAGTTGCAACGTACGGCTACAATTAAGAAAAACAAATATATTCCTTAAAGAAAAGACGCAAAACGGCCGCTTATTGTCATACAGTCATTGAAAGCGAAGAAAAGAATGTAAGACTGAGCTTATGCCAATGAACAAACAGTTTTCGATCAAAAAGAGATGCAACCACGTATTTTTTTCAGCAGTAGTGTTTCGTATAATTACCTGGAAAAGATTAAGGGCAGTAAATGCCGGTTCTCGGCTCAATCAATTTCGACAATGTTTTTTGATAAAAAATTTAATATGTATTATAAGTATGATAAAAAATAATCAATATGTATTATAAGTACTTATTTGTTGGAAGACATATTCGATCATCCTAGACAATGTATAGGAAAGAATAATTCTTACAATCAATTCAGTAAGCACGAAAATCATAGGAAAAGACCATATGGCTTACTGAGCTGAGGATTTTGGGACAATAACATCAAACAATTTGATTCAAACAGGTGACGCCGCATTGCGTTTTTTGAGTAATGAGTTTCAAGATAAGACTCCTTCACTCACAAAGTAAATGCATTGTAAACGCCAACAAGCATGCAAAGACCAAAGATGAGTTATTTGTGGCGAGACTGCAACTATTTGACCATTGCGGTGCTCATTTGCTCGAAGTCTTATGTGCTGCAAATTTCCTTTTCGGTTAAGCAGGACGAAGGCTTAAGAAGGAACAGGATAGAGTCTAACCGCAGTTCAGCTGAGAGAGACTACTTGGCGCAGAGAGTGTGAAAAGGAGTTGCGTAATGGCATTATATAGGCCGGATTCGGAAAACATTCTCATAAAATGTTGGTATATTTACCATGTAAACAACCTACCATTTTTTCATGCTAATATGTATTCATTCTCGCATGGTTTATCAACAAACTAAAAGCATTCGTTCGGCAAAAATTCAGGTGGACGCAGATGAATGTTTGTCGTTAAAATGAGTATTTTGGAAAGTAATTATGAATAACGCATCAGTGTGCACTAAAGCATCGTAAAAACTATGCAACCAGCAGAACACTGGATAAAAATGTAGTCAGTAGCAAAGTATCGTGAAAAGTTTTATACCTACAATCAGACGATTTCAAATAATGTGACCATTTCCTCACTTTTGCTTCATAGAAAAATAGTTGATTTTTCTCACAATCATATGTTCACATCAATTTTCATTGTTACTATGTTTGCATTCCAAAGATTCCAAAAAAAGAAGCAGGCGGCTGTTCCATAAGACAGCAGTGCAATAGTTGAAAGAAAACGTGACTGGGTCATTTGTGTTATTTTTGTATCAAACTATCCATCATGTCAACTCCATATTGAGTACTGTCCGTTTTGATCTATAGAAAAAGGTACAAATACCAAACCAAAAAACAATCGGTACTCGACATATTTTCGAGCTCTTTATCGACCTTGCACACCAATCTTTTGATGATTATGGCAAATACGCTGAAATCATACCGATAAAAAATAGCAATAGCAAAAAATTTAAGTTTGCCACTCTATACTTAGGTGCTAAGTATAACATGAGTGCATCTATTTTTCAACTAGTACTAAATTTAAGAATTTGGTGGTCACTAAACGCTAACTGCTACGCCTCACTTTGCATGACAAGTTCGGAATTGCATTGAGGAAAGTAATAAAATATCTTTGAGTGAAAGTGTTCGCACAGGTTAAATGTAGAGATAAGAGTAGAGGCAGATGCAATCAACATTACAGGCCATCTCCTGTCTCGTTTTCTGAGCAGTCCAGGGATTTGAGTGAGAGATTATAAGAGAATGTCAACTGTCTCCGTAAACACATGCATTCACAACAGTTGCTCGGCGACAATCACTGAATTAGCATGCTTAAAATATCGATGAGATCACGTTTGAGCCGATGTTTTTTGTGTGTTTATCCTTATTGACAGACAATGACAGATAGTCAAAGGGTCATCTTATAAGACTCGGAAGTGAAAGAACCTAAATGTCGGGGAAATATATGACAGCGTGGTTATGACAGCTGTGCTTTCAGCAGTTTTACGTTGTAAGAAAAGATATAACCTTCAATCGTTTGCCAGTGGAAGAGCAACAAGTTGTCCCAACAAAGTGCCGACATAGTACATTCAGCATGTCACCAAACCACAGAGCTCAACATGTAAATCTTTTCTTCCTTTATTTTATCAAAATCCCAAATCTAGGAAGGTGGAGAGAGAGAAAGGTTGACTCACCGTCCATGGGGCTACGAATGTCTCAGCACAGCTATTTACTTCAAAATGATGGGAAGCAACGTAGCAAGTCAATGCACGGTGCACAAGTCGGAATCAAATTAAAAGAAATCCAGTTTGGCCGTTTTGGGTGATAATCATCGCAGCCGCCATGCAAAACTTATTTTAAATATGTTTCGTTATCCGCCAACAATTCCTACTCAGGCAATCGACGGCATACCTCCGGAGCGAAAGTGGGAGGGTGCCGGGGTTCGACCAGCGGGGGCTTGCCACTCGTGCTCCGGAGCCCTCCCATTTCACCCATTTTGGTGCTCCGGGGCTTTTCCAAAATCTGGCGCACCTCCAGAGCAGAGATTTGCGAGCCCCGGGGAGGGGTCCCATCCGCCTTCTTGTGACGTCACGGTGGACCCTCGGGCAAAGTGGCAAACCCCCGCTGGGCAGACCCCGGCACCCTCCCACTTTCGCTCCGAAGGTATGCCGTCGATGTCTGAGGAGGAGGATTTATGAACGCCTCTGCATGCATGTCATGTCATTCGCTAATCAAATCTCACTCATGAAAATTGTTAAAACGCAATTTTTTCAGAAGACATTTTTTGTTTTCAAGGATACAAAATCTATAGTGGGATTTTGAGAATCCAAGTCATAACTTTCCAGAAAATATGCGCCTCCACCTCGTTAGAACTGCATAATCATAGAGTTGAAATGCAAGCTTTGTTAGCGGTTTTATCTAAAAGGCTTCAGGGTAAGCGCGCTCAAAGTTCTAGGAGCAGTTCTAATCAGGAGGCAGGTTACCGTTCGAGTTCTATAAGACGGCCTGCGAATGTTTGCACCAGCTTCGATACATCTCGAGTTAAGCCGAAATTTAGAAGGTTTCAGATGCCCGAATTGAAAAAGTCCAAATCGTTTCTTTCAAACTTACCGGATCCCCTACTCGCTCCTGCATTTACATTCCCATTAGACATCCATGTATGCCGCTATATGCTGTTGCATCTGTTTTAGAATCTTAGAAAACTGAGCTTTTCAAACCTCTAAAAACCCAAACTTTGCTGTTCACGCGTAAGTAAATGTAGGCTGCATGTCTTCATAAATATGTATATCTGCGAAATTTCAGCTTCATACAAGCTAAAAGAAATATCGAATTGAGCTTTTTCTGCTAAGGTCTGCACAAAGCTGGAAATTTGTAACTGTACCTCTAGAGGCTTGTATATAGTATATACAGGGAGGGATAAAAGTCTGGGCGCCTAGTACATTTTCAGCTAAAATCAGAAGGAAAGCACTTACAAAGGAAGTCATTTAACTTAGGTCGGGCTTTTGAAATGAGACACATATTAGGTCGTTCCGAAAGTTCTTTCCGTTTTTTCAACCTATCTCAAAAACATATAGAATGAAGGTAGGGAAGCGCTTCAAGCACTATCCGACGCATTTTTTCTTCCTCTTTTCAACAGTCATTTTCCTTTGTCGCTTGCTCCTGTGGTCAGTGAGATAATGGCTGAAATTTCGAACCCATGGTTTTTACCATGTCCAACTTTGGCAATTTTTCACAATTTTCTTTTTTGACTTTTGGAGAAGCTTTAATAGCAGTTGGATAGAGTAAACAAAGTGCAATTTAATGGAACTTTCTGGCAATTTCAACTGGCTTCTCAATATTTTTTGAGACAACTTTTCCAGAAGTCTTCACTTTTTCGAAGTCACAAAACACACAAACGCTCCGAACATTAGCAAATCTTCGGATTTTGACACTATCAAAAGTCGTTTATGATTGTCCACTATTTTTACAAAGTAACTGAGTGTTTACCGCTTCGAAATACAAGATTTCCCGTTTTACGTGCACACCCTTAGGCGGGTTCAAAATCAAGGGTTATGGAAATTTTATCGTCAAAACACCCCACAACTTGGGAAGAAAAATACTCAGTAGAAAGAGGAGGAAAAGCTGCATCGAATGACACCATAGTTGTGCGCCGTTTTATGTTCTATGGTTCTTGCTATTACCAAAAGTGGAATTTGATAGCATCAGAAAAATAATTCTAAAAAAATTTTAGGGCTAGCAATAGACGCCAGAAAATTCCATTAAGTTGCACTTTGTTTACTCTATCCAACTGCTATTAAGACTTCTCCAAAAGTCAAAAAAGAAAATTGTGAAAAATTGCCAAAGCTGGACATGGTAAAAACCATGGGTTCGAAATTTCAGCCATTATCTCACTGACCACAAGAGCAAGCGACACAGAAATATAACTGTTGAAAAGAGGAAGAAAAAATGCGTCGGATAGTGCTTGAAATATCTCCCTACTTTCATTCAATGTGTTTTTATGATAGATTGAAAAAACGGAAAGAACTTTCGGAACGACCTAATATATTTAGAATCAGCTCGGAACGCTGATTCCAAATATGCTATCCTTAGCTGCGAAGCGTTTCTCTGAAGCGAGTTATGAGCTTTTTTAGTATGTGTCATTGACATACAATTGAATATGGAAAGAAGGTCTTTGGATGAAAATCTGCCCAAAAAGTGGTGGAAAATCAAAATAACATCAAATCAAATCATTTGGGTTTGATAGGGTATAATATGCATTTGAACCACTACCTGGATGACGATACCGTAGCATGCCTTAGTCGGTCAACACGCAAAATTTGCTCAGGAAAAAGCTCATAACTCGCTTCAGAGTAATGCTTCGCAGCTAAGAAAAGCAGATTTGAAATCAGCATTCCAAGCTGATTCCAACCATATGTGTCTCATTTCAGAAGCCCGACCTAAGTTAAGTGACTTCCCTTGTTAGAAACAAAAAAGTTTGGTGTACATATAAGCCGAACCTTCACAAATACAGCGCAACCTCATATTCTGAGATGGCCTCTTTTAGAAAGCAGTCCTTCGAAAGCTTAGCGAGTCTGTCGTGGTATGCAGGCAGTCGTGATTGAGTTCGTCCCACGCCTTCACGCTTCTTTCACTAAGCAAAGGTGCAGTATGATAGAGCAAGCTTTTGGCTACATTTACATTTACGAGAATTTTTTTGCAATATTTGGGAAAAATCTTGGAGTTCTAAGAAGGCAAGTGTACTCGCATACTAAATATTTGGATGCGATTGCTTGAACAGGAGAACGGAAAAATCGTGGTCTAAAAAGTACTGACGATGAGATTGCTCCGAAAGAATTCAAGTAAGTGCTTACATAGAAGACTTAAAAAAGATTGTAGCCTAAAAGTCAGTACAAACTCTTGAGTCCAATCTGACCTTTTTTGTATAAATTTTATCTATATCCCAAAAAGCACTTTCTAAGCGTCCTGGAAACTCTCCTCTCCACCTAGTTACTGCCTTCCAAGGACTGGTGAACAGCCTTGCCACATCCATGCGCGCATGCTGCGCGCCGAAGACGGCATGCCGCCAATGCAAAAAGCACGAAGGTTTTCTCCGACCACATACTAGTGGATTTCGGTAACTTTCTGCTAAGTCAACGCGAACTTTGTTTCCGAAAATTCCTGGAACCACCTCATGCCCGGCCCTTGAACGTAAGTACTGAGCAAGTACAAACTGCGCTGTACGACTAAGTTATACTTATGATGAAGGTTCAAGAAATGATGTCATATAATACAGTCATTTCGCTTCAAGTAGAAAATTTAGGAACTGGTAAGCTATGTTTTGTTAAAGGCTCCTTTTTATTGGACTGTAAGCCGTTTCGTTGCCTCAACTCGTACGACGAATGGGCCTCAGAAGTTAGTTGAGGTTCGAGCATAAATCAAAAGAGATTTTTGAATAGTAATAAAGAGAATCTAGTGGGCATCTACATTGCTCTCTCTATATTCAAAAGCAAGTTACTCGCATGAATTCATGCTGCACGTTGTTCACTGTAAGGGAAAACAGTTGTACTGCGCATGTTTACAACACGCCACGATCGGAGAAGCTGAGATCGAGCTGATATGGCGTGGAGCAATTCAAAGCAGCGAAGAGGAGGAAGAAGAAACAAAGACACGACCACGTCCGGAGCAGTACGCTTAAGCCACGACGGTTCCAGCTCTACCCGCTTTACACCTATATTCCACCAATTATTCCCTACCAAATTGATGTTCATATATTCGTGTACTTCTACTGATTACTCATTTCATAATGTGTCCTGCTGCTGCAAGTGAGGGCTCAATACTTACAGCGAGTGGTGTCATATGCGTAAGTGTATTTGACTTCTAGTTGATGCTCTGTAGATGCATCGATCGATTGTAAGTATAAGTATCGAGTTAGTAGGCCAGCAACAACCTTATGTCTTGAGCTTTTTGTTTTTTGTTTTAGATTAATGCACCGTTTTTTCTACATCCTTTCCTGATTTCAATGATTTGTCGTTGATATTTCTTTCAATGTCAACAAAGCAATTCAATAAGACTGTGTTAGGATTCGTTTAAGCTAACGATCCGCGTTGTCCGTTTCGTAACCGAGACTATCACCTTCGACACCTGCTTCAGCAACAGTCGTAGACATGAAGTTCTGAAAATTTGCGAAACATTTTGTGAAAACGTTCTAACACGCTTGGGAAAGGAAACATGCGGACATTTCACGGAAGGCAAGTTAAGGTGCCAAAGCACAAGCAAGAACAACGCACACATTTCAACGATTAAGAACGAGAGGACTTTACTATGGCAGAGAAACATGACTTTCAAACTACGAGATGGTAGACATAATATTCCGACAGCGTCTGCTAAATATCACCGACTGGGATGATAGGATATGTAGACTGCTTTGATCTCTTAATCTGCAACGAAACCTCGCAAGTACCCGAACTATATGACAATGGTGGCAAGAGGTAGACTCATTTAAGTAGGAGATATCCACCAGTTCAACTTATTTACGTAGGAGATATCCACCAGCTCAAACTATATGCCAAGCTATAGCTATATGCTCGAAGTTATCCAAATGGTTTGAGAGCTCAAAGCATTATGATTGTCATTCAAAAAGCGTGTGCCGCATTAGTGTCGATTTCAAATGACAACCTTCCGGAAACCTGACCAAACCCCATTGCCCAGCAATGCTATGAAGGCTCTGACGTTGCTGTAAGCGTGACCTACGGTATACGTTCCCATGAATGCTTTATCTCAACTTCATCTATTACGAACTGATGACGCCCGCGAAAAGAAAATGTCAACAAATATAAGAAAAAGAGATGGCAACAGATAATGGCACAATCATACTTTATTGATCATTTATTTGGCTCATAGTCAATCATTTATTTGAATATTTCATCATTTATTTGTACCGTGCGATGGAGTCCGCCCAAGTCTAAGGTAGTTCCACGACGTAAGGGATAAATGTGTTGGGCAATGTTCTGGTGCTAGCAAATGGTGCGTCGGCTACAAGGACAAGAAGAACACCGAAGAGTCACCGGTACGGTTTGGGATTTCCGCTTTCGCTTTGAATTTTTTCATCGCTATTCTATAGAGACGAAAAATTGTTTTGCATCATTATTCATGTAAACCAATTTAGTATTGTGATTCATTGCAACTGAGCTCTGAGTTTCTGAGTTAACTGCTAACGTTTTAATGAGTCCACCTTGATTATTCAATGGCAGACTTTCTCAAAAACTCCACTGAAGTCTATCGCACATCCACCTTGGTATTTCCTGTACGAAAATGGCAAGCCCCATGACGCTTAAGTCGCAGAAAGCATAGCGAACGCGTTATTGCAATAACTTAATACCAAATGTAGAGAAAGACAAGGAGCTAGCAAGCTGAGGTGCAACATCGCTGACAGAGCCTAACAATGCGCAGCAAAAACAAAAATTGAACTTGGTGAGTCAGTAAAAGACTCACTCACAACATTCACGGCTACCATTGATTCTCTGCTTGGTTCAATGACGAACAAGAAATGCACGCGCAAGAATACATAGACAAAGCGCATGCGAAATGGATCGCGAGCGTTCAATACTGAACGACGTAGAAGCTAAAATATAGTGCGCACGATTAAATGCATTCAGCAGCGGATAAAACTTCATTGGAGAGTCAAGTGTTGGCGAAGCCGAAACTTCCAGCTATTCGTTTACCGGTTTTCAAGGATAAGGCTGGCTTTGAGGATTTTCGGACTTATTGAAGCTAATGTAATATTCAGCCTTTAGTTGAATTGCAAAAAGCCAATTATTTGGTAAGCGATCTTCAAGGGAGGCGCGCGAAAATACAACGATATCCTGTGTTTGAAGTTGATTATGATCATGCGATCGAGCTTGATCAAAATGAGTATGGGATGACTTCAAAATTGTCAATCCTACAGCATCAGCTTGAAAGCGAAAGCAAAAGCAAAAGCAGAGAGTAATACAATTCAAACGCAAAGGAAAGAGGAAACTGCTGGAATATCTCAAACCGATAACGACAGCTCCAAAAAAAGCGTTGAATTAAAAGGCTCTTTTACATCTTAAAAAACACTTTCAAAATTCTTCCCACACAACGAAATCTTATAGCAGAAAATGGAGAGGTGGAAAACTGAAGAAATTTGGAACATCAGTGAGCTGAAAGAATTGGACAAACAAGCTACTCAACAGGATATAGAGGAATGGTGACAGAAGACCGAGCACACCCTCAGATAATAGCCGGGGGCAGGGGTCCGCAAACTCGCGCTTTTTGCAGGCGGTCAGCAGAATTTTGGGGCGTGTCCAAACCTTCAGCGGGCGGCACTTCCTTTACGGTCGCATATTCTGCCAGCGGGCAACAATACAGCATTTCCTGCCAGCGCTCCGCAAATAATTTCTTGTAGCTAGAGCTGGCTTAACTTTCAGCAAGAGCTAGACTCTTTTAACGCAGTTTCGGGCATACGCCGAGTAAAGATGAGACTCTACATGGCAGAGGTGTCATAGATGGTTTAATTACTCGAGTTTGGGGTACCTTCTTTAAGCGGAAGATACCCACGGGCTGTGCGGTCCTTCACAAAGGACCGTGCGGCCCACAATAATTTTGCATATTCTCGCGGAAAGTCCGCGAGAATGCGGCCACTTGGCCCAACTTATCCATAGAAAGACCACGACAGTTCTCCGAGCGTTCATTTAAAAATTGGCCAAATGATTCCAAATTTCTGTAAGCGGACCGCATGAAATCAGCGAACTATTTTTTCGGTGCCCGCTTGCTCAAAATTCGCATGGCCGCCTGCCCCCGGCAATTATTTGAACAAATTAATGAAATCCGAACAAGGGAACAGAAACATCAGAAGCCCAAAGCCACGCGTTGAGGTTTTGAGCAAGCGGTGTTAAGTGGCCCTTTCAACCAGCAGATGCCAAGCTGGTGATCAACAGTTTACACGAAGACGAAGAACCTTTTGTGGAGCCTACGAAGATGGTGAAAAAGTAGATTTAGACCAAAAAAAACAAGAACTTTGCCTCGAAATTTGCCAGATGGAGCAAGCAGTGAATGTAAAATATCGGTCGAAGAGTTAGAATGCAGACCAAGATGCGCTCCGCAAAGGATCCAGCAGAAGCTTATAGATCAAGGACACGAAAAGTTTGAAATGTGCCTTTAGCAAGACGGGGCGTTATTACTTCAGCCCAGAAGTTCAAGAAGTAGAGCCGTATGTGCATCCTTAGAGATCAAAGAAGATGTGATAATTGTTTGGAGATGTTGTGCCCGACCAACCGAGAGTGCTCAAGATGACCTACGCCATGTTTTTATTGCTGTAGAAACAGCCATCATTCTGCGATCTGTACACTCCCTAATGGAGCAAAATCGTCTAAGGAATTTTCGTTTACGCAAAAAATGTAGCCCATCGCGATCTGACAAGCTCAAGGCCCACAAGACGCGTTGAGCCTTTACTCCGACGAAGATTAAGGTGGGGCGGCATTATAGCGGCTGTAAGCGCGTTCTACAGTATACTTTTCCATGAATGCTCTATCTCAACTTCATCTATTATAGATTGATGACGCCCGCGAGAAGAGAATGTCAACAAGTATACAAGGAAGAGATGGCAACATGGCAGTGGTACAAGCAACTTCAACTTGACCCTAATCTGTTGTTGTTTTATTCATCCTTTATTCACTCTTTATCTGAGTCATAGTCATCCACTTGCTTTTGCCCAGTTGGAGGTGTCTTCACGACGTATGCAATAAAAGTTGATTGTTAAGCGATCTGGTCTAATGTTAGCAAACCCTAATAGGCGATGTAACCGCAGATTCACATCCAGGGCCCGGCACGAGTCCGTTTCTAGGCTTTTTGAAAACGAAATCCCCCCTGACTTTCGAAAATTTTACGAAGTCCCCTTTGATCCTTGCCCTACCCCCCCCCCCCACACCCTCCAACTGTGATTGGATCAACAATCTTCCGGGTCAAGCCGAGAAGCAAACAAAAGCATGTTGTAAAGGGTGTTCAAAAATTGTGACGATGACGCGACCGCGCGCGCACGCACGCCACTCATGGAAATGGCATTTTCTTGGTTTTCTCTAGTTGAATTGTTTTTTGCTCAAGTATGATAACGTTCAGATAAGTGGAAGTGACTGAGCTGAACGTTGAGGTGATGCCCTCTTTTATGAGCATTTTATGCTTCTGCGAGCGCAAAGTCCGCAGTAAAAACCGTCGTCACGATTTTATAAATGAACTTTATCAAACGTGAACAACTTTATCAAATCAACTTCATAATTCAATTTCGAAAAAACTCCAAGAAAGATTGCTTCGAAGGAAAAAAACATCATTAAAGATGGGATTATTTCCGGAGATGGAACCGACCGCCCAACACAGTGTGTTCATGATAGTACGCAAATTTGATCGGTGCTCTCTTAAACAAACAGTTTTTTTTTTTGAAAAAAGGATAACCTAACAGAAATACTCCCTTGCAAAACTTACTTGTACAGCTTCCTCCTCGGATGTTCTTTTGCACAGACGTGTCTCGACAAGAAAATGATATTATAGGTGGAGATGGGACGGTGAATGGATTCAGCCGATACAACTCGGATGTTAAGGCACACCAGTAATCCGAGCACACCTGAAACGAAAAATAAGATACTCAAACCATGCATTGAGATTCTATCAAATGCTACTGCCTTCCATCATATTCGCAAATGCCCACACGACAACCCAAAATTTTACATTCTCAGTCGGTTCAAAGTTTTATAGGAGACAAGAGCCAAAATTTGCCCCATCCCCAAAAGCACCCGAAATTTGCACAGTCCCTCTGATAAGTGTGGGGAAGACGCCGACGCTATGATCAGACTATGTAAAAAGATGGAAATGACATGGCGCACATGACAGACAAAGAGAAAAGATGACTAACCTTGAAGATTTCCACTCTTCGACTTGACGGCTGGAAGAAGTGTTCTATGGCGTACTTGTGATATTCCGTAACTTGAGGACAAGCTGGATCACAGTTCTGCAAGATAGTGCGATCTGAACAAGGCGCGAGAAATAAACTTGTGATGAAAGAAACTTGTGACCAAAGCAGCATCATCGTAAGCACGCCAACCACCGTGATTAATACAAGTATAACAGCACGACCAAGATAGGAGAAGTATAAATAAACAAAAAACAAAAGGCAGACGTGGGTTTGGTGAAATCCGTGTTACTGTGACTAAGCCACACAATGTTTTCCGCCAGACTTAGGTGTACAAGCAAAAGAGCAAAGGAATGTGAAAGGGACTGGTCTGCAGATTTCTGTCCAACTTTATAAAGATAAGTTGTTTTAAATCAAGTTAGTTTTATAAGTTGTTTTTGTGAGCCACTAAAGGAAAAAGAAACTCTTTTGAAAACCACATACCTCAGAAAGCGCAAAATGATCCCTCAAAAATGCCACGAGAATCGCGCCAGGCATGAAATAAATTTCTGATCTTGATCAATCCCTTTTTGGTAAGCTGCGCAAGGTCTGCCTTCTCAGCAAGCATACTTCCAATCTAAATAAAACGCCTTTATCGGCTGCTCACTCCAAAATGAAATTTCACCTACTTGGAGGTAGCACAGAACATGATACCAAACATTGCCATTTTGAATCCTACTTTAGAGAGCGAAACGTCAATATGGATTTTTCGACAAGAGTGAGCCAATCCTAGCGACCCGGCATCTCACAGCATAAGAACTGAAACTGATATGGTCACTTGCGGTTGATGACCTTGTATATCGTAGTTTGAGCTTTCAACTAACCATCGGTTTCGATTGTCTTGAGAAATCATTTAATTGCCAGCCAAAAACTGTGTTATTTCGTGTTTTCAGCTGCAGAAATTGAACCAGGTGGATTTCGATGACAGTACTGATAAGGAAAGCTACCTAACTTAGTTCGGCCTGCCGGCAAGGGACATACATATTCCGAATCAGCTTTGAACGCTGATTCCAAATATGTGCGAAGCGAGTTATGGGCTCTTTAATGTGCGGAATTGGCATACTACTGAAATGGAAAGACTGCATGTAGGTAAAAATCTGCACGAGAAAGGTTCTGAGATATCGAAATAACATCCAAATCAATCTTTACTCACTGAAGAGAAGCTTAACGCAAGAATATTAACACTAGCTGATACTGCCGTAATAAATCTTTCTTAAAGATCGAACTAAGCTAAGTATCTTCCCTTCTAAGTTCCAAAAGCGACAATTCAGCATGTAGGGAAAACAAGCTGGCAGGGGTATATGAATAGTGTGAGCAAAATGTGTCAGAAACATAAAAGAATAGCGAGATTACCCTAGCATGTTCTTGGCTTACAACAACACCAATAATTATCGCAAAACAAGAATAATAATAAATGTAAAACAACTGCAGTGAAACTCACTTCCGTGGGCAAATTAGGACGGAGGGCACTTTGGTTGATGAGTTGACTCTTATAAACTGACTCTTTCGTAGCGTCCACATACCATCTTTTACATTTGTATCTGAAGAAGTACATGTAAGAACCAATGGTTGGATCTTTTGCATATTCTTCTTCGCGAAGCTTCGCTGAGTTGTAGTCCATCATATCTCCTGCAAAAGCTCGACTAAAGAGTAGGTCTCGGAGACGACAATACATGCAGCGAAATGAAGCTAAAATTACAAACCTTTGTACTCAATAACAAAGTCATTTTCACAAATGATTTGGCAGCTCAAGTGCCACCTCCTTTCCTTTCGTTATTAGACTTCAAGGAGCGGCTCATTGGTCAAATTGTGATGGCATCGCGCAAAGCATACTTCTTTTCTTCCTAAATGTTTTACCTGAGCAAACCATAATGTTGATGATTTTAGATAACTAATGAGGAAATTATCCTTCGCCAACCTCCAACTGTTTGCCTGTTTTTCGGGAACTTTGGAGAACAAGGAAGAAGTCCGTGATCTTGTGATTCGAGACATCTTGCACAGCTTTCCTTCTAAACGTGATAGAGATTAGTATTTAGCAAGTTGTTGAGCGTTTCGATAAAGATGCTATACATGCTAGAATTTTAGCAAACATCACAGATCCCCGCCAAACTTCTTAGAAACTTTGTGCAAATTCAACACCCTAACACCTGCATTATTGTATCATACCCGCCGAATTTGCGTCGCTGTCTACAGTATAGGCCAAGGAATAAGGTACAAGTCGAAAAAGGTGTACGTTTTGAGTAGGAAGACACCATACAAATTGCGGGCAACTATGGACGTAATCTAGTTGTAAACGGCCAAAAATACACATAGCCAAAAGCAAGTCGATCAACTGTTCTTTTGCTGCATGAGGTCAAAGAGGACCGCTCTACCACAATTACCCTTTTAATCTATTTTGTTAGCCTTATTCTGCACTTCAACAAGCACTCCTACCCAACGCCTTACAAAATAACCAGGATATATAGTAAAAATGTGCTAAATAAAGGAATACAGCAGAGGTATAAACAGAACAAAATGTAACCAACGGGCTATTCCTCCGAGTCTGTACAACAGCTGTTCTTGCATCGATGACATTCTGCGACTGTATTTCTTTCGCCATGGGTTTTTTACTCTCATGCGTTTCCGTCAGAGAAACAAGCGAACTCCTCTTCTTTCGACGACATCTTGAGCAATAACCTTCCCGAGCATCCCTTCCTAGAAACATAACCACTTGTCGAACATGAAACTGTCTGAATTCAAACTAATCGAGAATATTTATGAAGGCAAATCAAAGCGCTATAGGTATTTAAACAACAAAAAGCTTGAACTAGCAGGAAGAACAAGAACAGAGAACGATTAGAACAGAGGAAATACTCAATGTTTGTGGCAAAGCGACCAAGCGATCGAAATTTCGCTCAGAGCAACGCGGATACGGCGGTGGAGCGCGATATCTAACATAACGATTTTCGGAAAAAAGGTGATAAAAAACGACGGACAGGGGGTAATATGAAAATGTTTCTATGCTCAGGGATAGATTTTTGACCGGGGCATCCGTCCATGCTGAAATGATCCAAAACTTATGTGAAGTGACGAAAATATATGCTCCAGACGATCTCAGATCGTCTGGTGGCCGTCTGGAGACGATCTAATTTTGGAAAAAGTATTACTTCACATAAGTTTTCAAATATTTTTACATATTTCTTCCGCAAATAATTTTCTATATGTACGTTGCAATTTTGGTGTCATATGATTCTGTGTGCGCTGTAAACAAGCGATTTGTTTATTTTGGCCTTGCTTTCAAATCGCGCGCACTTTCCGCCATACACGATAGAGCATGTCAATCGTGTGATAACCTGTCCGAAAACCTTGTGTTCGTCTAGATGGTCTATCTTCGTTTATCTTTGAAATACAGGAGGAAGTGAAGGAATTATCATAACTTATAATAGCTGGGTCCTTACGTTTTTTGTGTTGTGTCTGTCTGTCTGTCTGAAACAAATTTGCAAGTTGCAATTTGAGTACTTGAGACTATGGTCTATCCTGGATTCCAGCCTTAGAGTAGATCTCTTGGAGTACTCCTTAAGGCTTTCAAATAAGGACTTTTAGGTGTTGGAGTTGGTTAGTGGAGAGTTAGCGATGATCACTGCTTGGAAGCACATCTACAAAAGTGCCTTAGAGATCGAATATCCTTAGAGATAGGAGACTATGGGTCTAGACTCTAACTTAGAGGTAATTTCTTGGTCATTTTCATTGCTTCTGCTTGTTGCATGCACTTTTTGGTGCTTTTGTCACTACTCACGTTCTTCGTCGAGTTTTCCTTGTGTAATGTGTGCTCGAGTCTGTTTAGGTTTCAAAGCCAATTGTACCATTCTTGGTAAAGGTTGTGTCGATCCTCAATTGACAAGCATCCAGATCCAGGAGAAAATTACCGTAAAACCTACTAATTTTCCTAAAAACTGAGTTGATCTCTCGATCACTTGTGCACCATAATCATGTTTCTCTCAAATTCTTGTTTACGCCATCTCAGGAACGACTCTCTCTATGTTCCTTTGAAGGCTGCTCCGCTACCACATGAGAAGTCTATAAGAGGAGGGCATGTAGATGATACGACTTTGACAGAATTTAAGTGCTACGTTTCAGCATCGTATCTTTGTGTACTGCTCACTCATACCTTTTGCAGAGCAAAGCTGTTGGCTGTTTACGAAGAGAGTCTGCCCTCTCATCGAGGATCTTAGTGGTACAGAAAGAGCACGGAAAATATCACTGAACTTGTTGAGAGGGTCAGTGGTAAAAAAACCCTAAAAATCTTGAAAAAGATTTTGAAATTTTCTGGGCTTGGTCTTTTGGTCCAGGTAGAGCCAAAGCTAAAATTGTCATTCCTAACTGTTATAGAAAACCTATATGGCAGCAGTGAGTGACTTGCAAATCAGTTTCTACCCTCCTCAAGCTTTACGAATCCGGGCAGATTTGCACCACAATATCTCGCTAGTGAAGCATGTACAAAAAATTTTTTTTCCGGGGCTCCGCCCCGGACCCCGCAAAAACGAAGTCCCCTTTGCTTTTTGCTCCAAAAACGAAGTCCAGCCTGCTTCCAGACGATCTGTGCCGGGCCCTGTTCACATCCCGCAATACCGTTTATGTTCGTAAACATCAAAGGACAATTTATTGCATTAGTGTACTCTCATTGTAAGCTGGAGCAGACAATTCATTGTTATCACCTTAAATGGTAAAAGAATAGCATATGAATACATCTTTGTAATCAGGTCCTACAAAAATAACGACGTATCGAATCATTCGCCTCACTCTTCAGTTCGGGATGATAAAAGTAAAAGTAGTAGTACTACTATTTACTAAAACATTCAATCGTTGATTCAGATTTCCTCAACGATCCAAGACATTTGAGCGTGATATTGACAAGTGTCGTCAAGATTAATTCGTACTGAGAAACACTACGAACCGTTGGTATAATTACCCTCTCAACGGACAGTCTTACGATGTATCGTGGCTTACATTCGCAAGCCGCAGATCTACAGTCTCTATCGCGACTTCACAGTGCGAGCTGCAAGATTTACAGTTTCCCAAGTAGTTTTATCTTCTCAATGAATTTGTTACGGAAATGCACGACATCAAGGCGGAACATCAACATTAAGAAGATGCCGTCGCTAAGCTCAACACATGCCATCTGACTCCCGAGCCTCCATATGGAAGGAATTGTTCAACTTCGTTTTCCATTCCGTTTTCCACTTATGCAAAAAGTGTCATCCCTATAATTAGCGCCTTTTTGGGAGCTCTTTCGAGCATCGTTTTCCGACCAAGTTCGAAATACATCAGCACGTTCTTCAAAGTTGGCCAAAAAGGCGAAAAAATCTAGACAAGATAATCAGGGAAATCAAAGGCATTAGTTTTTATGATGTGATCACTGTTTTGATTGATGTAATCGTATCTGTTACTTTCTCCCAAACGAGGGTTTATACGCAAGTTTGAGGCGCTGGTACGATAAAAGGTGCGTGTTTCTGGTGTTACACAACAGCGAAATTCCATCAATGTACCAATCAGGAGCTGAACCCGGGTCTGTATCATAGGAGGGTACAGTGATACCGCTACACCATTGAAATGACCAAATGAAGGCGAAGACGTGCTACAGATACTCGATGACTTAGTGGAAGACGAAGAAGAAGCAGAAGAACAGAATGAGAGAAGGAAACGAAAGATTCGCACTCAATCTCTAAAGGCAGCAGCCAATAAGTGTTACGCATGCTCATCGAAGAATTGGAAGAGCGCTCGACCTGCGCCTCACGGCGCATTCAATACTGAATCATCCACCGCGAAAGAGAAAGACATTTGCGCTGCGCCTTCTGTGACGCCGCCGGCGAGCACTACTCGGACTCCTGCCCTCAGGTCCAGGACGTGGAAATAAGGAGGCGTATTGCGGACTCGGCGCGACGCTGCTACATGTGCTTTGAGGTCCTTCTAATCGTATGCCCTGGGAGCAGGAGGTGCAGGAAATAGGCCAATTAGTGCTACTATGCCGAACCTATGAACATCATTCTGTGGTGAATTCCCAAAAAGGAGCGATTTCATCCGCTTGGAACGCGCACGGGAAGCCCTCCGCTCCGCTGAAAACAAACTCGAGAGGCTCCGCGAGGAACTGCGAATGTTCACGGATAACTGAGGTGGGGCGGGAGTATCGCGGTTACAAGCGCGATTTCTTCAGGAAATCTTCATGCACTCTGTTTTTCATAATTTGCGTTATCTAGTAAACTTATCATTACAGGAGGCAGCGTCGAGATGATGCAGAAAGAAAACAAGTATAAATTGCAACCGTCAAGCAGCAAAGATTCTTCGTGGCCAAGATTGGATTCGTCTTTTTGCAACATGCTCACCTTTCGTCATTATATTTATTCATATTTTTGCCCGCAGTCTTTATACGCGCATTTTTGCTGATTTAACTCTGCTTTCATAGGTTTAGCGCCTAGGTAAATTTGCTGGTGGTCAGCTTATTTACGCATCATATTTTCATTCAAGAAATAAAACAATCGCGGTTTAATTACTCAGATTTGGGGTTATCTCCAACTGCAATAAACTGTTCGCTTCGGTTGGTCTGGTATGTACGAGTGAACCACCGAAGGTCTTCTTCCATGGTATAAGACAGCCCCTTCGAAAGCTGGCCCAAGCTCGTCAAGCGCTAAAACGAGAACGAGCAACGACCAGACTGGAAGAAGATTTTCCATATACATATATCCAAACCGCTAAGGTGTGACAGTATTGGGGCTTACATGCAAAATTACAGTCCTTTTTCACGCTGTGTTGTTTTTCCAAGCTTTTGCAGAATGTAGGTAGAGGAGGTAGATGAAGAGAGTGAAACATTAGCTGAGAAAACATCCGAAGTCTAAATGGTGACGACAGGACCACACCACCACCCCATTTTAATTGAAAAAGAGGAGGGATTCGACTATGAAGGTGATGAGGAGGAAGAGGAAACCTTGATGAAGTTCGGATCAGACAACTATGGTAAGAAATACAGCAATCGCGTCAAGCTTTTTCTGACTTGGAACTAATCATCAGAAAGCTGGAAGCTCGCCCAACTTGCCCACTAACAAGACTCTATCATGGGAGAACCGTCCGGGAGTAAGAGCGCTTTATGAGGTGCGCTTTTTGCAGACCGAAGGGCGCCCATTGCTCGGACTCGTGTCCGGTAATCCCGAACAGGGCTGGCCGCAGGAAGTACCTGACAGAACGCAGAAAATGCAAAATATGCTTGAAATTATTCTGTCCGGGGGAAGGCAATGGTGCAAATAGGTTACTCTTTGTTTTCATTGTCGCAGATACGGCCACCACTCGTCCCTCTGCGAGCTTCCAGAGGTGGGCCAACCTATTTCTGGAGAGCTGACGCGCGCTAGCCAAACGCTTGAGCGAGAACGAGCACGACTACATAGATTAAAGGAAGAGCTCGATATTAACCTAAATCACTAGTCAAGGTGGGGTGGCAGTATCGCGGCTATGAAGTGCCAGCTGCAAGTTACAGGCTCATTTTCCCAAGCGGTGTTATTGTCTAAGTTGATCTTTTATAGCAACAAATGCGCCAACAACAAGCAACACGACGTGAAGCGATGGTTGGAGCAAGATCAGAGCAATAGCGTTGAAGCCATTGTAAGGTTGTAATTCTTCACATAATCCTTCTTATTTCTTTGATAAACGATTGCGCCTGTAGTTGATAACTTACGCCTTTTTGTGTTGCCGGAAAAAACAGAAATCTTACCTTTTGTGCGCCGGACTAAAACTTCTCAGGGCTAAGCTTTTGGTGCGCCTTTTGTGAGTGCACAAACCTTAGAGTAGACTTTAAAGCCCAAATTTTGAAAGTGCGTCAAAAAATAGTTTAATCACTTACTAGTGTAATGGAACTGTATTGATATTTCATCGTTATATTTTGCTATCAAGTTATTTGTGAGATGGGATTTTTAACCCAAGTTTGAGATATCGCCGATAAAGTGCTTGGTTGTGTTGGTTTGGTCAACAGCAAGAACCATCGATCTCTCTAACGAATCCCCCCCCCCGGTATGTGCGACCAAGGAGAAACGAACGATGTCGAGGGCGAAAAGTCAGCTCAACGTCTTTTATATTCACCGAATAGCCATCGGTTCTGGTAGTCTCATTATAATTTTGTCTTTGAACAGGATCAAGTTGAATTTCACCGCTCATCTTTCATGACTTTTGTGCATGACAAGCAGACACACAGATTTTCTCTTTCATAATAGAGATTACTACGCTTGCTAATGTGTTACTGGAATGATAGCTTATCAACTCTCATCTTCCTGAGATTTTTCTGCATGGTTCTGTCTTTTTGCTGCTTTATACCGCCCACAAGTGCATCCACGATCTAACTTTATAACACTTTTTCGGTTTTTGAGCATTAAATGAGGATGAAAATTTAATATGCGCACCGTTTTGGGAGTCAACACGGGAGTAGAGGGGGGGGGCTGCGCAGTTTCGCAAGAGCATGGCGATTTTGCGGTTGCCTAGGTAGCAGAAACCCTGAAAGACTGGTATGGAAGTTGAGAGCATGGAGTGACAATGGAGCTACGAGACGATTTAAGCTCATCCCTGGTATGGTATTTTCTCTGTTGTGACCGGTACTCCTCATTCTGTCGTAAAGTATTAGTAAGAAAATTAGTAACGCGTATTGTGATTGGGTATTGTGATAGGAAACGAATGCGCCGAAGGGAGTAGACGGAGTGCTCAACGGCAGTGCACGTACACCTTAGGCAGTGAAATCGTAGGAAGTTGCCTAGCAAAGAGTGCTGAACCCACCACGTCTCACTCCCCTCCCCCCCCCCCCTCCCTTCCCTCTCCCTAATGTTTACGACATTTGAGGGGGTCAGCTAAGTTAACGTCAGTCTGCCTATGTTGGCCGGCCGGCTGGCGTCTCGTATCTTGTATATCGCTCGTAATTTGTAAAAAAAAATTGGCGGCCGCTGCCTAACTTTTCCAGAATTTGTCGAAATACCCTCATCTCAATTTAAATTCTCGATTCAATTCAAGTTCTGTATGTACCATTCAACAGCATTGCAAGGCGCATCTTCCGGCCTACGCTGAGTATACACAGTAGGATCTGTTTGCAACTTCTCCTACTATGCTACCTCACTGTTCTTCGCAAGAGTGGCAAATCAAGAGTCCAAACAGATCAGAGCAGATGACCTTTAGCCTAAACTTATCGTACCTCAACGGTTTGCCACCAGCGCAGTTAATGGCCGTCTCGGCGAAGAAAAGTCAAATAGCAGCTAGGAGACGTTGCAGCAGATGAATGAACTTTTGTAAGCAGCAAATCGAACAAAAGCTCTGGACAAAATTTTACACATGTCCGTGCAGAATGAGCTCTCAAATATCTACCGTATTTCTGCAGTGTTAACAGAATGTGGCCTCTGGAATCAACACACTGAATAATCTACACGAAAATTTCAAGAAAAATACCTATATCCCATGACTACACACATCTGTATACTGGAAGATGCGCCTCGACGAGCTGAGTCGAATGGTACCCTTGAGTGTAGAATTCATAGACTTTGAATTGAGATAAGGGATTTCGACGAATTCTGAAGAAGTTAGGCGGCGGCCGCCGCCTGAGTTAAGCGGCCGTCGCCAAATTTTTCACGAATTACGAGCGGTATTGTAAGGGTGGCACGCAATCACTATCTCTTCTTCGAAAAAATTTTAGTCTTTGCAGCCTACATGCAGAGAAAGGGAGAGAGGGACACTTGAGATGCCAAATCTTCAACTTGTCATTTTTGATACTATAAAGGCTTCTCAGAACTTTTGAAATCTTTGTTACCATAAAACCTTGAAGTAGCCTAGGACACTCCGTGCCTTTGTAAATTCCCCCGCTCTTCCCACTACCACTACCCCGTTCTCAGACCGGCCTCCTCCCCCGCTCTCCTACCCCCGCCCTCCCGCGAGAATATTTCGTAAAATTTCCAAATGTTACTTGCGCGAGTTAGAAAACATGCAGTTGGCTTGTTTATACTTGCAATTAATTGAAGTAATTTTCAAAAATCTTTAAACATTTCAATCGGCTCTATCAAAAATGTTGCGGAGACGTGGTTGCTCCCTGCCCTCTTTTTCTGGAATTTCGAGGTTACGGGCCCGCAAAATCTTCATCCCAAAAAGCTTTCGGAGTGCGTGGCTGATGCCAAGCACCTCAATCTAGAATTTTTGTCGCTTCCCCCCCCCCCCCACGCTTCCCTTCCCCGAGGAAGTCCTGTTTACGCCACTGATCGGTATGCAATCCAGAGATTGTCAAAACCAACCGCCTCAAAAAGTCACGCTCAAACTCTGACATCTTCATATATGTGGAGAAGTAGTACTCCACCGCAATTAAGAATAATATGTTGATACATCAACTGAGATCGTATAAGTGAAAAACGAAGGCAAGTTTTTGAAATCCGGAAAGGAAAGAGAGCTGGCAGTGTTTGGATCAACGAAAATGAGCGTATGAAACAACAAGCAACAGCAAAAAGACTCCGATTGAAAGAACGAAGGACACATCGTCAGGTTGAAAGAAGTCAAAAACAAAGATCAACATAATTCAGCAACAATTCGAACACCGAACAAAGGACCGTAGACTTTGCATGAAGACATACTTATGAGGATATAGTATGAAAGAGCTTGTGGCGGATTGTGTAAGAGCTATTGACCAGTAGCCAACCACAGTGCTAAGAATCTACTTATATACATCACAAAAGATAAAGTAAAAAAAGCAGAGCTAGCACTCCTTTTGTGCTTCTACTGCAACAAATTTCTAGCATTGAAAACAGCGCTAGATTTTGAGGAAATGCACGCAGGCACCTCGGACTGCCCAGCAAAACTGGGGCCAGTCACTTTTTCTCCAAGTCTCCACATTCACTTCTTCATCTCCTATTTTCTGTGCAACTCGAATTTCTGTTCCAGCATCGCCAAAAACAACCATTCGTCCCTAAATGCTGTGATAAAATGAGCACGATAAGCCCAGACCTTATTGTGTTGTTTTTGAAACATCATAATAAGAACAACGAAATAAAAATAATCTTGAAAATTTGCTCCCGTCCCTCAAGTTCATCTTAAACTTTGTAGAATCAAAGCAAAAAGTTTAGGTAAAGAACGAAGAGTTCAAATAAATAATAAGTTAGCTTTTGTCAAATTTTTTCATCGTTCATCTACATGTTATTATTTCCACGCAGAATTGATTTAACTTGCATTCATTTTACTTATCAGTGCTGTACACAAAAAAATTTTTTGGCCAGAAAAATAGGCTAGGAAAGTAGAACAACTATACACAGCAGCATGATTGGACAAATTCTGTTATTATTTTGAGCATTGAAAAAAATCATGCCAGCTTGAGATAAACTTGAACTTTCACATGATTATCAGTTATAGGAACAGCTATAAAATAATAAATATGTTGAGTTATACAAATGCAATAATGCTGCTAAGCGTGGTAAAAATGGCAACTTACACTCACATTTTTTCTGTTCGACTCAAAACAATATTCACCGCAACGCCGTGAATTGAAGGTGAATGTCAGGTCAGAATCTGTGGCAATCTAAGAACATCCTTGATTTGACTAGGCTTTAACACTTGTAAGAATCTAACCTGCAAAAGTGCAGCAATGCTGGCACCATCGCTCAGTTGGAAGTCACTTCCAGTAGGACATATGAGACCACTTGTAGACGATGAAGAACCATCTTCTTCCTTCTTGAAAGGACTCATAACTCACAGTAACGAACTTCAAGGCTAGTCAAGGATGAAAACTCACGAGACCCTCATTGAGCTTTGTCAAAAATAAAGATTCCGAAAAGGAGAAACCATCGTTTTCTTGTGAGCCTATCGTCTCCTGCTAATAAAGAATCTGCTCATTTACTCGAAGTTAGGTTTCAAACGAGGAAAACCTCAGGTTGCACGCACTTCTCCTGAAGACGCTGACATGCTAGTGGCTTGTTGGATGAGTGATGTCAAGAAGTCATCTTGAGCCGATACTGCAAATGTGAAGAGCATGAGCTGTAGCCAAATTTATAGCGTAACGAGCTGAGAATTGAATTTGATAGAAATTTATTTAGGGGAAGAAGTTAAAGCTGCGAGCTTGCAAAAGTCTCATAAAAAATCTCGGGATGAACAGCTTAACTTACCTCATTTACTATAAAAAAATCTCTTTTGCCAACCCCGTCCCGGAAAAAATTTCTGGGATTCCGCAGATGTGCAGTCATACCGTTCAAGCAAAACAGACTCACGTCCGAGTTTTACATCAGCGGTGCCAAAAGGATTGAATGTTTGCATTTGATGTCGTTGGTTTGTCAGCGCTTTCAACAACGCATCTTCTGACTGAAAAATGGTATTGAAATAGGCAAAACTCATCATGAACTCCGTGAACAAACCTTTCGTGATCGAGGGGCATAATTTGCAGGTGCTTGCGAGTTGATTTTTTCCTCACAGATTGCCCATAATCCGCCAGGGCCTGAAGAAATCACCTTGTTAAAATTTCTTATATCCAAATTTTTCCTTGATCACCTGTATCATGCTTTCGCTTCAAGTGAAATTTCATCGTAGTGGGACTGCGATCGTTTGTTACCCAGTGACAGAATCGACATCGCACCCCAGCAAGGCCATGACCTCTCAAATCTGTGAAGAACTCCCATACCTGAAAAAAATCCTCGCACTTCATTGTCAGTAAATGTCATTCGACAGGGGGAGAAAGTTTTCGAATCAGGTGGTACGTGCTTCTTTGACCAACAAAACTTGCCGCCCCCTTTATTCAAAGGCAGCGTCCAGGCAGATCTGGACCTATGGGGATTTTACGTGGAAAGTACTTTTGGGGCCCTAACTAAGGCATTGTTCAAGCGGCAGCGCAGGTAGTGCTCTAACGGCTGAGATATTCCGCTCGAAACTGGACCCCGCGATCGTATTCGCATGGACTCATGGCAGTTTCGCGCCAGGATCCACGCTTTGCGCCATGAATCCATGCGAAATACGATCTTGGGGTCCAGTTTCGAGGGGAATATCTCAGCCGTTAGAGCACTACCTGAGCTGCCGGTTGGGCATTGGCTTAGTTAGGACCCCAAAATTACTATCCACGTGAGATCCCCATGTGTCCAGGCTTGCCTGAGTTTGCTATGAGTTTTTTTTTTCAATTTTTTATAACCATATCCCTTCGCGCTACGTATCCGGTCAATTCTTCGTTACTCAATAGACTAAAATTTCAGTAAAATCTCCACAAAGAATCTTTCAAAAAAAAGTGCGTGACTACAATCACGCACTCCGGAAGAGTTTTTTTTTGGGGGGGGCCGCCCATTGCTTGTGGGTGTCAATTGAAATTCGCCGTAGGGCTGCGTTACAGTGACCCGAGCGAGGGGCAGCATGGCCGCAGGAAATGCTCCATAGGAGATGTTACGAGACTACCTTATTATAATGAATAGAAAGTACACATTTCGTGGTCAGGGGACATGGTAAATTCTGTACTTCCCTTCGCTATCCTCCTTTATTCTCACAAAAACTCCCATAAAATACTAAAAATTGATATCAAAGCGTTGAAAACCTTTGCAAAAGATAGAACAGTATGCCTTGCAAGTGTGCTAATCAAGTTTTCTGCGGACCTTTTATTGCCAGCCTGTCGCGCGCTGCATCTGCATAATTGACAGTCACAAGTAATGGGATACACCCTTTTGGGGCTACTTCTGGCGGCCCCTACCCCGGAACTTTAGGAAGTTGAGGCGGCGGCAGCCACGCTCGCAAAAATTTTTTTTCAAGGCTGGTTTTTCAATAGATTAAATGTTTTAGTCATTACAGATATAAACAAATCATTTGCATATTTTCAGCTCAAGTGACTTTCAAAAATTTCGCGACCTATCCTCGGGGGGGGGGGGGAGAGAGAGAGTAGGCCTTCTCTGTGCGCTACATCGGATCTAATTTCTTATTAGTACCTTTAGCCCTTTTGCTGTATGAACATTTTTCGGTTTCCGGCTGAGGCATCGTACAGTCTTTCCTTTACCCTTTGCGGGAAAACGATTTCCAACTTGACATCTGCCACCCCAGTGCAGAGCCCCAGAGTGATCGCCTTTTGTTCAAAATTAAAACAAGAGTTGTAGTTTTCTTAACCTTTCCTAAAAACTCAATGACGGATATTGAGCAGCTTATGAAGCAAGGAGAAAAAGTGGACACTTCTACTAAAGTTTCCTGGGAACATTGCGCTGTTTACTTGGTACTGGTTTCTGTTCGAATGAACTCTATTCCACATCAAGCTTCTGCAGAATTGGTTGAACAGATATTGAATCGGATTTCAAAGAATAAATTTTGTAAAAGCTGAGCATACAAATCCACGTATTCTGCCAGAGCAAAATAATTAATCGATGATATTAGCCGTTGTATATTTCAGTGTTCGCAGACAGAATAATGAAGCCAACAACCCATAATCCGCCTCATTAATATTGAAATTTAGGATTTAGAACTGGAATTTGAATTTTGTAGGAACAATCATCTTCTACCCCAAGTCATGAAAACTTCATTATAAAATCGACAGAATATTCGGGACCGAAACTTTGTAGATCACTGGGTACCACTACTAAAACTGTCAAAAACTCAAAAAAATTGGTTCCAAGAGCATGATCGAAATGACATTCAGTCTCCCATATTTATGAGACACTGTATGGAATTTTTAAGCACAGATAAGAGGAAAGAGAAGTGCATCGAACAATTTCGCACACTTAGTTGCTGCCGTGCACTTCTGCATGTCTATTAAATTTGGATCAAAAATCGATAAATTTTTCGAAAGGATATAATATGAATATTGAGTGCAGAAAATCTGCAATACATCATCTGAAACATACTAAAACTTCAACTCACACAGGGAGAAGTACTAGAGTTTTTCTAGTAGCTGTAAACCGAATTTCGGAAAATTTTGGGCAATCGATGTCATTCAGAATTTGGTATTTATTGCAATTGTATTTGCGTCATTATTCATTGGTTGCTGAGCCATAACCTCTGATCCCAGAGGGCTATTTTTGAAAAGGGTTTTTAGTGAATTTGACAGCATACCCCTACTGAAACACTACACTACATACTATTTCATCAACTGCAAGCTTCAGCCGCTGCTACCCACCTTACAAAAATGAAGGTCGAAGTTTTCTCGTAATTCAAAATTGACTCTGCAATATTTCTCAAGCGGAGCTAATTTGCACTGATGAGCGTGTCTCTATCTGTAGGAAATCTGAGTAGTTAGGTTGAGTAGCCTTTCAAGCCTTTCAAGCTTTTTTCTAACATCATGTTTAGAAATGTCTGGGCGTTCGCTTTATGGTAGCCCTGATTTATGGCAGTAATTCCGAGATCAATTTTCCCATTATGCGCACATTACCTTTGTGATAACGCTGATTTGTTTCTGGTGTTCATGTATATGTTCTGCCGTTCATTCATTAATGGGTAAAGTGTGCTCTTTTTTAACCCACCAATAAGAACATGTACCGGTAATCAAACCCATTTTTATAAACTTCGTCTAATCGCTTTAATTGTAAAAAAGAAACATCCAGCTGCTCTTGTCCACAGATATGCACGACATCTGCATTTCCCACGAACCCTTTACTGCTGATCATTTTGGAAAAATCCATTTCAAAGCTATTAGATACCAAAGCTATGTTTTGGTCATTCACCCCAAATAGATCAAACAAATTCGGGTGAGTTGTTTAAGGAAGAAAGGAAAAGATTGACACTTTTTCAAGCTTGCTTTTTTTGAAAGACTGGAAGAAGACGTTCTGAGCTTTGAATAAGACCTTACAAGCATCTTTCTGTAATTATCCCCTCTAGATTATTACTCGATCCCTGGCTTAGATTAAAAGAGTTGGAAGAGTCTAGAGTTTCCCATTCTAGCATATAAAAAAAACTACAAGGTCAAAAGGAGCCGTGTTTTCTGCACTGGTGTTCGTTAATTCACAATCTATGCAGTTTCCGTGGTACGATGTTTTGATCTAAAATTCAGCGGGATTGGCATCATGGATACTCTTTTTACAGAGAGGTTGTGAGAGAATGCAGCGTTCCCCGAGAGTTTCTGTATCATTATTACTTCTATTGCGGCAATAAGTTGAATAAAGAAGGCATGCCTGAAAACGCATACAAATCGGCATCGGGACTAACTATTAAATGGAATTTGAACGAAAATTGGAAAAAATTGGAACTAACTATTACATGGAATTTGTTACACTTTCTTCGTCTTCTTTAAAAACTCTGAAAAGTGCAGGAAAGATTCATTTTTTGGCATAAGAAGAGATGAAAGGCCATCATGCATTGGCACTGATTTTCCCCTGGCTAACATGGGTTACAATATTTGAAGGCATTAACGCACTAACCTACATTTTTTTTCGTTGCTATTTCATCTTTTTAGGTTTTTTTAGGACCTTTAGAAGCACTAATAGTATTGCCCGTTTACTGTATTGAGATCAGTCTTAATACAGGTTGAAATTTACGAAAACTAACTCGGTAAAACTGGTAAAATTTCAAAAATCTCAAAAGTTGGGTTTTTCATACGTGACATGAATATCGAAGATCCGCCCTCCACATAATTTGAAATGAAGAGAAACCTCATGAGGAACCTATGAGAGTTTCCCCTTAAGTGAAACAAACTCATGTAACCTAATGTAACCTAACGACCTAATGTCACCGAAGCACGGAGTCGTACGAAAATCCTCAGACTAAACGAATAAATGATTGAATCAAAAGACATTTTAAGACTGCCTTCAAAATGATTTAGCTTCAATTTTACATAATTAGCAGCCCTAGCCATGCTGACGTTAACATAAAGAACATTCTTCAAAAGAATAGGGCTCGGCACGAGGTGGCATTCCGAAAATGCAAAAACAAAGTCCCCCCTGACTTTCGTAAAATTTCACGAAGTCCCCTTTGATCCTGATCCGACATATCTAAATCGATTAAAAAACAAAATGTCGATTAAAAAAACTAAATTTTGGATCCACAAAGACGATATTCCCTTTGCTTTTGGTCTCAAAAACGATATCTAGCTTGCTTATGGGCTTCTTGCCGAGCCCTGCAAAAAAAACTGCGCAAATTGCTTAGCAAACAGAATTTTGCAACTCTGATGATTTGATGGTCGCGATATGGATTCAGAGTGACTGCTGGAATGCAGCATTCCAGTTGTTCTAGATTCCTTACAGTTATTGGTTCGACGCTTTGAAAAGCTATGCACTCGCAAAACTAGCACAAATCTGCAGACCCCTTTGATAGAATCAAAACCGCATGTGTATGCAGCGTGTTCGCGTACGTTCGCTCAAAAGCCTGTTTCGTCAAAGCCATTTCGTTGTAATTTTTGGACGCAATCTCATCTCTGAAGTCAAGTTTCAGCGTCCTTGTGTGTGTGGGTGCGTATGTGTGTGAATTCAGCGCAAAGCGTTCGCAGAGAGACAGACGATTCCAATTCAATTCCAGCCTACTTAGCAGACAGAGAGCCAAGCCGAGCGAGCGATCGAGCGTGCTTTTGTGTATTTCGCATGAACAGTGCGAAAGAAGCCCAGCCTGGATTCGTGAGCGTTCATCGAATTCAGACGCATAGCGCATGCCTAAAATCCCGTTTTTGAACAGCATCTAGCAAATCTGCAAGTCCAAATTAGTAAATATGCGCTTTGCATATGAGGGGACGCATACGCGATTATCGCAGTGTAGCGATCGCGCTGCGATTGCGATTGCGCGCTGATGATGGCGCTGCGCAAAAAATTCACATCTACTGCATAGTATAGTTGTTACAGTAATGACAATGCCATTAATGTGCCCGATGAAGCAAGCTCAGTCACTTATAAAACAGAACAAAGACAGATCCGAAGTATTCATCATCCCAAAAAGCAATTTTGCCTAGCATCACACTTCTCCAAGTCATGAAAACTAGATTGAAAACCATTTGAAAACTGCAATGAAACTGACACGAATTCAAGGCAGTCAACAGTGGCGAAAAACATAGTGAGACGAGTTTTACATTGAACGAATTCTTACGCAATAGTAAACAGTACGGGCGAATTCATTGACATTTGTGTTTTTTATCGCTCGTAAATATGTCTGCACTTAGGGACGGGAGGAAGGGGGGGGGGGGTAGGAGGTTCAAAATAGATTGCCCAATCATAAGTGAACAGTTTTATAGATAAGAGATTTTGAAATTTCTTGCCATTTTGTCACGTCGGCTGGAGTTAATTATCAAATGAATTAAAATACAAAAATATGAATAATATTTTGCTATGAGTTGATGTGCTAAGTAGCTAACAAATAAGTATCAAATTAACATTAATCAAAAAAACATTTTTCAAAACGCTATCTCTCCTCATGCTTATTTGTTTGAAGAAGAAATTGACAAGTGCTCTTTTGTGACAAAGAAATTTGCAACATTGTGAACTTATAGCAGCACAAAAAAAGTTTTCGATTGCGGTCGTGCAAACTTTTTTCTCGCATGCCAAAGAACTTTTTTGTCAAATGTTACGCCTTGCAACTTTGAATCGCACAAAAACCCAATGGAAATGAGCTGAAAGTGAGAATAGACGACATACCGGGTTGCTCTTTTTTCGCCCAGCATTGCGAGGATTCGGCACATTCGGTGCAGGTGCAAGCCCCGTTCGATTAAACATCAATCTAGGTGATAAATGATCAGAGCAGAGATCCAGGAAATCGATACGAAAGGAGAAAAAGGAGAAGAAGCACATGGGACTTATGCATGGAACTATAAGAGACCGAACGTTACAGGTGTATATGTCTAGATTGATAATGCAGCAGCATTATCATGACGGCGACGATGATGGAAAAATAAATTCGCAAGCGCAAAATAGGTCATCTGAAAAGCAGGTATTCGCGATCGAAAAGAGTACGAGTACTAGATCGGGTGGTGATATTTGGAGAGGGGAGGAGAGGAGTGAGGGGGGGGGGGAGATGTGGATAAAAAAGATTTTGATTTTTGAGTCTATGTTCCTCCGGGGCACAACGTAGGCGCAACAAGCACAATAACACACAGGGGCAGACGACGCGAAATTCACGTTGGGGCTGCTGATTGTAAGAGAAACGAATTCGAAAAACCGGACACCACACGCACAAACTACTGTTCGTCTCTCTTGCCTATGCTAGGCTGGGCTGCTAAAGAACGAAGCCAAGAGCGGAATTGCCGTGTGAGTGTGTGAGTGTTGGTGTGTGTGGCAAGCATGGAATCGGGCTGAGAATGGGGGGATTGCTAATGCCTGGTAGCATACTGGAATTCCCACTTTGACGGGGTTCGCCAGTCAATCGATGCGATTCTAGGGCACACTAAAATTAGACCGGCGCGGCGCTTCCAGCGATCGCAATTCGCCCCAAGCCTGTTTTCGTGCAGCAGAGCGGCGGCGGACCGCGCCGTTTCATGGACGACGGCGCTGTCGCTGTGCTGGCTGCTGGACCTCGAAGCGCTACAAAAAATTCAGATCTGGTGAATTGCGCTCGCAGGCCGAACTTGGAAGGTCCCCAGCAATCCTACTCCTATCTGATCCATCTCCCCCTCCCCCCCTCCGCCTCTCCCATTCTCCCGAATGCACCTCGTCGCGACCTCGTTGAATTCCAAAACTCCATAAACACGCGTCACACTCACTCTGCTAATACACAATGTGCTGAAACCCCGTCAAGACTACTATTGCCCCCGCGCTCGCTCGCTCGTCGTGCAAAAGCAAGAGGAGAAGTCGTAAATTTATTAACTGGTTCATAGAGGCGAATATTCTCTCCCCGCTCTCTCTCTTACTGAAAGTGCAGCTGTACAGGTGCAAAAACTCTCTTTCCACCCCGCCGTTCAATGCAGCTATTCACTCACAAACAGAAACAGGAAGCCAATCATCCACCCCCTCCGACCCCGGGACAAGCGTACAGCTACCTACCTCTGTAACCTTCACATTTTTGAGATTGGTGAATGCCTTGGTGCTAAGTTTCTTAAACTGAACGAATTTTGCATGGGTAAAGGTGTTCCTTCGACGGACTCAGCTTCATTTCGGGTAAAGGTAAAGAGCAACTAACTTACATTAATGGAGACTTTGTCTTGTATCTTTTCGAAAAACTTAAAAATTCACTGAAATCCGAAGTTGAAGGTATTTATTTTCAAGTGGAAAAAACTCTTAATTTTGTTTTGCGAGCATTCCTCTACCATAAACTGCTAGAAGCGGTAACTACTCCATCAAATTTTTACATTTGTAGAAGAAGATTTCGCGAAGGTCTTTCTTTTGATGCTGCACTTGCAGAGATGTCTGGCTCCATTCACGGGAACTTTGCTTTCTCGAAACCTTACATTTTCTATAGAAAAAAATCTATGTGCGTGATTTGAGCGTACAAAGCAAGATGCTTATGATCCACACTGATAAAGAACTCTAGGAGATATAACATGCAAATTAGCGTTGACAAAAAGCTGTTTGAAAAAGTGTACAGCTTTATGTACTGACGGGCTTCCATGAGTTAACACATAAGTATTGTACCAAATATCATGGAAAATTCATTCAAAAATGCTTGGGTAACGTTCCAACGTTCTTTTGTAAAAATTTTCCTTACATATAATACACGCAAAATTCAAAAAAGCTTTGAAGTCGAAAATATTCAAAGAATAACTTTTGTTGACCGTAGAAATCGTAGAAGCAAATACCAAAAGCCAAAAATATCTAAAAAATTATAAATTTCTGTGGAAACCGATGTGCACGAGTGACCAGAAAAAGTAGATTATAATAGATTATAAAATTCGAAGTTGTTGGATCTTTCAGCATTCTCAGCCACCGAAACTCAAAATTACATTTTGAATGTTTGTATTTACCAGCTTTTGAATGGCAATGCAAAATTTTCGATTGAGTGCTGCCAAAACACGCACGATCCCCTCTCTCTGTCTTAGATTACACCAAAAAGGTTCATTGAATTTGGAGAAAATTACGATTCTCCGAAATTTTAGTGCGAGACTTATAGATACCTTAATATATTATAGAAGGATCAGGGGACTCAGAGGTTCATTTTCATCATTTTCCACAGTGGTAGATTTCAGCGAATAGGCGACTGAAAGACGTGGGATATCTTTCCCTTCCAAGGGCCGTGCAAAGCTACCACCTTTAAAAGTCAGAGACATAATAAATTGTTGGTATTTGCATCCATTTGACTGCCTCTGTCTGGCAAAGGAACGTCAGCCACAAGATCGTCCGCGCGTGCACTGTAACGAAATGAACTCAACATTATATCAGGCATTCCCAAACGACATTGCTTCCTGTTTCTAATCGATTACTATAGAGCTCGATAGTATTCCACGAAACCAGTTTAGCTTTCATCAAAAGACGTCAAGCGAAAAACGCGCGTGGAACTCAATGTGACAGATTTCTCTCGAAAATTCGTGTCAGCCGTATACAACAGGCTAAAGTGCGAAGTGTTCGAGTAAAAACAGTGTAATGTGATGTAGAAATTCTTTTGTTAGACAAAAGTTTCGATTTTCTCTCCTTGCATCAGGTGATTTACGACAATGTAGCCCTTCAAATTCTCTACAAACATCTTAACGACACGCGAGAGAACACATCTTTGTCAGTCACCAATTCTAGGACGACTTTCTGGGTCGTACAACTGACGAAGCGATTTCTTAAAACTCAGTCATTTCTAAATGGGAAGGGATGGTCTATTGCATTCACACATCTAGGTTTATTTGTGACGGGAGCACATCATGTGAAAAAACCTCCTAGAATAAATTGGGTTTTTCTTCTCGGCTGAATGGTACCAGCTCGCTAAAAACCAAAAAAAACTTTGTTTCATGATTCGCAACATAATCAAAACACAGTGCGGACTGAGGATGTGATGACCAGCCAAAGCAGTAGTGCAAGTTTATTTATTTATGCATATGTACATTTTTTAATTACGCATGAAGGTGCGCAACATGCAGGTTGATAAACGTAACAAGCATTGCAAACGGGTGACCAACATCGAGAAATGAGAGCATAAAGTTTGAAAAATACCCTATTTTCAGATGTATAAGACGGTTCAGCGAGGGGGGGGGACAAAAAAATTTTCCGATGAAGGTGTGTGGCGTCACCACGCACTTCGAAATTTTTTGGTATGCTCCCTAAAATTTTGCCGGCTCAGAATCCCGAAATTTCTCGCTTCTCGTAACACACTAAAGGCTGAGCAGCTCGTTTGAAAATTTGGAAAAGTGCGGCTTATATTAAAAACTAGTGAACCAGCAATTAAAGGTGCTAGATTGCATCCGCGCGCTCCGGACCGCCACGCGGTTTCCCGCTATTTGCACATTTTTAAATTGTGCATACGATTCTTTATATATTAGATAGGGTAACAACCATCCAAAACCAGGCTTTACCTCCGAAGAAACCTACCAATAAATTTAGCGCTTCGTTCAAGGAACACGCCAAGACAAGAAATTTAAGAGTCATGAACGTGAGTGTTGTTGTTGTTGTTGTTGTTGTTGTTGTTGTTGTTGTTGTTGTTGTTGTTGTTGTTGTTGTTGTTGTTGTTGTTGTTGTTGTTGTCAGCATGTTTGTCATGTTTGTCAGCAAAAATGACTCAAGCTCAAGGATCCTGCATTGAGCTTTTTTCATAATTTTAGGTTTTGGCCTTCCTTCCAATCGCTTCCATTCATAATTGATGTTCTATCACTCCTGCTGTTCTATACGTTTTGGAATGCTAAGTGATATGGCCGTTTCCTCCAGATATGATAGCAGGTTGAACAGCCAGAAGACCGTCCGGTCAAGTGTCACGGTCAGTTCTCCGTACTGCCACCAAACTGAAGGTGGGCCTTGAATTAAACTGACAAAAATATGTGTAGAAGCGGAGAATTAGAAAAAATCCCTGCGGGATAGGCTCACGTTCTTTCACGGTGCGAAAGATCCAAAACTGCAGAGTATCTTGGGCCTGCGGAGAGAGTTTATAAACAGCTGGTTGCAGCCAAACTTTATAAATAGAGCTGAAAATTTGTAAATATGTATGTGTCCATTATGTAACCTATAGACGACATTGCTCGTTCACCAATTGAGCTGTAACTTTGCTTACGTATACTCTCACCGTGGGCATTATAGAATACTTTTTGCTGCGATTCGCTCGGATCCTCAAATGGATTTATCGATTTGCTTAATTATATCGAAATAAATAATGACTTATCGTGTTTTGCCCTACCATTTACCCATGTCATTGTTGTTTTATCATGTTATGCTGACAAAGACGAGCAGAGGTGGACATCCCAGGTAGTGAGAAGATAGGTTTTCCCCTATTGGAGCAATTCTTTTAGGAAGCTATTAAAAATTTAGTATTTCAATTATTCTTCCGATTTTGTGATTTTGTGGAAATATTTGCTGGTATACAGCTAATTTCTCGATTTCTCCATCTCCGAAGCAAGATATTTAATAACGGGTATCACTGGTTGGATGCCGAAGGCTACCGCTTTGACCAAACACGCACAAACGACAGAGCCGTGTCTTTCTTGAGAAGGTATAGGTTCATGTCCATAGAGCAATCCGCATTGAAATCGATGGCACAATGATACTTTGCGAATCGTACTTTTAACTTAGGCCCGTCCCAGCCGAGTTGCGGTGAAGGAGGGTTTACTGCGGGTCATAGCTTGTTTAAGATTACGCAACTAAATTGCGGTAATTGTTGAGTGAGGTATATATAAAGCCTGAGTAGATAAGATCAAACATATGTAGATGAATGGACAGTCAAGTTTTGCAACCTCTTCTAGGAACAGAGTTTTGGAATGTACGCTTGAAGCGTTACAGATCCTTCAAATAGTGTAAAAATAAGACTTTATGAATCCATTTAGAAGTAAGTGCGTATGATTTTTATGAATTACATGATGAATGTAACAGTGAACATATTCGAACATAGGTGCCGTGCAATAACCTACATGAATCAAATTTATGGAGCAACTCACCATCAGATACAAAGCTACGTTTAGTAGAAAAAAGTAAAAAGTAATTTCTATTTCATCCCTTTTAACAAGTAGCCGAGCAGCATAATGGAGGATAAAGGAGAATCTTTTTTAATACATGCATTCAGCTTCATCCATCTTCTGCAGCATAGCTCCCGAGTTGTGCAAACTTGGTAGCTTTCGTACCACAAAAGACATAAGCTTACATGTTCCTTGATTCTCACGCAACTCACGGAATTTTTATTTGATTTTCTGCTTTGCACGTCAGTTCAAGTAAACTCAAACCTAAGTTAAACTTATAGTGTGGTAAACCGCAGCAGTTACCCGGACGGTCTTCTGACAGCTTAAAGCGTTTGGCTCTGGTCATAGATCCCCGCGGGTTCTCAACGAAACCCTATAACATTATATATCATTCTGATCGTCATGACACGACGAGGAACACTGACAACTTCCAAGCGTTTTAAACCACTTATTAACGAGATGCATCAGCATTTTCGCTTAAATCTTGCGCGAGTCTCTGCGCAAGGTTCAAGCGCAGTTACGCGTTTTTATTTGACTCCAACAGATTCCCTAAACATGAAACTCAATTTCAGCCAGTTAAGAGGTTAAGGAAATGAAATGAAATGCTGGAGAAATTTTGTCCTGAATTCTGGAGAAATGTTCATAGAAACCTTCTATTCAGCGTAAAAAAGGCTATAAAACGCATTCTCGGTTCCGCTGAGATAAATTAAAGATTTTACTCTCTTTATTTGCTCCATTCACATTCCTTCTGTCATAGTCAGAATTATAGCATCCGGGGTTTCGCCCCGGATGGGATGGCATCTTGTTTTTTTTAGGTGAAGGTTGTGTTCTATCATGGCGCTCAAAGTGAAAGTTACCAGAGTACATGGCTCTATGTATCGAAAGTATGGTCTCGACTACTTCATGAGAACTTGTAGGCCTTCAAAAAAAAGCAGTGCTGCGCAAGATATCACATGGAAGTGGCGTATTAGATAAGCAAAAAGTGCTCATACATTCACGTAATTCAATCATTCTTATTGTGTGTTTTCGTTATTGTAAAGTTTATCTACCTTGATGTCATCATTATATAACAAAGGTTCAAGTCTCTCAATAAGAGTAGATTTCAAATGGTTTTCTATTATCTAACTTATAATGTTCGGAGTAATGACTTATCAGGTTTTTAGTGGTACTATATACCCAACTAACTTGAGTACCACAATTGATAGTGTAAATAATTCTATAATCAGCCCTTTGCATGATTGCATTTAACACTGAATCTCGAACTACATCAATATTATCTGCGATAGCATGACCATGATTAGTGCCAATCTAACGAAGAACTATAATTTTCAGCTGAACATATACACTCTTTTGTGATAGTTTAAATCGCATTGTTAAAGGAAAATTACGTAAAACTCTGTTATACAAAAAAATTAGAATCAAATTAAAAATTAAAATTACTTGCTCCAACTTCGCAGCACTTCTATGGAGAAACCACTGAGAAATATAGGCTCAAGTTTATGAAATGCCCTAATCAAACTCTACAAGAAGCAATTTACCGAATTTGGAAGGATTTGCTATCAAGAATGCGAGGAATATAAGAATCAGACTAACAGCTTTAAAGAAAGGAAAAATGGGATTTTTATAACTTCATGTTTTGCTCTGCAACTGAACAAACTCGAAGTCTTCCTGAACCACCTCGAGCTGAAATTGTAGAGCACGCTTTGCACTGTCACACAGTCTTCTTCATCTGTTGTGATTTGTTCTTTCGCGAGATACGAACATGTATTCGCGAAGAATACCTGAAGAGCAACAACCTCATGTTGAAAATCGATTGTAAAACTCCAAACTCACAGAACATTCCAGGTAAAAGCATTGCTTTATTTAAGAGAAGTGTGGAAGAGCATCGGGTGTGAGGATTCGCGAAAATAGTTTGAAACTAATTTAGAAGACATTTACCGATTCTCAGGCGCACTCAGAAGGGTCAAAATACCACTGATTTTCGATATTCTGCCTACAAGCATTTTTTTGAAAATCGTAAAATCATTTTTGCATCAACTTTTGGATTTTCATAATTAACAGTATTGTAGGCAAAGGCTTGCTCCACTTTGGTGCCCAGTTTCAAAACAAGGGGAAAGCTTCCAGAGCGATTATCGTGCAAATTCTCAAAGTTTCACCTGCGTACAAAACATATTTCGGATGTCGAGAGGATTTGAGATTTTTTCGAAAAATTAACCAGCTAAATTCTGACATGATTACAGCATTACGATGCTAATGGTTGGTGAAAACAGATGCATGCTTGAACCGTCATCAAGCCCGCCTTGTATCCTTCTGGCACCCGAACAAACACGCGCAAGTAAGTTTGGCGCACCCTGTAGTTGAATATTCTCAGTGGAATTGGTGATGCGTAGTTACAGATCAATCTTAGAGGTCTGTAATGATTAGAATACTATTCTTTCAGGTACTGTTTTAATGAACTGTCTGTTGATTATTTTTATATTTATTTTATCCAAAACTGAGTATATGTATGTAAGCGGTTCTCACACACAACTCTTTTGTTATATTATCTCCTTGTCTATCTTTCGAAAAGTGAAAGGGATGCTTGCATAGTATACCTAACGATATCGATCCTATCTTTCCATTAATAAGATTTAAAAAGTCTGGGTAGTAACATAAATGAATAATTTGTTCAAAAAAAGGTTTTTGAAGAGACGTAATATATCGGTATAACAATCGTGAATCATGTTATTAACAATACCTAAAAAAGTTGTCTATAGTCTCTTTATTTTTATTTTTGTTTCTTTTTCTACTACTACTCTGTCTTCAATTGTTATCATTCAGACCAAACGGATAAGCAGTATTATGTAATTTAATCAAAGTTCTTTTGCGGTTAGAATAGCTTCATCTTTATTGCAGTCACTATTGTCTAGAATTGAAAACGTAACATTTCTATTGTTACATCTGTACAAGTGATTGTATAAGTAATTGTTTACATTTTTACGCACATGACACAAATGTTTCTTTACTCTATTTCTCTACCCACGACTAGTAAGTTCCACAATCATTACAAGCACATTACATCCTTGTTTAGACAAGTGGAATTGGTGTGTATAGCTGATTCGTTGGACACACGGACTGGACATCACTGTGGAATACGCGCCGCAAGGCAAAACGCTTGCCCCAGTACAAATTCGCCATTGTACAAGTCCTGCTCTCACGACAATTCAGCCGCACCGCGCGTGGTCCGCAGAGTTTGAGCAGTCCGTGCGGTCAACGAACCGACGATAGATATGTATTGATTCTCAATTTAATGGAATGTAAGTTTATGTAAGGATCATGGTTTATCAAGTTACAAATAGAACAGTTAGGTGAGCAGAAGGTAGCCACTTCTTTATTTCCAAAACTATCTAGTTTGTATGTATTGTTTACCTTGTTCTTATGAAAGGAGCTAAACCTGAATTAGTAAGAATCGTAATTTATAGTTTTTGCAGACCAATACAAAGGACTACAAAGGGTAGACCTAAACCGAAATGTAGCCAGGGGGATAGCACTCAAGCAGGACTGCTGCAAGGTTCACGGCGAACTTAGTGGTGTTTCAAAGCTGGGAACCGTTCACACAAAATGAGCTGGGGCGGACTTCGGGGAGTGGACACAAGCAAAAGTTTGAACGGACCCAGCTCAAAGCAAAGCTAAAGGGTCGAAAATGAAAATAAAAAACACAAACAAACTGCTCCCCACCTTCGTTTTAATCGTTCTCTTTTCGTGTTGCTGTTGTGGTAACTCACACGAGCATCGTCCGCTTGCCACGCGAGTCTTGGCTAAGGTAGCGTCAAGATACAGGAAAAAATGACAGAATATTGAAGTTTGGTTGATACTCAATTGCTATCATCAAACACCTCAAATTGGGTGAACAAACCTTTATCAAAAATTTCAAACAGATGACAATATAAACGCAAACGAATAACAATACCAAGCGAATAAAACGCGCAAATGATAATTGAGATTGCTTCTTCGAATCATGAGGATTTCATAAGAGCGAAACCTGGGATTATTGATAACAACATGGCAAAAGTAGTTTAGCGAAAGTGACGCAAATAGAGAGGTATCAAAACGGTGTCAAATTACAGCAGTGTGGATAAAATAAAATAGTTGCTGACGATATAAGACAATGATCGGGACACTGTCGATTACCGGAGGCGAGACGTCGTATCGGCTGGCGAATGTCGGATGTAAATGCTGCTGTATTGGCACGATTGAGATCAAAGGTGCGGTCATTTCGTAGATCACGCTTATTCGAGTGCAGTTGAATTCAGCGGGTGCGATCGAGCATAGAAAATGGGAACAAGAACGTTTCCTAGTCCGTCATAGCAGTCTACCACACCAACAACGTATGCAAATCCGTTCAGTAAGGCTCTACACGTTGTGGACGGGCGGGATTTTTGCTCCCCTGTGGACGAGACGTTCCCATGCACTTTTACGCTTGTCTGCATGTATATATGCACACATTAAGCATAGAGTGTGAGTATATGAGTCAGCGGGGACGCTCTGCCCCCTTGTAGCAAGCTCCGCCCACTCGTCAAAAAATGCTGGATTTTGTTCGAATTTCGAGAATTCCTGCAAATTTCGACAATTTTGGAAAGTGGACGGGCCCGCTATAAAGGGAGAGGGACCTGCTTAACTGAGGGGAGTGGCCGCGACTCAAATCGCTTGATGTTCCGCAGTTATCTATGATCTTCTAGCACTTTAAGCACGGAAAAAGTTGCTTATAGCATGCAGTGTGAACGAAATGAGCGGAGTTTGCCAAAGGAGGGGCGGGCCACTATGAAATACCCTTGAGACTAGGCTGATCATACGGAAACAAATTAGAACGATTGGGCGCTGAGTCAATTTGAAGTGCCGCGCGCCATTGCGAGGTGTCGCTTAAAGAAACAGACCGATTATCGCACCATTGCACGGCGCTGCCGTCAACGTGTAAGACATTGTCCAGTTTTACGGAAAGGAGAGGGGTAGGATCTTGACGCAGTAGTACGATGGCGCGATTCCTGATGTAGCACCAGTCCAAGTTGATAAAAAGGTTGATATTGAGGCGAAACCGCTGTGGACGAGGCTCCAAAAAAGAAGCGGGACTGCGGCGACATTTTCAGTCGGTTGGCGTAGCTCCGACACGCCCATCTACTCCTCCTTGACGTGTTCTGACGTAGTAAGCACATTGGAGGCGCAGTTGTATCACTGTATCGCTGTCGTACACAGGGTTGAGCGTGAGGTCAGGCGCGCCCGACCTGGGAAGTCGTCTTGGGGGTATGACTGAGGGGGGGGGGATCGTAATTAAGAACCGAATCTGTTTAGTGGGGGAGATACTACGAAGGTGAAGAAGAAATGCGCTAGTTCGGTGGATATCGCAATCACCAATACTGAAGGAATGACGGCCGTAAACAGCATACTGATTGTTTCCAAAATCGAAATTTCAGCCAAATTCAAATCTTCATCTTTTACCTCCACATATCATGAGGTCGCCAAGTAAGCTTGCTGTGTGAGATGGGTATAATCCCCGTAATCAGCATGTTGGATTACCCTTATGAGCTTCAAAGCCATTACCCACCGCATTTTCTAGTGTTTCGCAACGTCTAAAGCGTGATTTCAAACATGATTAACTTGGCTTCAAAAGTGAAAATAATCACTTGTTTTATACTCGTAACAGGGTAACGTTCCCTGCAAGTCTATGCTAGAAACCAGGCTTCATATCGCTTTCAAATAATGAAGTAAGAAGTGCTGCCAAATTTTGAACCGGCGCGTTCTTCACATAAGTGCTTCAACTTTGCGGATTACTACGAGGCCGAAACAAGTCGAAACAAGCTCAAACACTTATTGTGGAATAGAGTTGTGCTAGCGAATCACATAACCTCTAGTCAATTTAACTTAATATGTGAGATTGCACACTCAGCCCTATTAGCGACGGCAACATCACTAGTAACTTTCCAGTGCAACATTTTCTAGCCTAACAAAGTGTAGAAATTTGTTCTATCAACTAACATATAACCACAAGAACAAAACAGACCAGGAAACAAGGAGAAATTACTGGAAATGAGCAGCTTCTAGTTTTGTAGTTCGTCAGTTAACGTGTATAGGTGCACTACGCATATTAAGTTAGGAATGACTCGACGATAGAACTTCGATAGAAAAGTTTCCTCGAAAATAAAGTTAAGGGGGTCAGGCGCAACCCCTCAAAAGGTCAGGCCGCCTGAGCTTTTAAGGAGTTGCTCCTGACCTCCTTAACTTGCCTTCAGTACTCAAAAATTGTTCCTTTTTTAGTGTGTGTATTAAGCGCAAAGCCTCTTCTTGCTATATTGAAAATTTGGAGCCAAACACTCCACTCCTGCAAAAATTGTAACTTTGAAAAGATGGCCATCCAAGCCCAAAACTTGCCGTCAAGTTGCGTGTGGTTGTGCAATCGCAGAAAGTTAGGCCTACAGACTTTCAGGAGGGGGGGGGTCGTTCTTGAAGGACTTGTACCTGACCTCTTGCTCAACCCTAGTCGTACATTTCACGGCGGAACAAGCTCTGGGGTACTTGCTTGCGTTTTCGATAAAGGCCTTAAAAAAGGGGTTCTTCAAACGTTTCTCAACTGTTTGAACTCGATATTCTGAATACAGGGCCCCATAAAGGTTCGAGAACGACGAAAAAGTAGAAGTCGACTATCAAACATGGATAATGCTTTTGAAGCAGTGTCCACAAGGTTGGGGGTTTTGAGATTTCAGTGCCATGCAAATTGGGCCCCCTCACAAGGAAAGGTCGAAGTGGCGATTCAGAATTTGGTGTATAGCCGTGGATAGAGCTTTGAAGGCTGATATCAGATTCACCTTTTATATTTGCGATGTGTTCTTCTAAAAAAAGTCATGAGCTTTTCTCAC
This sequence comes from Cylicocyclus nassatus, assembly GCA_958299035.1. Lineage (NCBI taxonomy): Eukaryota > Metazoa > Nematoda > Chromadorea > Rhabditida > Strongylidae > Cylicocyclus > Cylicocyclus nassatus. The sequence goes on from CATQJL010000001.1 coordinate 59,102,789, forward strand.
ACCAGATTTTCCTCAATTTTGAGTCGTAAATCCAGTTTTCAGACAAAAGTATGGAGGTTCAAGCGAAGCACCTAATAAATGTTGTAGGTCTAATCTCATATTATCTGAACGTCTCCGAGTGTTGGCCATATGCTGTAATCCGCAGGTCTTTTCGTTCTAGAACAAGCCTCGATATTACAAATGCAATACAAAAACTACAAAAAAACTCATAATTTCTTATAAAAAACGCTTCGCAAATATAGAAGGTATATTTGATAGATACATTACCTTCCGAATCGCCGCCTCAACGAGGCGGACTTTCCTTGTCAGCATGCCATCATGCAAGTGCGAGGCCATTTTTTGACCAGAATCAGGAATTACGGTCGGAGAGTCATGAAAATCGCGCTCTGGGGGGGGGGGGGCGTCTCCACCTGCGATTTCCTGGTCTGTCAGAATACGCATGCAGCCGCTAAGGTCGTAGTCAAGCAGCGACTCTGCGTCTCAGCTTTGGTAGGAACTGTTCCACTAGTCCAAATAAATTGCAAGGTTTTGGGAGGTGTTTGCGACGTTTCCAAGCTCTTTAACGTGGAATTTCGGATTAAGCGTTACAAGTAGGCAAATTTGCGATAAAATGACTATGTGCCCGAACACTGCATATGTGCTTATGCCTTTACATAATTTCGACTTCAACTTCCGCCGAAAGAGTGTGTTGGTAGACAGAATTGTGCGGACAAAGAAGTTGCGATAGCGCGAAGATCATAGCCCTTCACGTTTAAGCGAGAACCGGGATAACCCCACTTACTTGAGGCTGATTTGGGAAGAGACTGTGAAAGTGAACCGCGATCAGATGACTATTGGAAATTCAGCACCTTGGCCGTAAAACACAACAACCATACATCCCTTAAAAAAAAGTATTTCTATCAATTGCAACAAGAATTACAGTAGTTTTTTTGCACTATTTCAATAGCGTCTACAATGAATCTGATTGTGAGTATAAAATAACTAAATTTGGGAATAAAAATAACCTGGAAATAAACAATTTAAAAGATAATAAGAATCGAAAAACTAGTTGTTTCTCGAGAACCTCAGTGATTGATGCTTGTTTGCTGCGTCTTCCTTCCATGTTTTCTAGAAAAAATTTTGAGCATATTTATTTTCAAGCCTTACTTTCCAAGGCTTGTCATAGCTTTGAGATAGGTGGACAGGTAGGACACCCTTGCTTGTAAGCGAGCTGAGAAAAACCAACTAATGTAAGTCTATATCCAATAAGTCGTGCTAAAAATTGCAAAAAAAAACACTTCAGTATAATAATGCTTACTGTATTAGTCGATAACTACTCAGTAAAATTACGTTTTTTTCTATAGGATGAAAGTTAAATGCGTTCTTTGTTAGCTTAACCCTTTCGGACCTGAGTTTTTGCGAGTGAGCCGAGAAGCCTCTCTCCTAGTGTTTTTTACTTATTACCATATGAATAACATTATAGCGGAGTTTGGAGTCTGCTTAACCTTATGAACTATTTCTTTTTGATTTTTCAATTTTTTGGTTTTGCGTTTATTTTGGATTTTCAAATCTCCCGCGAAACATGTGGACCCGCAAACAGTTAACAGTTACATTTGCTCAGCATCGTACTAAAACATTATGATAATATTATGAATATTTTTTGGCTAATAAACGAGATACTGAAACGGTGCTCAAGCCGGCGCAAATTATTGATTGGTTGAAATCCACTTGTTTACAGAAATGTACATGCTATTCACAGAGAAGCAAATGAACACCCGAGCTCGAAGCTACATTTGGAAGGCAAAGGCTATATGAAGCGTTTGAGAGCAGTGAGTAGTGAAATGATGTTCTTGCGCCAGTATAGTAGATCTCTGAATTGATGGTGGCAATTGCCACCACCAGGTCCGAAAGGGTTAAACGGATTAGTAAGTACATCGGCAGATCAATTCCTCACATCTTACTGCTAAGAAGAGTTAGAAAAAAGTCGACGGACTACGTCGTTTGTCCATAATTTCAGCTTTCGAATGGTATGTAGTTTATTGGGGCCTTTCGCTTACTGGCTTCAAAAAGTTCTTGCTCCGTTGACACATGAAAGCCAATACATAAGGGGTGGAGCAAGCTATAGTAAGTACCTCCACCCCATTTTTGGTAACTGTCAAGTCTTTTCGCACCACAGTCTATATACCATTTGAAAGTAGGGATTCGACATAGACCGTCCAGTTTTTCCTAGCCCCACTGTACCGAGAGATACGCCGTACTTTATCCGAAACTATGTTCATATTTGACAGCAGATTTCTGCCCAAAAAAATCCTAACTAACACTGATAATCTATCTATAATATATTAGGGTGATCCAAAAGTAATGGGGCAGCTAGAGAATAAATGCAGTTTTCTTAAATAGAAAAGTTAATTGGAAGTTCAAGTTTTGGCAGATGTTAGTACATAACAAAACCTTCTGAATGAGGTCTATAGTTGGGCACTGTCACGTGGCGTTATTTTTATAAGCGCTCAAAATCAAAGCTCACCACTTCAAGTAATTTTGAACTTTGAGCAGCAGCGCCGCAGTAAAACAAGTGAGCCTATCAAAGATATGTGCGCAGCAATGGGTGAGGGAACTGTCACCAAATCCACAATAGCTCGGTGGTCCCAAGGCTTTAGAACAGAAGATATAGCATTGGGTATCAGGAGACATATTACTTATTCTTTCATCAAGGTAATCAAGTAAGCCCAAACTTAGCAGTTGCTTTCTAATAGTGCTTTTTACGCTCTATCCATACATATGTAGATTACCTCGACTTTTCTCATTTTCAAAATATTGCGGTTCAAAATATGAATTTTAGTCTGAAAATCTGCGCCAAAACCGCACTATTTCGAATAAAGTGCCTTTTTTGTACAAAATAATGGGCAATTTTTGGATATGCAAGTAATCATTAGAAAGAGCTTGGAAAGCTCTTTCGAATGGTATGCCATATTTCGAGGGACTATCAGGTGCAGCAGCCCAAATTCGGTTGGCGTTCAAAAAAGTCTGTCTGAATTCTTTGAAGCGCCACTCGAATAAATGTCGGTGAGTTGCTGCAAGATGCTGTCAAGATAACCTGCGAAGATCACTTTATACAAAGGCGTTAAAATTGCTGGGCGTTCATAGCTAATTAGAAAGAAATCTTGAAGAATGTTCAAAATAATCAAGGTGCCCCATTACCTTTGGATCACCCTAATAGAAGTCTTCATCAATAAACATAGACCGTCAACTTTCTAACTTCTATCTTGATTGCGATAAGAAAGCAGAACGTTGACACATTAAAGGCAGTGTCCGGGCAAAAACTCGATTTTGAGATTTTGTGCCTTTTCGCTATGCTGAATCCGAAAATCCACATTGGAGAGCGCGAAAACGACGAAAAAAGGCTCTAATACTGGAGAGAAATCAGCAAGTGGGCAGGGTCTTCCCCACGGTGAATTCACGCTCCCAGCATCGGGGGCGATCTTTTTGATTCCGGTTTCAAGTCATTCAATTGCACTTGATCGGTGGTGATGTCAGGGCGGCTAACGGATTCGAGAAAATTGCTCTGGAAGCTGGAAGCGTGAATTCGCAGTGGGGAAGACCCCGCCCACTTGCTGATTTCCCTCCAGTGTTAGAGCCTTTTTTCGTCGTTTTCGTGCTTTCCAGTGTGGATTTTCGGATTCAGCCTAGCGGATAGGCCCGGGTAAGCACAAAATCTCAAGATCGAGTTTTTGCCCGGACACTGCCTTTAAATCAGTTGACATACCGGCCAGATAAAATTGCTCAAATTTCTCGGCGCAAATACCTAGAAAAATCGACCGTGCTTTTCGATCCGCCATGACCAGCTTTCGAATGGTGTCTATATAGCTTGTCAGGGTATTTCGCTTTAAGCGCTTACTTGCCCCCTTTACCTCACAGTGATGGGAGTGACCGAGATCCTCTTCACCTGGAAAGGGCCCGGCTCCCTCTCACTTGTCGCTGCTTGATTGCGGACGACTTGCACGATCTTGCCTGCTTTTGTGCGAACACAGCCGGTGCAAGTTCATCCGCCAAATAGGTATGGGTTTACAGCTGAGTTAGATTTGGAGAAAAACTGTGGAAAGCGAGTTCACCATCTACTCTGTCGCTTGAACGGAGTCTTCATTGGGCCGATGCCATCAATTTCCGCTTACGAATTCAAAAGCAGCATTAAGCAGATACCGATTTTTAATCTCTTCGTCATTCTTGACCGTATCGCGTCCATTCAGCACTTGCAGTCAGCAGAACAGGCGATGCTCTGATTTTCATTTACTCCTATTCTGCACTCAGTCTACAACGATAGGATTTCGAATTGATTTACCTCGAAGACAGTGGCTCAACAAATTCTCGACTTTTGAGTTCTTTTTCTACCCGGGTTACCAGTTATCTCAAATACCAAGATTTCATTAACCCAAGTTGGAGAAAGCTAAAAAATAAAAATGAGCATTTATTAACGCCCTTCATCACATTGTGAACACGGATGGATGATGGTTTGTCCATCACGATTAAAGGCGCAGAGTCGCTGCAGTACTTTGCAGGACCCTTATGTTTACACCACTCCGTCCTTGTCTGCAAGGCTGAACCTTCTATACGTTTAGTTGAGGCGTTCTTCCACGCTGAATATACTACCCTTAAATGTTGGTCCTGCCAGAAAGCCTTTGAGGGTTTGAAAACGCGGTTTGGTCAGAGGCATCACTATCAACAAGTGAACAAAGATTTTATCAACATACATTTGTAATTTCAACAATGGTAACAACCAACTAAGGCAAGTGACAAAACAGTATCAGCATCAATGGGTGACAGTGTCTGTGATTCACATCGGGAAGCAGGGAACCGCACGACGTATTACAAGAATGGTTTCAATAACACATGGATGTGACTCACTAAACACTGGCAATTAGACGATCTGTGATCAATTGAGCCATCCTTCCTTCCGCACTGACTAAGGAACAACAAGTTCCACGTAAAACAATCTGCACACAAAAGCCGAATAGCGATTCGGTCAACAAAAGAAAACAAGATGAACTATAAATCTGTAAAATGATAAAACAGAACAGACAACTAGAATATTTGTTCTAAAATTCAAAACATACACAACTTTTGGAGAAAAAGATAACATCGTGTGGCTAAGGCATCTCATGAAAGGCGTGAACAGATAAATGCCGCACAGTCAACTGCCAGAACCACGAAACAAACAACCAAAAGAGCCATATGATGGAAGGAAAGGGTCTATGTTCTCAATTCGAAAGAGATATATAAAAAGTCTACCAGAGAATTCTTAACCTATATCCATTTCCTCATCGTCTGTATCTTTGCCATTTTCTTCGCCGCTGTTATCACTGCTCCCTTCCTTAATCAGCAGATGATAAACAAGTGAGATAATGCTTCTTTGAGTAACCAGAATGGTATCATTTTGGTGACTAATTGAAAGAGACACCATCGACTCGTGTTGCAAAATGTATTTCCGCGGCATTCAATTCGATGTCAAAAACGTCTACTCAATTAGATATTAAACAAAATTAACGCACAATATACTCTGTACTCCGTTGTCTAAGTATCGCTTCTCTGTCAGAAAAGTGTATTAAGTCGTCTTCATACAGTCTACAACTGACGAAAACAAGAATTTGATTACCTCTGAGTCATTTTCTTCATCCGTTCCACTGCCATTGTCATTTCCTCTGGCCTTTTTTAGAGGCACATTCAAATCAGAATCATCAGAATCTTAAATTTATTGTAGATCAGACAAAGGTCGGAGGCAGATATGACTGTGCGTACCATCATCATCTTCGTTTTCATCGCTAGCTCCTATTCCTTCCTCCTCCCACCAATCTTCCTCCTCCTCATCGCTACTGCCACCACTTTCTTCTGATCCGCCGCTTTCTATATCTTCCAGATCGGAATCCAAATCTAAAGAAGTACATGCGCAAACAGAACACAGGGGAAAACCTTGTTTCGTATCTCATACACTGCGATGAATCCAGCCAGGATAGAAATGGCTATAGAATTGCTAACATTCTCAGTGAGACCTGTTTTTTTTTTTGCCCTTCTACAACTTAACTCATCGAAAAAGAAGAACTTTGGAATCCCACAGCAGATGTACAGTGACCGCCAAAAAGTTGCGGACCCTCCCTTCCTTTTTCATCGCTCGTTTTCAGAGAGAAAACAAGGATGAAAAAAATGTAATAACTGCATGTGGTGATAGAGCTCTTCAAGATCTGCAATCTACACTTTAAGTTTTCCGAGAAATATGTGTTCTAAAAATTCTAAGAATCTTTTTCTAAAAAAAGTCCGAAAATGGCCGCGTCACAATGTCGCGGACAATAATTCTTCGAACGCAAAAATTTTCTTTTGAGTCCTATTTTAAAACAAACACAAGTTATCCGGACGGGTAAGCATACTACTATACAGAGCTCGTCAAGAAATACACACTGGTTATGGTTGCTTCCCCAAAAAACGCAAGCTTGAGTTTTATTTTAATTTTTTTTCAAAAAACAACTTCTAATTTCCTTTATCAAGCCGAATTTCTTCACACGGAAACCTGTACAAGACATCCCAACAAAGCCGTCTGGATAAAATAGATGCTCTTTGCCATCTTCTATGCATCGGACGTGTGCTGATGAGTTTCTTGGCTGAAAATGGTCTTTGGCAGTGCTTGCACATGACCCCACCTGCACCTCACCACTGACTTGTACCGCTTTGCAGGCTTGTAACTCGGCCTGCAGTCAATATTTGAGCCTGCAATTAGGCTCGTTCGAAAGAACGAGACTTCCTCTACACGAAAGTATGCAATTAAGTTCAGTTTGAGCAATCCCAGAGATTTGGCGGATGGGGTGGTAGAGGGCAGTTTCAGTTGTAGTCTAAGCACTTTTCAGCTAAAGATGAAGAAAGCTCCTTTCGCTACCAATTTCATCCTGGAAGTTCAAAACTGTCAATTTTCTTGTAATAGATCCATTTCGAAGCTCTAAGACTATTCTGGTGTTCATAAAAGCTTTCACTCCTATTACCTCTAAGGCTGCACTTTTTCTCCCCATCCGCCAAACCTCTGAAATCTCTCAAACTCACCCCATTTGCATATCGTCGTGTCCAGGAACTCACGCTCTTTCGAATGAGTCTACTTGCAGACTCTTATAGTGTCTGGCGGCCGAGTTACAAGCCTGCAAAGCGGTACAAGTCAGTGGTGAGGTGCAGGTGGGGTCATGTGCAAGCACTGCCAAAGACCATTTTCAGCCAAGAAACTCATCAGCACACGTCCGATGCATATAAGATGGCAAAGAGCATCTATTTTATCCAGACGGCTTTATTGGGATGTCTTGAACAGGTTTCCGTGTGAAGAAGTTTGGCTTGATTAAGGAGATTAGAAGTTGTTTTTTGGAAAAACTAAAATAAAACTCAAGCTTGCGTTTTTTGGGGAAGCAACCATAGCCAGTGTGTATTTCTTGACGAGCTCTGTATAGTAGTATGCTTACCCGTCCGGATAACTTGTGTCTCCGCTTTAAAATAGGACTCAAAAGAAAATTTTTGCGTTCGAAGAATTACTGTCCGCGACATTGTGACGCGGCCATTTTCGGACTTTTTTTTAGAAAAAGATTCTTAAGATTTTTAGAACACAAGTTTCTCAAAATAGTCAAAGTGCAGATTGTAGATCTTGAAGAGCTCTATCACCTCATGCAATTATTACATTTTTCCATCTCTGTTTTCCCTCTGAAAAAGAGCGATGAAAAAGGGAGAGGGGTCTGTCCGCAACTTTTTGGCGGTCACTGTATACTCTTCTCCCTCCCATTCTCTTGCAAAAGAGAAGTTTGCTGAATGTCTTTTATCCATGCTCAAAAAGACCAATAACGAAATGAAGAGTTCGAGTTCAGAAAAAAGTAGAACCGTTTTGAACAGACAGTGCAAGAGAAAAACTACTTACCGTCATTAAAAGTTATAAGAGGCTGCGGTGCAACGATGACAGTGCGGTTCGTGCGTCGCTCAATCTACAAATTCAAAAGTCCTCTCATGATCAAACTCATTGGCCTTACTAAAACAGCCAACAACTCATGTTTCAGTAATACCAATACCCATCCTGACGCTTATCAACGAAAGCATCTAACCTGTTCTCCAACTAGAGTTAACCGCCCATACAATTCCAAAAGCTTTTGTTGATGACCGACTCGTTGCCGCATCCACTCCAGTAATCCACTGAGTTCAGTTTCCAGATTTCGCAGCTAAAAGCAAAAAGTATAATTAGATGCAGCCAAGATAGCAAAGTTAATACCCAAAACTCTCCATACACGGCCAAAGATCACATCAGGAGGATGCTCAATGGATAAAAAAGGGAACTATACGAGCAAACTTTGACCAATAAGTGTTCATGGAGTGTCAACAAAACCATGATAATTACCATGTAAGAATGCTACAAGCCTGTCGTGAACAACGAAAGAGATATCAATAGTGACCATGGATACATTTATTTATTGTATCGAAACATATTTCAAAACTGTGTGATTTTTGACAGAAGATATCAAAACACACCGAGCTCAGGTAGGACGTATGTAGCGAGAGTATACACTGTATCCATAATATCCACGGTCTTATACTGAAAATAAAAATGCAGTTTGGTTGCTGCAGGGATAGATACCAGAATTTCTTTGGGCAATTTGACTGAGTACTACAAGAACAAAAGTAGCATGAAATAATTGAACTAAAAGACGAAGAGAGTAAAGCAAACTTGGTTGCAGATCTATTGCTGATTCGTTCAAAGAGAGCCTTGAGAAGAGGAACAATATGAGCAACCTGCAGATCCGACAACGTCGCCTATAACACTTATTATTGTTTAGAATCAACCTAGTATCCACATAAACGCCGACTTGGTTATATAGTTCATTTACAAAATGTGACGACGGATTTTACTGCGGACTTTCCGCCCATCGGAGAATACAACGCTCATACAAGAAGGCATCACCTCAACTTCAGCTTAGCCACTTCCAGTGTCTAAAAATTATCATGCGTAAGCAAAAAAATATTCGACTAGAGATGAAAACCAAAAAAATGCAGTTTCCGGAAGTGCGTGCGTGTCGCGCGCGGTCGCGCCATCGTCACGATTTTTCAAATGCCCTATACCTTTCCCTTCAGTGGTATACTCACGATATTCTCACAACTATTAAGTTGTCCCAAAAGTAAACCATATTTTTGCATAAATCAAACTGTTCTTGTTTTTCTGATAGACTTAGGGCACCATTCGATAGAGCGAAGCAAGCTCTACAAAACGACAACCAAAGAACCGTCAAAGTCGCTATCCAGGTAAAATTTGGATCCAAAAATCATTTTTCAGCTACCCTAAAAATCGGATCTCCTTCCAGAAAATTCCTACGGACTTCCAACTTGGTCTTTATATAGTAGACACATAGTAGTATCGGAAAATGATTTTATCGTTAGTTGATTTCTTCCGGAGTTCATAATTGAGGAACAAAGGGGGTCCCAAAATGCCAAAATGCACTTTTTTCGGGTTTTTTCTGTGAAACTTCGTATTTCTCGAATATAAGAGCACATGCAGGGGTAAGGACAATCACACAAGTGGGAGGGGCTGGGGGCGGAGTTTGCCATTTTTGGACAATACTTGTTCCTCGCTTTCTATGCTCGGAAAATATTCGGCAAAAGCTTATTTGAGTATTACTATGTGCCTACTGTATAATGACCAAGTTGGGGGTCCGTAGGGCTTTCCCTCGCAAAGATCCAATTTTCAGGTGAAAAATTATTTTTCGATTTTGGCTTCAAACTTTACATAAAATGCGACTTGAGCGGACCCCTGGTGGTCATCTTGCAGAGCTTGCTTCGCTCTATCGAATGGTACCCCAAGTCGGCCAGGAAAACAAAAATAGTTTGATTTATTCGAAAATACGGTTTACTTTTGGGACAACCTGATAGTTCAACGGAAACGGTTACATGAACGCTCTTCTCACCTGAATTATTTCCACCTTCGACTCTCTCAGAACGCTATCTAGCTTCAACACATCATTGGACATCAATCCTTGCGTCATTTGAACCGCCAGAGAAACACCAGACGAATGCGGAACTTGCTTTTTATTATCACTCCTAAACACTGCCAGCAGCTACTTTGAACAAAACATGGTGTGCAGGACGTATCCACGGTATTATAGTAATAGTCTAAAAATGAGTAGACAGATATTTCTTACCGCTGCTCTTCCACGAGCTCTCCTAATGTGCGAGTTTTTGACTTCTTATTTTTTAGTACCGGCTCTACGCCATTTTCCATGGTGTCATCGCCTTGATTCATCTGTAATAAAAACATTTTGGGAGGCAATTATACGAACGAATCCCTGAACTTTAACAGATCCACAACAGCCAAAGATACGTCATAATATTACCCTCTTTGAGTTCGGACAAACCGACCATATCAACTGAGTCATTTGAGAATCTCCCAGTCTGGGATGCTGTTTATCAATCTCCCACTCGCTGTGCGGGCCATTGTTAACGAGAGAGCGCACAGGCGGGAGCGCCCTTCCCGCGATTTACGAAAGTCTGGGAAGCGCGGCCCAAATGGGCAGCGCCGGCAGACTTGTCGAGATGGGGAACTGCTGCCCGACTGCCGTGCCCGACATAGCCAAACTTGTCAGATCGGACCATATTCTTCAATAGACAGGAGCCCCGTCACCAGCTTGGCTTCATATATCGCGGGAGACAGTGCCCGCGTACGGGCTGTTACCTGTGGGGGAACCCTTTCCTATACAGGAGATTGATAGATACCACCCCTGATTGGGCGCTCTTCCACCGGCGACCATTACCCAGTCGAGCATTTGTTACGGTGAACCAGCGCCCGATCAGATATGGGGAGATTAATAAATACCGCCCTAAATGAAAACTCTTCGGTCGAATTTACAACCTCTCATTGCCCTTCAAGATTGGAACACATGAGTTGGTCAGATCTGGGCCTCCCTACGCAAAACAGTATTTGCAAGTGATGAGATAGGACCAGAAGAACTTAATTGAGGAGTGAAAGCTCTGCAAGCAATGCCTCAAGCCTCACACCCGCATAGCTTTCTCAATGTTGCGCAATAGCCATAAAAAGATTCCAAGAACTCAAAAAACAGCAAAAGTGATCTACTTTCAGACTGACATGCTATGATATGTATGTAAGCTACCATAAACACATTATTATTTGTTTACAACTTATACAAATGAACTCTTTCCGCGCAAATATTGCGCCATTTAGGAAGGATTGCAAGAGCAAGGAAAAATCGTTTTATACTACGTCGAAGAGGTTCAAGCACTCACGTTTTCTATTTTGCCGTTAAGTTTAGTATTCGACACATTCATTCGACTTGGAACAGCACCAGCATCATTGACAATCTCTGCTGAGCCCGGATCCTTCGACTTCCGTTGTTTTACCATATCTACAAGTCATTTTGAATTGATTCATATTTTCCTTGAATTATGTATACATATAATATGAATTTCTTACTAGAATCTCGTAGAAGGAAAGTCCAAAGCACTGCAGAGGCTAGGAAAAACCGACGAAAATCGATAAGTACGCAATGAATCCTTACGAGATTTTGCGTACACGATTTGGATTGCAAAAATTCAAACACAACGAGGAGATAATCGTGAATTTCTTCCTAGCCCTCCATCCAAATCTGTTATCTGTCTTCAAATAACATGGAAGCTGTCGTAAGATGACAATTGTTTATCTATTTGCAACTCATGCAAAAAACGTTGGAGATTCTATAGCTAATGAATTGACAAGCCTTGGGGTAAGTTTGTGGTTTCTTTTGTTACTTTTCAAAAGCTGGTTTATAGGGTAGGATCTACGACGATGAGTCTTGCTCATCAAAGACCGTGTTTTCTATGGATGTTGATGACACTTTGGATGGACTGTTACGATTGCGCAGTTTGCGATATGCCGACGATGTCTATTTGAAGATTTACCATAATAAAATGCACCCAAGCGAAGACCATCCAGATTGTCCTGTTGGTAAGTTGCCGTAGAAGCTGATTTAAATCTTTAATTTTGCATCTGTTTCTTTGGAATTGATCAGAAGATGTTGTAAAGCTTATTGTCTAACGGCCCGCGAAGCCTAATACATATAAATTTCGATGGTGTAACAAAACTACCTGACGGACAAGTTTTAAAAGCTTGTAAAGTGCGGGAGACCGTGAAGAGACGCGCTTCCGGAGACTGATAAATACCGCCTCAGGACTCAGCGCATGGACTGGAGGGTGGAGTCGGGGCTACGGTGTAGTCGAAGGGTCTACTACCTAGCGCTACCAAAGCTGAAAGGGGTCCATTTTGCCATACCACTGCCTCTCAGCACAGGGCGTATGTCAAGAGGAGCGGTTTTCACAAGTTCGTAAATATACCGGTCAATTTTTCACCAAAAGCCGTCATATTTAGTGGGTAGTAACTTCAGATAGTATCTAGTAAGCTAGGAAAAGTTGTCTGGTTTTCTTGAAAGACTTGCATAGCTCTAAACTGGGCCGTTGAACTGTGACCTTTAGACTAAGCGCGGGCCCCATCTATTTCTACCGGGTTGGCTGCGCGGGCGGTTTGGGTCCCTTCATACTACGCCGCAGAACGCGACAGCCTGCCGCGGCATTGCGCATGCTGCTCGCAGTGAAAGTACGCCCATGGCGGCACAGTCTCGCTATAAACACTCGGAAAACACAGGGAGTAGCGGATATAGAAATACAGTGATAGACAGAGTGTGCTGCCATAGGCGTATTCTCGCCCTACGATGTACTTGAAGTGTCTACTACCTAACGTTATCAAAAATTAACTAAGGTTCAGCTGATCTTGTTTTTAAGGGTAAGGGGGAGGGTGCGGGACTACAGTTCTTCATGCTAATGAGCCTCGCACAAATTCGCGCACTGAAGTCTTCTGACACAAAAGGCCGACGCCATACTTGGTCCACTTCACTTCGCCATTGGTCATTTCATCGATTTAACCAATGCGGAGTGGTTCATGCATCAAGTGGATCACCTATGGCGCGTGCTAAAGCGACACCTCCTCTCTTTTTTGTGATTACTTCAGGGTTCCACCCTTCTTCTAATCTTGACAACCCCTTTGAGTGCGGCGCGAGGCGCGCCACGCATCTGACGTCAAACTTTCTTAAAAAATTCTTATATCCAATTTAAGTTCGCTTCTGTCGTATCTTCCGCAATTTTATGTGGTGATGGATGGTTCATTATAGTCGCTTGAGCAAAAAAAAACTTGGGTATTATTTTCATAAAGGCATAAGCTTTCTGCATTGTCCCAGTACTGAAGGCAACGTCCAGGCAAATCTGAACCCATGGGGATTTTACGTGGAAAGTAATTTTGGGGTCCTAACTAAGGCACTACCCAACCGGCAGCTCAGGTAGTGCTCTGCTGATTGTGAGACATTCTTCTCAAAACTGGACCTCATGGTGTATTTCGCATGGATTCATGGCGCAAGCGTGGGCCCGCGAGCGAAACTGATGGGTTGCGCAAATTCATGCGTATTACGATCCTGGGGTCCAGTTTCGAGGGTAATATCTCAGCCGTTGGAGCACTACCTAAGCTGCCGGTTGGGCAGTGGCTTAGGTAGGGCCTCGAAATTACTATCCACGTGAGATCCCCGTATGTCTAGATTTGTCTGGACGCTGCCTTTAATTTATAGCGACTCCATTTACTTGCAGCTTTTTATAAGGTCGTGTTCACCTATCAATTGTGGTGTGTAAATCAAAAAGTAACATGTCAAAAGCACAACAGTGTCACGCCATATTTTTCAGAATTGCGAGGTTATCTGTCGCTTCTGTTCTATGGCATCAACTATGTGCCAGAGATCGCCAGATGTGTGGATCTACTTTCCAAATTGAATAAGGATTGGGCAGCTGCTCTGTGTCATCCACTAAAAGTTCATATCAATCTTGTGACTACTGAAAATAACAGTGCATGGAGTAGAGGGTTGGAGGTTAGCATCTCTCGAAATTTGTAGCAAATAGTGAGTTGTTCTCCAGATTGTTCGACAAGATCTACCCCACCATATCAGGTGCGCAATGAAAGAGGAAAATGTTGATTGGTGCGTGTCTTTCCACCAAGAAAGCACCATAAATTTCGAAGATGGTGTGAATGTTGTGATTTTTGCTGATCGCTACGATATCTATGCTGGTGCTTTACTCTATGAGTGAGTTATCATGTTATTACTCTTTTCTGTATTTCCTGTTTCTTTACTTTCTAAGCGCTATCGCTGAAATAGCGCTGGAATATAGTACCCTATTTTGTGTATAAGCCGCACCCTTTTTGCTCTAAACGCGAGCAGACCCAGGCGTGCCGCCGCGCATATGTCTCGCGAAGCGGTCGCCTTATCGCATACTGCTCCCACTTAACGTGTTCCATGATGACAGCCAGTCTTTTGGACTCGTACCTATATGTACTTATAGTCGGTTTCATCCCGGATTAGGCGAAACATTCTGCGTGGAACAACGCGTGCGCATCGCTGGAGGCTTCGCGAGCGCATAGCGCTGGCACTTTGCCAAGCAAAGACTGAGGAGAATGAAGAGACGCAGGCTTGGGTTTCAGCGCGATATAACATACTGTAGCTGCGAAAGGCGCGAACCGTTGCGAGGCGGGCGCCCGCCAATCCAATTTCCGCGGGTCGAAACTTACTGTACAAACTCAGACAATCGATCGGACCCCTCCGCCGGACCCAGTTGACCAATGAGAGAAGGGCAAATGGGCGGTACATCGCGGTGGCATCACTGGCAGGCAAATGGGAGGCTTCTCCGGCCCTGCTGCAAAGGTCCGCCATTTCTCCGGCGCGACTCTGCCAGATTTGACGGACTCCGCGCCGCAGAGGTCTGCGCGGCGCGTGTCCGCCAAATTTGGAAGACACGCGCCGGAGAAAATCGGAGGGGTCCGGAGCAGAAATGGGAGGTATCCGGAGCAGAAAATGGGGGGTATCCGGAGCAGAAGATGGGAGGTCTCCGGAGCAGAAAATGGGAGGTATCCGGAGCAGAAATGGGAGGTATCCGGAGCAGGAAATGGGAGGGCTCCGCCGGACAAATGGGAGACCCACCGCTGGGGATACGCCGCGACCCTGCCACTTCTCCGGCGGAGGGGTCCGGCTGTCTGAGAATGGCTGCGAAAAGCGCGCCACATGTCCCAGTGCAAATCTCGGTTCCCTACGGGAACCCTGGCGATTAAGGGCGCACACCCTATAACTACGAGCGCGAAACAAGTGACTCTAAAGGAAGAACGACTTCTTTTGCAGAAGAATGAAAAGAAGAAGTGCAGTTGCAAACGTGTGCGATGATCTACCTTTCGTATCTTGTCAATAAGATGTCAATCATCAAGGCGGTCCCCAAGAACTTAGCACGGATATGAATGTAGTGATTTGTTTGTGGGTAAACAGGGAGTCCCTTCTACTGAACATGTTACGGCATCCATAAGACGAATAAAGTGCAGATCCAAGTGCTAGGAGGTAAGTATCATTCATTCTGAGACTAGAAGACTCAAGAACGCTTCCATTTAACAAGCACTTGTGACATGCTTCATTTTTATTGCCTTAATACTTGGATAAAACAAATTCGAGCATCGAGTTCAGACAACTTGTAGACACAAAGCGTTTTCGAGTTTTCTATTCCCTGTAGGGTAGTAGCTTGCGGGTGAGCACTGTAAGTACAGATGGATTTTGATTGCTTACCTGTTCGTGAGAACCATTGTGTACGTCAGTTTCGGCAGCTTAGGTAACAGGCTTTTGTACCTCCAGCTTGGGTAGGGCGTTATCACGCTATCCAGCATACAACCTGTTTGTCGATTTTGGTTACTCTTTGTTCCAACTGGCTTGGCCCCTCATTTCATGCGCCAAGACAGTTTAATCAAAGGGTACGTATCTCCGTTCATTATCTCACACATGGGATGTGCGCAGCATAGGTATGGTCCTTGAGAAGTACCTATAAGATTCAAACACCTCTTGTTTCTTTGTCCTTGACTCCTCATCTTAGCACATTCCTTAGACAGCTATTGCGACGCACTGAAGATAAAACTGCTTTTCATGAAGCCATAACCAAAACTCCTTATGCATGCAGTATAATGAATTGAAGGGACTTTCTTCGCGACTTTTGGTGGTGTAAACCCGGCCTTTGACCTTCATTTTTGTGACAGATGAAAAGAAAGCCTGAGTTATTGAACGAAGGGTCCACCTTTCATGGTTGTTTTAGATCACATCAGAGCATACAGATACTTTCTATTCAGTATAAGAAACGAGATGTGGATTCAAAATTGCTCTTCGAGTGCGCAACAAAGCAGCCAGATTTTTCTTCAAAACACAAGCAAAGTAAAAACTAAGGGAAGGGCCTACACAAGGCTTTCCAACTTTTAGCATCAAGAAACGGAGTCATACTGCATAAAACTGCTATTAGAAAAGGTTGTACGAGAAAATTCATGCAAAAAGTTCACAGAAAAAGGTCAGCCATGTATCTTTACCCTTCCGTCAACTGTGCCGCTGGCTCAATGAAATCCTCGGTACCAGCTCGTTTCATTGATAATAAGCTGTTAACAATGGATCTTCTCTGGGGCCTATGTAGCTCAAATAGTACAGTCTGCCCCAATCCTAACCAGGCCAAAATTGGCTTGGCGGGAGTACGCGTCGCGAGGGTTTCGCGCCACTTCTGCGTTTAGCTAGTCTGCTCTCTCTTTAATCTCTTCGCTCTCTGCGACAGCGCGCGTATGCAGCGCAAACCCCTAGCGCTGCGAGTGCGCAAATTCAGCCGACGGTTCGGCCTGATCCTGATTGGGGCAGACTGTAGACATCTGTGACTGAATTGCACGCTCTTACAGCAAACGCCCTGCGCACCGGTCAAATTTGCATTGGGTCATGGGGCGCGCTCTTCGCAGCCATTTGTAACTATAGGTACGAGTGTCTTTTGGCGTGTTCGCCTTTAGAGTGAAGAGGGTGCGGCTTAGGGAACGGCCATAGGTTGTCGGTGTTGTCGGTGTTGTCGGGGTTGTCGGGGTTGTCGGGGTCAGAGACGGTTGAGAGAGCGCGCGAAACGTGGAGGCTATCATGAGGTCCTACAACGACCGGCAACCTCGGCAACCCCGACAACACCGACAACACCGACAACATCGACAACACCAACAACACCGACAACCTATGGCCGTTCCCTTATACGCCTGAAAATAGGGTAGTATTGAAGCTCGCCGTTTGTGTCGAGCCCCAAAAAATTCCAAACGCCATCGAATTAGGCCCAGACAGGCAAAATGTACGTCAATGCATAAAAGTTGCACCCATACAGATTCCCAATAGACTGTCGATTATTCTACCGTATCTTATATAATTGATCCGGCAGTTTCAAGACGTTCAGGATTGTTTGAGTTGTTCTAAGATTTGTCAGTATTTCTTCACTGTCTTGCGCTGCTTTGACATTATCGTAGGCTCGCAGTACAGAAACCTCCGATAACTCCGATAACCCTATGTGAAGACTTGCAAAAGTTCGCTTACAAAATTTGCAGAGTCATGTGTTGTTTCCGGTTCATGATCATTGTTCAGTGAAGAAGTCTTCCGATCATACCTAACATTCTGGCAGTTAAATGGAGCAGTGGCGGCGACAGTCGTTGAGTTAGCGGATATTCATGATGGTCAGTCAAATATTTTCCTTTACGAGTCGATGATCATATATTTGTAGGCGACATTGTTCTGGATATGGCGTGCGACTGTGGAGAATTGACTCTAGAAGTCCTGAGAAATTATGATGTAAATTTTTTTTATCATTGCCTTTTCATGCATGCTCCTCTTCAACAGCATACTTCCCAAATTTTTCCAATCTGAATGGTTTTTGAAGATAACTTACAAGAGCGTGGCAAAGTTTATAAAGGCACCTTGTGGCTATCTGGCAGAATTGGATAGCAAATTTTTCTTAAATTTCTCATTGATTCATTGTTGCAGAGATAATTCCAGGATGCATGATTTGATGTGTATCATATTACAGTGCTACTGCATTGCCATGAGTCCGAAAATTGACCAGTTGGCTATGGCTGAGGTGAACTGGGTTGGGCTCCAGAATCATCTCAAAAAGGAAGCGGGTAGTAGAGCCAGGCATTTGCAGTTCATCGCAGCGGAGTTTAATAAAGGTGGGAGCATATTTTATTCTTTTCAAGCTTTGTTCTATAATTTGAAAATCCAGATTTCTTCAATTTCAATGTCGTCAACAAGATTTTGTGCAGCCTTCCTCTGAGGTGGTGGAAAGCCAGGCGTGAAGCACTGAATCTGTACTATGACAGGCTGTTTACAATCATTAGCAAGTAAGGAACGTTTCTCAAACGTTGCAGTTGTATTATGTCATTATAGATGTCGCCAAGAGACTCACTCGGTCTTGCTAATTCCTCTCACCAAGGATCACAAGAAAAGGGTAAATGAGGCAAGCAAGTCAAGCAAATACAACTTTCAGGTAATCAGGCAGTGTATTAGACATCTGAATTTTTCTGACGTAATTTGATCTTACAGCACAAAAAAAAAATTAAAAATGTTCATATGCACTGCATAGGCGATGGATTTTGACATCATTATCAGAAATCTGATCTCACAGAGAAATGTGATGTCAAAATCAATCATTTAACAGTGCATATGAAAATTTTCTGTAGTTACTAATCATACATCAATACCTGAATCTCCTTTCCAAGCTACTCCCACTTTTCTCATACAACATTCTTATAGGTTCTCACCATGCGGAGATTGATAACACGAACGACGCAGATGTATGTGTGTCTTTTGGAGACGAAACTGCCTCGGCTGGCCTTTCCTGAACGAAACCGTAGCACCGAGTTTGTTCTGCCACAAGATTCATTATTGCCTGGTACTCTTGACCTTTCTGTTTCCCGTGATTCTCTGATTCGCACAAGCCACAGTTTGAGTATGCCTTCAATGGAAAATCATTTCATGCATAATTCTTTATGTCTTCCGATGTTGCATCCCAGTACGCCTATTGATCTACCTGTACAACATACTAGTACCTCCTTAGGACTCTCTGTTTCTCGTCCTCCTTTGGAACTGCCTCCGTTGTCTACTAACCGTATGGTAAAGCCAAATGTTTTTGACTATTTTTTGGATGATGAAGGATAGATGAAATCGTTCTCTAATAATGGTGTTGTTGCTTAGGTCAGTAGGAATCTGACAGTAAAAGATGCTTACCAAGATTTGGCATTCTTTGCATCTATTTCGGGGGAGAAGCCGTCAAAAGTCATGACTCGCATGATCATTAGTTAAGCAGCAGTTTTGCACTCGAAAAAGTTGAGCATGAAGGTCAAACGTGAGATATGGCTTGCAAATCCCAGGAACTATCCCCTTTTTCAAGGCTGTATCGGTGAATCGGCGAAATCCCGTTTTGCCACTTCAGGTTCTCCAAATCTCCCCTACTGGACACATACGGGATTACAAACATTTGAAATGTCGAAATCAGAGCGTACCCTCCTAGGAAGTGTAATGAAGCGCGAGACCATGTTGATCCACACTTGCTTTTTGCAGGTGTGTTTCTCTGACATGCTTATGTGAGTGGGTTGAAAATTCCGGTGACCTACATAGAGCCCCCTGACTGTGGGTAGTCCGCTGAAATATCATTCATTCTGAGTCGGGAAGGCTCGCAAACGCTTTGCACACAACAAGGTGATCGTGTGGTTGACAAGTTTATACAGGTGACCCATCTATCACTGTTTACTACTTGGATCCAGGAACCCAGGGATGAGCAAGTTCGAGCTCATCTAGTCAATGTTTGAAGCGTTCTCGAGTCCATAAGTTTCGGATTTTGATGATAATAAATGGGGTAAGAATCATCAGTCCCACGATAGCCCTGGAAATGAGCATTTTAGCCCTAGAAATTGTCAAATAAGCGCATGATGTGCAAGAGCATAAGTTGCAGTGATTCGAGGATGCAAGTGTTGCATAAATGTATGTACCAGTGGCGTACCGAGGGGGGGGGGGCGGGGACAATAAAAATATTTTTCAAAATTTTCTGAAAATTCAAATTGGTCTTATAAAAAAATTTTTCCGGGGGCGTGGCTGACGCCACGCCCCCTTTTCCCAAAGTTTAGGGGTTGGGGACCCGCAAAAATTTTGAAAAGCCCCCCTGAAATTTTTTCGGAGTGCGTGGCTGACGCCACGGACCTTCATTTGAAAAAAGTTTTTGCCCCCCCCCCCCGAGCCGAGATCCTGGGTACGCCGCTGGTATGTACTAAAGTCTGGCATACTTCAAGCGATTTCAGTGGCCATGCGAAAACTTATGTTTCCAAATCCAACATTGACAGACTACAGACACACAGTATGAAATGTCCTTTATTCTGTACATTTAGAATGTGCTCACGATGAATTATGGAAAAATCAAGCATTGCCAAATCGCATGGAATGTACGGGCCATGTTACAGAAGGTGCAGATCTAAGGAATTATCATTTATTCTCTGACTAGGAGACTCCTTTGCGTACTTCTGATTGAAAAGTTCATGAGGTTCTAACGCCTTCTGGTAAACTTATTAGGTGTGTGTGAAAGAACATGTTCAAAATCGCGTTGTTTAAAGGACCGTCCACTCAGATGCTCGACTTCCATGTTTTGATCGTTGGGCCTTCTCTTTTGATCGTTGGGCCTTCTCATATCCCTGACGAATATGAAGTCCAGAATCCACGGAGACCCCAGCTCCCGTCATGAGTACACGCATGCCGGCCTCTCGGAACTGGGATGGAGGGCGCACATGGATGGCAGGCATTACTGGAGGGCGGTGCTGACCTGGGGCGGTATGCAACAATCGCCCGTCCGGGTAAGTTACCCGGACAGGTAGTTTCCGCTTCGTAGCTCGGTGCTCTAGGGATCTGTGTTCTTCCTTGTTTGTTTATCCTTGGGAGGCTCTACTAGTCTAATATTGTAGCACAATGATTAGCAGCACTTTGCTGTATAAGCTGAGATAATTCGTTATTTGTATGATCCCGAACGGGATCTCCCACTGATCACGCTCTTTTTCAAAGTTATTCATATTTGCAAAAACTCAACGAAAACATCACAGAGTTTTGCTGTCCATTTATTACGACAGTGCTAGGCATGTTTGTGAAAGAAATAAGTGAAAAATCAAGTTGACAAAATCTTCGCTGAACCTGTGCTCGCGAATTGGGCTTTATCGAAATGCTCAAAACTTGCACATTTCATCTGTGCTACTAAAAACATGCGTAGCACTTTCGTAATAAATGGACAGCAAAACTCTGTGACGTTTTCCTTGAGTTTTTGCGGATATAAATAACTCTGAAAAAGAGCGTGATCAGTGGGAGATCCCGTTCGGGATCATACAAATAACGAATTATCTCAGCTTATACAGCAGAGTGCTGCTAATCATTGTGCTACAATATTAGGGTAGTAGAGCCTCCCAAGGATGAACAAACAAGGAAGAACAAAGATCCCCGGAGCACCGAACTATGAAGCGGAAACTACCTGTCCGAGTAACTTACCCGGACGGGCGATTGTTGCATACCGCCCCTGGGGTCCTAATGTACTTTTGCCGACAATTTGCGCCGCGGCTTGGGCATTGGCTTGGTAAGGGGTGCTACTATTATAAGCCTCCAAGAACTCCAGACCCCTAACCTAGGGTGGACGGTGCCTTTAACAAGCTTGCACTTGTCTTATACGGATCCTGATAGCATAATATCTAAAAACGCTTTAGAAGGAATTTTTAAACTTTTAATCAGACCTACGCAAAGCGTGCTCGTGTCACTTGGTTAGAAAATCATACGTATCTCACAAAAAAACCCAAATCCAACGATGAAAGCTACCATATTAGATGCATCCTACTTTCTCTTACTATTAGATCATTAGCTCATTTTTAATATATGTCGATGATCAGGACTCCACTTTTACTATTAGTTGCTACGAAATAGCAAATTTCAAGCAAGTTGTTTACTGAGCACTGATTCATGCATTGTTCAGTGAAATGATGAAATGTTGTGCAATAAAACGCCATACGAAAAACGTCAGCGAAGGCGTGAAACTGATGCAATCTCTTGCCATAATGTCTAGAAATGTCTACCCCACATAATTACGCTTTGTCTTTTGTTTCTACTGTATACTGGCGGTTTCGATAAACCGAATAGTAATCTGTTCAAGTTACAACTGTCCTTTAGATTTCAAAAACTGTTTCGACTTATCAACAGCTATAGGAGAGCATTGTATAGGTTTGGATAGTCGAAAGAACACAGTAAATTTCAAGCTTTGAAAGAGTTCAGGAACTTTTCGGCAATTTCAAGCGTTCCATCGATAATTGGCAGTGTTTTCGAGAAATGTGACTAACCAATCTTTCGGCTCTTGTTTTCCAAAAACCTATAGCTTCATCGGAGATTTTCAGGCTTTTTGTTAGCAGCTGCAAAAAGTGACATCCGCCTCTCGGCTGTCATTCATCAGAGGGTCTCAATTTGCGACTTTGCGAAAATTGTGCTCTATCTGAATGTGCAGCGGCAACGCGGCGCGCTTTTGGGAATCCCCGCTGGCACGTTTCCACCTCCTCAGACTGGTTTCTCAGCTTCTGGCAAAGCCTATATCTTTGTTTTTGTCGTAAGATATTCTATCGTTCTGGCCGTTTTTCTTTTCTAAAACTGTCTCTTCTTAACATTTGTATGAAGAGGATGGCTATCGCTTCTCTTTACCCATTTGTTCATAACCGGTCGTTTTTTTTCTGTTGCTAGTGTGAATACTTTTCATATTGACTGCATACACTCTAGGCTTGTCCATTTGCTGTCATTGCTGTTTTTCAGTTCAGTCGACACTAGGTGAATCACAACTAGCGTCCTATCTTATCAACAGGCTCGCAAGTGTTTGGTTTCGTCTACTTTTCGGAGGTTCTCTGATAGCTGACAATTGGGCGTTATTTTGCCTTCCATGTTTTGGTTCTTCAACATTTTTTGGTTTGCTTTCGGTACTTATTCTGTCGATAATAGTTGCATGACAGTGGCGTACCGAGGGGGGGGGGCGGGGGGGGCGCGCGCCCCCCCCGAGAATGGGTCGCGAAATTTTTGAAAGTTATCTATGTGGGTTATAAAAATGTGCAAGTGACTTGCTTATTTTTGCAAATAATTAAAATAATTTTTAAAAACTTTTAAAAATTCAAATTAGCTTTGTAAAAAAATTTTTCCCGGGGGCGTGGCTAACGCCACGCCCCCTTTTTCTAGATTTTAGGGGTCGGGGACCCGCAAAAGTTTTGAGAAGCACCCCAAAAAAATTTTCGGAGTGCGTGGCTAACGCCACGCACCTTCTTTAGAAAAATTTTTTTGTCGCGCCCCCCCCGAGCCGAAATCCTGGGTACGCCACTGTTGCATGAGTATCTTTCTTTTGTGTTTACTGCATGTATTGATCACTTGTTCACTTATGTTTATCAATTGATCACTCACAAGTTACTACCATAATTTTAAGTCTAGAAAATCTTGAAATCAGGGAGGCTCCATGCTTACCATCATTATATCATCATGCTAAGCTATCAAGTCTGAAATTTGACGATTTCAGCGATATCGTCATGATCTTGACTTGATCTCCAGGTCTTGTATCGTCTTTGTAGCTTTGATTGACATCATTCATGGTCGGTCATGACCGCCGAAACCTCTTCGACTTATCAAACTGGGTCACAATTACTTTTACTAATTCCAAACAGGCTTGGACAAGAATTGAATGTTGGGTAAAAGTGCGGTTTTCAGCAGCCTTAGTTAAAATTGACGTAATCAACAGCGTGATCAAGTTTCACTATTGACAATTGCATCTTTACACATTATCAGAAGGACATGTATATAGGTTGCTAAATATGATCTACAAAATTATTGGTTAGGAGTTAAGAAACACCTTGAGAATGGTAGTAGTTTTTTTTTTGCTGAATTCCGCTTGGCAAGCGATAATAAATTTTGTTCAAAATTGGACGAGTTTTCTAAACTTTTTATTCAGTACAAAAACAGACATTGTTCCTATCGTACCGTTCACGATTTATATTCGTCGTTTCTCCTACATCATTTGCCCAGATTTTTTCCAGTCGTGCATCTATTTTGTTCTCGAAACACTGTTATGGTTTTGATCACAGCATGCCCTTTCATGTTAGGTGATCATGTCAGTATAGTCAAACTTCGTGAGTGACATACGAATGATGGATCTGTTTGCTAGCATAGATAAGACTGGTTCCACTCTCTAGACCAGGCGTATTTTATGTATTTATGTGTGCGTCATATTTTTCTCTTTCCTTCAAGTCTGCATTGCCTTTCATTTCATCGTTATACCAAATTATTCCTACATAGTTTACCGCGTTTTAAACCGTATGAGCTCTGAAATTATGTCACAAAATTCAGAGGCAGCCGCGAATGATCGATCGGTTACGTGCCTAAATAACGTTACATCTCGAATCCACTCGCTGTAGGCACGATCTCCCAGTAAAAACTATCGTGGCATCATGGATTTCATGATCTCTCAATTTTGTGAAGAGCAAGCGCATCATGTTTTCAACACAATCAACAGGTGGGGACTTTGTAATTTTCGTTTTGTACCGATTTTTCAAAAATGTATGAATTTTCATCTGTAACAAAATCTCATGCCAACTGTTGAGTTTTCTGCCTGGATGTTTTGTGTGCTTTGCGCGTGACTTTCTCAAGTGGATGAATGACGTAGTTACTGCGTTGTCAATGTTTCGCGGTGACAGCTGGTTTACTGCTCGCGCAGCACTAGAATCGCTGACTTTGCTTCGTATTTCATCCCAAACAAGAGATCAGATAAATACGCATAATACCGATGGCGCGGGTAATGGACAGTCAATGAGAACTGAACTTCCATCAAGCTGTAGGAATAATCATCGTGGAATATCATAAGCATATCATCGTGCGAAGGAGGTCTGATTAGTTTATTTCGCTCATCCAATGTGAGATTGACCTTCTGCGCAGTTGATCAAACGCAGAACAGCCCTTCAGCACGTGTGAGCTACTCTGGTAGTCGCTCGTCTGGTACTCTTGCTCATATAGTAGTTGGACACATCTTTTTATGCTCTTCCAAACGCATTTGGTGATGACTCACCTCTGCTTAAGTTACAGTAAGCAACAAAATTTTAGTTTTGAATTGGCGTAAACTTTGGCTCTGTTTGCCATAGGGTAGTAGAGATGTGGCCTTTTGTAGCTTAGTAGAAGTACCTTTGCGCCATTTCGAATTTTTTAAATTCCAGTTTTCGAGAAGGAACTACTTTCTTCTTATCACCAAGTTATGAACTCTTGTCTCAAATGAGGAAGAGTGCCCATGTAAAGGAAGCACATGGCCTGATGTTCTCCGCCGAAACATGTGTATTGTTGTTTCGGAACTAATAGTTCTGGAAATTGGAGGCAACGCCCTCTACTTTTGGTTACATTTTGATTTTAGGAAAAAGCACTAGGATGAGAGTGCCGCAGTGATTGCGATAGCTTGGGAATGGCTTCATTTTGCTTGGGATTAGAATCCAATAGCACTGCTTGAGTGCCAAGTACTCGTGACCGTCTGAGTTCACCGTGTGAATTGGAGAAGCGAAGCAACTGGCAGACCTAACAATTTATTCGCTTATGATAGAGGGAGATCGAAAGAATTTCGTGGCACCCTCCACTTTGAACCTTTTTTTTTCGCTCATGATAAAAGGAATACGCTGTTGATTGCATGCGCGTAAAGCGGTTTTACGAACTTGATGGGGCGCTTTCGCGATGGTGCATCCTGTTTTCCACCCAAGAAATCGTTTTGCGTTGTGCTATGAATAATATGAATAGTATCCGAATGGTTATCTACGCCGCTAATGTTTGCACGATATAGTCAGTCACAAAACTTCACTGTTGGATAGTTTTTTTTAATCGCGAAATGATGGTCGATGTGGAGTGAAATTGTTCCTGCAACTTATGTGAGGAAGTCTTCAACTCATTTATTTTGGTATTAGGTATAAGCTCTGCTGCAAACGGGATAGAGTAGATCTAGACATGGTTCACATAGATAGATCTATAAAACAGTTTTTGTTACAGAAAGTCTGCTGACGATGATATGTGCGCTTTGCTACATACTGACAAAAATGTCTCAAATGCAGAAAATTGTTTACCACCAGAGATGGAACTTGGTAATATTGAGTATAAAGTGAGTTGTTTTATGTGCTTCGTTTGAAATGCTTTTCTGTCTATGCCCAATTTTTGGTCGTTTCCAGGTCAATTTAGTTAACCCATCTTCATCACGTCTTCAGCATTTGATCACTCAGATGAAATGGCGTTTGCGAGAAGGACAAGGCGAAGCTATCTATGAGGTGAGTTATTTACATATATGTTCATTTTTTGAAACGCAAGTAGCCTTTTATTTAATTTCTTGATTTTTATTATTTTTGTAATGGTTATCCTTCTTGCAGGTTGGCGTGGAAGACGGAGGTCAGATGAGCGGCCTGTCTGATGTAGAATTGGAGGCTTCACTTACTACTCTGAGAACTATGGCAAGTGCTCTTGGTGCTAGCATGGTTATTGTGAGTTTTGTTATCATATTCTCCGAGTACCATTTGCTTTTTATTTGATTTCTTGATTTTTATGTGCTTAGTATCTATTAGTTAGTTAGTTAGTTGTGGGATAAGGAAGGCGAGCGCATGCGCGTTAGGTGGTCATCACCGTCAGTTTTGTTTATTTCTTACATGATAGTCTAAATTAGGTTGATTAGCAGACTGCACTGAAGTAGTTTGCTATTGTATCGAATTCAAAGCACCATAATGTGTTCTATTCGCTGTGTCTTAAAGTTGCGTTATTATATTTGAATTTGAGTTGACCGAAAGAGACGTGACCCCACGTAACACCACATCACGACGAAGGGTGGTTGAAGTGTTGGTCCGCAAGGTTCCTGAAAGTCAACAGTTCATAGAGTTGAGGTAATAGCTTTTCATTATGTGAGTCAGTTGATTTCTGAAATCTTTTTTGTTTGTAGGCTGGCCGTTCTAGGCGGTGTTGATGTAGGAAAATCCACATTATGTGGTGTGATGACTCAGGGTGTGCTTGACGACGGTAATGGTAAAACTCGTCTGAATCTCTTTAGGTAGGTTTCAATTGAAAACCTACTTCTTCAAGTTTTTCTTTAATGTTTAAATGTCTTTGAAGGTTTCCACATGAAGTACGAAGTGGTAAAACTAGTTCCGTCTGTCTTGATGTCATTGGCTTCGACTCTCGAGGGAAGGTTCGTATTAGATTTGTTTCGGTCTTTGTTTAACACGCGCATTATTAAATTGAGATGTGAGTGATATGAACGTCCACTCTTGTCTTTTGTATTTGCAAGCCTGTTTGTTGTTGTTCTTGTTTTGACCTTAAGTGTTTTCAGCTCGTCAATTATGCTCAGAATAGCTTAGAGGAATTAGTAGAGCGGTCTAAGAAGTTGGTCACTTTGATTGATTTGGCTGGTGATTCCAAATACCTGAAAACAACTATTCATGGATTGTCAGGATATAAGCCACATTTTGCTTGCTTGTGAGTTTTACACCTCACTTCAGCTTCTTAGTTTGGGTTTTTGGAAATAATTACATGCATTAAGGCTCGTATCAGCCGAAACGGGACCCACTGCTGCGACGAAAGAGCATTTGGGATTGGCTGCTGCACTAAATATCCCCATTTTTGTCATTATCACAAAGTGGGATCTCGTTGAAAAGGAGCAGTTGGAGAGGTCAGTTTTTTGAGCATTAGTGTTTTCTGATCTCATGTCAGTGAATTTTCTGTCATTTTGAAGGTGTAGGTAGTATGGTTCAGGAGAAAGTCATTTGAGCTGCTGCTTCTTTCTTGACTTGTCGAAAGCCATATCCGACTCGATCAACTGATACGCCTCAAAACAATAAAAATACTGGAATGCAGTACTTTTAGGGTCATT
This sequence comes from Cylicocyclus nassatus, assembly GCA_958299035.1. Taxonomy (NCBI): domain Eukaryota; kingdom Metazoa; phylum Nematoda; class Chromadorea; order Rhabditida; family Strongylidae; genus Cylicocyclus; species Cylicocyclus nassatus. The sequence continues at coordinate 59,130,614 of CATQJL010000001.1, forward strand.
GCCTCTACATCGACGCTGCTTTCGCGTGCTGGAATGAGTGCTGGTAGCAAGCGAGTGAAGCGGAAAAGAGACGCAGTAAAGTATGTCTTCCTTCTTTTAAACTTGATTTCCTGAGTATCGATAGATTTGATAATATGGATTATACCATCTTTCCTCAGGGCTGCTGGCGATCTTTGTACGATTGGTACAGTGCCGATCATGTGTGTATCCTCTGTTACTGGCGCTGGTCTCGGTTTGTTCCGGTGTTTTCTGAACGTACTGCCACCAACGGGTACGACAGGGTCAAGACTTCAGCTCGCTTCCCAACCTCCGTTCTTCACAATCGAAGAGGTGTACAATGTGCCGCACGTTCGTTTTTTGCTTTACTTGGCAAACTCACCTTTTATAATTTCTTGAATGTATATAGCCTGTACACATCTTTTTTCAGGTGGGAACCGTGGTCGGTGGCGTGCTTTGCGAGGGGCGGCTACATGAAGGTGACCTCGTTTTAGTTGGGCCATACAAGGATGGGAGCTTTGAGAAGGTAAAAAACATAGATGTCAACCCGTTTTTTAATGAGGATGTCCTGATGCGTTTGATTTTGCACATCACTATTTATAGGCTTATATTGCTTCGATCAGACGTAGTCGGCAGCCAGTGCAAGCGGTGTTACCTGGAGAAGCTGTCAGCATAGCTCTGAACAGACGGTCAAAAGGAAATCTTCCTCTCAGAAGGGTAAGCCTTCTTCAGTTTAAAGTATAATAGTATATGAAAGACTTCGTTTTCTTCAGGGAATGGTGTTGCTTTCTGCTGCAACTAAGCCAACTTGTTCTCGTAGATTTGTGGCATCGCTGTTTTTGCTGTCACATCCAACTCGACATCTCTGTACTGGTTTTCAGGCAACAGGTAATTCATTCCAGTTTGTTCTCGAGTTTTCTTTTTTTACTTTCGTTTTTCTTTTTTGTTTTTGCGTTAGGAGGACTTTATGGTTTAGTGTACATCGGTTCTGTTCGACAAACGGCGGCTATTGTTGATATCGATAGACCATCGCTTGAACAAGGAAAATGGGCTACAGTGATGTTTGAGCTCATGAATAGTCCGGAATATATTCGCCCAGCAACGCCGCTCATATTTCGACAGGGAAAAACTAAAGGGATGGGGGAAGTCCTAGAAGTTTTCGAGTGCTAGATGTCTTTTTCAATATGATAGAAATATTAGAAACGCACGGTTCATCTGACGTCACTGCCTACCATTGTACATCGTCACATCATATGTTCTCCATCACTTCATAGTCTCGTGCTTCTTCTAGGACTTCGTCAGGTTTTTTGTACATCATCATACTGGTAGCACATGGAATCGTTGTATTCTACTTCTTTTTTTCTCATTTGGGTCCTTTGAGTAGCTGTGGTTTTTTGAGAATTAAGCCTCTCGCATTTAGAATTTATACTAGTCTAGTCACTCCTATTTTTGGAGACTGAGAGCATTGCACCAAAGCACGCTAGTGGAATGGATTCTGTCGTTCATCGGTAAAATTTCGGGTTTTCCCGATACAGTCAGTTGGGAACGTAATATTGACTTGGACAACTTAATCCACTCTTTCTAGCTGTTCACATTTGTTCAGGCTTCTGTTGAAAATCTGAGCACGTAACCAGCAAAATGTGCAAGTTTTTTTGTCTGTAGTAGAGCGTTTTGGCTGTATTTTGTACATATGTAAAATGTAGATAATCTTTTCGATTGATCGATTCTGCAGCGAGGACTGCGCTTTTGCTTTGTGTACATTATTGGTTGGCATACTGCATGTGGCGTCTCATTGTCATATACCTTCTCTCACTAGTAAGATCTGACGTATGAAATAGCAGTAATTGTGTGTATTTAGGCGAACTGATTTAGAATATGTATTAATTGTCTTTACTGGTAGAGATAAAGTGTTTAGATCCTTCGTCTGTTTTCCGCCTTTTCTTAAAAACTAGTAAAAATAATACTCATAGTTACTGCATACCTATCTTCTTTGGGGGATGTCAGTAGTCTTTTCTTGGACGAGTGGACTTTCGCCATTATTTCAATCAGCACCATCTCTCCAGCGTTTGATCTAGCACTGCGTCGAAAGAACGAATTGTAAACATCTTTATTATCATAAGTAATCATAAGACGAAATTGTGAACGAAGGGAGAAAAGCTATAGTTATAATCTGTACTAAAACTATCAATGTACAAAATCTAGAAATCTGTTGATTAGACATAACGTGAAATAAAACACCACTCGTAATTTGTGGAAATAATCACAGCACTTCTCCGGAGTTCGCCGAACTTTGGCTGCATCGCCATATCTTGCTTTGAAGTGGACGAATTCTCAATCGAATAGCACCATTCAACTCAGCTCGACGAGGTGCATCTTTTGATATATCGAAGTGCCTGTTTGGGCACGACAGTCGGTCAAATTTCATGGACCCTTTCAATTTTTGTTTCGGTAGCTTGGTCGTTCGTTGTATGATTAAACACTCTGAGTAACCTACTGTGAGCAAGAATCTGGCGATCCTTGATATTTGACAGCCTATCGTGCCCAAATAGGCACTTCTATACATCAAAGAAAGCATCTCTTCGAGCTGGGTTGAGTGGAGCTTCTGGATTGAGAATTCGCCAACTTCGAAGCAAGATATGGCAATGCGACTAAAGCTCGGCGAACTCCGGTGGGTGCGACGATTTTTTTCACAACTTACGAGCGTATTGTACATAGTTGTAGAGTTGGAGAGATTGCGTTATGTAGAACTAGTAAAAGATTAATCATGGAATATACGATTTCCGACCATTCTAATTCTGTTAGCAGGTGCCGATTGCTCTTCGATCCAACCTGGTCGGAAGGAAAGGGCTCGCTCGATAGTATGATGGAATCGTACGTATGCCTGAAATAATTGCAAGTTTTTCACAATGACTTGCGGAATTGTTGGATTTCTATGAAGAATCTTATGCACTATTTATGAGAAACGATAAATTGAATGTGTAGATATGTTCTATCGTAATCGAGCTCCATGATAAACTATAAAATTCACCAGAAAAGTTTGTGCGGGAAAGAGATTGCGCGGAAACTATACAATCACCAGCTCAGAATGGATTTTTAGTTGATTTCAAGTCTGTTCAAAGTCGTTTATATTGTTAGGGTAGTCTATCCACAGCCGCAATTGCATCTCGCTGAAAAATTATTGGTTTTAGCACGTTGAGGGCTGTGAATTTGCGCTCGTTGAAATGACGTGCGACATCTTGTAAATAATGCGATAGACGAGGGAAATTTTGAACGGAAATCTGTACTAAGCGATGTAGGGAAGGAACATCTTAGCAGGGGCGTCTTGCAAACTATTTTCAGCTAATATGCCCACCCATACATGCACAACCACCTGCACGGGATTACGGTAGAGTTACGGTAGCGGGACAGACCTACAAACGCGCCAGTGAATCACGGTTGAATGTACTTATCAAAGCATCCCTCACCAATTGATCTTCATGAAATTACAGTAGGAAGGGTAGTGAGCAGCTACAAATTCGCGGGTGATTCATATAAGTTTTACTTATTCTATCGACGATATTATACGCATGCTTCACCAGTTCGTCTTTATGGGGTAACGGTAGGATTACGGTAGCGAGCAGCTATAGCTGGTTATATACGTATGGGTGTTACCCAAACTATGAGTATATTATATGCATCGTTTAACAAGTCGTACACAAATTCTTTCTTACCTACCTCAGCAAAAGCATCCTCGACGCGCACAGTGAGTAGAAGACGGCAGAGTATGGCATGAGGTTCATCGTAGTCATCAATGGGTTCGCCAAGAACTGTATAACACTCTTCCGGCTGAAATGCAAATTGCATTTGAGAACAGCTCAGAATACTCAATTTAGGCTCACCCATTCGTCATCACTGACAAGAAGACAACACAGCCGCATCACCACACCGGCAAGAAGGGTTGGTCTTAGCGTTGCTAGTTCCATTTGGCAATAAGCCAGCTGGTTAGCGATCTTTGCAAATTTCCATTGCCACGTATGTTGCTGCACTAGTAAGAATATGGATTATCTCTTGTTCTGCGAACAGTGAAAAACTTAACAAGTAGAACCATTCTTTCAATGAAAAATTTCTCATTTGACTATCAGTTTGCGAAGATAGTTCATGTTTATACCTCCTTCCCTTGATAAAAATGTAAAACAAATTACAGTATGTGGTGGAATCCTCTACTGTTTCTAGAAACGCAAAATCTTAGTGTCTGTGAAAGAAAACTCATACGCACGTACAAAACCCTTTCCATCGCAACTCCTCAATCCTTCAAGGTACAAAAAAAGTCCCGATGTGATGAATACAGTGCCTATAGATAAGATTGATATTCGCTATAATTAAGTGGTCGTGTCATGTTGCGGAACTACCTATACTTTTCGTTAAGGTTTGAAGGCTGCCAAGTTTGATAGAATGTGAGTTTTCTCAAGGACCGTAATGTCATTTCGTACGAGTAGAAGGCATCTGCAAAAATCCTTCTGGTGCAACTTCGGCAAAAGGAGACGTAGATTCCACCGTTCCGATTTCTAAAGAAATTTGACTCTTACGTTCTCTGTTCAAATGATAACAAATAAATTTGGAACAATGAACTTTTCAACACATTTTCCTCCACCTTCCGTCACCCATTTATCAAAGCCGAGGACGAAGTCAACTGTTTCACTCATGTCCACAAAATTTCGACTATGAACGGACTAAAACAATTTCTACATTACAGTTTTGCGATCCCCGACACTGAACACTGTCTTACCAATCGAATTAGTTGTAAATTCTATAATTTCTGATAATATGTGTCATACCTCAACTAATTTCTGTATTATGCGCATAAAGAACAGCGCACTGCAACGATGTAGTTGAAAGTCGGTTGCACGGCAAATCTGCAAAGACGTAAAGATCTCAAGATGTTGGTGGTAATTACAGAAATATCTAATAGATCTAAGTTTTCCGCATTTATGTAAAATTTCATAGCTGCCTTATTGGGAAGTCCACGCATATTCTATCGTTTCTTGAAGATGAGAGGTTATAGTGCCATTTCGCGCAAATTTAGTAAATTATTACTGCATCAGATGTTTTTCGCTGCCCAACCAAGTTTGCAAAGATGCCAGTCCGCGCCAAGAAAACAAGTTAACAACCAGGGGTATCACATACACTTTTGCTTCAACTTTCTAGCTATGTTTGAAAATTGTCCTTTTTGTGTTTTTATTTGAGCTATACCATGTGGCCGTTCTCAAAAAGCAGGATTTATTAGACTCACTGCTCTTTCCATTCTATTCAGTTTCACGAAGCCAAACTCTTCTGTAGTATCGGGACCCAAGCAGTACTGTGATTCGAATTTTGAGGCAAGGCGTACAGCCGCTACGGCCAGCTCTTCAAGCTGATTGCGACAGATTTTGCGTTTCTACAAAGATAATACTTTTTCACGTTTGGAAAAGGATGGACGAACCGATACTGTCACGGCAACCAGGTAAGCAGCAAGAGGAAGAACCTCAGTAGCCAGGCGATCATTGTAGAAAACCTCTATTAGAAAAAGATTAGTGAGTGTAAATGCACGATGGCCTCCAAGTGGAAGCCAATCCGTTTCTGTGGTGCTTGGATAGCAGGCCTAAAATCGAATTATTCAGGACCACAGCTATCATTTTAGGATTAGGGACCTCTAAAAACTCATCTGCACTGTAAATGCATGTTTTACGATATGGACGAGGAAATCACGATGGTCCGACTGAAGATCAATCTCTCTGAACAAACCAATGCGATGATATTCTGCGGCTTCCTCATCCTCATCTTCATCCAAGACTGACTCGTAAATTGAGTTATCTGCAAGTCAATTAGTACCAAATCAAGCACGTTTCTAAATCATTAGTCCAACAGCATGTGAATGCTACTGCTGAAATTGCTTTAATTTTTTCACTTTTTTCTAAACACGTCTACTTCACGGCAACTCAAGGTGTAGCTCTATCACTAGGCTCGTAATTACTCTTGCACCAAAAAATTAGAAGAAATCCTGAAAATGTTTTAGCAGATGTTTTACTTTATGCTATAAGCTTTTCTTAGCACAAGCGATGTTTGATTTACTAGATATTAGGATTATTTTTTGAAGATCAAGATGTCGCGTAGAAAGCTAGAAAATTATAACATTTGTACAAATCATAACAATGTTTTTTTTCCACTTGCAAAAAAATAAAACTCTACTGGAGGTTCTGACTTTTTTAGCAAACGTTTGGAAAAGAATACGGCTTCATTTTTTTCTATAACATCCTTTGTCGCTGTACATAAATTTTCCTCTTGAAATACAATTAGAAAGTGCATGAACAATTTTTCTTCCAAGTAAGCTTAATAGAATGAAGCCATTAATGACTGCCACACTATTAGCTTGATAAAATTATTGAACCTTTGAAATCAAACAGAATTACGATATTCAAAAATTGCTCTGAAACTTTTGGACTAATCTGATATTTAAGGTAACCTAATCAGAATATGAACATGAATTATATTCCGATAGTTTAACGATTTTTTGGCTACTGTAGGATCTGACAATCTTAAATTTTCTTCTACCACAATTATGAATGTGTGATTGACTTGCCTGTTATTTCAAGATCTTTTGCCTCACCCTGCTTCCTTTCTTGGTTATCGAAGACTAAAAAAACAGAAACAAAGATGCATAAAACCTCTTCACATGGATGGAAATGTTTGACAAAAAACACAAACTTCTTGTGCTCAGCTTGAAACAGGAAAAATTCTATCAATAGTAAACTTTGAGATGAGTTTACTACCATATTTTTGATTTGACAAGACGTTTGTCTTTATGAATATTCTTTTTTGTTGCAGACTGAGAAAATTTTCTGTAATGACAAACCTTCGCTAGTTGTCTGACGACGAAACCCTAGAGTTGTTAAAAATTTTCCAAAAAAGCCTTGTGCTCCCTCTTGTTCGCGCACCTTCGAGAATATTAGAATTGCTTTTATAAAAAATTTTTTTTAATGAAAACCTGAGATGTGATCTCTTTAATTTCATTGGCTGCAAGGGTATTTGATCGAGTGCGTGCGTTCTGAGCTCCACGGGGACTAAAAAATCGTTTTGTTGAAATCATCAGTTTTTTGAAACGTCTCAAGTTTCAATTACTCATGCATAGAGGAGGTTTATAGTGAGGGTCTAGAAATTAACTCACCGCAAGGATAATCTCTGCATCCCATTTTCCACGGCATCGGTATCCTCAAAAAAAAAGGAGCTTTATGATTGATATGAAAAAACTGGATTTCTTCTTACAAGCTTAGTGATGCTTCTTCGAATATTTTCTTCATTCGCAGAAACGGACCTCCTTCGCAATTTGAGGCCCCGTTGTGCCATGAGCTAAGCGAAATGTTGAGTCAACGCCGTTAAGAAACACTAAACTTATTCGTATTCGTTACTTGAAAAGTAGAGTTTGTTCGAAAAAAAAAGTAAAATAAAATGAGAGGGTGAAAATTCCGCATCGTTTGCGTTTGCAGCGATCCGTCTATGTGTAGATCAAAGCATAGTCAATTCTTGGTTCTTTTTGGTCTTCCTATTGAAGACCTGTTTAGTCCATGCAGTTTATCCATTCTTCTGAAGTAGATTCTATGCATTTCTCCAAGTTTTTGGACATTTTATGAAGCTAACCTACACAACTTCACCCGAACTTTCGTTCGTGTCCTTGTCAAAGCTCATCACTGCTCCACTCTTTTAAATGCTGATTGCGAAGATTATTGGATATATCCAGATTTGAGCAATAAATGATCAATCGATGTTTATTCCACCATGCCTTCTTCAAAATACATGTTATTTTTGAGTTCGAGAGATTCTTGCCAAACCCTGAGGCGCTCTAAACGAAAATGCTACGCGTGCGCTCGCTCACAAAGGAATATGCGCCGCATTAATTTCGCATGTGCGAGACGATGCTTTGTTTACATTTTTGGCTTTTCATTCAATATGGTCATCCTGGTTGAATGTCCCTTCTAAGATCTTAGAGAGAAGTCTGTTTTTATACCCTATAGGTTTCTATGGGAGCTCTCCCTGTTTTCTTGTCAGTTTTAGGTCTTTTGAGCCTTTTTCGCTTTATCTCAGTTTTTCATCTAGTATCTGCCCATTTTTCGCCCTTTACTGTGACCGTTGCAAATTTTGGAAGACATACGCTTTTCTTTGTTATAGGTATGGCCTCTTTTCGTAAAATGGTGCCGGCTTCGGCACTTATCCACGAAGGAGGAGATGATGTGACGGAGAAGAAATCCAGGAATGAGTATCGTAAGGAGAAGGATCTTGAAGTATGCTTTTGTTTTATAAATTCCCTTCGCGATCCGAATGGGAACTTAATGCTCTCTGTTTCTCAAGGAAGAGCGCAAAGCGGGAACAGCCCCTGCTATGGTTGATGTTAAAACGGGAAGAGACATCAATCCGCATATCCCTCAGTTCATCTCCCAGAATCCCTGGTACGTACCCAGTGAAGGACCCACTTTAGAAGTAAGTCCTACAATTCCATTATGTTTGGATGGGGATAGAACATTCCTTATAGCATCAACGTCCTCATGCAGAAAGGCAAAAGCATATGGCAACCATTGACGAGTGGTATAAGAAAGGTACTACAGGAAAGGCTGCTACGAAGTTCAGAAAAGGTAGTTTTCGTCCTGTCTATACTTCTCTTGCGAAATACGCTCTAAGATCATTTCTTCCTACTTTCCTTCTTACTAGTGAACCAGCAATTGAAGGTGCTACAGTGCTGGCCAAAACTATAGATCCACTATAAAAAACTGCCGTAGTTCATCTGCTTCTCAACGAATTGATCTGAGATTTGGTACAGTTGTGTGTTCAACAGGCTTTCATCAGTGACCGGAGCGGATTCCGTTTTCACCAGATTATTCAGGAAAAAAATTAAAAATTTCGAAAAAAGCAGGCTCGAAAGTTGGCCAAAACTATAGATCCACCTAAAATTTCTGCCTGCTAACGTGATTCTTAGCTTCCAAAATCTTTTGTGCATAAACCTAGTCGAAAGTCAAAGCAGTGGGTTTAGTTCAGCTGCGTCATACCTTTATAAGAAACGCTTATCTGCTTTTTTCCTCTTAAAAACTGCTTTCATGCGTATTTTGTTCCCGAGAATGTGTTTTTGTAGAGGATTCCGCACTTTTTTGACTGGTTTGAAAGTGATAGGGCTCCATCTATCTTATAGATGCTTAGTAGCGTGAGCAGCAGAAAAAAATTCGGGTTTTCGTATCTAAAGCGCACCTGACATAGACCTAACCGCAGGCCTGCGTTCAAATTTATGCCTTCAAGCTCTTTCTGCAACGTTGTCATGAGCGTGAACTGGAGTAGATACATTGTTGGTATGTATGAGAGTCCGTATGCAGTGATTGCAGGTTTTTGCAGATCCTAGTATGCAGGTTAATTGAGGACTTCATCCTGCAAAAAGTGATTTGCAACAAGCCTTGAAGTTATTTCTGCTTCTGACCATAATGCTCATGTGAATCACAAGGCAACATATATTGCAGGGTGTATTCAATAGTTAGCAGCTAAAAAGTGGCAAAATTCAAAGAAGGTACCAGTTGGTAAGTACTTTGAGATTGCCGAACACACCGCAAGACTTATGCTTTGAAAAAGAATTAAAGTGCGACTTCGCAAGCAATCGTAACTATAGTTTACAAACTTCTTTTTAGGTGAATAATGCTAAATAATGCTTCTACATTATTTTGAGCTTATAAAAATAGCGGATACCAATTTTGAAGGCAAAAATTCGAGCGCAGGCCTACGGTTATGTCTGTGTCAGGTGCGCTTTGGATACGAAAACCCGAATTTTTTTTACTGCTCACGCTGCTAAGCATTTATAAGATAGATGGAGCCCTATCACTTTCAAACCAGTCAAAAAAGTGCGGAATCCTCATAAAAACACATTCTCGGGAACAAAATACGCATGAGAGCAGTTTTTGAGTGGAAAAAAGCAGATAAGCGTTTCTTATAAAGGTATGACGCAGCTGAACTAAACCCACTGCTTTGACTTTCGACTAGGTTTATGCACAAAAGATTTTGGAAGCTAAGAATCACGTTAGCAGGCAGAAATTTTGGGTGGATCTATAGTTTTGGCCAACTTTCGAGCCTGCTTTTTTCGAAATTTTTAATTTTTTTCCTGAATAATCTAACGAAAGCTGAATCCGCTCCGGTCACTGATGAATGCCTGTTGAACACACAACTGTACCAAATCTCAGATCAATTCGTTGAGAAGCAGACGAACTACGACAGTTTTTTATAGTGGATCTATAGTTTTGGCCAGCACTGTAGTAGCATGCGCTCGCTACGGGACCGCCACGTGGTTTCCCGCTATGTGCACATTTTTGAATTGCGCTTACGATTCTTTATATATTTGATTTGATTTGATGTTGGAGCTGAATGAGGGCGTTTGTGAGCATTAAAACTGCAAGCTACAAGATGTGAAGGGTGTCCAACCAAAATGGGGTAGGGGAACGAAAGCCGCCAGTTTGAGCCGTCTTTCGCGGCTAACTGGTCCTTTCGCAACGTTGTTGCATGTCGTTTCAGGACCAGCAGTCCGCGCACGCGACCGAAGCTGGCGGCTTTCGTTCCGCTACCCACCAAAATGTAGTTGTGAAATTTTGATGTATATGCGGTGAGGAAACTCAGTAAGGTTTTTCGCAGGCCATCAATTTTGAGAAGAGACAGTCGTTCTAGAACGGTGGAGATCCGTCTACTGCCCGTCACAATAATAAATCCAGTGCTGGGCCTCAGAATACCCGCGATATTCCACTTTTGCAGCCTCCAATGCCTATTTTTGGGCTCAGTGCCTTCAGAACATCCACCTCATCCACAAAAGGGAAGAGTATTGAATTTCCAACTTTCTAGGCTCTTTTTCGTTCAAAATTTCGCTACTCAAACTTGGGGTGGGCCTTACTTAATTCATCACCGGCATTGTGAATCTGCCTCGAAGCTCATTTTCTTGACCATGCGGTTGGTCGAAGGCCAACGAGTGGGAAGGCATAATCCGTCAAATATTACGACGAGAAATCATTTTTGTCCGGTTTTCCAAATAACGCAGTTTCATTCACACCTTTTTTCTAGGTGCCTGCGAAAACTGTGGTGCATTTGGACACGTCAAGCGTGACTGCTTCGAACGACCTCGCAAGATCGGTGCAGCGTGAGTCACTCATTTGTATAATATCCGCAAATACCATTTGCATGAGTCAAACTACATAATGATTCTGAAAATACACAACTTAATCAGAGTATGCAGCTCTATTTGAAATCTAGAGTACTTCGTAAATTCATGTTCAAAGTAGTAAACTTCATGCCTTCGTTGTTATTTGCTGATCGATCAGTCTGGTCATCATGACCACATTAATTCAGTAAAACTGGTGAAGACATCGCCCCAGACGATTACGTACAACCGAACCTCCTTCTTGATTTTGATGCTAAAAGGGATCGATGGAACGGATTTGATCCGAGCACGCATGAGCAAGTATGTTTTATTCTTTGTGATTAGTTTTATCTCGAAGCTTTCGATTATAATGATAAATTTAGGTCATCAAGGAGTTCGAACATTTGGAGGAAGCAAGGAAAGCAATTCGCGCTGAACAAGTATGTTGGAAATAATATAAATTGTTGTTAAAATGTGTGTTGCTACGTACATAAATTTAGATCCAAGCTGGTCTTCTTGATCCTGGCAAGGAAGGCGTGATTACCGATGACGATAAGTATGCAGAAGATGCTGACATGGCTGGTGTATCCGTTGATATGGATTCGCGTACTAGGATTACTGTGAGTACTTGATAACTGTCAAGCTATCAGTTTTTATTTTTATGTACCTGGAATTTGACCTTATCTACTTACTATCTCTCTTGTTCAGGTCCGAAATCTGAGAATCCGCGAAGACACTGCTAAATACTTGTTCAACCTTGCGGAAAACTCACCATACTATGACCCGAAGTCTCGATCCATGAGGGAAAATCCCTTCGCGAATGTACAAGGAAAAGAGAAAGAAGCCGCACGCTTTGCTGGAGAAAATTTTATCAGGTGAGAATCCGCAATGCCATTATTGATGATCTTACCTATACGCCGCTTGGTACTTCAATTTTCCCTTCAGATATACCGGCGAAGTAGTTGAGGCCAATGAAGCGCAGGTTTTTGCATGGCAAGCGCGCTGCAAGGGCATCGATGTCCACGCTTTGGCCGAACCTACTAAACTCGAAGCTTTGAAGAAAGAGTTCAACAAAGAGAAGTCTACGACTGACAATGAACAACGCAAGGTAAGCGATATCCTAGCGTTTCCATTTTCCGCATTTATGCTCATCAGCCAGATTCACTCTTGCGTATGCTCTCAAGATCATAATCGTAACTGAATATGCACTTCTGTTGTTTCTCAGAACGAATTTGAGTTCGTATTCTGTAGTCATCTGTTGCCCACTCATGATTCATAATTTTTGTCAATCTTTGAATATTAGCATAAATGTTGGTTTAGGCTTTGCTTTCAAAATATGGAGGTGCTGAGTATCTGGAATCAGCGCCCAAGGAACTGCTGTTTGCGCAGACCGAGCAGTACGTGGAATACAGTCGAAAAGGAAAAGTGTTAAAGGGAGCAGAGCGCGCTCCCATCAAGAGTCGTTATGAGGAAGATGTGTGAGTTGCTCTTAATTTTCATTTCTGTGGTGCACGGGAGAATCATACGTCTACATTCAGATATCCTATGAACCATACCAGCGTTTTTGGATCTTATTGGAAGAATGGGCAGTGGGGATACAAATGCTGCCATTCTTTCATAAAGAATTCTTTCTGTCTCCAAGAGGAAGGACTGAAGGCTGAAAAAGACAGTGCTGCTACGGTCGAGAGCAAAATGGGTATGTTACACTCAGGTTAAAGGGGAGTCACTCCATTTACATTATAATGTCGTTCTAGAACCTGCCGCTCCAACTGTCGCAGCTCCCGAAACGAAAACAACTAAAAAGGAGGAACCTGATGTGTCGAATCAAACTAGTCCTAAATCGGAATCCGAAGAAGCTTCATCATCCAAGTCATCAAGTGAATCCGAGGAAGAAGATTCGGAAAAGGAGAGGGAAATGGAACGAGAAAGGGAGCGCAGTAAGATTCTAATGTTTGAGTTACCTAGTTCACAACAAAGTTTTTTTTTTTTGCAACCTGCTTCTGATTTTGTTGGGGAACTGACTGACATCTATGTTTTTGTTGATGCTTGATATCTCTGAAATGCACTTATCAAAAAAGGGAATTTGATATCAGCTTTTCAAAGTAGCACAGGCAGAAGAAATTGGCTCACTTTCTGATATAGCCCTAAGGAAACTTTTCATGTTCATGGTTTTCAAAATAAACTTTGTAGGAAAACAGGATGCCAGGCGAAGAGAGAAAAAGAGGGAAAAGAGACGAAGACGAAAACAAAGAGCCGAAGGCAAACCGAAAAAGTCAAGGAAGGTGAGTCTTGATTTTTCACTTTGACTCGTATCCCATTGTTGTCATCAACGGCAGTTGCCGAGTTTCTTGTTTAGGCAGAAAGTGATTCGGACTCTGACTCAAGTTCGGAGAGTGAAGCTGAGAAGGAGAAGGAGAAAGATGAACTCAAAGAAGCGTTGAAGAAAATTGAAAAGGAGAAGATTGAAGGGCATAAGAAGTACCTAGAGGTACGTCTTGGCTCTTCGGGGCGGAATGGTTCTGTCTTGTGTTCTTCTGAATTACTGTTTCTTAAGGGTGATCGTAAACGAAAGTTCAATAACACTTACGAAGAGAAGCAGTTAACAGAAGCAGAACAAGAGGCGTATAGACTTACCACTATCCATTCGGCAGATCCTATGGCTTCTTACATGCAACAAAAGTTTGAGAAGAAAGCTAGGAAATAAAAGTAGATTTTTCAATATCTGAAATACCTCATCTATTGTACATAAATGTTTGTTATAAATCTTCCTCTATCTATTATCGTGTACCTGGTGCAGCAAAGGTTTGATAGATTTACTGCATGTAAAATATTCTGAGAGAAGATGTTCTTAAAGTATTGCTAGACGAGACTTTAGCCTTCTAGGTAGCAGATTGAGTAGTCCGCAATCTCAATAAATTTGGCATTGACAGTCGAGTACCTCAGGGGATAAAGTCACAGTATTTTCTTAGGCTTCATGCTTACTATTAGGCTAGTATAAAATAATGTCGTTTTTTACAGCAGAACAACAGGACGAATCGGAAAAAAATATGTCAGGGGTATTATCCGATAGAACGAAGCAAGCTCTACAGGATGACATCTGAACATTGGTTTAAAGGCAGCGTCCAGGCAGATCCGAGCTCGACTACCACGCCCACTTCCCTCGGACGGCCAACCCCTTATGAACGAAATCTCCTCAGCCTTGACTTGTTTTCACATGACCGACACAGTCGAGCTTACAGCGTTTACTTGTTAATACTTGCTTTCGACAAGGATGACATCAGAAGCACTCGTCCGGGTTTTCAAATAGCCCCAAAAGGTGGTTTTCTGAAAAATTCAAGCTTTTTGAGTTCCATGTTCGGAATCAGCGCCATGGAAAGGCCTGGATAACATAAAAATATAGAAGTCGAGAATCTGCCTGGACGCTGCCTTTAAGTTGTGGTTTACCCAAAGTTCAAAGCCAAAACATAAGAGCAACTCGGTTCCAAGAATCGGATTTTCGCCCACAACAATCCCACGAACCTCTCATTTGCGCCAGCATGTTAGCAGACAGATGCAATTACCCATATTTGCGCTTGCCATATTTTTCGCGTTTAGAAATAGAGAAAAAATCAAATGACGAAAAAGGCGAACTCCACCCTAGTAATCCTGGGCTCCTCCCACAAATGCAGTTGTGTACTGCAAACCTTCAAGACTTTAATCATGAAGTTTGAGCCTGGATATACTATAGTTCCTGAGAAATACCAATTTCAGCAGAAAAAAAAACCGAAAAAAAGACATTCTTTTCTTTCCAACCTGACACCTTTGCGAATCTTGGACAATTTTAAAATTTTATAAGTCCGCTGCTATAGCTCAGCATTCAGGAACCGCTGAATTTCCTACCAAAACTAATTTAGCATTAGTATATTTTTGGCTCAACTGCAATGGATGAATCTAACATCATGAATTAAAGATCTATCGCCTTGTTAAAGCACAAATTATTGTGTTTGCTGTTTTCGAATGATCTACAGTCTTTTTAGGTAAATGACAGTTGCCATCGGCTTTGAAGAGTTCAGAAGCTTGACACTGCGTTTGATAATCTTATCTAAAAGCACTAAAAAAGCGTGCAAGTTTTATGTCAACTTCACCTTTCGAAGATGCCTCTCGCTATCGCTCTTGTGATACTTGCTGCTGGATCTGTAACTTCTTTCCTAGAATGCTTTAACACGGATATGGAAGTAAGTGCGTTGACTTTATACGAACTGTTAATTCTTCGCAAGAGTACCAAGCTAACTTTACGTACTAGATTGTTCCAAAACTTCGTTTGCTTTCTACCTCAAATTATTTGCTGCATCCTTTTCTTCTCCTTACATCGCGCCTAAGATGAACTTTCACTAGATCTCTAATTACTTCGCCATTTCTTTGATTAGAGCTTTTGTTTTGATCTCTAGAGCAAAATAGACAGAGCACAGTAAGGAAATATATTCTATCTGCTTCTTTTAGATCAATGATTTTTCAACTTCTTCATAAAAAACATTTTTTTATCAGAAAAAGGTGCCACCTAACACCCCAGAAATAGAATTGAGGCAATAGAAACATGACACATAATCTTTCGAAATCAAATGCTTGAAAGAATCTTGAAAAATTAGGGTTAATGCCGAATTTTTTAGTTTTTTATACAGGCATGCATAGCATACTATTTACTTGAACTTTCATCAAACTGTCTTGGAATTTGGTCATGCTAAAAACCACGACAAAGCTTTTGTGAATTACCAGAAGGTTATGGGTATCATGGAATGGAAAAGTAACTACAGAAAGATGAAAAATTGTCATAGCGTTTGCCATTAGTCAGTCATTGCCTTTTGCTAAAATTTGGTGCTTAGTTGAAGGGAACGGACTTTCGGAGCCATCCAGTATACTGTAGCAGGACAGTCACGATAAAACTTCAAAAGATTGAATTATGCACTGAAGTTAGTGTATTAGTACACTTCTACAAATTCTGTGCATGCTTTAGTAAATTTTTTACTATTAGACTGGCTAAAAAATAAATTCGGCGCTTTTGCGTCTCCCTCAATGTTGCAGATAAAGTTCTGTTCGATGTTTGGTATTTCTGGAAGTAGCACATCAATGAAAATTTGAATGAAAATTCTGTCTGTGTAGAATTTATTTTTCGGTGAAGGAAAAGCGCAAAGAAGTAAATCATTCCAATTTTTCTATTCTGCACAAATGTGGGAATATTTCGTTCGCTAACAACAAACCTTAAAGACAACATATTACGATTTTTGTTGTTATTCGCTAGATAGAGACAGCGTACCATATCCAGATACCAAGTCACTGTTTTCTACATCCATCACAGCAAGAAAACGAGATTCAAAAAACTCATAAATCTGAGTTTTTGAAGATTTAGCCATGTTTAACATAACCTCAGTTCAATAACGACAAAAAATCATGAAGAGGTGATATGTAAAAGCATAAGCTTCGGGGACCCTTCATAACTTCGCCGACAAAAACCAAAAAGCGCCCAAAAAACGCCCAAAAGCATCAAAAAGAGCCGGAACGTCCCTTTTGCGCACAAATAATAAATACGTATTTTGTAACAATTTTTGTCATCTGCACCCGAAATTATACCAGACTATCAAAAGGAAGACAGAACGAGTAGAAAAATCACGAACTAGAAAGACACTAGCTGGGCTGCATAAGAAGGTAAAACGCAGTTTCCTGGAAACTACAGTTTGAGTTATGTGGACTCTGTTTCATCCGATTTGGAACTTTTGGTAGAATTCCGACATTATATGGATGTGCAAACGAGAGAGAATGAAGCAAAACACGAATTTATTACTTGCGCACGAAAGGGGAGAGAGGGAGGGTTTGGCCCTTTCTGGTGCTTTTGGGTTTTTTGGGCTTTTTCGTGGCTTTTGGGCTTTTTGGGCGATATGACGGGTCCCTCAGAGTACTATTAGGTCGTTCCGAAAGTAATGTCGCTTTTTTCAAACGTATGCCACATCTCGTGGAACAAAGATATGTAAGAGATTCTGGCAGCATTTGATGCACCATTTCATTCTCTTTCTAATGGTTATGAAGTTGTTGCAATACAGTCAATGTGCTTCCAGAAAAGAGACAAAATCTGCGACCTATGCTTTTTTTGATGGCCAAGTTTCACAATTTTTCTAAAATTTTTTAACAAACCTCAGAAGGAGCTTAAGTAATGGATGGATGGAGAAAACCATACAGGAAGCAGACAACTTTTTTCTACTTTCCAGAGCTCGTCATAATTTTTGTATAGATTTTTTGATGGAATTATCGAATTTTAGCATTCTCGCCTCAGACACAAATGCATCAAACACCAATAAATCTTCGGATTTTGAAACTTACAAAGATGGATTATGGTTTGGCAACAATTTTACAAACCAAACGAGCATTCACCGCTTCGGTTTAGCAGCTTTCGAAAATTTCGGGTACATCTTGGGGTACCTTGGAAAAGTCGAATTATGATGATTTTATCACGAAAAACTTGATGAAATAGGGAACAAAAAACAACCGCTAGAAAGAGGAGAAAAAGCTGCATCGAATGACACCCGAGTCGCTTGCCGGTTGTTGTCCTGTGAGGTTTGACTTGACTAAATATGGAATTTGATGGCATTGAGAAATTGGTTGTAGAAACTCTGAGAAGCAAGCTAAAGAAAAGAAAAAATTACTCTGTGTTCTATAGTGTTTGCTCTATCTACCTGGCACTTGCACTTTTTCGGAGATTAGGTACAAAAATTTAGAAAAATAGCCGAACTTGACCCTGGCAAAAAGCATGAGTCGCAGATTTTGGTAATTTTTTGAGAGCTTATTAAATGTTATGCAGTGAAATTGCAGCCACTAGAAAGAGGATGAAATGCTGCATCGAATGCTCCTAAAATCTTTTGAAAATGTTGGTTCCACGAATAGTGGCGTTCATTCGAAAAAAGCGACATTACTTTCGGAACGACCTAATATAATATAAGAAATCATGGAAACATATGGTGATAGAAGTTCAATGCGCTTATGCCATTTACATCAACATCTTGCAGAGCAGACCTTGCCATCCGATGCAGCTATGGTGCGTAAAATGGGAGAATGGTACTACTGTCAGTCGCGGATGCGCCGATGTCGTAATTTGCCCTGATGAGGAGGAAGGGTATGTAGACTGATACGTAGACACATATATGTTGGGTTTATAAATATTCTCTTGCTTCAGGTGTTTTCCGGAGCACAGTAAGGAATCGGCGGTGAGATGGTGTTGCTGTAACACAAACCTCTGCAATCTCTCACCGAGTTCCAAATCGTTGTATTTAGTGTTTGCTATTATTGTAATATTGCTCGCATGATCCCATGTTCGGGTAATTTTTAAAGTTCAAATGAAGAGAAATGAACTGCATCTAATGGTGTCTTTGATTTTCCAGGGTTAAGAATTAGCTCTGTTTGGTCCCCCAAGAAAACAAATAACAAGTCTAAACCAAGTTTGATATCAACCTTGATACGTGCCTCTGAACATTGTAGTTATGTGAATGGCATCCCTTCTATGAACTCGAATGTGGAATCAGTTTCGAATGAAGGTAGACTTGCAAACCTTCAGAAACTGTTTTTTTTTTGAAACAAGAGAAAGTCTCATTTATACACCTGCTTCATCTTTTAAATAAAAAAAATAGGCTCATTCCCTGCCTACAAGTTCCCTTTCTCTCCTCAAAACAACAGCAAATAGGCTGGACTGATCATTTGCGTCAGCAATGTTTCGATGAGCAGTTGTTGCGTGTGAAGGGGGGTTTGAAGTCACGCCATTTTACGGCAAAATGTCCACCTTAAATTCGTAAAAACCCGGTAGATAGTTGGAAAGCAGCTTGAGCTCCAGCAGTCGGAAGAATTCGTAGCTCAAATCACTCGATAACGCGCAAAAGATTATACCAGTCTTTAGTCACGATGATAAAACCGACCTTTATCACGCTTAGAATGCTAAGTCATCAAATGTGGTGTGTAACACCTCAACAGAGAATTTATGACAATACAAAATATGCGGGTTGACATCAAACGGCATTTGTTAGCTCGTGCAATACTTGAGGTGCCTCTGGTGATATATTTCTATATCAACTATCGTAGCCAAGAAGATGGTAGATAAGGTGCTAGCCTTATCTACATCATTCTCCATTTGCCCAAATTTGTCTATGCTTCAAGGCAGTCACTACTGTAGAAGTAATTCAACACGGATTCTCTTGTTTGAACATTTCGGATTTGTCGGATGCGTTACTTGCTGATTTTTTGCTGTTTATTTGCTCGTTCCTCTTTGTTCACTCAGGAAAGTGTTCTATCAATGAGATAATGGTAGGTTTTAAATTTGAGAAGGGATGTGACAAAGTTGTAGGTAACCACGCTATGCCGATCCTGTTTCGAACTCACTCAGCTTCACATAGAATTGCAAAATTTTCATCGCTCTTTAGAACTTCATCTCCTGGATCTCGAAACTTGCTGATTTCATTCAATAGTAATAAATACGCGGCGTTATGCATTTTTATTCATAACTTTCACTTTATTTACGCATGGTCCTATAAGACGTTATGCTTTCACTTACGAGACCATTCTTCGCTTATGCAACCTACCGAAGCAACAGATACCAAATGAAACTTTTGAATTTTGCACTTGATGAGGCAGAAACACCCAAAGGTCAAGAGATTAGTACAAGCAAGAAGAAAACTAAGTGGTGCCAGGGAAGAAGAGAAAGTTACTTTGATCAGCTGGCACTAAGGCCCCGGACAGAATTCACGCGATTTGATCGTCGCGACTGAATCGCCGCATTTCCATTCATTTTCATTTCACATTCAGATATTTCGGGCTGGAAAAGTATCACAACCGAAATGCAAGTTGATCGGCATAAAATGATGTTGTAACAGTTGTCTCGTCGCGATTCAGTCGCGACGATCAAATCGCGTGAAGTCTGTCCGGGGCCTAACGCGACCACTACCCATCGTCTCCGCATAACTTGTCCTGCAAAAAAGTGCATTTTTTCTACAGTGATAGTTTGTTTACTTAAATGTTTCAGAGCAGCAGAAAAGATTCACTGTTATCAGATTATGCTATCAAGTGTAATTAATGAGCACGCGAAATAGGCCCTATTTTAGTGTGACTGCTATTATTATAGGCTGAATCATGTATCTATGAGATTGGACAGCTTCAGGGGCTGAGTTGGGCACGAGTAATCAAAATTTGAAATCTTCTTTTCTTCCCTCACTGGTAGTCTGTAATAAATCTTGGATCAGCAAATTTTCATGCCGCAACATTTTAGATTGAGTAAATATCCCTTTAGGCCCCGGTCAGACTTCACGCGACTTAATCGTCGCGACCAAATCGCCAAGATTTCCATTCATTTTCATTTCACATTCAAAAATTTCGGTCTGGAAAAGTATCACAACCAAATGCAAGTTGATCTGCATGGAATGATGTTGTAACAGTTGTCTCCTCGCGATTCAGTCGCGACGATCAAATCGCGTGAAGTCTGCCCGGGGCCTTAGATGCACTTTGAAGATGAAAGGCTCTTTCATCTGTTCAGAGATATTCCATTCACAGCTGGAATCCTTATTTCTAAATTCAATATTATTGATTACTGAAGCGCAATTGACCAAAGGGGAAACCCAGGATCTGAAACTGACGTTGTGAGCAGCCTGCGATGGGATAGTACCCGCTAACGACCAACTATTAGGTTGGCACATAAGTAATGCAACTTTTTGTATAACTTTTGTCTATTTGAACGTAGCGCATTCATTTCTTGGCAATATAAGGGATATGATGTAAGCTTCTAATGCACATATTTTTGCCGAATTTTAGCATCTTATGTGAGGATTACGGTAGGTTTACGGTACTATGGGAAAAATTTTAGAATGCATCAAATTTTGCTGAAACTTTGCCTATAGGGCTTATTTGACGTGCTGATCACAAAAATGAGACCCATTTTGCATGAAAAGGCCTCGTTCGTGAGATCAAAAGATAAATTTCATTTTAGCGACAAATGAATATGATATTCGTGTTTACCGCATAGGATTACTCTATAGTGCAAAGTCATAGCGAATTCTGACTTTTCGCAGCTTAGTTATTGACAAATTGCCTTCAAAACTTGACGCATTTGACTTGTTCAACTTCTCAAAGGCGCCCCACCTTAATTTGTGTTTAAATTTCATTTCTTTTACACTGATTTCAATGTGCCAACTTCCAGCTACATGCTGCCTATAATTGCTTTTTCATATGTTTGAATCAGGTTTCGTAGGTCTTCATGTTTGCCAAAAAAATCGTGAAACCTCGTTTTTCAGCAGTTTTCAAAAATTAGATTTTTTGTACTACGTTATCAAAAATCAAACGGTTTGCGCAGACTTGCAGCTTACATCACGATCTACATAATGCCACAAAATGAGATTGCTACATAAAATAGGAAAAAAGTTACGGGAAAAGTAGCAAAACTTATGTGCCAACCTAATAAAATGGTTGAAAACCATGGGAGAAGATTATTGCGAAACAAGATTGTATGGAACACAGCGAATTACGAAAATCATCTTAACGCGCTTATGCTTCTAAATTTATATGTCTGCACCTGAAAAACATTGATGATGCAAATGATAGATTATTGATAAGTGACAATGCGATAACAATCCCAGAGTCGTTGAGCAAAACTTCAAAAGCCAAACAAGACCTTTTCTCAACGAAAAATACAAAAAAGCACCCAAAAACAACGTTAATATTTTGAGTTTATCCCGAAACTCTTCAGAAAGAAAGCTATAGCTATTTTTAGCTCCCTAGCTCTCAATTATGAGCAGTATAACCAAATAAAGAACGTTGCCGTCGCCACTCTGTTTTTCACAGAAATAGATTAATATGGAGCTGTGTGTGCCTATATATGCTTGTTATAATGCTAAAAGATGAAAAGAAAGTCATAAGTACTCTCTAGCATGCGTCTTCGTTATCAATGCAATGAGAAGAGGCAAGCGAAGCTTGATTCAGTACAATTTTTAGAAACATTCTATACACTGCAAATATTACTTCATCTCTCCCCTGTAATTCACATGGATCACTGAACATTTCACGTCAAGTAGAGTACAAGAAAAGCCAGAAAAATCTGCGGAGTAAAGTTATCGAAATATCGTACCGGTAAAACTTTGCCTTGACACATCTAATGGCTAAGTTTCTATCGGTGTTATCTAACACTTAGCTCTGCTTTGCCAATTTCGATTTGCAATGGCAGGAACGTGACGAGATACACATCTTACCTGATAGTTCTCAAGGTCGGTCAAATGCGTAACTCACAGTCAAGGCAAGTCTGTGAGAATGATGATGTGCAAAAAAATTGCTTGTGCTTTCGTCTTATCTCTAAATGAAATAAGCTAAGTAAAGTGAATTGATATTACCCGTATCACCTTTCTAATTGGTCTTATCAGCGGCTGACCGTCCCAATCACAAATGTGGCAAAATATCTTTCCAACGTTTGGGCATCTGCTTGTACTATTTTGTGTTTATTGGGAGCGCTGCTTTTTCAACTCAACGTATGTGCATTCCACACCATTGTATTCCTGGACTTCTTACACTTAACTCAGTCCTGCCTAACAACGTATTTGGATTATGTTTGAGTGATGCAACTGAAACTTTACCAGCATTGCTCTTCTCCTTTTATGGGACAGATTTAGCTTTTTAGAGAAATTCATTTCAAATTTCTAAGAACCATAAAACAAACTTTCCTTGTCCACTCATTTCGAGTGTCTATTTACTATTCTTCGAGCCACTTATCGAATTGATCTTAGACGCTAGAAAATAAAAATAAGTGAAAAGCGCATTGCTGACTTTTGACATAATCGGCTAATTATGCTACGGCTAATACTACATTTTGCCGTTATATCAATTCAAAGCTTATACTTGTTGTAGTGCTTTAGCGAGCGTATCGCATCTATGAGGACTAGAGACTCTCTTCAGTGAATTAGTCCGGTTTTGATTTGTCCTATTGATTGTTTTATTCTACACTGAGCTTGTTTTTCTATTAAGGGCACGTTTTGTTTATGTTATTATTTTGCTCTTCTCATCTTGTTCCTCTCAAGTATATAAAATTCTTCTGAAAACGGGTTATATCCGCTTGCTGTTCTCAAATCTTGAAGAATTTCGCGCTTCGATTGATTATATTCCAAAAAATGTTGTAAAAGTCGTCTACTCGAAAGTGCACTATACTGAAAAGATCCAGAACTTATACGTTTATTTTTGATCGAAAAGAGTGAACTGCAGCAAGCAGGGCTCGGCACAAGGTGGCTCTTGGAAAATGCAAAAAACGAAGTCCCCCTTGACTTTCCCAAAATTTGACGAAGCCCCTTTTGACCCTTAGCCTTTGTCCTAAAAAATCTCAGACAAACGAAAACGTCGACCAAAAAAAACGTCGCAAATTTTGTGCCTTTTCGGCCTCCGTCAAAATGACGACCTAAGGAAAAAGCTAGTATGATCTGAGGAATTTTTATTTGTCATCATCAGGTGCAAACTTTCGCAATCGCATGCTTTTTGCAGGTAGTTAAGATTTACTTCTGCATGATATATCACATTTTGTTGCTATTTAGCCATGACAAGTGAAACTGAAGTTGTATTAAATGTCGCTACCTCCCTCGTATCCACATTTTTTCTGCGTTGGAGATATAATACGTATAATCGTATTCTTCTCATAATGATGAAAGAGTAACAGACGAAAAACGAATTTGCAAATCACTGCAGCGTAAAGAATTTGCGCGAAATAATATGCGAAAAAAAATCGCGGCGTGAGAGGACAGTGATAACATTTAAAAGGTTGGAAATGTAAAAAGGTCCGAGTCTAGTCATAATGATGCATATCTTGCACCAAGCATTCCGTAACGTTCCTCGTTAAATGAAATCTTCTAATGTGATACATTATAGAAAGAAGAAATCTTGCACTTTCTGAATGTGTTTGAGTCAAAATTGTTTGTTGGCATATGGGAACAATACATGACATGACATCCTTCATATTCCTAATGATGTGAAAGATTTGAGAACACTTTGAAAGATATTTATAACAACAGTCTCACTATAGAAAAAACTAACGACTCAGAATTAGAAACGAATTTCTTGGACTTAAATGTAAAAGTAAAAGATGACAAAGTAATCTATAGCTTGTATAATAAGACATGCGTATAACTTCAGAGTCTATAAATATCCGCATACCAATCTAATATTCCTAGGCACATTGTCTACAATACTCTTGTAGGAGAAGTGCTACGCATAAATAGAAACTGTAGCAATTATGAGGATTTTGCCAATAGAATCTTGGAACTTTGTGAAGCATGTGTGCAGAATGATTGGGAACCAAACGAGGTAATTAAAACTTTATGTCACACATTACGCCAAAGACCTTATATCATGAGGAAGTATGGATTTGACAGTACATTACACATTCCTTTACTCTATAAAGTACATAGTAGAATGCTTGATCTACTGGGCGGGGAGCGGGCAGTACACAGGCGGTAATTACCAGGAGACTTTACGGATCAGCACTCATTTATGCTTATTTGTCTTACACTGCGCCCTCTTTCATTCCATACTTTCATCCTCACATTCTTTTATTGCTTACTTATTTCATAACCAGTGCGTCACCTCTGCTTCGCAGAGGCTCGCACTGGTTGATGAAATGATGAAATTCTGAAGACTGAAATTTTGAAAACTGATGAAATTTTTTTGCAGGAGAACAAAGCAAAATTTTGTACACTTTTGATTTTCCCACAGTGACAGTCGCCATAAGAACAGTAGTCACCATAAGCTACATTTAGGTGCAAAAATCTCATCAAATGCTCTGGTAAAAGCTTGGCAAAATGACCATTTACGCAACCAATACTTTTTGGCGCCGTTTTTATAAAGTAGTGGACTTTTGATCACTTTTTTGGGCCTAAGTTCATGGTTTGCACATTTACTTGCCATAAACATCCATGAGCCTGCAAAAAGTGGAATTACGGACCCAATTTTGGGGACGAAAAGCCAGGTGGGTCCGATTGACGCGCATTTTTTTGAAGGATCCGCTAAACGGATCTGCTCAAGCTTTGATATAGTGGACTCTCATGTTGGTGGCATGCGCTGTGCAAAATTTGGGCTTAAGATGTTGGCTGGCAACCGTTCCACGAATTTCGTGACAGACAGACACACACACACAAAAACACGTAAACATCCTTAGCCCGTTATTATACGTTATGATACTTCTCATTCTTCTTATTATTTCATATTACTTTTGGAAGCCTTCCTGTGAACTACTGATGAGGGGCGGCAGGTTGGCCACACTTCTGGTCTAGTTCAAGCCCCGAAACCAGAGTGTGAAAATCCAATTTTGGTACATGCTGGACTTCGCATCTCAATTACCTTCAGCATTACCCCCTTATTCATAAAAAATTTCAACTTTGGTAATGTTTTGTCTGATTTGAATCACTTTTCATTTGATACAAGTAATTAACATAACACATTGCTAATTTTTCGAAGTTTGGTCTTTAGAATAGTTATAGGCGATTCCCATGCGTATAGCGGACGTGGCCCTGCAGGCATTTGAACACGTTGAAAAACTTGTTAAACCTTCATTCTAAAGCATTACTTTTTTTACTCTCTAGCTGCCAAAAACTGCCACGCACGTTGGCAAACGTCGGCAAAGCTCCGCCCTCTATAGAGTGGGGAAAGGACGATGAAACGTGAAATCTATACCTAATTTTGGTCTTGGTTTTATGATATGCTTTTTTTAAATTGGAAAAGGTTGATAGTGATGGATGTCCTACGATCAACGAACTCTTTTTTTTATCCGTTTTATCAATTTTGCTCCAGACTGTTGCAAAAGTATCATAAAATAGTGTCTTTGATATGCGTAATTGATGAACATATCGTGTAGAGCGTTTTCGAACAAACTTACTCTAATTTTTGTTGCCAAAATTGTGTATATGTATAAAGTTCCAAGTTGTAATCACCTGCATAAAATCTCTTCATGTATTAGGTTGATTCATAATTAATGCACATTAATGTTTAATGTTAATGTTAATGTTAATGTTTTTCTTACCTCTTCTTCCAAGAGCAATTAATGTTTTTCTTACCTCTTCTTCCAAGAGCTGGTATTTGATGTATAACCAATTTCCTCAAAAACTTTACATGCCATCTAAAAGAGCGTTTTTTCTAGTTACTTATGCGTGCCTTCGCTTTCGTACATCTCCTTTCGTTCCAAAGTTCTAAGCCTTCAAATAAAAGAGACTGAATTCCAAAATTTTTGCTCTTCGCTCTTTTTCCCTCACATTCATGAGGAATAGTTGGATTAATTTCAAAAAATATGCATAAGGATTATGAAAGTTTGTATTACAAGATGCTCTTTGAACAAAATATTCTAGATTCTAAGCCGAGAAATTCGATTGCGAACCTGATTGATCGTTGCGGCCCTTCCGTGCCATATAAAACTTTGAAGCGTAAAGGGATTGCTGGTCTGCACTATCCAGCAAGGGTAGACCTAGTTCATTTGGTGGTGGAAAAGCGCTAGGGTTTTCTCACTTTCCAGCGGAAAGAAATGAAATAATTTCAAAAATGACCGATTTTTGAACCGCCGAGACGCCAGAAAAGAGTGAGTACTTTCGACTTTTTCGCGATATTTTCTTTCAAAAGTTTTCCGTAAAATCCAAACTTGGCATTACTGCTCAAGAGAACATTGGCTACACGATGAGCAAAGTCTGCTTTATCCTACTTCATTTCAACTAAGTTATGCTCTCTCAAAGTAGAGGCTTCTAGAAAAAGTTGTTGGCAATCTTTAGGCTAGAATATCTTTCTTGTAATAAATACAGTCACGCAAAAGTATTTGTTTTAAAGCGACTGATTTGATGGTTATAGTAGCTTTTATTGCACCCAGGAATGTCTTTTCAAAAAAGAATTATCTCGATTGAAAGTTGAAGTATAGAAAACGTGCATTAATTATGAATCAACCTAATATATCAAGATTCTATAACAAAACGGTAGAGAAACATAGGTCAGTAAAATTCTCTTCACTGATAATCAAATTGCTTGAGGGAGAAGCATAAGCTATGACGATGGAACACGATATTCTCGCGATTCGCGGAGATTGCGAGATTTGCGCAGTGTGCCTACCACATTCCTATGGATCATGGTCACATTCACAGCAAGGTTCACCTGAGTTCAAACTAGTTATAGAACTCTAAATAATTTGAAATATCTCAAAGAAAAGTGGGGGCTAAATCTTGCAAATCCCGCCAATGTTAGATTCCAAATAATCGCGTTGGTCTATCATGACATTTTTATGATAATACCAGAATCATTTTCACTTCGATCTATACAAACTGGTGGTTTCATCATTTGTTTGCACCGCTTGCTGCACGTAATCTTTTTTTTTGGCATAGAGAATGCGATAGGAACGCAGAAAATTTCCAATACTTTTCAAGCTTTCATTTAGATGATTCCAAATATCTTTCTGTTAATTTTACTACCCACTACGTGTTCTGCACTCAAAATTCTGCAAGTGACTGACTTCCACCTTGATGTTGATTATTCCGTCAAAGGAGATAATCAGAAGATGTGTCATGGTAATTCTTCAAATGCAACACTTGGAACTTTTGGTGATTACATGTGCGATGCTCCAGTGGTGAGTTAAACATTTGTTCGAAAGAAAATTTTGAGGCATAGCTTGAGTTGCAGTCGCTTGCCGAACGCACCCTGGCTGAAGCATACAGAGTTATACATGAGCCTGACCTGGTTTTATGGACAGGAGATAGCATACCCCACATCGATGACTATGACTGGGCGTGTAAGTTTACTCTCAAATTTGTACATATATCCGTGCAATTGAAACAAATAAATACAATGCGTTTAACGAGGCCAGCGCCGCGTAGCTACGCACTAGTGCAGCCACACATGCGCGAGCGTGAGCGTACGCGCAGCGTGGGAACCATACTGCGCACAACATCGCGAGCCTTGTTTTAATCATTGTAACTCGTGGTTTTCCGTTTTTGGCGGCGGATTGCCATTTTTCTTGCTTCTATGCTCATATGCAGTCGGTCTGGATAACGGATTTTTTTCGCAACATAGGAAGGAGGTATCAAACCTTTGAGCGCTCTTCTTCATGACAACTTTCATTTCATCAGGCCTTCTTCGGATGGGTAATAACGGATGTCATGATTCATTATATCGGCTCTTGTTCCAGCGGACATAATCGCCAACGCGCTGTTAACTCAAAATATTCTCTCAACCTGTACGGTATATGATTACACCTCGCATATTCACCTTGCTATAAGAAGGAGGAGCACCAGCCGTTCTCAGAGTTCATAAACGAAATTATTTAGATTACATCTTCTACCTGAAAAAGAAAGAAAACATAGAGAAAACATCAAGAAAACATCATCTCAATGTTTGGAAAAACCAATAATCCAAGAATTTTATCCGATAATTCCAAATATGGTAACCTTAATTTGGACAAGACGCACTTTTTTTAAACTCCCAGTCAAAAAGACCAAAAAGTTTCGCGTCCAAAAGACAGCCTACTGCCTACTGCGTATTACCTAAAGCCCTGGTCATACGTGCAGCGATTTCATCGTCGCGATTCCGTCGCCGGAGATTTTCATGATCAGAGCGCGACATCGCGACTATTAAACCGCTGGTCGCGAGTTCTGGACATACTTACCTGTTCAGAAATAAGTGAACATACACACCTCAGCACCCCGTTCTTTTGGCAGAAAGCAGTATTCAACGTGATTTCTTTACATTTGCAGATTTCTTCGTTTTTTCGACATCGATTGTTCCACAACGACAATTTATATAGTTTCTCGCGCATTTGCATTTACTGTTCAACTTTATTGACATAGGATGCGAAGCAAATTTTTTCAAGTTGTAGCTGCGGTTTCATACGTTGCTAATTCTTCACGATATTCAGATATCTAGATAATAAGCCTGTTACTCAATTACGAGTTTCGAACAGTCAAAAATATTCATTTCGACTGATGGCACGAATCAGAAGGGAAGCGCATCACAACACGAAAGAAGTGCAATTCAGGAAATCTGCATCACATTTCAACATCTCTGCAAAAAAACTAGTCGAAAGAGAAAAGATGTTGAAAAGATCCAAGAGAAAAATCCAATTTTAGCGACATCGCCCCGTCGCTGATTTCGAACTGGCGACGCGATATCGCAAGATTTCGGTCAAATCGCGGTGGAATAGGTATGGCCTAGGAAAACACATTCAGCGATCCGTCGCGCCGGACAGCTAGCACCATCGACATGCATGATTTGCCGGCATGCAAAGGGCGTATAACACTTGTCTGATTGCACAAATCGCATCGCGGTGATTTTTTTTATCGGTATGTCCAGAGTTTAAGGGTATCGTGCGGCATAAGTTTCGTCTTATAACACAACGACGCGGCTGAGCGGATCACCTGAAAAATCAAGAAAGGTGCATCATGTTGTACTCGTGAAATCAGAGTAATGTAATTCGACCAGCATTCTCACTAACTTTGTACCAATTCCTAGCCTAGTAGCTCATGACTTGCAAAATATTAACGAAGTAGATACGGTCAATAACGGGTATAGCCCATGGCACCTGTCCTGCTCCGGAGTGTGTGTGAAGTTTTTTCCAGTCAGTTCAGATGAGAATTTCTACCCAAGGACGAACAGGCATTCAGCTTAACATCGGCATCACCGTAGCACTCACAATCAGCTCACACTTCTGTTTTTAATTCTGACAACTACAGCCTTTATTGCAAACTATAATTTACGATTCAGATGTGAACAAAACAATGGAGTTGATGACA
This sequence comes from Cylicocyclus nassatus, assembly GCA_958299035.1. Taxonomy (NCBI): domain Eukaryota; kingdom Metazoa; phylum Nematoda; class Chromadorea; order Rhabditida; family Strongylidae; genus Cylicocyclus; species Cylicocyclus nassatus. The sequence goes on from CATQJL010000001.1 coordinate 59,160,551, forward strand.
AGCAGCGTGTTTGCTAGATTCCCTAACTCAAAAATTCTTCCCGTTTTTGGTAATCATGATTATTCTCCTGCTAATGCTTTTGATAAGAATAGTGTGCTTTACAAGACGTGTTGGGAGCAATGGCGCAAGAAAATTGGTGACAGTGAGAAGGTGGGTTCATCTTTTTTCGACTTTCCTCCATGTCATAGTCGAGCGAATCTGTCATTGAAAATGTCACAGCACCAGCGGATCGCGTCGTCACGGGCTGATCTCGCCGTTACGCTCGCAAACGCAGCGCGAAGTCCAAGCGAGGCGGCAGCGAGAATTCGACCCTCCAAAGGCTGGTTTTACACTGATTCGTAACTACCGGAATATAGCACGGCGTACAATTCGGGCACTGTGCTGGAATTGTTCCGAAACTCACGGATCAGCATAAATCCAGCCAAAGCTGTTACCCTGTTTTTCATATAATCGAAACCGCGAATGTGCTACTGCCAGCGGGCAGCTTTTCTGGCAGAAATAGAATATAAGCTTTTCTTCGGCGGTAATAATTTTTGGCACTTGTTGAGGCAAACGCAAGAAGTTTTTCTGGCAGAAATAGAATATAAGCTTTTCTTCGATGGTAATAATTTTTGGCACTTGTTGAGGCAAACGCAAGAAACGCTGCACAAGCCAGAAAAGCCCTGTAAAAGATTGAAAAAGCAACATAGTTCTAAATGGTCAGGACTAATTTACCGTAACATATCAGAAAAGAAACTTCTGGTCCAAGTGGTCATTCAAAGTGCGCACGGCATTAGTGTGAAATAATCAACAGGTTGTCACATTTCAAACATTCTTATCTTCATTCAATAAAGGCTTACGAATAGTCTGTTAGGGTGAACGGTAAAAATGGGACACTTAAAGAGAAGGGATTAGATTTTCTAGCCTTGTTAGATATCAGAATAAAATATTCTCTTCCACTATCTAAATAAGTTCATTTACATAACTAATAATTTCTAAACTTGCTGAAAGGCAAAATCATTACTTCGACGATAAATTATTGAATTCGACCAGTATCTGCGCAGTGAAACATATGACCAAAGTACCACTGTGCTGCTGTGGGTGAAGGTACATACAGTCAACCGACGATTGCTTGCTAGTCTCAACGCTTAAAGGCAGTGTCCCGGCAGATTTTGCACCTCCACCTTTTTGCATGTTTTAGGCCTTTTCGCCACGTAGAATCCGAATTTGAGCTTTGAACGGGCTGAAAAGGCCGATTTTGAGGCGTTTTCCTAACTCCAGAAAAGCAGCTTGGACGAGATTTTTAATGGAAAGTTGGGGGAGGTCCTCATACGAAGATCCTGCCGCCTGTAATTCTTGCTTTGGATAGCATGCATCATGGGGGAGAGCGCTCGCAGGGTCCCGCGCCGAACAGGCGGGGAAGGCCGTCCAAGCGCGCGCCAGTTGGGGTTGCGCGCGCCGGTTCAAGGGACATTTTCTCGGCCCAGGGGGAACATCATCCAGCCGGACTGCGCCTGGAGGTCGATGGGGTGACCAGGAACCCCACCACACGTATATCCCCCAGGACCCGAATCTGCCGGGACACTGCCTTTAAAGTCAGGAGATATGGTCATTAGCATTTTCAAGAAGGGGGATAAACATGTGTTACTTACTGCCTTGCAAACAAACGCAACTTTTGGCTATCGTCTGACAGAGCTCTTACGCTCTATCCGCCCATAAGCAGTTTACCCCAATCTTCACCTATCTTTGGAAAATATTGATTGAAACAGGATTTTTGGTATTTATTGCGCCAGAAATCGCAGTGTTGCAAGTTTTTTGCTTTTTAATCTGGAAATAAAAAGGAGTTTCATATACTTAATATATCATTTGAAAGAGCATGAAGAGCTCTTCCGAATCTTTCAAATGGTGTGTCATTGCTCTCGACTTTATGGTATAGAAGCGCAAGATTCAAAAAAACCTTGTCTGAATTCTTGACGGCGCCATGGGTAGAGTTGTGGAAGAGGCGTTAATGCATTAGCAGAATAATAGGCGAGGGTCGATTGTAGCGATCGTTCTCTGCTTGATGCTGATCGAACTTAGAACCTGAGAATGTGATAAAAGTCAAGCTGCCCCATTTTTTGCCGTCACTTCAAAACTAACATTGAACACTAATGTAATTTTCCTGCAACCTTTACCTGTGTTTACCCAGTAATTCAACTGGATTGGCGGCTGGAAGGCGGGGCTTTGTGACTCACAAGGGAAGGATGATCGGTCGAAGTGACCTTTTGAAATGAGCACTATATCAGGAAACCCTCCTTGATGAGGCATTCTCAAAACCACTTTCGCTAGTTGCCGAGCAATTTTGTGAGGGGAGTTATGAGGCCATTTTCTCCGGCGCAGAAGGTGGTCCTGATGGGCGAGGCTCTAAAGCCATGTAGCCAGTGCGGCAGCGGCGCAGTGGCAAGACGGGGACTGTGAAGCAAGTGGTCAAAGGTTCAGATCCTGTTGCTGGGGTTTTGTTTTGCGGTTTTGTAAAAAGTATATTGGGTGACAGTAAACGAGAAATACTCGTTGCTATGCACTTGTGACAAGCTATCCACTGCAAAAAGTCACTATTTCTACCATCAGCTATAATCTTCTGCAATATATGGGGATTTTGATTTTACAATAATGGATGTCAATGATATATTAACACTTATAAAATACAACCACGAAGTGTTTAAGCAGAAGAGCTTCTCGCAGCGCGCAAATCGGATAAAATGTAAGCGTTTATAGAGGATTATAGCTGATTGTAGAAATAGTGACTTTTTGCAGTGTAGCTAGCGAAAGTGGTTTTGGAGAATGGCTCACCCAGGGGCGTTTCCTGGTGTAGAGCTCATTCCAAAAGGCCACTTCGACCGATCATCCTTCCCTTGTCAGTTAAGGCTAGTGATCAAAAGGAATGAGCGCAAGAGAGACGCAGATTGCGCCGCGAGCGCGAGCGGCCATAATTACGTCACAAAGCCCCGCCTTCCAGCCGCCAATCCAGTTGAATCAAAGGCTCTATACTATTTATTTTTTCTTTCCGGAAGATACAGTGGTTCCAAGGAGAGTGTTTATTCGGAGGCTTTCCGAGGTACTTCGCCCTTTCTAGAGCGCGTCGGCTGTGATAGATTTACGCAGATATGGGCCGTCCGCGCAGGGCGCGGAGAGTGCGCAAGGTGTGTATTGCGCATCACTCGTCTTTCCTGGTACACTCTCGCCGTCTGTTTTTCTCTGCGCTTCTTCCAGTCGTGAACTGCCTTCAATGTACGCATCAGCCTTGCTCTCCGCGCGCAGCGCGGACGGCCTATAACAAGACATTGTTATGAGAACGGAGTAATTATATAACACATAACTCTTTTTGAAGGAATTATGAAATCGATTCATGACAGACTGTTGACCCAATTCAAGCCGACCTTAGGGCTAACATTCGATAGCAGGAAAGCGTTTGACATTAGAAAGAAAACAAAGCTCAATGGAGCAAAGGCCGCAATTTAATCACCTTTCATGATCACGCAGAGCCCTATATTGTAATTTAGGGGATAAGCGACGTCTGTAAAAACACTATTCAAAGTGCTTGATTGGGAAAAAGCTCTTCAAGTGCACATACCAGCCATCAGAGTGTATCGTTTCGTATGATCATGTGTACTGCTGCACACATGTCCGTCGTGGCCGTCCCCGTCGTAGATTCTTGGCCTCAGGTGATACATGACGAGGTCTTATGCCTGTGATGTCCACTTCCAAATCATGAACGTTGAAACAACATATTTCTATGATTTGAGCCTTCCTTAGCTCTATTCTGAAATCAGATGGAGACGGCAGAGGCGGATACCGTCTGCTGACACATTTGATCACAAGAGATGACTAGACTGTACTTGCTGGATCATGGGAGCTACTTTTTTCTCCAAAACAATCCTTTTTAAGGGTTGCGTTTGGATAATGAATTGTCAGTTTTTGCGCAATCATAAATGTAATCACATTCCAGTATCTTCACTTTTGGAGCGCAGGCAATCCTGGATCCAAATGTCAAAAATGTCCAAAAAAGTTTATTAAATACGAAAAGGCATCGCAAATTCAACAATTACAATGCAACGCATTCAATCAAGTTTTGGATGCATTTGTAAAGTCCTCGTTGTGCTGTGTCACAACTACGGCGTCAATATCGGTTGGAGGTGATATCTTGCCGTTTCTCACCCAATAGACCATTGGAGGACCAGAAGAGTATCTGAAAGCTAAGTGATTTTTCACAAAGTTGTACTCTTACAATGAGGTCTAACTCACTTGGAGCATATGTAGAACGATGGTATGACAGATATGAGTATGCACATCATCATAGCGGCTAAGCGATAGACGGTACGCGGCGATGGATCATAAATGCTCTCCAACGGGAGACATCGAGGTACCTGGAAGTATTCTGGTTCAAATATGCTTGTACCGGAGGCAGCCGGGCAGAATTGGCCTCCAAATTGTTGCACAGATTTAGTAAGTCCTCAGAGGCACCGTCCACCCAAATTTAGGGTGAAGGTTTTATGCTATCTAATAGCGGAACCCCTGACTGAGCAATCATTGAACTCTCCCTACAAAAACTTGGTAGAAGCGGCCACGTTGGCTTCTCACATCAAACTGGGTCTGAAGACATCACATGTGAAGACAACAAGTACGAACTTAAGCTTCAGAGTAGACAGAAAGGTCAAAAATTTGATGATTAATGAAGGACGGACCTATGACAATTCTATATACTGTAAAGCTCAAGTTTGGACTTGTTCTTAAAGGCAGCGTCCAAGCAAGATCCACCCACCCATACTAGCACATAATTTCAAAGAGGGGCCCATGAGTATCCGATCTGCGTTGGTCCGATCCTTTGCCGTGCCCTCTAAAAGGAGATGCGGGACTGTGATACGTATCACAAGCCCCCCTTCGTATCACAAACCACCCCTGAGGACGAGTGCTTACGCAGGTGTGCGGTTGCATTGCAGTTGCAACACTGCAATGCAACTGCATCCGTACAGTTGCAGCTCCTCCCGCTGGCATGACGATGGGGACGAGCAATTCGAAACTCGTCCGCTCCTTGAAGAGAGGGTCCCCAAGAACCGGGTTTTTTGGGAGTATGAACAATTTAGACTTTATAACTGTAATCACGGAAAGGCCCCAGAATGGCAAAAACATGAGAGTCAAAATTTTGCCCGAACGCTGCCTTTAAGGCCATCCAGGTTTATGTTAGGAGCCGGCGTGGCCGCTTCTACCTCTGGTGCAATTTTATCCTTGGAACTCATCAAATTCCTCCAGAGAGACTCAGGCGATTGCTCAGTTACGGGTTTCGCTATCAGATAGCACCAAAACCTCATCACTCTTAATTTGCGGACAGTGCCTTCAAAGAGAGAAACAATCTGACTGGAAAATGCTATTTGGGAACCTCCGAAGTATGGTTCAAAAGCGACTTCTTTAAAGGCCGCGTCCAGGTCTAAACACATGGGATCTCACGTGGATAGTAGTTTTGGGGTCCTAACTAAGCCACTGTCCAACTGGCAGCTCAGGTAGTACTCTAACGGCTGGAACGTTCGCTCGGATTCTAACATACATGATAGATCTGCAGTGCTAAAGTCTGTATCGTCGACTCTAAAAATCGTGACAACGGTCTGCAGTGCGGCCAGTGCGCGCCGCACGGCACTGCCGCTTTATCGTAGGGCAATCTTGCTTCTCTGCAGTGTAGGCTCCCTGCGGTAGCCATGAAAGTTCCTGCAAGCAAAAAAGATGCAAAAAGAAAGAACTCACCTTCTCCACGTAATTTGGGCGAATCACTAGGTGGCAGTGCCGTGCGGCGCGCACCGGCCGCACTGCAGACCATCGTCACGATTTTTAGAGTCGACGATAGATATAGGCAAATAATCTATGACATGTTTTACGCAAGGTTCTCTCGTATTTCACTAAAATCTCCTGCGCAAGATAAGTGCGATGGAATGAAAGCACTGCTAGAGTGTCTAGTAAATGATCACTGCGTATATGTGCATCCCAGGTAATTTAGGCCTCTGAGGAATTTAATAAATGGCTACCCCTCTAGCTCAAATATGGGTCAAGCTAAATGCACTGTAATGCTTATAAAGCAAGATTTGCTTTGGCAACTCACAGTTTCATTGCAGACTGCAAAGCGTTTCATAAGGCTCAGCAAATGGCCGGAGCAAAATTAGCGCGGAAACTGCTTTGTAAAGCAAGTTTCCTTAGGAATTCTGAAGCGGAAAATGCGTCACATGGACGCCAGCTTTAACAGTGCCGGAAGCAAACTACATCCAAATCTACCTACATAGTTTTGGGTAGATTTTCTCATCCAGAATCCTCCTCCCCTCCCCCTAGTTTGAGCGTCATCGCAGTGGCTCGAGTGAAAAAAGACTCACACTCGCACCACATTTCTTGAATTGCGTTAATTGTTTCGGAGGTGCCATATCGCGGCATTGCTTCGTCTTCCTTAGCCAAATCCTCCATCTTCGAGCAAAATCAGCATCATTAGGTCTTGCAAGAGGGATACATGTTACTGTACATGGCGACCAACTGGACCAGCAATTTTTCCTCTGAGCATTCCAAGTCATCGTTGTAAATTTGACAATTGTAAGAAACCTACCGGATATGTGATATTGGTTCCGTTTATATACACTGTTGAGATTTTGTTTACTTGAGAATTTAGTGCAATCAGCAGCAAGAAAGCAGCCATTCGAGAAAGTCGCTTGTTGAAAATAAGGAATCAGAGTGGTGTGTCTTCCACCGTTCAAATGGTTCTTCCCAAAATAAAATGATCTGATCAAAAATCAACAATTTTCGAAGTGTGGTTTAAACAACGAAACTCCCAAGTAAACTATATTTAGGATCGATTTCTCCTTGGTGGCTACTACAAGTTTCCCTTCCTCAATACTACCATCCTAGTGCTAAACACGAATCTATACTACAAGTGAGTAAAATTTATTTGATTCTTCAGAAATGTCAGAACTTGAATGGGCTTCGTGAGGGGCAAAACCATGTGTCTAAAGTGCTTTTCAAACTCCAAAGTAAAATTTTAGTTAAAAGGTTATACGAAAGCAAAGCTTCCCATGCGCGGCGTGAACATTCAGAAAAGACAAACCAAATATTGTTACAAAATCTTTATCACAAGTGAAGCATGCAATCAGAACATCCTTACTAAACTTAATTTGAAAAGCAAACAGAAGTGGAAAAAATGGATTCTTTACACATGAAAAATCTGACTTCTAGAGACTTCTGACAGAAATCTGACTTCTCTTCTTCTAGTAGTTTCCAAAAATTACACGCTTACTTTCGGCCAAAGAGAGCATTGTTTACAATTCAAAGACGCAGGTTTTTATCACATAAGAATCATCTTGCTTGGGATGCAATTTCCGCTTCATCCGAAGTAAACTCCTTAATCCAAAAGGAAAGCCTTTCTGGCTGAAACAAAAAACCGAGGGTTACACCCCGCTTTGATTGTTTCTTTCCCCAGTCAAGCGATATCGAGAGTTACGCTTGCGCACTGATTGATCGTCTGTTATGAAGCAAATTCCAGCATATTTACTAGTATCTTGAAACTAGGGAGTAATTTATAGTTTAAATGGTTGGAACTGCCGTAAACTTCAATAATTACCTTTTCAGGCCAAATAAAGCTTATGATAATTTTACTAGTAAAGAGGATCCAGCAGATCAGTTTGCTTTCATGGAAACTGAATTATTGTCAGCTTTCAAATGTCGTCAATCGGCATCACCCAATTGCAGCCGGACTGTGCACATCGTTGCGCACATTGCACCCGGAGGTATGTGTTTAACTGTTTTTTCAAACTCATAACTTTGCTAAAGCATATTTCGACTTGTGACGATGCTTTATCCGATAATCCTATAAATTTCATCGTGCAGTCTTCGAGAGAACACCGGGATTCTCATGGTTCCGCGATCCTTACAATGAGAAATTTCTCGATCTTACTGTAAGATATGCTGATGTAATTGGTCTAATGATCTTTGGCCATCACCATACTGATACATTTCACCTTGTCAAGGTCAGTACGAGTTTCCAAGTATCAATCTGATCGCCCAACTAGTGGCAAATTCTAATAGCGCACGTCATAACTGCACTGTGATCAACTCATGAAGATTAAGTCCTTAGCAGGATTAAGATTAAGACTAAGTAACGAAAAGGCAGGAAAAGTTGTATGATAGATTATGAATATTTACTACATTTTTGCTATACTATACTTTTTTGTATAATATGATACACACAATGTCTCATCTTCTTTGTCCTCTAAATATGTCTTCTAATTCAATGTATGCACATCCAAGCTTTGTAGGATGCGTACCGAACTTTTTTTGAGGTGTTGTAGAACACCAATGACCACTTGTTACGAATGGTGTATAAAACATTTTAGGATGCTTCTGGCAAAACAGTACAATTCATGTTGATGGCCCCGGCAGTAACGCCTTGGTTCTCCAGTCTTGATGGCGCAGGGGCAAATAATCCCGCTTTCAGAATCTACGACGTCAACACTGACGGCCTGCTCAATGATATCTCGTTGGTATTTTAAACAACACAAATTTATTTTTATGACATGGCTGTTATTCAGAACCTACTACATCAACTTGACCGAGCTGAATAAAAATGATTCGGCAAAATTTGAGCTGGAATATTCATTCAAAACGGCATACAATATCACTTCAGCCATTGATATTGCTGCAATGGAAAAGCTCTTGGAACGGATCAAGACGGACGACAATGTGTTCAAAAAGTATATAGATTACAACTCAGTGTTATGGGATCCAAAAATGCCCGAAGCAAAATTTAGGTAAGAAGATTTTCGAGAGTAGAAGTTTTACGTCCTTGGCGTATCTATCTTGTCTTTAGCCCTTTTCTTTCATGCTACGATATCTTCAATTTTTTTGTATTTTAGAGCTGCCCAGTTATGCTCAATGGAGTTTGCCGATTATCCCCGATACGATAACTGTATGAAGCCGTACAACTTTTCACCTTCAAATAGAATGTTTGCTACAATCACGTTGTTGTTGTTGTTGTTCACCATCTGGACATAATATAGTAATACTTTTTTGAGCTTTTGACAACAGGATTTATCAGTGGCTTCACTGCATTGTATAGAATTTTTGAGATAAGTAGATTCAAAGAACCTTGCAACTCACCCGGAAATCGTTTCTATATTATCTATATAATTTCTGAAGATATTTGAGCGGATATCCATTTAAATGTCTTTCTAACCCCTTCGAAAGTCTGTGATTAGAACTGTGCCTTTACATTCTCTGAACGAGTAAACTAAGAACACTTAAATATTTATCCAATAGAACAATTCAACAGAAGCATGCTTTGAAAGTTAGTCTAGCAAATTCAATCCAAATTACTGACATCGACATCAGCGTAGTAGCAGTCTTTCTCTATTCCCATGTTATACTCATTTCCAGTGCCATCTAAATATTTCGACGTCACAACTCGATACCAGCCCTTTTCACCCTAAAAAAATATGAACAATCATTAGTAGTTATATTCGAATTTTAAGACTGTAAAAACTTACCCAGCCTTCACCCCAACTATTGCGCACAATCCAGTATTCAACACCTTTCTCGTCAACGCCCCAACCGGTGACCGAAACGATGTGGTTGGGCTGAAGCATTTATTTTCAATTTTAATGACGCAAATTTGTTTTGAGGAAGCAAAAATAATTCAACTAGAAAATGTTGAGAGAAGAAGTGACATAATTTTGTAGGAAGGAAATAAAAAGATTTTCATAGATTCATTCGATTTTACTCTAATAGGTTCATTTTTGAGTAATTTTTTGCACAAAGCTGGTCTTCAAAGAGTCTTGACCCACCTCAACAACTTTCTCGCCTTTCTCTTTGTAAACTCCTCCAGTGTAATTATAGTCGAATTCTGGAGTGCAAGTAATGCTGCACGCGATTGGACCACCTCTCTTGATTTCGGCCATCATGTTCTCGCGACCGGACACCCTGACACAATACAATAAATTGGGATTTTTGGGAAAAAAATTAGAGGCTTGGAAAGCCCAAAATTGGATTGATGGGATGTTTATTCGAACAAAGTATTCTCTTTACAAATAATATTCTTTTACTTGATCGAATGTAGCATAAATTTCCGTTCACCTGTCCATATTCAGTGATATAGTATCTGGTATAATTCTTAACAGCGAAACAGCTGTCGGGCCAACAGGTACCACAACGGTGCATAGGATCGCAATCTGAAATTGTGACAATTCTCAACTAGCATTTTATTGTGAGAGCCAAATTTTTCCTTTCGAAATATAGACTATCGTTATGAAGGGAGATAAACTTGGGACTCACGCCCATTTGTAGCTCGGTAGACATTGCAACCTTCTTCGACAAGTCCATGATACTTTGCGTACTCCAGCACATTGCCAACCTCACCTCCTTGGCAGTTACCCTTACCATTGCAATCGATGATCTCCTGAAAGCAAATAGGGTAAATTATAACACAACTTTGTGAGTTGCATCACTGAAAAGAACTAAATCCTAGCAGGTATGCTTTTGTTGAATTTGTGCTCTAAAAGAATATCACTTATCATTCGAAACAGACAAAAACATATGATTTGTGTTAAATTGGACAAGAAACAGATTAGGCTGTTAGAAACTGTGTGACTGATCAGTTAGAATGGAAATTGCATGGGTAACTCAGAACTGAAGTTTTTTTTATATGAAATAAGATAGAATTGCAGTTTCATATGGAATTATATACCGAATTTGAGAAAGAAATGAAGTGGATTTTTTTATCAGAATATAATTCTCAAAGACTACGAATGCACTAATATATATCTGTGAAATCTGAATCTATAGAAAAAACCGCCATAAACCACTTACTTGTGGAGAAACCATCGTCATAGGCCATCTGTTCTTACGAGCAATGTTGAAGCGATCATTCAGAGCACCTAAAAAATTTTTTTATTAAATTAATAAAATAGGAGAGATTACTGATCTCCCCTACCCGTTGTCCCAAAGACCCAACATGAACCACAGTACACTGGTATATGTTGATTTCTCGTAGGACTACAGTAATTCACGCCACTGACATTTCGCCAATCCCATTCCTTGGGCAGCTCGTCCTTGAACGATGGGCTGCTTTCCCATACTCGGGGTTTAGTTCTAGAATAAGGACATAACGAGAACTTGAATGTGGGGAAAGAGCACTAACTTATGCTCGAAAACTTTTCCGCTTTTCTTCAATCCTCCATAGCGGTGGCGACGGCCATGCTGTTTAGTTTCTTTCTTATCTTGCACTTGCTAAAGTTTGCACTTTGCTTTTGACAGAATTTGTATGGGCAGGATTGAACTTACAGTTCTTTTCTGCGAGGGGATGGAAGGAGCAAAAGCTGTGTTTTCTTTAGGCAAAACACGATGAACGATTTCCTAAATTCGATGTATAGGTAAACCAGTATATCGTATTTGTGAAGAAACTAATTGAGTGGTCTTGCCCAAGCTACTTCCAAGCTCATCTGCAGAATTCGTGGTCAAAAAATCGACTTTTTTATTCTCTTAGTACCATACTCTTTCCCAAAGATCAATCAGCTTTCTTGCGTATGATACTAGCGGGTTTAGCCGAAATTCTCGAATATCCATGAGCTCTCCACCATTTTCTTTCCCACTTTCTGTATTTGCTTACCTCCACACCTTCTTCGTCATCGTCAGAATTTCTCACGATTACTTCGTCGTCAGACTCTCTTGGCTCATCGAGCATACTATGTTGCCACTAAAATAGTATTGCTCTTGAATATTCACTGCTTTTTGTCCAAGCAAATAACCTTAATGTTGTTGGGAGGATGGAATACGCTCTTGCTTTCGCCGCTCTCTTTGATTTTTTCCTAAATACTTCATGAGATTGTATAAAGTATCTTTCCAAAAACTATTATTGGGGGTAAGATATTTGAAAAACTTTTCATCGGCTTATGGCTTTATTTGCTGGAATCTTACCTCATCTTTCTTTACATCTGAAAATAAATCTACTTCTTCACTAGATTCCTTGGATTCGCCGTCCACCAACTTTCTGCGCATTTCTTCTATCTAAAAATTTGCAAAATTGCATAACTTTGGTTACATTCCAATATTCGAGAAGAACCTGTTGGAGAAGATCCTCGTCATTATCCTGGGTAGATTTTTCTAATTCTGCAGGCTCTGGGAGCTGATCAAAATTGAGAAGATGCTCGGACACTTTCAAAGCAATAGAAGGTAGATTGAGCCATACTGCCTGCAAACTAGCAGTTGAAATGTGCTACATTTATGACTCAAATATTTGGTTTTTTTCTCAAATCAACTGATTACCTGAGCAGAAACGGTGAAGAAAAGCAAAATTACTCCGAGACGCAACATGGCCAGAGCACTGATAATGCTCTATCAGTGCCTAAATGGGGCACAACGGTTATCTGCACGATCATCGATCTCGCAAGAGAAGCTCAGGAAGACACGAAAACAGAAGCGATTTCAATATCCAATAAAACGAAGGCTTTAAATTTTTCCCAAAGCTTCCTTCAGAAAATAGCCAACTTCGCTCTATCCTAAGTGCACATTATTTTGACTGGATTGGTTTCAGGTGTGCTTAAAAATGAAGTTTTCTGTGTGTTGTTCCACATCGTTGGAATACATGATTTTAACGATGACCGAACCCGAGTAGATTCGGTCATCAAGAGGATCTCAAAGTGAAAACTGCTTTTACAAAGCAGATATCCTTAGAGTGGCTAAAAATACTTTTAAATTTCTACTAGCGTAAGTGCTACAAGCTGCACTAGCTGCAAATTAATGCTAAATGATAGTTAATGGACTTGATTGATAGCACAAGCTGCGACTACCAAGGATTGCACTATCCAGAACATGGTATAAACTTTGAGGGTTGTGATAACGCAAGGTCTTGACTGGATTTAGTTAATTGAAGCTCTGCAAATAATGAGTGAAAATCAGCAAGGAACCGACAATTTCACGAGAGTACCACCTACATTTTACTATAGTTTATAAAAATGCGAGTTTGAGACAGGAATGAGACTTTTTTAGATAAGAAAGAAAAGGCTTAAGGTTTCTGTCTCATACGGAGTCAAACGAAATTTTATTTTGTTGCTTACGATGCACACTCGGTAGTGAATCATGACTTCTTTTTTCTTCAACTTATCTGCATTGTTTGTTTGAAATCGATGAATGATGTCAAGCAGCATGATATCATCACTCATGAGTTCGGGTCAGGAGATGAAACAGAACTTACTGCTCATGCACTTCAAGCAGAGAATTCGATACTGAATAGTAGATCTTGTATACAATAAGTACTATTCTTTTCCTTTTATGTTTTTTGAAACTCACTGTGGAGCGTTAGGCTATAAGATAGCCAAATCATAGACTAGACTTTTCTCACACCGGATCTGGAACCGGAAATAGAAAGCTAGCAAAACATGACTGCTCCTGTTCCACTACATGCTTATGATTACTATAAACATTCCAATGCGTAGATTATTCAATGAGGATAGTTCTCAAAGTGTTGAAGCACAATCGGCAAAAGTGACTCTCCAAGTTCAGAGTATGAAAAGAATTTTTAACTTTTTTAGAAAAATTCCCAAATGGACCCTCAAGTTCGTAGAACAAGACAACGCCAGATCAACATAGCACAAACCTACATCCTACCTTCGCCATATAGATACAAAAATTCGGTAATAGTTTAAGGTAGCGCTTTAGAAGGGTGAAGAAAATTAGCGCTTTAGAAGGGTGAAGAAATCTTTCGCTACATATTGCTTACGGTCTTAATGTTTTTCCCAAGGCAATGACTGAGTAATGCACGACAAGAATTTCTTGACTTCCCCTCATTCGAGGAGCTTTTCCACCATTTCGAACTCAAAATCCACTGGGAGGTCAAATCGTCAGAAATGGTATATTACCGAAAGATTTCTTAACGCGCATACGAAGGCTTGCTTAGAGCGGTTGCTGAATGCTGCCTAAGAAAATGACAAATATACCGAAACTTGGTCTTATACGGTGGGATTACGCAAGATAAGACGACAAAATTGTATTTAAATGCTTCCTCTATCAACACAGGACTAAAAATAATAATACAGAATCAATAAAACAATTTTTTGAAAAATTTTCATGAAAAATGAGGGAATATGCGTTACTTACTGAAGCTAATACGATCAAACAAATCAGTAAGTTTCATTCATAGCGCCTTCCCTATTTTAGCTTTTTCTATATTAATTTCTGTTTTAATCTTTTTTCTTTTAGAGCTACGTACATCTTCAAGGATTGAAGAATAGACGAAACTTTTAAAAGTGCTTGTAAATTTGGGCAAATGTGCTTTATAGTGTATCAGAGCGCGAGATTCTGAGTGAATGAATGAACTGATGAGGAGACAGTACTATTGAATTTTGAGCGCTATACCGCTGTCCGGGGCCTAAAATTTTTCTGCCATGAAATTTGCATAAACTTCGTCAATAAGGGTTATCCGACGCGGTGGTCACATAGGTCACACAACATCTCCGCGTGTGGTTACGGTAGGTGTACGGTGATAACTTTTATATAAGTTTTCTAGCCGCAATCGAAATTAGTATTAATGTGTTGTCTGCGGTATTTTTATTCTAGAAAAAACTGCTTTTTTTGCTCCATCACCGTAATTTTACTCTTCAAAGATAGCTACCCATGGCTGCCACCGTCCTGAAACATCTTTCTTAGAGGAGATTCTCCGTCTAAAAAAGGTGAACGCTGATCGCTAGCTAGCTAGCAACCGGTGCAAAATCAGGACTGTGCTCGTTCTTTGTGCGCGCAACGAGCTTCGTTCGGATGGCTGTAGTCGATGTGCGCGCGCCAGTGATTTCAACCTGTTGTCATCGCGTCGTGACAGCAGCGTCAATGATACGTGAACTGGTAATCAACTGGATGCCGATAGCGCATCTAGTGCTGTGGCTGAGGGGACTGGATGCCGAGGACGTGGGGATCGAACTCGTTCTGTCGCCGGTGGCGGTGGCGTACAGGATGTGCTGGAGCCAGCCACCAGCGACCGGTCGTCGGCTAGTTTCACCCCTGTGGGCATTTGCATACCCGCTGCACGATGCTACCAGTTCGAACGGGCCCCAGGCTCACGTCCAAAGCGAGTTCCTCTAGCAACCGACAGCACGCTTTTCGTCGTCCCCCCGTCCCCCTCTCCACAAACCCGTAATACATGCTGAACAAGCTGTTCCCACTGCTTACTATCATCATTTCTGGACCTGTGAAGCTTTCACGCTGCTTGGTATTTCTACCGAGTTCGTAACATTCCCGCTGAATTATTGTTGTTTTCAAATATTTGTTGCTTGGTAGTTGTTGTATTATATCATTGTTTGCTCTAAGTTCCGCATTATTTGCTCATATTACCCTCCCATGTAGAATTTCCGAAAAATATTATCTCGTCATATTTAGTAGTAATGAAGTTATATTTCACCAAATTCAAACACTCTTATTCTTTTCCTTACAAAGAAATCTCATTTTGTGGCCTAGACTCCGGTGATTTTGGCAAAAGTCTAGCGAAAGTTCTTTATGACAAATTACTGACTGTAAGCGGCAGTAAAATTTTCCAGCCCTTCACTCTAGGATTTTTTTTATTTGCACCTTTTCGCCATCTCAAAAATTAAGGATTCTTTCTTCAATCCATTTCTTCTCCTTTCGTATATGCTTTTTCATTTGCCTCTCTCTCTTCTTCCTTCATTTCAGGCTTTCGCCAAGTTATTAAAGCTACTTTTTCGTTCACAAATAGTCTAAAATCAATAATCGATTTTTTATTAGTTGTTGATTATTTCATAGAATACAAAATTACCAAATTCTTTTGAAATCAGAAGCTGCTGTTTTCAATTTTTCAAGCACCGATATTTGTATCGAGAGTACAATTTTTGCTTTGCAATTCCTGCAATTTCTGCTCTCTGATGCCTTCCATCTTCACACAAATCTTTGTTGAAAATGTGTTTTGCCATGTATTTCTTCTCATATGAAATTTACCATATTTTCCTCCTTTTCTAAATTTTTTTCGCTCGCAAATGTGAAGCTTCCTTTTCCTCAGAAATCTCGCCTTTTACGCAATTGTTATGTAAACATTTATGATCATTTCATATATTTTGCGATGTATTTTGGCGAACTACTTGGAACAATATCTTTTTTTTTCTTCGTATTTCCTTTGATCGTTTACACTTTGTTGCTTACTCGATGGATACACTCCATATTACACAAGTTCGTAAATTTTTACAACGTTCAAGTAGAGAATTCTGGAGAAGCCTTCTTGCAACTATCGAAGCCGGCTAGCTATCCGCAAAAACACGGCAAATCATCGGCGTTCTCGTCAAATGCGCCGCAAGACACTGTCGTGTAATTAAGCTCTTTCATCTAACACTGTGTTCGCTCCTCACTGTGGTGTCATCATGTAAGCTTTGTTTACTTTTCCATAGCAACTCAGCTATTCTCGGTGTGTAAACATCGATCATCGATTGGGGTTGTTCCACCCCTAGGTGAAAGAAAAACTGCTCTTTTTGCAAATTACAGGAGGATTTGGGAGATTTATTGTGCGGAAAAATTGAAAGTAATTGAGGATCGGCATAACTATTTGAAAATGACAACTTCGATCTTGATCCGGTCTCGTGTCACCTTGCTTCTTTCTCGAATCAAGCTTGAAGCTAAGTTTTGTACCCTTGATGTCATCATTTCAACGCGTCTCATGGACTTGAAATTCTTGAAAGTGTTTCACATTTATTTGAAACTGCGCAAGCAAGTTTCAATCGTTTAAGTGGAATAATTTTTTTATTTTCAAAAATGAACTAGATCTGTAAAATTTCTAGTATACCGAAAATTTCAAAACCTGCCTTCTGTCGTGCCTCCTAGGTCAGTCTGAATGAGACTCCTGCTGCCGGTATAGTCTCATTAACATTTCGTGAAAATTATTAGTTAGACGCAATCCAGAGCTATCAAACTAAAATTTCCATCTAGGAAGTTACACTATATAGTTACAAGATCTACCCTTTGATACCTCCGCAGACTGCATCTCTCTCGAGCGCGTGCTATCTGATCTTACCTAGCCTCAATTAGGTCATGAAGCCCCGCCTTCCATGCGCCAAGTCAGTTGAATTAAAGAGTATGTCCTGTTCAGCGCAAGCTGTTTTACTTAACCCAAAGCATAAGTGTCCAAAATCATTGAAAAAAGACTCCAAATAATTTGGGCCAACTATACAACTTACAGTATTTATATTGCGCCTAAACTGATTTACTGCTATTCCATTTTTGCTAATTTTAAAGTTCTGTCTCCAGTGATAAACTCCATTCACGTGAACTTTCCTGCAGGATTTCTCTTTCTCATTTTGATAATAATAGAAATAAAACATTATTTACAAATTTACCCATTGAATATCGAGGCAAAGTCCGATGTTGATTTGTTTTTATAATCTCGCAATATTCCATTTTTGAGCTCAGAGCTTGGCACTTCCTCCTTTCATTGCGGGTAACTAATGTAATTACCATGAAAAAGGAACGATTGGCAAGTGGTGTGAGTTATCAGGGGTTCGATCAAACTTACCAAGACTGAATCTCTATGGACTGTTAATGGGTAAGGTCAGAATGGATTAGGGCAGCGCTTTGGTAAGGGAACCCCGCAAGTAATTCACGGTGAGGGTTGGCACATAGCATTTCGAATATAGGATAGAATGCTTTGCACGTACCGTGGATATTACAGCGGATCATTGAACTTTAACTTGCAGAAGCTTAAGTAGGGGACAACAGTCGCAAGTCCTTACTGCACACGCACAACTGCCATCTCTAATGATGTCAAAAATTTCGAAGCTCACACAATAACAAAACTACGTCAAAAACGCAAAATTATCGCTAGATCTATTACCCAGTCATCAAGTTTGATTTCATCAGACCTATTTGAGTTCACCATTATCTAAAGAGGTCTAGCAATATTTAGCACTATTGCATGTCTCTGCTAATTTTTCATATTTCTTGCCTCTGTGTGTTAAGCAGAATTGAAGGCGGTACTGCAATAAAGGTAATAATGAGAGCTCTAGCAAAATCTAGATTCCAAAACAAGTGAAATTTAAAAGCAGAGCTCTTGCACAGTTCGCATTAAGTGGTCTCTAAGCTCTGACTTGAGGGACAACCAATACAGCCCGTTTCTTACTCCGTCACGACATTTTTGGAATTTTTTTCAGCCACCATTCATTATTCAGGCCTAAGTACCTATATCTTTGCCAATGCTGGGTCTCAACTCTAGGGTCTGGGGTCTAACGTTCAGCTAGCACTGAACAGTTGCTTTTTAACCGGTGATGTTAGTGCAATGAAGTTGTCGATGGCGTACTAGCGCCTCATACGTACATACGTACGTAAGGACGACGTAGAAGGGGATGGCGAGGCAGTGGTGGTGGACACACAACCTGTCTGCTTGACGCATAAGTCCTAAGCAAGATCCGCTTGGTGGTGGTTTAGGAGAGCGACTTGTCTTGCTATCCAAGATCTTTTTGCACGGCTGTCTGTGGTGGTGGTTGCGGAGCAGTCGCGAACAGGCGGCTTGGAGGGGCAGTCTCTTTCTAAGTCCCGAAACGAGAGGCGTTCATTTATTGGACGACCGACGCTTTCGGCGCAAGCGGGCGAGAAATCAAGCACCTTGTTCTCCTGGACGAGTTTATTTGAAACTTTTTCTCGAAATCAATGTCCTGTAAAGTCCGGCACACAAGCGTCGTCATTGCAGATGTGTATAGCTGCTTAGCGACTACAAAAGGGAGCCGGAGCGACAAGGGAGGGGGAAGGGTGGGGGGGGGGGGGAATTAGAGAAGAAGGAGAGGATGAAGGCGAACTTTTTGAGGAATGGGAGAGGGAGTACTTTTTACCTGAGTCTATCCTTACCCTGGGAAGGAGAATATGTATGATGGTGGTGGTGGGTACTAGTGGCAGTGATGGGCTGAGGGTGTTGTGGGTGATGGTGGGGATGAAGGTGATGATAGTGGTGATGTGGCAATGGTGTTGATGGTGGTGATAGTGATGATGGTAGTGATAATGGTCATTGTGATGACATGGAATTGGTGTGGTGAAGCTGGTGGTGTTGATGGCGGTGATGGTGCTGATGGTTTTGAGGTAATAGTGGTGGTGGTGATGATGGCTTTGAGGTTGGGCATCGTGGTGATGCCGTTGGTAGTGCCGACGGTGGTGATGTTGATGGTCATGATGACAATGGTGATAATGGTAGTGATGGTGTCAATGGCGTGGATGGTGGTGTCGGCGGTGATGGAGCTGATGGTGGTGTTGGTGGTGATGGTGGTGATGGTGATGTTGGTAATGATAGTGGTGATGGTCTCGGTAGTGTTGATGGTGATAATGGTGATGGCGATGATAGTGGTGATGGTGTTGATGGTGGTGATGGTGATGGTAGTAGGATCGTACTGATGGTTTCAATGGTGGGGATGGTGGTGATGGTGTTAGTAGTGGTGATGGCGTTGATTAGAGGTGATTGTGGTGATGGTGGTGATAATAGGTGGTAATGGTTGTGGTAGATGATGCAAAATCTGGTACATCCATACGCTCCCACCTACTTGGGTTCCTTCCGTCCCTAACCCTCCTACCCTTACCACCTCAATTCTTCCCGAAAAGATGTGGAACGCCAATACATCTCATCACACATACGTACACATGCACGCAGATCTCTTTCCGTTGTATTCCCGAACAGGTCGTAATCACCCGTCGTCGTGTCTAATGTCGGCTTGTTTCACCATGCTCCCAAAAGCCTGATCGACATAGAGACTGGACTGCTGCTGCTGGGCTGCTGGGCTGGTGTGCTGAGTGAAACCGCCCTAGGACCGGTTTCTAGGCGGCATTCCTGAAATGGCGCATGTCTCCTCTGCAGCATAAGCTGTTTAGGGCCCACTTACTCTCTTCATCTTCACTATCCTCTCTACTATGCCTGTTTTCATCCAGATTTTCTTAGCCCTATATGTTTTTATTTAAATACCATTCAAAAACCTGTTTCCTCTCTAAAATATTCTATCTGCCTTGAACCCCAACCATCTTCTTTTTATGATTGTCAGACAATAATTCTTTTTTACTTTTCCTATTCCTATCATTTTGGCTAAGCAGACATCCTGCAAACATCTATAAGAAGGCTTATGTGGACAGCCATTCAAAGACCTTGATCACATTGGAAAGCTTGTTTTCGCAGATTTCTGCAACAAGTGGAGTGACCACTTCTATTGAAAAACCACCCCTATACTCCGCTACTGCACTAAAAGCTATGCTTTCAACATATCTTGAATATCTTGTTCCTCTGAGCACGCTACTCATGACAACCAGTAAAAGCTAGTCCACTCCAATTTGCTATTTTGTATTTTTAAAGCAATCTCTTTCTCCTGTGCATCCCATGATAAAACAGTTACATTGTTATTTTAGGAAAAACGATGATCTCAGTGAGTTTTAGATCTCTATGGTTGATCCAGATGACCAAACCTATATTCGCTATTTTATTTTCATCAAATTATCTTCTTGTGAATCACCTATGAATTTCAATTTTGGAAGACTTTCATGAGTGTGTGCGTTTGAAATCCATACTCAGTGTGATACCGTCCTGGAATTACTCGCCATGATTTTTTATAGGCAAGCCAACAAATATGATTCAAAGAGTTTCAGACAGTGTGCTTGGTTTTTTTGGATTAGGTGTTTTGTGTTTATATTCATTATGCAAAAGTGTACCAATTTTTTTGAAAAAAAAAGTTATCTAAGATATTTGACCTTGCTAGAAATGATCTTATCGTTTAACTGCTTTGAATTTTCACATAGCAAAACTTACCTTCAGTGGATATTGATTTTTTAACAAAAAATCATGTCCTTTCGTAATTTGCACCTTATCAGAATCAATCTTTTGTATCTCAATGACTACTGCGTGATTCTTAACTTGGCTTCCTTCACCTCTGCAGGTCCAAATTTCGCTGCAACGTAAAAGGGAGAAAAAGCTCATTGTCTAATTGTGATCTCGAAACTCGACGCATCAGAGCGCTAACTGACGTCGAGAACACTTTCGGAAGTCATCTGTCTGGTCCGATTTCGAAGCCGCAACTATCATTGCTTTCCATCTTCATTGTGCTGTTTTTTGTCTGCAAATCTCGAC
The DNA here is from genome assembly GCA_958299035.1 of Cylicocyclus nassatus. Lineage (NCBI taxonomy): Eukaryota > Metazoa > Nematoda > Chromadorea > Rhabditida > Strongylidae > Cylicocyclus > Cylicocyclus nassatus. The sequence continues at coordinate 59,181,654 of CATQJL010000001.1, forward strand.
GAACTTGATTTTTGAGAGGCGCGCTGCAAAAAAGCCGAACAGATCCGTAGTTCGTTGGCACATGGATGAGAGCGTTGCGAATCGAGCTCGTTCCCGGTATGGTCAAAGCTCGTTCCAGCTTCGTTTTTTCTTCTGCGTCCAGTCGATCCCGCCGCCGCGCCGTCGATGCGGACGGCTGGATCGGCTATCGTGCACAACCGTTCGCGTTCGGTCGGGTTCCGACGCCACTGCGGGCTTTCACTCACGCTCTATCTCCTACCCCCCCCCCCCCGTTGATCATTATCCTCGTCATCTCATCATTGCACTGTTTGCTTCCCGATATCTCATCTAGCTTGTCTCAGGTACCCCATTTGGTGTTCCTGGTAGCTCTGCTCTGGTATGAAATCTATTTTGTTCCTTAAAGTCGGATAAATTCTTGCGAAATGATTGTATTGCAATATACCCACGACTTTTCAAAAGAATTAGTCATAAACTATCAGCCTTGGGAATCATATAGATACAATGTCTTATTCCTTCGACAGATTTGAGACGAACTTATTGTAAGAATTATGGAGTGTACATGTCTAGAACCAAGCTTTCTAACCAGCTCGCGCAAGCATCAGGACTGTTGCATTATTCTGAACTATCAATTAAGAAACTGTACTCTGAAAGAGACACTATTTTATCTAAGTTTGCCTAAACAAATCTTTTCATGGCACATCACAGGACCTTCCCTTGTGCAAACAACAGAAGCCTCTTCAATCAAGGTGTTCTCTTATGACACCGATATCACTTTGTAGAGCATTAAACGATACTTCCAAATCAGTCTTCCTTATCTGCCAAGCGCCTTCAAAGGCCGAGTTATGAGCGTTTCTCGGTCGAAAAATTGAATACGCAACTGGAGAAAAATGTACAAAAGCACACCAATACCACCCTTTCGAATCTTGAAAAATCTTTGAACTTCAAAATCTTTGAACTTTCATTTTTTTGTGGATGAAATGAGATACCTGAAGCTTTGATTACTTGTAATAAAGAAAACGAAAATTGCATCCTGCGGTTTCGAATTTTTGCTCAAAAAATGTAAGATTTTTTGAAGTTTTGCAGGCTATGGTTGATTTTTTCTAGGAATCACTTGAGTTTGAAAAAGAAAGGGCCATTGATGCTCCAAATCTCAAAGTTTTGTAAGGACCTATTCGAATTCTTATTCATAGAACTTCCAATTATTTCCACAGTTTAGTGTAGTAATCAAAAACTATGCTTTTGAACAAAAAAACGCTGAGTGATTTTTCTTGTATTGCTCTTTTTGCTGAATGGATGCTTACAAACAATTTGTTTCTCATTGTCAGTATTTTGCAGGCAGCTTTATAAGAAGAAGTCTTTATCGACAATCTGATATAATTCTTTGAATCGTCCCTATTCTTTCTTTACTATTCTCTCACATGTGGTGATCCCATACGTCAGTAAATTATAATGAAGGCTGTTTTTGAGATCTAACAACTCGTCCAAAAGTCTATGTACTAGAATCTCCGGTATCACGATAACAACGATCGCTGAACCCGTTCCACTGGATGATTTCAAGTTGATTTATTTTTCTCATTTGCAATTCTCGACTGAACCGTTCAAGCTTGAAACTTTTTATTTGTAAATTGCTACATCCGCTTTCGAAAGCCCTCAAACCTGATGGTGAAGTTTATGGAGCAAGTTTTAGCAATGAAGTTGTGATAAATAGCGAACTTGGTGTTGAAGGGTATGACAGATTTTGGAATTGCGGGATTAAAAATCTATTTTTTTGGAATCATATCCATATGAATTTGTTAGTTTTTTTGTTTTCCAAATTTTTTTCCTCTAGCATTGACACTTCGTGGTCTGTTTGACTTACTTTTATGTCAAAAAAGTTCTGGTAAAGCTTTTTAGCTTTTTATTGAATGCCTTTTCTTTGAATGTTGGAAATTTTATTGTTGTGTGAGCTTTTTTTGATTGCTGCTCAGTCCTAAAGTAAACGAATGCTTTTGTTTTCCAACACCCACTACTTCTCTCATTTTCTCGTTCGGTGCAGAAAGTTTCTTTTTTCAATTAGGAAACTGTGGAATTTAAAGTACTTTTTAATTACTATGGCGCAAGTCGTTTATGCAGGAAATCCAAGTTGCTTTGCAAAAATTTGGCACAGTTTTTAGAAATTATGACAGAAAAGTGGCCGCATTTACAAGTGTAAAAAAAGATTTTTTGAAGAGATTTCAGAAGAAGGAAAAGCTTTAATTTTGATATGCAAAAAGAAATTCCCCTTACTTCTTCGCAGGTTCTCATATGTTTACTCAAAAACTGCGGTTTTCGCTGACGCCGTACTTATCCTTTACCACGGATCAGTGACCATCTCTTGCAGTTCGCAAAACGCCTTAACTGAAATAAACATCACTAACCTTCAAGTGACTCATTATTCAAGACATTGTTAGAGAGATGTTGGCGTTGTGACACATTTGAATCAAGTTTTATGCCTGGAATAGATCGTTACTCAGAAAGTGCAAACAAACCTTGTAAGGAACGAGTCACATGCTCATAAAGTGAAAAAAAAATTTTGGAATTAAAACTAATTTTTTAAGAATCGGTAGCTTCAAGTGATAGTTAGACTGGGCACTGCTTTCAATGTATCCACCCCCATCTCAATTTTTTTCCACGACCCGAAACTCGAAGACAGTGAAAATACTGCAGCTGAAAGACTCATGGCAAAATCTTCTATAAACTAATGTGTTGCACACTACGGGCCTCATCCTACGACTTATGCGTTTACGAGCTGTGTGAATCTCAAGAAACTTTCAAATGTTTTCTTCTCTTTCCAGGCAAGGGTAGGTGTACAAAGCATGAATAGCCATTTCTCAGCAGTCTGATTATTAAAACTCATGAAAGGTTCACCCATCGTTTCTCAAACAGTCGTGATGTATCGCGCAAAGCGTGCAAAATCACATATTTAGCTGAAAATGACTTACTGGGCTTTAATTATGATTTTGGTACGCAAAATATAATTTTAGTCTACACTTTTTAGCACTTACAGCAATCCTGTATGATATGTCATTTTTATCGTACTGTCAGCATGGGCAAAAGGTTTTTAACTGAAAATCCATGTATGGCTAGGGTCTCATTATAATGTGGCAGAATTGTAATAAACTAAATTTAAGCTATCATTCAAAAACTGTATCTTTTCTGCCCCACAATTTTTTCACCAACCAAAATAGATATAGTATGGCGGGTGGTACCGTAATGTCATGTAATTGACTAAAAAAACTTTTTTTGTTCTGGTATATCTCGAGTATAAATCTGCTGATTAAGACTCGAGTCTCATCATTGAAGCCAAGCGAAAAAGTTGTGCAATTGCGGTCATCAGGCTTTTGCATGACGAGAGAGCGAGAAGCAAGCTTACGTGCACGTTTTTATCATCTCGTCATCATTCCAAACTCCCTTAGCGGATGAGTGCCAGTCAGGCTCCTCTCGCTCATTCGCTTCGTCCCGAAGCGACTGTGTGTGTCCTTCAATGAGACTCTCGCAAGCGCTGGGTATGGTGGTTTTTCTTAGAAGCGTCAGATTAGGCGGTTCCTTGTTCGGCCGGGTGCCAGGGCTGTGTAAAATCTCGTCGTGCAGACATGTTTCTGCCCCTTCCTCCCCCCCCCCCCCCCCCTCCACCCTTCCCCTTCAAACCCCCGGGTTGTCGAGAGTGGCCCCGGGTAGGGCGATGATAGGTTCGCTCTCTTCTCGAAGCGATGACGACGACGTCGTTCCGACCTGCGTGGCGTCGAGAATCCAGTTTTCACTCACCCCTCCCCCCTCTGCCTCCACTGCTGCGCTTGCCTGCTGCTGACCTTACATAAATTCTGTTACAACGGAACTGGTTCGGAATGCCGCATTATACGCTTTTTTCGTCTCTTCATTGTGCCATTCGAGAATGTTGCGCCCCCAACAACGCAAATCACGTGAGGAGAGAAGTTAAACTACTCTCGCACATACACAAACACTTTGACAGAAGTTTCAATCTCTATTATGAAGGACGCATTCTCACTTGAAATGACACAAAGAAGAGTGGAGAAAAAACAACATGGACTTATTGAACTCTCATAAGTGCAAACACCCTGCTTTGAACAACGGTTGATTTACACCTACTGAAGCATGTGATGGCAAGTCCATAATTTAAAGAGAATAGTTGGCAGTTAGTACTAGGCACACCCCTACAGCAGTGGCGGATCGAGCCCCCTCCCCCCCCCCTCCCGGAAATGGGTAGCGAAATTTTTGAAAATTTCTCACATAAGCTAAAGAAATGTGGGGGTGACTTAATATTACTTGTAAATGATCAAAATAATTTTCAAAAATTTTCAAAAATTCAAAAGATTGTGAGTAATTTTTGCAGAGTTATAGGCCCTGAAAAATTTTGGGAAGCATCCCAGCAACCTTTCGGAGAACGTGGTTAACGCAACGCAACTTCATTTGAGAAACCATTTTGCTGCCCAATGTGCAAGTGATTTTTTTATACTTGGAAATATAAGACGATTTTTGAAACTTTTCAACTATTCAAATCAGCTTTGTAAAAGGATTTTTCTTTGACGTTTCTGCTTGACACTATCATAGGCTAACAAAATTTTGGAAGTATCAGAGGGGGGAGGGGAGAGAGAGTTTTGTTTGGATGAGCGGGCATGGCATTGGCTTTCTGGAAAAATTTGAGTCTTCCAATTTTTCGTGGAAGCTCTTATGAATTTTTGAAAGCCATTTTGATCAATTACAAGTAAAAACAACCCATTCACGAATTAATAACTTTCGTCAGCTACTTTCTGGGGGGGGGGGAGGGAGAACAGTAGTGGTGAAGCAGAGGAGGGGGATTGGGAATTAGTGTAGATGAGTTTAATGAATCGCGCAAGTATTGCTTCTGATTGGATAAAAGCTTGACATTTCTCCGATTTTCACAAAATAGACATTTAATTCTTAGGCTTGCCAAAATTTTGGGAGAATCAACTGATTTCGTACCCTTCTTTTTAGGAATTTTTTGCACTCCTTTATCACAAAACAATCTCTCGAACTCTTCGGTTTGTTTGAGAATACCCCATGAAATTCTAAAGTTGAAAGGATAGGAAAGAAACTTTAGAGGCAATTTATTCGCATCTGCGATTTAGAATTTCGCATACTATCAGTGGACGTTAAGACTAAGTAAAAGTCCCTATTCTAGCGCCAATGCTAATAAACTGTACGAGTTTTGAGACGGTCTAACCTTACCGCTCTTCTTCCGGTTCCGCTTTTTGCCAATCCGGTTTCTCGTGGCATTGTCTCCCTATCCTCAGAATACACTTTAGTTCATTTCATTTCGTTCGGGAAATTTCCCAAGAAAAAAGCGATACTGGCATGACTCGAAGTTGGGCTTGACCGCATAAGTGGGCAAATCAAGAATAACTCCGAATATTGCCCCCTTCCCACCCCTCGTTTTTGAATATCTGGCAGTTTGTTCGTCAACACGCACCACTAGTTTCGTGCTGCTAAGAAAAGATCAACGTGTTCGAAAAACGCGAGGCAGAGGGGCGACCGCTGCAAGGCGACATTGTAAAAACGAGATTTTCGAGGTCGACGGAGGGGGGGGGGGTGATGTCGACAAGTTGAAAAAGAGTCGACCACGATACCGAAACTTCTCGACATTGTGGTAGCTAAAATGGCAGTTGAAGTCGAAGGTAAGCGCCAAGGAAAGCGAAGAACAGTCATTTTTGGCCTTTCTATCCTCTAGATTTTCTCATTCGATAGAAAAGCTGATACATGTAAGGTGATGACAAACCTTCTTTCAAATGAAATGGATATTTGTAACCTACATCCACTTATTTACATCATTACACTTTACTATACTTTTGAAAACACCTTGATGAGCTTCAAAAAACCTTTATTTGCTGTAATGCCTGTTTGACAAAAGATTTTTTGATTATTGAAGGCGGAATTGTGAAAAGTTGTTAAAAATGGATAAAGCTCCGCAAAGACTGAGTTTAGCTATTAATGAAAATCAAGTACATTTTGCTTAAATTTACAGCAGATAGTCACTTACTACCATGCATAAAATATTAATCAAAATAAAAGAAGGCTTGTTTGATTTGAATTTTGTGACTCGTTCTCTTTTTGATTCATAACTATCAGAGCTGAGAGCATCAAATTATCAAGCAAAATAAACGCCTCCATTTTGTATCTATAATATTTTCGTGCACAGAGAAAGAGACCAAAATAGGTGTGTTCTTTTAAACGAGGACCTGAACGGCCCTTATAAAAATTATAGGAACTAAGCCTACGTGTAATTAAAGGCGTCACCCTAATAATCATCCACTTTCAATGATAACTGATACTTTATAATATAAGTACGAGGTTGGAACATAGTCTTGCACCAAAATTTCTTGAAAATCCATGGTCTCCTCCAAATATGAAGCAAAAATTATCATTGTTAGGCCCAATAAAATCTGTTGTAGCAACAAATTGCGTCTTTGCAACTTTTGATCCATAAAAATGCTTAAAGGCCCAGAAATTTCTATTTCTTTCTATTAAGGTTTTGTAATTTACGCCTTACTAGGATAAGTTTGTGCTGATAAGACGTTTCTACGAACAATTGTAATTTTCGCTTTTTTATCTTCGAGTTTTGATATTATTTGAAATAAAATCTCTAATGTACACGATAAAATAGTGCATGAATCATATACAATACTATACAGATTAAAACGCTGCCCTGAGTATTTTTGAATGAATTTTTTGGATGCTTTGGTGCAAGACTTATGTTCCATACTAATATCTTGCTCAGTAACCCATAATTTGAACTTACCATTGTGTAAAATGCTTCTAAATTAATTTAGTTGATTTTTTAAGTGATTATTTCTCTATTCTGATTTAAAAGCAAGCACTTAAAGACGGTGATAGCAATAATTTTTCGTAGGATGGTTGAGTTGCTTAGGGGGAAGGGATAATAATGTCTCCCATGTGAAGAAATCAGCATTCTAAAGCGTTCCATTTTTTGTTTATTCTTGGAAATCATAGCTCAAAAATTGGTAAATCGAAGCTTTTCCCGTTTCGTTCCTTACACTTAAACAGAGGGAGAAGCAGAATCTCTGCTTTGCAGAAGACTTCATTTCTAACCATAGCTCTTCCCTTACCGTAATCACATTTCAGTTTCATTGCATTTTGATTTCGCTCCCAGCCAAACATTTTAATTCAGAAATATCTCCATGAAACTTTGTGCGTGCGTTTCCATAACAAACGCGCACGACGCGGCGCAGGGGTTAATCCCTGCCACTATGTAAATGATAACCAGTTATCTACGCGATTACATAACAGTCTCGAGAACTGGATCGCTCACGCGGACGCGGCACCGGCATCGCGCTCCGCTCTCGACGTCGTCAATCGCAACAAAATCGAAACTTTCGAAATTTTATGACAAAATGGTAGTCGCTCTTGCAGACGCGCGGCCAAAATTTTACTTGGCAAAAAGTGGAAAATTTTCAACTGGGTGGTTTCCTATGCAGTTCAATTCACCCTAGCTAACCATAGGCTACCGTAAACCCACTCTAATCTGGCCACTAGTCTAAGAAATCTACCGTATAACCCACCTTTAAGCAGCAAAGGCATCAACAGCAACTTTGTTCTGGAATTTTCTTCTCGTCCCCATTTTTTTCGCCACACAAAAAACAAACCATTTCTCTTCGTGAATATTTGTGAACGTTAGAACTTTGCAATATCAGGTTTCTTTTTTCCTTCCCACTCAAAAAACCAAATTTGATCACTGTTCGCACATCTTTACAGAGAAACTAGAAAGATTATGCACACTGCGCTCGTCGCTCGCAAACCTACAGGTTTAGGTTTTGTGAGTACTGTAAAATGATGCAAAGTACATAATCTTTTCGTATGAGGTCTGAAAAAACCATGTTGCTGTCAATGGCTTATTATGTGGGAATAACCATAGTACAAGGTTATATAATTTAGAAGAGGGTAAGATCTCATCTCTGGCCATATTCTTGGGCCATCAAATTCGAATTTTTTCTAAAAATTTTTGATCTGGTTTTGCTTCTTTCTTTCAAAAATTAATAGAGATAACGGTTGGTACACGCATTTATGGAAAGGTGGTGAATTTTTGAGTTTTGGAGTTTGCAATTTCCCTCCCTCGACTCCCCCTCAACGGTGGATGACGCACAATATGAACCAGAACTCATAAGATTAACTAGCCAATAATAAATTCATGATGAAGTTTAAATAATCGTGGGTTAATGATTTTTTTGGTTATCCTAAAAAATTATGTATTAAAAAAGATTCACAAAAAATCTTCAAAGTGGCATTTGCAACTGTAAATCAACTTGAAATAAAATTCTGCTTGCATTTTTTTATTATAAGATTACCTCCCCTACTCCCTCCCAGCTTTGTCTTCCAATTCCATTGCTTACTAGAAATTTCTTTAACTTCCTACTTTCGTTATTCAATTTGTCATAGCTACAATCGCTCCGCCCCATTTATTGAATAGTCAATTTTTGCGAATGATTTTGCCCATTTGCCTAGCATATACTGCAGTTTTATTACCATGCAAATTGCCCTTTCTCGTTCTGTTTTAGCTTTCGGGAATTTCTTATGTGAAATTAATGGCAAACGAAATCAATGCGTGTGTGTACGGAATTCGTTCCGTTTATGTGGACATTTTTGACAGCAGAAAATCTTGCAGATGTTTTGCAAGAGTAGAAATATACTTATAAAAAGTTTTGAAATTAGAGTGCACCATTTTCTAATGAGAATGGGAAGGATAATTTTACGGACTTCAGAATTACACTTGAACGGTTGAAACGAGTTTAGGCTGATTCGCACAACCGTAATGCCATCGGGGATTTTCCGTGCAGGACCGCCTTGGCGCGCGATACTCCTTGCGGCGGCCCTGGATACTGTAGTGCAAAAAGTCCGTCTTTCTTTAAAAGCTTAGTTTTTGCGTGTAAGTTTCCGTAAATTAATCCAAAAGAGCATTGTAAATTTCTAGTAGTCGTTTATATCATGAATTCTTGCCCATTTCATCATTATAGGAAAACTTCTAAATGAACAATGGTAACAAACTTAAGATAAATTACCATGTCCAGAAAATTCAACCTAAGAACTATAACTAACGCCAACTGACTAGTTTTCAGTGTATTTTAGTCTAGATGATTCGTTCTGAGTCACTAACTAGTCTCATCTCCGCCTTCTATGGAAATTCCATGTCCTTGTGTCATTGTCATTGCTATTCTAGCTCTTGACATCTGCCTTATCTCGGTTTCAAAGCCCGCGACTTCTCTCCCCCCTCCCCTTCCCTGGATTTGCCTCGGCGCAGAGAGCGAGTGAGTGAGTGAGTTATCCTAGCCGAAACTTTCTCTCCTCGTGACTCTGACTTCTCATATCACTTAGTGTACCTTTTGGCACAAGCGAGAGCGAGAGATAGGGAAATGGTAGAACCAGTTGCTTGACGCGCTACTGCCTGTGCCGTCGTCGCCCTGCCTCGCCAACCGCGCTTCGATCCCACACGTCTCCCCGCTCAAATAAAATATCAGGAACCAGCTCTAGGCGAGGGGGGGGGGGGGGTGCGCATTGTGCCATGGCATCGCGCGACACGGTATTAACCCTCTCTCTCCTCAACCGCCCCAAGACCCGTCGACTAGCGCCAACAACTAACAGCGCATGCCACCCCACCTCGATACTCCGGTTTTCGTCTCTCGGAAAGGGCATCACCCGCTCTCGCTCTGTTGTTCTTTGTTGCCAAGCTGGTTTCCGCAACTTTTTCACCCTTTCACCCCGAGACTTCGCTCTTCGTTTGTTGGCAGTTTCGGGAATGAACTTTTTTGGGAGACGGGGGGGGGGGGGGGGGGAAGGAAGTTTGAATTCTTCTTAGCAAGATCGCTTATCAGTGCCGTGGGCAGCCTTCAAATTTTATGACTTGAAGCGTCTGGCAGGTTTGCCTACACCAAAATGGTACATCAAGTCGGCATCGAGTCGGCAAAGCGCTCTGAATTTTTATAGAGTCTCTACATCAAATTCGACTTAAGCCAGCTTCTCAACCAACCGCTCCTGAACTCTGACTTATTCTTACAGTCCTACCAGTGGACAAATCAGACCCTTGGTAGGCCACCTAGAGCATCTTCCAAACTTGACCATCTCCAGCTATGTAGCTTCTGACTCATGTCTTACAGAGGCAAGAATTCATTCCTGTTCTTTGATTTCCATCTTCCTCATATTTTTCCTTCCGGGAGGTTTTTGTAGGAGTACAATCAAGCTCTTCTCTTCTATCATCGATACCGAGAACTTAGGTTAACAAAAAAAAATGCCCGGATCTAGCTTTAGGCTTTTTTTGCCTAATTTACCTAAATCGAGAGGAGCAGAATTTAGGGACCCGCTTCGAATAACATGCGAGAATGCTAACAAAACGCCACCTTCTGCTCCAAAAATATCCGTTACCGTGTTAGATATACAACATGCAATAAGTTTAATATTCATCATCAAAATTTAGACCAGATCTCTCTTCCCCCCCCCTTCTATATGGGAAGTTGACATGAAATCTCTAGAGAAACTCTTAAGCAAATAGGTAGGCGGCTTCTATATGCGTAAATGTTTCATCCTCATTTCTTTTTCATATCGTGCTGTAACTTCAACAGCTATAGTCTTTTTGTAGGCAGTTAACTTGATATGCTACTTCTCATGTATAAAGGCGCGAACAGGCTGAGCTGCTTCCAACGTTTAGAAAAGTGCACATCACAGAGAAAATTGGGCTTCCTTGTCTTTGAGTCTATACTAGGTCAGATTTCGTCTCTGAATCTCATATAAATAAATGCGTACATTAATACTGAGGTTTTCCTCACATTTGCTTTGCCTGTTGTCCTTCGTTTTGCAGAAAAACTCTTTTTTTGCTTGTTGAGGGAGAGAAAAGTGAAAAGTGGACATGATTGCAATGATCATAGTCTTTTGTTCTCTTTTATCCGTCTCTCCTTCCCTCCCTGAGCAGAACTCGGTGCTCTCCCCGAGGCGGCGCACTGGGGCGCGCGACGACGGGGCTCACGTCAACCGTGAGCGCGGAGTGTGTTGCGTGACTCGCGACCCTGCTCTTGCGCCTCGCTGTAAACCGGTTTCCAGGCCTTCGTCGCACCAGGCACCGGCTGTGAGTCTGACCTCACGTCTGAATCGCGTTGTCGCCCCCGACCGTATACCCGTTGCCCCCCGAGCGCACATTTTTGCAGCACCTCGAAATTTTTGCACGCCCGGCGACGAGAACGACCGTTTTTGCCGGTGGCGAAGCGCGCGCGAGTCGCCGGCCTCCGTGTCACACGTCTCTTTGGCGTTGAACGGCGAAGAGTGAGGAGGAAACACGCGAGAAAACCTTTGAAGAGTTCACGACGTGAATGAAGAAACGAGGATATCTAACGTTGTATCTGACCTTCAGCCGCTCGCCCCAAAGGCTTACTGTAACCGCCATTCTTGACTCCGCCCACTTCTCGTGTCCTGGACATGCTTTACAAATTTTATTCATTTTGAAGTCTTTCTTCCTTGACCATCCAGTAATCCCTGTCTTTCAAAAATGGGAAAACTACTGTGTTAAGCTAAAGTTGCACAGTACCCTACAGTAACACCTTTGTAGTATTTTTCAATTAAATAATTCATGTTTAGAACATCATTGGAGAATACATATTTTTGAATTTTTTTCAAACTTTTTAAGCCTACTAATAGGTCTTACTACAGTTATCCTACAGTACCCTAGCCATGGTACTCTTTGGTTTAACAAAACATCACTACTCGCGTGATAACATTTTGGGCTGGTTATGATAGTCTGTGAAGCCCCACTCTTTTCTAGATGCAGATCCTATTTTTTATGCAAATATTTGTTTCCACAACTTTTGCAAAGAGGATCAGAGAGGTTAACGATTTCTGTAAACAACAAACAAAACAATATTTAGTGCCACCGCTGTTGAACAAACATTTTGACAAGTTGTGCATCTCATGTAACGCCCACTGAAAACGAACAGCGAAAAATTAGCCTTCAGTTGTTAAAAAAAAAACTTTTGTGATGCCTCACTAATTGTGTCATAAATTATTATACCTAAATACCAGTGGCGGCCCCAGGATTTCCGTCCGGGGAGGGGGGCAAAAAATTTTTCATCAAATGAAGGTGCGTGGCATTAGCCACGCATTCCAAAAAATTTTGGGGTGCTTCCGAAATTTTTGCGGGCCCATAACCTGTAAGTACTGCTTAGCTTATTATTGAGGCATCACTTATACCCCATCATTATAACAAATTTCTGTCCATAAGAGCTCTTTCTCCCTCTTTCTTGACACTTTCTTTTCTTTTAGAGTCACTATGAAAGTCCTTATGAGAGTCCTTTGACTTTCTATATATTGCCCGTGCAAGTTGCAAACGTCTAAAGTGTCAAAATTCATCGGGGTTTTCTAGCCTGACCCCCTTCTAAATCACCTAGTCCCAAGCTTCGAAATTTAAAACTGGTCACTCAATCTAATTGTAAGAACATCAGTGAAAAGGCTAGAGTCTCGCTGTGAGTTTTGACAACAGTGTGCTTTACTTTTGCTTTTTGCTGTTCCATCCCAATAGAAGTGCCTGTCTGAGTACGGTAGGTTCATGGTAGCTGGTCTTCTTTTGCAAGGAACTCAAACAGAATATTATAGAGCATCTTAGACGGTATCAGGGCACCATTCCGTTCATAGCTGAGGGTGCATCGGCTACCAAAGAGTATCTCTTCGAGGTTTGCCAGCCATCCATAGCAGCCAACCCGTCAGAGTATGAAAAAAGGCCATCTCGAACAAAGGGTCACCGTAGAGACATAGCCGCTCGCTCGCTCGGGCCTCACCTTGAAGGAGGTCATTCTCCTCCGTAGTGCAGCGACCGAATGCTAATTCAAGAGAGATCGTCCAGTTTGATGTCATATTCAAAACTCAAAGAGACGTTTTTCGAGGTGGCCGGGAAAAAACGACGAAAATGTCTCTCTTTTACTCTTTATGATCGTCGTGGCGCAAAATTGCCGTGGAGATTCTCAATTCAGTAGGCATTCGGTATTCTCTGGGTTGTGGCCTGCGCTGAATGTTTACCAGAGAGAGTCTCTGTGCATAATGAGTGGAAACCAGTCGAATATGCATACGATTTGCAGAGCAGGGCAGGGTCAGGTCAACAAAGTTTGAGAATTGTCTCTCTGTTCATCGCCATCCTGGACAGCCAGCAGTTTCCACGCTTTCACCCCCTATTTTTGGCCCCCGCCGCCGTGGTCGAAGTGTCGGAAGCAGCCGAGAACTTGTCTCTTCTTCGACTCCTCTCCTTCATTAGTTGTTCTCACATCTATCAATTACCATTGTGTAGCATTTCGAAAACCTGTACGTGGTCGGTGTGTGTATGTGTGTGTGCTGTTCGGGTTGCTGAATGCGACATACGATGGCAAAGTCCTTGGCCACCACCTCCGACGACAGTCCCGATCCCCTCCCCCCCCCCCCTCCCTCGCCGGTGTTGATGTTGACGCTCACCTTGATCCAGCCTCAAGGAAACAGACAAATAAACATATACATGTGCGCGACCTGTTGTAGCGCGACCTAGTCCGGAATTTTTTGCGACGAGCTTGCTTTATAAGGCTTTGACACACCTAATGATGATGTTGCCGAGAAAGATCATGATCTTTTACAATTTACTTCCTTCTCCTGCTAAAGGAAAATATGTTATCTGACTGCATCTTTCTTGTTGTCGCAGAAGAATAGTCTAGAAACTATTTCTTTTCCAGTCCTTGTGGGGCCAAGGTACATAATGCATTTCGAAGAATTTTTGAAACCTAGCAAAAGTCGAAGTTCTCGTAAGAAAGACGACGAATTTCTGTCATACTCTGATATAGTTAGTTATGGTAGATTTTCGGAAAAAATTCCCCGGATAAAACTTCACGCAACAAGTTTGCGTCCCAAACAAAGCTAAAAATAAAACCTCCAGAATTACTCTCACCCTACTTCAAAACTTGGAAACTTATTGAGAATTGCAATCGTACCAAAAATAAAAATGGCTGTCCAAAATGCAAGTTTCTGTCTTGATGCTGGTAGTCTATATTCTGAAGCTGATGATAGAATCAGCACATATCCACCAAGTTTTTTTTAGAACTCTAGGCGTGCCATAAAGATATTTCTGAATATCTATTATTATTCTCAGAGGGCTGATTCCATGCGTAGTTGTCCCAGAGAAATGAAATTCAAAATTTTAGTAAAATTCACAATTGCTGTAAACACTGTGCTGATTTCTCTCAATTTTGTCCACTCATTACTTCATTATTTTGACATCTTTTGAGATAACTTACACGCAGCGCCAGGGCCTTCGGCCTTCTTACAAATTCCCAAAATTGGAGTAGGAGCTAAAAGTCTTCGCAATTTTCAGCTATTGCAGTCTGTTTGAGGATGGATATTTAGAAGTTTTCTATTTTTTGCAGAAACCCGAACAGGACAGTCTGCACTATGGCAGTCAAGGTGATCTCGAAGAGATCTTTGCAAGGTATAGCATTCCGCCTGCCTCTCTCTCCCATTCACGCCAATGTTTGTTTTGTTCTGTGATCTTTGGCAGCAGAGCGGCGATGCAACACAAGCGCGAATGCATGTGTGCACTGATTTAGATTTCATTACTTCATAGGTGGCGAACAGAACACAGAACTCCAACTCGACAGCCAGCAGCCAGCCAGCCACAGCAGCCTATTGTCTCTCGGTCCGTGTGCGTGTCGCGCTCTTCTAATTCTGCCGCTCGCTCGCTCGCTCTCGTTGGCGCCAGTCCGCACCAGTCAGGATCCGGTCTTTACAAGGTCGCCACTTCCCCCCTATTACATTTGACCTTTGTTATAACACCGCCCGCATCTGCTGGCTGTGCCTAGCGAGCACTCGCTCATTTGCATCTCCTCACTATGGCCACACCACGTTTCTTTCCACCACTGGTTACGTCGCCGCCGGCGGCGGTCACTTCTCGGCTTCCCGAGGTGCAGCCGAACTTCGGCAGAACCTCCCTTTGGGGCCTTCGCACCTCTCCCCACAGTAATAATCACGCACAACACACGAAACCGGTGTGAGTGTGCGTGGCATGGACGACTCTAAGTGCTCTTTAATCAACACAATAAAGGCACGTTTCTCCAGTTTAGGGAAAATAGTCGTCTCGAGAAAAGAAAACATCAAGAAGTTTGCGAGCGAGTGTGTCTGGACATGGACACACACACATGCTAGTAATTATATTGAGACTATTTGAAAATGCTTAGAAAGTTCCAAGCCAAAAAACTCCTTAACGACATACTCCCCTTTTCATAGACTTACAACAACTATTAGTGTGGCTACCAGTTTTCCAGAAGAAAAAACTATAGGAACTTTTTAATCAGTTGAACGTTACACACTAAACATTGTCAATTTTTTGAACTGGTCGATTAATCACAGTGATGGATGAAATGCTATGTAGTTCGTGTTTTGTGCTCATAATACTTAATTCGTGAACCAGAAATGTTTTTTTCATCGCAAATTCTGTAAGACATTTTTATTTTGAGAGCTGCAAAACTCGTACAAAAACCGTCATATCTCGCCAAAGAAGTATCTGAAAGTTCTTGAAAAAGATAGCGTGTATCTTGAAGATAAGGTTTTTTTATGTATGAAAAAAAGTGGAGCAAACCCCTCCTTGCTTGAGAAACAAAAAAAATCTTGTGCAGTAGGAAATGACTCAATCTACTTCAGAATTTTGAGTTGCAGTCTCTGAGAAGTGTCCACTTTAGCAGAAAATATTCCTGGATTTTTTTACAACCTATCCATCCTGCTAAATATTGAATCATCCATTCCAGTTTCTTCCGCATTCTTTCTGAACCGTAAAACTCTGCAAGCCTTTTTTTTTATTGAAGACATCTGTCCAATTCTCAGCTCATTCATGCTTTTGACCGTTACTTGTTCTACTTCTCAACCACTCCTTGTGCCATAAATCAGAGCTATTTTCGTCTTCCTACACCCCCCCCTTACTCTCTAATCACCCTATCATAATTCTTCCTTACAAGTTGTGTGTCTCTGATGTGTGCGTGCGTATGTGCGTGTATGTGTGTGATGTGTGGGAGGTGGTTGGGGGGCGACTCGGGCCATTTGGCAACCCGTTCTTGACAAAACTGGTAACTGGTAGAAAATAGTGGCAGCGAAAGCGAGAAGTGGAACCAGTATCGCTGTGTGCCGCTCATACTACCCTAAAGTACAATACTAACTGCTGCCTCTGTGTGTGTCGTCGTCGTGTCGTCGGTCGTGTCGCCGCCACCGCCACCGCCACCGCCGCCTCTTTCACCTCAGCCGCCGCTTTTGTGGCGAAATCGTCATCGTTATCGCTGTCCAAATTACTGCTAAACTCTTGCGGAATTGCTGCGAAACTTCCGCGATTCTTCTGCTGTTTCTTCTGCTCCATTTTGAGCTGGGTAAGTGAGTTTTGCACGATTGGCGTCTCGTTGTTCATCTGCTGATGCAAACGTTTTCTCTTATCGTCTCTACGACTAATTGATAACTCTTTGGCGCCAAACGAGCATTAAAGAGATCCGCCTCTGTAACCGTTGATTTTCTGACCTTTTGTAGGCATTGTATGTTGCTCAGTTATGCGCAGTTGTGTACTTATCAAAAGTTACACCAACCAGTTTTGATATTCTCGTCTCAAAAATACACAATCTTGCCACTGGTGCCACTATGGGCTTTCTTACCACTCAAAAAAATCTACTCTAACAGGATTTTTCAGCCCGCAAATGTGAATTCTTATCAGCTCTAGGGTTTGGATGAATTTTTGCAAGTAAAAATACCCTCCAGTAATCAAAGAGCTGTTTCAAAATTTTTATGTTAGATAACTATGATTTCAGAAGAAATGCAACTAAAAGAAACAATTTTTTAGGAAATCAAAGGGATCCTCAAAATCCTGGCATTTTGTGAAAATTGAAAGAATGTTTCAAGTCTTTAAGACAGATTAATGATGTTGGAATAAATGATATGTGGAGGAAAACGACTAGGGTCCTAGAACAAAAAAAACTTATAGAATTCTTCTGGATTTCACATCGTCAGCCTCTAAGTAGGTAGGTAGGCTGACGGAACTTTGATGCTAAAAAAAGTAAAATGTCTGGAAACTTGTAAAAATTTAAGTGGCCATTTCTTTACAAGAAAAGGATATTGAAAGATATAATTTTTTGCCGCCTCTAGTTTTTGAAAAACGAGTAAAATTTCCTTTAATGACCTCGTAACTTTCTTTAACACATTTGAAAACTGTTTTATGTGTTTAACATTATCTTATCAGTAATTATAGGCTATTGTGGGCTATCACTTTATACGCAACAAAGAACACCATCGTGTCAGTTTGATTGACATCGTTCAATGTGTGCGTTTGCAGATTCTTTAAGCTGTTGTGTTGCACTAGGTATTTTATCTGATGGTAAGAGCAATGAGATTATTCTGAGCTATTATCAGGTGTATTCTTTGCCCTGGAACTTTGACCTGGAAGATTTATATGCCTTCTATGAGTTTCCAACTTTTTGAAGCTGGCACGGCGCCAGTTTTGTGCTCGGCGAACTTGAGTTTCCAGTTCGAGCAAGTTCTAAAATGTCTCCTAGACTTTGCTCCCGAGTTGTGAGCGTTTTTCCGAGGATGTTTGCCGCATCTCTTGCTTGACTTTGTGGAGAAAAACTCGAATGTCTTACCTCGTCTCGCTCTCGCTCGCGCGCCGGTTTGAGCTTGCGTGTCGCATGTTTGCGAACTTCGACCTGAGCGTCAGGTCGCGATCGTGATTCTCGTGGTGTGATTTCCTCCTTCCGCTGCTTCGTTCGCTTTTTTGTAAATTGCACTCGGGGCGATTAGCACTATGAGGGGTTTTTTTACCCGAAATCGAACAGCTGAAAGCTGAAGTCGAATTTTTGCATTTTCTGGAGCTTTCGCGCAAGCTGTGCTCATCACGCTCAGCTCAGCTCGGCGCGCTAGCATTTGCTTCTGTGTCAACGCTGGCGAAATGCTCTGACGGAACTTCCGTATTTGTCCAAGAAGAAGTTTGTTTGGTCACTCGCGCACTTCGACTCCGTCCATACGTCCACGTCCGTACGTCGTCGGTCCTCTTTCACCTCAACCTCAGTCCTCAGTCAACAAGGTGTCGTTACGTGTGGTCGCGTCACCGAACTAGCGCTAGTATAACGTCATCGCATCGTCTTCCAAATAAGGCTATAATTTCGAGGGGGCAAGGGGTAACCGCCGCGCACATCATCTTCTCCACCACCTCCTTCCATCTCCCCCGTGGATCTCAAAAATCTCGCGCATTCTCGCAAATTCTGCGCGTTCCTTTCGCTTCTTCTCCGATGATCGACCCCGTCCACAACCACCCGGGGAAAGGGGGGGGGGGTGGACAAAGTCTTCGGCGTTCGGTTTTGATGTGCCCGTGCTCCGGCGGTCTGTTCCAGGTGTCACGCGCGATTCTTGCGTGTGTGTGAGATGTCCAATTGTGTCCGTTCACTCTCTCTACAAAGAACTGGTTTGTCTCATTACTGCTTCGTCTTCTCTCCTCTCTCCCCTAATCTCTCTCACTTTTCTCTCCCCGTTTTTTTCTCGCCCAACAGATGTTCCAAAAGTGACGAGTCGCTTTGCTATAGCAAAGTGCGCGTTTTGCCATGCCTGAAACGGAATAGATTAAATTTCTTCGAGCGTCGACTAAGCACTCGTCATCGTTGCCTGTTCTGTTGCTTTTAACAATGCGTCATTTCTCGGCCCGAAATTCGCGCTACATTGCCGCCGACCGATATATCGAATACAGTTGTGTTTTTTCCATAATCATTCATATTCATCGTTTTTTGCTATTTTTTGCCGGTGATTCTAACTTTTATTGCTCGACGAGGAGAGTTTATAGCTGAAAAATCAAAATGCGATATTCAAATCAAAAGCGATTGCATCGTAATGTCCTTGTTTACCAGTTTGCATTTGTTTCTACATCTTTCCATGCGAATGGAAAATAGATTGATGAAAAAATTTGTTTGATAAAAAAATTTGTCCTCTAATTGGTCAAAGAAAAATCATGCATTTTTTTGTCTTCTCTTTGCATGCCGTTTAGGAGCCAAGCCCGTTCTTTGTATTGTGACGTTTTCTAATTCCTAAAAAATCTAGTCAGATAAGTGTGATTTACTTGTAGTAGAATGTGCGAAAAAAATAAAAAATTCTCATTAACTCTTATTTGGGTTCAATTTTCGGGTCGTTCCTCCAAGTGGTTAGCCCCGCCTCCATGCTGGCAAACCCCGCCCACTCCGTTGCGTCTAAGAAACCTATTCTCATGCAAGAAGTGAAGTCAAAGATGGATATGAAACAAATATGAGATGTGAAGCAAGTCGTAAAGGAGCAGCACTTTAATTTCTCCCTCCCCCCTCCCTCCTTCAACCCATCTACCTTATTTTTGCGAAACCGATGAGATATCATATCTAAGACGTTTTTTCGAGCCAAAATTATTTGGCACATCAAAGTCTGATATCTACCGAAATTATTGCTTCTCTCTTACATCTAGTCTTCCCCGCAAGACCCATCAAAACTGCTCGTGACGGCGCGTTTGAATTTCAGATTGTGTACAACAATTTATGAGTGCAACAAGTCTCGTGAAAACGTGGAATGAAATTTTGCAGCTGATAACGCAGACGAGTGCCAAAGTCTCACTTTCTTTTGGGGGACAGTGCAACCCTGCATCGCTGCGTCGTGGAGCGCTCGAGAGGTGCCGTCGATCAGAGCGCTATTATCAGTTCCGAACATGCTCTTATCAATTGTTGATGGTGTGGAGTCAGAGAGCGGAGCGTGGAACAAAACCAGGGCCACAACGGCAGTGCTTTTCGAGTCGCATCGCATGGGCAGCGGCGCGACGCCACACGACTAATCGCGGCGCGATCGCGACCCAAATCGGGAGCCACAGCGCGATGCGCGCGCGACTGCGCGACCCCACGTCGTCGACGAGTCGCGCGACGCGACCCGATTTTACCTCCGACGATTTCCTCGTTTCGGTTTGTCCCAGTCTCGTCACGAGCGCTCTGGCCGAGTGCTGGCTGCTGGTCGACTGACTACTAACGGCTGCTGGGCTGCAGCTGGGGCTCTTTCCTCTACTCTTCGGAGCCACCGGCATCTCATCGTGCATTCCGTATGTTAACGGCGAAATTATATGCACGGCCAAATGAGATTCTAATGAGATGCATGCCGACTTCTTCTCGAGACGACGACCACGACGAATTTCCTCTCACTCAGTGTTGAACCGCAGCCAAACAACGAACGCTGCGGTTACTGTGCTTATCTTCATCAGCCTCATCTTAGCTCTGGTATATCTCTTGTCTTGATAAATTAACTATAAATAGATTTTCTTATATAGCTGGCCATTCACTCTACCCCATTTTTTCAAGAAAAGTCGCTAGAAATTCCACATTGCAACTTTGCAAAAAACACTTCAGCAAAATGCAAGTTTTGTCCAAAAAAGTCAGAAAATTGCTAATTTGTTTCAAATATTGACTTATCGACCCATCTGTTGAGCTCTGATGCTATTCAGTCTAGCACTTATCATGCTTATCAATTATTTTATATTTTTTTCTCAAAAAATTGCCAGAACTATGTAGTAATTCTGGTAACTTTGCATTTTTGAAATTTTTGAGGTCCTTAAACTTCGCTGATATTTTATTCAAAATTTATTCCCCATAAAACGATTGTATAATGACTGTTTACACTTTGAATGATCTGCGTAAGGACTGATTGCGTTGTTATCAGTGGGTGCTAAAGGGGGGGGGGGGAGGCGAGAGATTTTTATTCTTGAGTGTTTGAACTCTAAGTAAGCAGTGCTGACTTTAAGCTTTTTGGCTTCATAATTTCCGTCAGCAGTCGTAGAGAAGACTAAGAAGTTTCAGTATTTATTGTGCGAAAAATCACAAACTGTTTGATTACCAATTCTTTTGGTTTGAACTTTCTGGCTTGGAATTTGGAAAGATTCATTATGGGAAAGCTATAGGTATTGAGCAATTCGCTGAAAAAACTTTTTGCACTTATGAGTCTATTTTCGGCGCAAGTATAGCGTGGTGTAGTATTTCTTCCTTTTTCCCTATCTCGGTTGCACTTTCAAGAGAAAAATTAGCGACGTTACCAGTTAAAATTCACTTGCTTCCCACACCATAAGAGGAGAACGTATTTTTACTCGTCAAAAGCACATGTGCAACGTTATTTCGGGCCGCTTATTCATCGTCAGAATCAGCGTTTGAGTCAGACGAGCGGACGGACGACGAAGAGATGTCGGGCGAGCGCCAGCGCCGACGACGGCGACATATCGTCGTCATCGTCGGCTGCCAGCCTAGTTGCTGCACCCACTATCAGCACACAATCATCATCACCTCACCCCCCCCCCCCTCCTTGGATTCTGGTCCTTTTCGGAGTGCCCGAAGTGCCGAGCCATTCACTTTCTACTCATCTTCCTACTTCCATCTGCTTCCGCTCTTTTTCGGCTCTTCACCGGCCGCCGTTGCCGCGCCGCTATCCGGTAATCAGCCGGCCGCTTGTCACACCATATCAGGTGCTTCGACGACGTCGTTATGAGTCGTCGTGGTTATCCCAGCACATTACAAAGTTCTCTGCTCCACGAAAAAAAAACGACAATGCAAGGCTACTGCCAGAATTTTTCCAATTCATCAACTTGATTTTAGAGTAATATGTTCTGATGTTTCTTCTCCTGTGTTCAGACACTTCCTGATTATTCAAGAAGCCGTAGACGATTAAAACTATTCGCGAACCTTATCGGCTAGACTTTTACGTCTGGATAACCAAACCTCGTGACTTTATTTTCTTCCACACATGTCTCTTATCGTCGGGTGATGTCACGTTTTGGGTGGGTGCGAGAGGCGATTGGTGTGCTAGTTGAAAGAAAATTTTTCCCAAGTTCACTAGAATTCCTGTCTCATTCCCTCATTCAATTAAGAAATCTGTTTTTGGTGAATCAAACTGCAATAGAAATTTGCCTGTGGTACGTTAACTTTTAGTGATGATCTTCTTATTTCAAAAAGTTTAAATTGTTAAATAACTGCAAAAATCTCACTTCCAAGAGTTCAACTTTCCAGTTCTTCACACCAAAATTTCGAAAGTAGGTGTTTGATGAGAAATCGATGCTCGAAAACCTGTTAGGGGTGACCTGAAATTCCGCCAATGGATATTACGAACTGCAACAAACCACCAACCATCCACCACCATCACGTCCTCACTCTGCCCAGATTTTGTATCCTCCCAGATGTGGTTCAAATTCGCTGGGAAAAATTAATCTTAGTCTCCTGGGTGGTGTAATCGTAGCCGTGCGAATGTCCTCGTCTCTTGTGAAAAAACTCTCGCTCACATATAGCACTTTGTGTGTAGCTCTTTTCTCGCGTAGCTGTGCTTTGTTAACACAACAAATCTGCCCCTGAGAAGATTTTGCATTTTTCTACTTTTCTCGGTTCGTGGCTCAATTTTTGCTGAACTTTGCAAGGTGAATAATATTTTTTTGTTCCAGTATGCTCGCAACGATGAACGGGCAGACTCAGGCCGGGCTTCCTAACGCCGCGAAAGTTGCTCAAAGACAACACTGCTACCTCTGCGACCTACCCAGATGGCCTTGGGCCATGTGTACGGACTATGTCGAGCCCGTATGTCGCGGATGCGTCAATTATGAGGGAGCCGATAGGTAAGCATTTCTTACCCATCCATCTCTGAAAAAACCGGGCTTCATTGAGATTTTTGGGCGTGGGTATGCCAGGCGAGAGCGAGCTAGGTGTGAGCCAGGTAGCAGTTCCGCGCGAAATCCCCATTCGTACGTCAGATCTTCCTCCCCCCCCCCCTCCTCCTCCCCCTCTTCCTCCTACAAGCATTTTTTCCTGGAAGTGAAAAATTGTATGGAGTAACCTAGAGAGGAAAGAAAGAGGAGATTTTTATAATTTTGAGAAGGCGTAAAAAAACCAAGAAAAAAAAACCTCTGCTCGATTTTATTGCAGATATTCATGATTCATCCATCCATGCTTGCTTAGCCAGTCAATTTGCGAATGTTTATTGACATTGAATGATTCATCCATCATGTCATCAATATCATCTTTTGAGCTATTACGATCAGAAAATGCAACTCTCAATGTCGCAATTTTGTTTCTTTTGTCATGTGATTATTTTCCGAATTTTATTGCCTTTTTGACATCTTACAAGTCATGATCGTACCATCTTTGTGCCAAAAATCTAATACTGCGAAAATATGTACTACAAAATTGAATTTTTTATTTCTATGTTAGTGTATATTTCAAACCAAGAAACCTCCATAAGTAATCTTCAAGCTTACTGGTCAAATATAGTTGGTCACTTATGTGCGCTCAGATTTTCTTCAACTAAGCTCTAACAAAAACGAAAAAAGTTTTTTTTACTTATCTAAAACTTTCAACAACACATTCACACCACTTCAAGCTTTATAAAAATTTTCACAAGCCTTTAAACAAATCTTATTGATGTTTCTATAACTTAATAATTTTGGCTTTAAATGCTGCAAAAAAATTTTAACAGTAACACTGAAACGATTAAATTTATCATCACAATTGCTGCTTTGGTAAGAAATTGTACTATCATACTACAAATCGCAACATCCATTGACTTCTTACAAATCGTAGCCACTGAATCACCCTATGGTTTTGCCTCTCTGCAGTGCGACTGTGTTATCTTGCCATCTGGGGAATGACAAGAATAATGTCCATATCTAGTACTCCTCGAATTCCATAGAAAATTCTAGTCATTTTCGATTTGACATTGTGAAAAAATGAGGACGTCGATTATCTGCCTTATCTTATCGGACACGCACCCAAAACCAGTGATGGAGGGACAAAGTACCCGCAAAGCGCTACTTCGAAGTGATTGCCCAAGCCAGATGGCCTTTGCTCTTTTAGTGACAGGTTGATAAACAAAAAGAGATACGGAGCATGTGGGGTGGTGTGGGGAATTTTTTTGGGACGGGAAAAAAGGCTGCAGGGTTCGGAAGGGCTTCCCCAAAAAAGAAATGTTAGTGATATCTTCCTGAAGAGTTCTTTGCTCCATTTTCAGAATCGAAAATGTGATCGAACACGCACGCAATATGAAAAGAGTGCATGGTTTTCCTATCAGTGATGTGCCATCAACACGACAACCACAGGTATTTGTGCAATTTTTCAAAACATTGCCTCTTATCGCCGAGCGCTTATCAACAATCATTTCTGACAATCATACAAATCGCTCGCTACATCTTCTTTTCGCAAAGAGATCGAGCAGAGTACAAATCCTCGAACTGCGGTGGCTACAAGCTACAAACTGATAGCTAAAGACCCTCGAGCAGCCGTGATAACGCAGCTTTTTCGACAATCGCAGCGCTTTCGATTATTCGTGGCGAGACCGGCACCGGTTAGGCCTCATTACAATTCTCGTGTGCTGCTTCGTAGTACAACTCTCGACGGCGTGACGATGACGGCCACGACACGTCAGCCGGGCTGCCGAAAACTGGATAGCGCCGCTTTTACTACGTAGTCATCTATTCTAGCTGTGTGTTGATATGAGCCATTCAAAGCGCCGAGAGTAAATCATAGTCACGCGGGTTTTTCTAATTCAACTATAACTGGGAACGATGAGAAGAAATACTGGATGGTGCCACCAAAAAATCAGGAGAAAAGATTAAGAATTAGAGGGCCCTAGTTTCTTTGAATCTATGTTTTCCGACATCACGCAAAGGAAGCTCGAAACTTTTTCTTGTGCGAAATGAAGTGCTGATTAAGAGTAATAAATGACACTGGGTTTCCACTAGATCCAAGTCCAGACGATGTCATAAGTGTGGGTTTATTATCCAGGCATGGCTTACGGTATTAGGCAAAAAATAAGGGTTATATCGATATATCGATTTTATCGATCTGAAATGAGAACTGACATGTAACGGTCCAAATAAGCAGCTACAGAATTTTCACGAATTCGCTTCTGGAATGTAGACAAAAACGGTTCCTTGCGCAGAATTTCACTTTTGGATTGTATTTCTAGCCACAGTCTCAAGGGTTGATACTTGATTGTTTGCCTGGCAATAACGGTGATCAGACTCAAAATCCAGGAAGGGAAAAAATGAGTAAAAATACCTCAACTCTTTCCTCTGCGCATTTTTAGGTACCCCCTCCCCCTCTTTCTCCTCGCGGTTGAATTTAAAAATCTTATGTCAACTGCAAAGCCTAGAAAAATTAATTTTGTTACAGAAGGAACTTCCGCAACCGTCAACGACGACAGCTGGAAGACTTAGCCCGCAGAGAGTAATCCCTGTACCTCCGCAACCCCATGTCCCTCAACTTCCATCCCAACTTGCACAAATCACTGATGTTCGTTGATTCTTTCTGGCATCCACAACCAGTGAATTTTCCAAGCCCTAAGTCACATACTTTCCAGGTCCTAGCCCAGCAACAAAGGCTATTTTCCTTGGCACGTGGCCAGGGTGCAGGTCTCTCCGTTGAGGATATTGCCATGCTACAACAGCTTCGAACCCCATTAAATACACAACTCTTGCATCCAGGTTCGTGTCAAGAGTCTTCATAAGTTCTGACTTTCTAATTTGGTTTAAAGGTGCATTTTTAGCCGTCCAAATGGGATTTCAATCCCAGCTTATGAATGGAATCTTGCCGGCTGGTTTGAATGCCGTGATGAATAACAGGAAACGAGAGCATGACGATGATGTGAAACCCGAATTGTTTGGCAAAGTTCAACGAGGTGAGAGCTTGAAGACTGGTTTCTGGGGGGGGGGGGGGCGATACCTAGAATATCTTGCGAATTCTTCCGCATGCTATTTTTACGAATAATTCTTGCGCTTGCGCTCTCGCATGACTCTCGCTCGACATCGAAAGGCTAAAGTGCGCATTGCGTGTGTGTGTCTGTTGCGCAAGAGGAGGCGATGGTGGCGGCGGTGTCGGGGGTGAAACCCGGTTTTCTGCGGGATGGGAACCGGTTTCCGATGAACTCGCGCTGTGTCTCCACATAACCCGCGATCTTTACGTCGCACTCATCACTGCGTCGCTTCGATTGATGTGGTCTTTCTGTTCGACGACGACGACGACGACCTCTTCGCCCCCCGTGCCAACGGGTACCGACACCGAGAATATCCGCCGCACGACCCCGACACAAGTGTGTAGCTGGCCAAGTTACGTGGTAAAGGGGTGCAAGGGGGTCACTTTTAGGGGAGATTCACCTTTGGACTTCAACCTCGATAAGCGCCACCCTGCCAGGCTATTTGCATTCCTTCACATCACCCCCATCCCTTAGAGCTCATCTGAAATTCTAAAATGTCCTCTTTGCAGAGCAGTTCATTATTCAAATCACTCCGTTAAGCCTTTTCCGGCAATAATTAGAGTTTTTGCATTTGACGAGTTCATTTTTAAGGACGCGTTCGCCGCGCTGCGCAGCTTAATCCGCTCTTTGCATGCTATTAGCATAGCTCTGAATAGCGAATGAACCGAACCTTCGAACAGGCCAGACATCCACCCAAACGGACGGAAGCCGCTGCAGTGGGAGATGCATTTGTATTCATCTAATATATCGCTGACACGCTTTTGACTACGAAAACGCGATGGTCTTGGGACTTCACGGGGGCTACGAAATAACAATATGTAGCTCGCTTTCCCGCTCGGGACAAATTCGCACGGCTACAAAATTTATGGCAAGGGATTTTAGAGGTACAATGAGTACGTGGGTACATAACTGGAGGTACATATTATCAACGTAGAACTCGTATTCAGTGGGAAAATGAATTTGTTGCTATTCTACATTTTGTATCTATTCTCCCATCTCAAAGGATATGGCGCCAACAATCACAACTGATTAGGTTCCATAATACTAAAAATTTGGGAGAGACTGCAAGCGATTGACAGAAGATAAGGAAAAATATGACGACTGAGATAAGAAGATGAGCGTGGACGCTTATAATCTGCATCCCAAATCTGTTGTCAAGAAGCTTTCTCTCAAAACGGGGGAAAATACCTGTAGTCTAGGCACTTTTTAGCCTGATTTCTGCGTCTGCACACATTGCACGCATTGCTCGTTCCATTCTATATTTTGTTGACCATTTTGCTTATTTTGCATACATGAGCTCAGAAAACTTTCTCTGATTTTTTTGGCTGCTTAAAATAAACAAAAATCAAAAAGGACTAAAAAACGGAAGAAATGTCCCATGGCCAATGGAAGCCAATCAGGGACAAGCAATGTGTGCAGTCTCGAGCAATGTGTGCAATCGCACAAACTGTGATGATGTGGTCTAATTTTTCAAATATCTTAAATTCAATGGTTTCGATTCTACTTGCTTGATCTACCACTGTCATTTGTTAAAGTAAAATTTCAAAATTATCCGTGTCGGATATTTGCAATCTAAGCACCCGAAACTACTTTCAAGGTCAGTTCTCGACTGTATCCTACAAGCCAAGTGCACAAAAACAGCATTTGCTTGTGTTTGCGCAAGATTCCTGTGTAAAACACCTGGAAAACCCGTATTTGGCCCAAATCATCGCATAAGCGTCTCGAATAGCACCACCGCTCGCGTCATTCACATGCGTGACCCCATTGTCTGCGTAACCCGCACAGCAAAGCAGCGTCGCCCGTGCTCGTCCCGTCATCATCGTCGTTTTCAAGTCCGATCTTCCTCTTTTTGGTTGTCGACGGCCTAGTTATCCCGGGCCAACGG
This sequence comes from Cylicocyclus nassatus, assembly GCA_958299035.1. NCBI lineage: Eukaryota > Metazoa > Nematoda > Chromadorea > Rhabditida > Strongylidae > Cylicocyclus > Cylicocyclus nassatus. The sequence continues at coordinate 59,209,330 of CATQJL010000001.1, forward strand.
GGGGGGGGGGAGGGAGATATTTGTGACGCCGACAGCCGTCGTCGCTCATAAAATGGTTACGCAATCCGCAATTCAACTGGTTGCGGACGAGCGCCACCGCGACCTCGCTGACCCGATACGCAACCGGCCACAGCCCCCAACACACTAAGCGCTCCTCTCTAATGGGGCTAAGTACCGTAGTGAAAAAGCACACACACATTGTGATGTTTTCGATACGGAACGATTCAAAAACTCTGTAGTGGTCGGGTCGGAAGAAGGGCACGGGTGCGCGATTTCGCGAAAAGAACATTGCGGGTACTCTTGAATATGAGGGCAGCTATGGGCTGGTCAGTAGGTGAAGTGCACGCACAAGTTGCAGTTCAACAATGTTACAAAAACTTTTTCCGATCTCTGTTTCGTCAAGTATATGTACAATCGCAAAGCGGGGCATTTTCTGACATTGAGAGAAATTGCTAACATAAGGCGGACCCGCAGTTACATTGTTTAGGAAAGTCCTTAGCAATTGGTAGTTATCCATATCTTATATGCAGGCAATGAAAATGTTTTTAGACTATCAAACCTCCTGTTTCAGTCTTGCAGCCATAAGACCAGTTCTTTTTGCTGTCTCCGATCTGCTCAGGATTAAGGTTACAAACACTGTTACCCACGAACTATGCCCTTTCCTTGAATTTGCGATAAGGAAATTGTTGATGACTCACTCTGAACAGAGAAAAACCGGTAGTAAACCTATTACCAGCAAAATAAGAAACCGCTTGAAATGAGGGGGGAGGGGGAAGAAGGGTTATTAGTTCACAAAAAGTTGTTCATGAAAATTGACAAATTAGCAAGGTGGGTAGACCTTGGGGCAAAACTAGCTTTTTCATGTTCAAAAAGATATTTCACCCGCCACCGCCGTTCATCCTCAGTACCAATGTGAAGAATGTGCGAAGATGATCGTCGATGACCTAAGGAGACATTTTTTCCATAATCGCGGTACCAATCAGCGAGTTTATCGCCCGCAGAGATCGCGCGGTGCGGATCGTACCAGTCGCCTGCACGTCTCGTCCAGTAGTATGAAAATCCACTTGAACAGGTCGACAGGTACCATGGAACGCTGATCTTTCATGGAGTTCACATCCCACAGGTTTAAGAACCGACTTAAAGGATAGCGACGTCGTCGCTCGCGAGCGCGGTGTGCGCGATGTTTACCCGGGGCGGGAGGACCGGTTTCGTGGGGGTGCTCGCGCTCGCAAGCTCCATCATCCGTCGCAGGTCAAGCGCGCGGAATTCCGCGTGTTCTCTATGTGTATATGCTTGCTCGCAGCGAGGTCGTGTTGACGAGCACGTGTGCGCATCGCACCGCCGCGCCGCAAAATCGCGCATCAATAGCGTGTGCGCGCGATTTCGCCGCGAAGTGAAACCGGCTGTGTGCTTGCACAACCTCTCGTTTGACTCTTCACCTCTCTGTTACGCAACAGACACACAAAACGCCAGCAAGCAGTACGGACAACATTGCGTGGGCTGTAAAAACAGCTGGAAGTAACAATGAACGATTTCAGGTGATGCACAGACTACGTCCGTCTCACCGACCTCCACACACAGTCCCGATCATCCCGATACGAATGCCGAGAGAAGACGGTTCACTGCCACTGGGTAAGAGCTGAATTTACTCTGACCGGCGCAGTGAAGTGTGGACTGACACGCATCAACCATAAAACAACCTATGTTCATACTTTTTTTTTCTAGAGAACGAGTGCTTCGCTGCACGTTGTGCAATCAAAGGCTGGAGGACACGCACTTCGTACAGTGCCCTAGTGTACCGGCTCACAAGTTCTGTTTCCCCTGCTCTCGCACATCGATCAAAAAACAATGCACAGGACAGGTTTGTCACATTTGCTGCAAAATGAATGCTTCACATTGATACATCTACTATCTATCTCACCTAGGACCTCTACTGCCCATCCGGAGAGAAATGCCCGCTTGTCAGCAGCGTTATGCCATGGGCGTTCATGCAAAGTGAAATCGCCACCATACTAGGCGAGGAATACGAAGAGTTCAAGAGGCAGAGAGAAGCCGCCGGTCTAGGCGCACCTGGAGCTACAACTCAGCAACAGCAACAGAACACACAGGTTCGTAGGTTGCTCCAGTTAGAAATCTAAAATCCAGGCAAATCCGGTTACCAGGGCTTTTACTGCTCAAACAGCCGCTCAAGCGATTCATTCGTGGGAGAGAAACGCTATGATGAACAGTCGCCCAATACCGTACCCGGCGTTTTTGGGTATGGTAATGGTCAACGTTTGAAATCGAATTTCTTGGCCATGAGCAATTTGTATGAGCTGCTTCTTGAATATCAGTTAGGAACTTTCGGTCCGCATAAAAAAGAGGTACTCAAATTGCCGGGACATTACACACCGGAACGGAGAATTTCTGATCACTGAGCAGATCTTTTGTCTTACCCTCCCTCCCTAGGCGCATTCCACTGAATCCGTAGCTTCAATTTTCAACTCTAAATCTGACTTTTGAACGATATAGTAGAATTGCTTTCATCATGTACCAGATACGTGCAAACTTCAGCAAACTCCACATCATGATGGCGATTTCAGCAGCCAGCCCAGCAATCATCACCTGCTTCAACCACGACATCAAACGCCTCCTCGTCATCGGTTGCAACCACCCCCAACATGATGGTGAACTAACCCCGCGGGACGTTCCCCCAAGCGTCAATCGTCTCAGCTTTTGTCATCAGCCTTATAGGCTTTCCCGAACAATTGCTAATGCCCTCGTGTTGTGTATATATCCCACATATTGTGTGTTCTGTCTTGCACTGACAACCAAGTCCACATCTCCCAAAAGCAGCGCGCCCAAATGTGATCCTCTCGCGCACCCCCCCCCCCCCCTCACAGACAGTGTGTGGCCAGAATGCTCCTATTCCTTGCTTACTTTTCGTTGTTACTCTTCGATCTCCCTCCAACAAGTGCATGTGGGACGCCCCTCTCGCGAGTCCTTTTATGATTTCTTTTGAATGCTTTTTGTTTCGCTCCCGCGTATCAATTCTACATGTCGCAAATGCGCGAATATATTTTTGTGTGATATTTCATAGTTTACCGTGTGTGACCTCGCTGTCGTTATGTGTATCACAAGTAGTGTGTTGTCATCTGATCAATTTCTTCTACACGGAGTATGTAGGCCACGATTTCTCCCGTTTTGTCGTTGTATCCAGCTTAGAACCATGGTTTTTCTAATAAGTAGCTTGGTTTATTTTTACTAGCGCCATCAAACTCCTTGTCGTCTTCCTTTTTCAGATTTTTCATTGACATTTCTGGATTTTGCTCCAAAAATTCATATGTATCTGATCAAAACAAGGAGCGCTGAGCAGTAGTCATAGTTTGTTCTGTTATCAGCACAAATACTTGAGTGTCGGTTTCTGTAACCAACCGAACTATGGGATTACGGTTTTCTCTTTGCAGCGATGTTTTCTTTTTTTTTTCATATTTGAAATACAATAAACAAATTCATATGCATTTATTTATGTACTGTCAATATAGTAACCGTGCGAAGACATGCAGGAATTACAAAGAAACTGGTCGGGAATACTTTTGGTAATGTTACCCATGCCCATAAATCACAGATGATACACAGTTCTAACGGGTGGGTAAACTCAAGAATCAGAACCTTTGTCGTAAAACTACCAATATGGCCTCGTTACGCTCAAAAGCTCTCTTATACTAGATAGTAATACAATCTGTACAGTTCTTGGCGATGAAGAAAAAAATGCAGAATAGAAAAGATATGCAAATCTGAAATTCTCAACATAAAAAGAAAAACTGAGATGACTATTTTTCTGCTGAAAGGCTCGTACATCATTCAAATGGTGTCGAGCGATTGCAGTGGATAGAGAACCATCATGAAAGTAGACGAAGCCTCATTGCTCAATGTGAGTGGCCTGATGCCAGGATGGCCGGCACTATAGCTCCAGTAATTATAGCTGCTAATTCCTTGATCGTAAAACTTGTTCCTCCTATAAGTGAATTTGCAATACAGCACGATTTCGTTACTGATATTCATAAAAATACCAACAAGCAGTTCATTATTTCTGCGCAAGGTTAACCAAATGATTCTGCTCCATCAACTCTAGATTGGTGACTCGTTGTTTATTAAATCGCCGTTAAGATCTCTTAAAACAGATGATAGCAAGCTAGCCAAAGCCTGTAACTGCCATCAATGACGCGTAGCGTCCGCTCTGAACCTAGGCCAATATGATAAAAATTCTTTACTAACAAAAAACTTCTAAAGTTTATTTGGAGTAAAAAATCGAATGACTTTGCTTACGTGTAGCTTTTTTGCCAAATAAAACTATTCTTTAGAGATGTCAGAAACAACATAGCACCTTTCTAAAAGCATAGTTAAAGTTTTGCCGAAAGCGAATCGAGTAGCTTTGAAAGCAAAAAGAAGGGTCCTCCTACAGACAATGATTGTCTGCTGAAGTATTGTTCTTGACTAAAATTTTTGAAGTGCTAGGAACAGGGCTCGGCATAGGTGGCTTGTAAGCAAGCTGGATATCGTTTTTGGGAGAAAAAGCGGAGGGGACTCGTTCTTGAGGCCAAAAAGTCAAAAAAAATTGCGACGTTTACTTGTCGGAGTCCCTTTTTTGGTGCGTTTTTACATTTAAGGTTGTCAAAGGGGACTTCGTAAAAATTCGCGAAAGTCAAGTGAAGACTTCGTTTTTCGCATTTTTCCAAAAACCACCTCGTGCCAAGCCCTGGGTAGGAATCAAATTACTCTGTTTGTTTACGATCATCCCGACGCATTTTGGTTCTCAACTTTGTCTTACTATCTGCTTCAGAGCTCAGCCGTGCTTAATGCGTAGAATTCTCGAGAAGCATTCAGAAGTCCACAACAGCACACTTCCAAAGACATCCAAGGCCCAATTGCAGCATGGTATGACCATAAGACTAATCACACAATGACGAAAAATTAAAACTCAAGATTTCTTCAGTACGTGGCCAAAGTTTATGTTCACAAATTCGCAGCTATAGCACTGGAAAAGATTACGAGCTGTTATACCTCATCAGTTATCAAAGTGCGCGATGATCTCATGCACAATTTTTGCTCATGTAAAGCTATTTGGACTGTACGAATTTTATGGTAATAATAAATGTCGTCTTCCACTATGCAAATTTGACAGTTAATTGTGTATTCATGGTTGAATTCAATCATATAGTGCCTATAAACGGCCGACAGATGTGCGGGTCGCTTGAGACTGCATGATAATATGCAAAATACTTTGCTAATTCATCAAAGAATCAGCGAAGGGTCTTATTAGCAGCACCGACGATCGTACAGCAGCGATTGTATTTTCGTTTCCGTATAAATGATTAACACTTATGTTTCAGCAGATATATCATGATTCTAACGAAAATCAAGGGATGAGAACGATTTCTTAGGTAGGGACTACAAATTCATACTCTCTACTTTCTAATTATGAGAAGGAAGTGTACAGGACATACCATTCAAGGAATAGTTTCTAGCCACTGTCTTCCCTTGCGCAATTGAGATAAACCCACCCGCTACTGACATCCCATGGCATTAAAAAATTCATTAGCACAAACCTGAGTGAGAATGTCCTGCGGTAGCAGGAGATTGCGCATCGACCACCAAGGTGTAATCCATATTTGTTGTTTTTCCACGATTTGCCTAGAATGATGACTTTAATTAATAGAAGTAGCGAGAATGTAAGGCTGCATATGAAGTGTGTGTATGTACCCTAATTTCACGCGTATAAGACGCGAGTTTTTTTCCTAAAATCGAACAGCACAGACACGCCAAAGGACTTCGCGACCAAAAAAAAACTGTTCACAGTGCTACATATTGCCTGAGAGTATTGTGCGGCATAAGTCTCGTTTTCGAAACACAACGAGGCGGCTGGGCGGCACGCTTGAAAAACCGAAAAAGTTGCGTCTTATACGCGTGAAATTAGGATAGATAATATAGTGAACCTATCGTGGATTCTCTTTCTACAGGCATAGCAAAAAAAAAAACGTTTATCGACTTTGCTGATATCGAGTTTAATTTGTCTATTTTTTAATGAAGAGAAAGCTACGTTTATTGAGTAGAAGAATACTACAAGAAGTTTAGAAAAAGCTTTCGCGGCACTTCCAAAATTACAAGTAACACACTGCCCGCTCGGTGATCGCGATACACAAGTTGCGTTTGAGAAGAACCTAAACTTTTGACATTTTCAATTCAATTCATCTCAAGGTCAAAGACTAGTCGACTTGCACATCAAAATGGTAATATTAGGTGCAAAAGCTGTGCAACACCACTTTTGAAAAATCATATCTTGCTTGCTTGACGGATTTGCACAAGCTTAATTTTACTAGATAGTGAAGAACATAATCTTTGTTATGTTTCCTTTGCTGCCATTTAACAGAAGATAGCTTTGAGGTATATAAAAACAGGAAAAAATTTAATTCAGGTCCGACCACTCAAGTGGCTGCTAAAAATCGGAAACTTGCGATAAAAACCGGAGCAAGCTTTATCATTTTTATAACCCACCTGCAAAGTTTGTGTTAAAAAAGCTTTTTGCGGAGAGTTATGATTTCTGGGTACTTACTATACTTAGCAATTCACTGGCATCTTCTGCGCTGGGGCGCAGTCATGTGAAGGCAGGCCATCTAAGTATTTAAGTAAGTATGTAATACAAAATAACAAATTTCATTTCCTTGTCTTTTTTTCGAAAATTTATTGAATTTTTAACTTTTCACGAAGATGCTCATTTGATACAAGCCCTGCACTTTTGGGAGAGGCGGAAAAAGACATACACTGCTATACTCCGCAGTTTATGGCAATTTCAATATTTCTATCAGCCTAGCCTACTCGAATCTATCTAATATATATAATACAGGGTGTCCCAAAAGTAAGTACACACTTTTCAATCGTTAATATCTCTCTTCTCACTGCGTCTTCTTCCACCATTCAAGTACCATTTTGTAGAGGAGGCCTAAACTTAGATTTACAGTGTCGAGTGAACTATCGATCGCTCTTCATTACTGTAAGATTACTGTAGGAACTTCGACAGGGATTTTAGGCCATTGGAAGCAATATTCTGCTTCGGAACAAAACCAAATAAGCCAAAAACTCTTATACTATGGTAACGGAAGCCGCTGATTTCTAATATGAAAATTCCACTCTACTGTAATGCTTCTTTCCAAAGTTATTCCAGGTAAACCGTAGTGACCGAAATCTCAGTATTTGTCAGAAATGTGATTACATTGTCAAAAAAGCTGAAAACACTCGTAAAAAGTTGTCTAGTAGATTCAGCGTGCGCAAGAACCCTAGTACACGATATTTCAAATTTTTTGAAAAGGATTTTGTCAGATGGCATATCTCACAATGGTTCCACGTGCTGGAAGTTCTTACCGTAATCCTACAGTGACGAAGAGCGATCGGTGATTCGTTCGATACTGTAAATCTAAGTTGAAGCTTCCTCTACAGAATGGTGCTTGACTGGCAAAAAAAGACCCATTGGGAAGAGAGATATTGACGTTTGAAAAGTGTGTACTTACTTTTGGGACACCCTGTATATAAAGAATCGTAAGCTTCATTCAAAAACCATCAAATAGCGGAAAACCGCGATGCGGTCCCGGCGGGGGATGCAATCTAGCACCTTTAATTACTGGTTCACTGGTAAAAACCTCAAAAAATTATAACTCTCCATAAACACGCTCATTAAGCGAGTTATAAGAATTATATTACTGCTTGCTTCGATTTTTATCGCAAGTTTCAGATATTTAGCAGCCTAACCTCAAATGGTCGGATCTGAAGTGATATTCTCCTTCTTCTACCTCAACCTTCAACCTCTTCCACTTACCAAAACTAACTCTTATCAAAGAACAACAAAGGCATCAGTACAAAGATTATGCTTCCTCCATCTAATGAATTCGGGCTTGTGCAAAACCGTCGAGTGAGCAACAAGCTGTAACTTTTCAAAAAAGGTGCGACAAAACTTTTGCACCAACCTAGTATCTTCAACGACCTTATTCTCTGCAGCTGTCACTTCAAAATAGTCCGCGATTGTGAGATTTGATACAACACTTGATACTTTTGTCATTAGCGCAGAACTCGACCGCATACAAGTTGCTGGACTGAACAAGCAGGCATTTGAATATTTCGGTGATATACCCGGCTTATCTGGTCCTCCCTTTCCCCTCCACTAGGGTCCGTCGCCTCAACATGGCATGGGTTGCCTTAGGTTTCGATCTGCAGTGTATAGCCTAGTGTACACTCTGTTAAGGCCTCCCAAGCTGTGAAGAAGTTCGACTTCCCGGTTTCGGCCATATTTCTAGCTAAGGGCCGCATGCATTAACATCCCCGCCGGGGAGGGGGGGGGGGATCGCAGCTTAAAAACAGTGTCCGGGCGAAAAGTCGATTTTAAGATTTTGTGCTTATCCGGGCCTATTCGCTATGCTGAATCCAAAAACCCACACTGCAGAGCGCGAAAACGGCGAAAAGGGGCTCCAGCACAGGAGGGATCAGAGGTGGGCGGGGTCACCACTAAATTCACGCTGCCAGCTTCCGGAGCGATCTTCTCGGTCCCAACGTCAAGCGTTCGCACTTGGCCGGTGGAGATGTCAGGGCGGTTAGCGGGATCGAGAAGATCGCTCCGGAAGCTGGGAGCGTGAATTCACAATGGGGAAGACCCCGCCCACCTGTAGATTTCCTTCCTGCGTAAGGGCACTTTTTGCCATTTTCGCACTTTCCAGTGTGGATTTTCGGATTCAGCATAGCGAACGGGACCGGGTAAGCACAAAATCTCAAAATCGACTTCTTGCAAGGACACTGCCTTTGAATGAAAATTCCATATCTGAAACTCCAGACATGTGGATTTCACGATGTCTATCTATCCGTGAGTATTCCCACCATCCTTTACTATAAACAAATTGAACAGGAGCGAGAATCTGTACATGTATATTCCAGCTATTTATTAGATCCCCTGATGATCCCCAGCGGCCGCCGTCTTTTATTCAGTCATCGAAATATTCCAGAGTTATACCGATTATCCAACCCAGGATTGCTAAGCATGTTGCTGATAAGAACAAATGATTTTGGAGTCATGAAATTTGCGAACCATGAACCACAAGTCGAAAGTTGAGGTTTATCGAAAACTCGATCTTTCAAACTCATTTGTTCTAATCGGGAACTACTTAGCACTGTTAAATTAGACGAACAGTACCTTTGAAAGTTCTCGTCAATTTTGAAGGAAGAAAAATGACTTCGAAGAAAAGACGGCCACTGGGGATAATTAGGGAGATCATTAAAAAAATGCGGCTTGTACAGCTTCTTGCTCCTGTTCAATATAATCATATTGAAGGATGGTGAGAATACTACGGATAGGTTATACGGCGTAAAATCCAGTTATCTGGAGCTTCAGGATGTGAAGCTTTCTTTTGAGCTGCGATCCCTCCCCAGTGGGGATATTTGTGCATGCGGCAAGCGGACGAGGCCAGATCCCTCACCATGTGGCTTTTCTGACACTAGGCGGTCCCCGCTCTACACTCGGGGTTTGCAATCCCCCCGGAGGAAGCAAGAGTAGGCCTAGTAGATGCTCTTGCAGGGGAAAAATTTCTCACTCGCTCAGCTAAAAGAAGATTAAAGAAGAAGCTGTTTGTCAAATCCCGTCTACAGCGCAGATGGTAGCAACGACGTCAGGGTCCTCAGCGCCTTTTGGATTAGACAAAACAACACCTGCCCAGACCACGCCATGCAGACTGCCTCATGCTCTGCACCTACAACGTCAGGATAGTCTCTACAAACGACAACCTCGCCCCTCATCTCGACGCTGCAGAGCACATTACACATCATAGCTGGAACGAAGACTATGAAGAAGGACGTGCAATAGACGAGTGATGGAACTCTTATCACTGATGGTAATCGTCCATCCTGGATTCGCATGAAAACCTCACACTCTCCTAGTCATACTACGACTACGACCTCCAGGTCAGAAGACCTCAGCATCATCAGCTGCTACTCGCCAACATCAGCAGCTGACGACTAAGAACAGTATGCTTTCTACGAAGACGTGGAGAAGGTCGTCTGCAACGAGAAGTTCTTTCAAAAGTTTGTTGTGGGCGTTTGTTGTGGGCGACTTCAGCGCGAAAATCGGTATGCCACTAAACCAGGGATATAGGATCAAGAAGTTTGGATATGGACTCCGGAACGAAAACGGCAAGCGCCACGTTGGGCTTTCTCCCGCACGACTTTTCCATGGAAATTCCATCTTCATAAAGAGAGAACATCGCCGGTGGGCATGGGATTCGCCCAACGGAACGACTCAGCGGAGATCAACCACAATCTCACCAACCGAAGGTGGAGTTTGCTCGATGTCTCAGTAGTTCCTTACTTCTGCAGTGCCTCCCTCCGTCCTCTAACGAAGGTACAGTTCAGTCGAAAGGTGAAAAAAGGTCTGCAACAGTGCCGCAAGAAGGAAGGAAATCGTTCATGACAGTAATCAGCTGATAGAGCTCCTGTCGAGTCGTGACTGGCCCATGGAGGAGGGCCCACCGACTACGACTGGATCTCAAGGGATTGCGAGCCTGCGAAAAATGCGCCTCAGTGACTTCCGAGAAGCATGCATTTCGAGGACCACTAGGAACTACTCGAAAGAAGATCTTGAGACAGGATTCGAGCTTGCAGAACACCTTGCAGGAGGATCTCAGAAAGCACAGGCAAGCGAAGGTAGTGGAAGCCAAAGAAAGACAGAGTCCGAAAAAAAATTGTTGAAAAGACCTCTGCGGTATCACGCAGGGCTCGGCACGAGTCGGTTTCTAGGGTTTCTGAAAACGAAGTCTCCCCTGACTTTCGGAAGTTTTACGAAGTCCCCTTTGACCTACCTGCTTAGGAGAAGATGAAAACAAGAAAGATTTGATAAGAGCGAAAATCCAAATTGGAGCTGAATATTACGCATGCATAAGACTTTGGCATTAGAGCGCGATATTTAACAAAGCGAGAAGAAATGAAGGCAAAAAACAAAGGAAAAACAATGATATGAAAATGTTTCATGCTCAGGGATAGATTTTTGACCGGAGAATCCGTCGTCCATGCTAAAAAGATCCGAAACTTATGTGAAGTGACGAAATTATATGCTCCAGACGATCTCAGATCGTCTGGTGGCCGTCTGGAGACGATCTAATTTTGGAAATGGTATTACTTCACATAAGTTTCCAAATCTTCTTACATAATACTTTCGCAAATAATTTTCTATACATACAATCAATTTTGGTGTCATATGCTTCTGTGTGCGCTGTAAACAAGCAATTTGTTTATTTTTGCCTAGCTTTCAAATCGCGCGCACTTTTCGCCATGCAAGATAGAGCATGTCAATCGTGTGATAACCTGTCCGGAAGGCTTGTGTTCGACTGAATGGCGCTTATTCTTGGTGCTCGGTTCCGACTCGCAAAAGAGATATCCCCTTTGCTGTTTGCTTCAGAAACGAAGTCCAGCCTGCTTCCAGACGATCTGTGCCGGGCCCTGGTATCACGTACCGCTGGCAGCACAAATGGACGGGCTCCAACTTCATCCCGACGTAAGTGGAATAAGTCGCAAAACTCCCACATCAACATCTTCTGTTCATAACTCGTGCCTATGCTCGTTGTTCCAATCGGGAAAGTACCGCCGGATTCTACCCGCAAACGTGCGCACCGCGATTCAGAGCACGAAAACTTCCACCGGTCAGGACCAGACCATCTCTTGTCGAATTCTGCGAGCAGAAAGACTACGTCTACACGAAATTCTCACATTGTGTCCAACATCTTACCTTCAGGAGAAAAGGATTCCCGACCAATGGAACTTCAAGACCGTCCATCTTCTCAAAGAGGTGAACGGAGGTTTCGGAACTACCGTATGATATGTTTGCTGAGTGTGTTGTACAAGCTTTTTAAAGATTGACCTCGTTCGCTGTTTAGTACACTGCATGAAGCCAGCCTCAAAAACAAGTTGGATTTCGAGAAGGATTCGGCCTCATGGACCACAAATCACATGGCTTTGAAAGTCACAGAAGACCGTCCGGAGTGCTGACGCCTCTTGTCCCGACCTTTGTCGACTGCGAGAAAGTTTTTGATAGCGTCGAGACCAACATCATCTTGTCAGTACTAGACGATCAAGGAGTGGACCCGACCCGACTGCTACAAGGAGTGCATAACGACGATGCAGCTATTTTAGATTCCTTTCGAAACTTTATTTTGCAAAGACATCGTTCTATTTTTGAGCAGTATCACTGAGGTAGAGACGATGCTGCGGGAACCACATTTTAAAACTCACTGATCAAAGCCAAAAAAAAAGAAAGTCGTGAAACGGATCTTGACACTCTTTCTGTCCATTTCTACGATGCTCACTTCAAATACCGATTTCATGCTCACGGATTTAAGATGTGTGCTCACATGTGCACGCATTGCCCGACTGCAAAGTTTCCCAAGAGCAATCCCATGTGCTGCAGTCTACGCCAAGCAGTACCCGAAAACGTTTTCTCAAAATGTGTGCTACTCTCATTTCAGCAGATAGATCCGGCAATGCAAAATTGAAGATTGAAATAATTTTCTCTGTGCTAAAAACATCGCAATTTTGCCTGAGCCAGATAGCGCAGTAATCGACATTCACTTTATGGGCATTTTTCAGCGTAATTTCGCGTTTTCTCTTCCAAAAGTGTTTGCGCCTGCAACGAAGCTGGCTAAGCGGCGGACACACTGTGCTGATTATATAGTAGCCTTCCAAATAAAAAGGAAAACAGGGATTTGTAGAGTGATAAATTGTCATACTACTAGGTTGGCTGCAAATCTCCTCAAAAATTTTTGTCGTTCTTTCTCCATGACTTTTTTGCGCTGAATATTTTGTAACTTCCACTATCACATCTTATATATAAAGCTGAATGTCTGTTTGTCTGATTTTATCGATTTTGCAAAATATGAGCTACGGGGCTGGGAGTTGGCAGAGGGGGGTAAACGAGCATGCTGATCACCCACGTGGGGGTGATCAGCATGCTCGATTACACCCTCGTGCCAAATTCCACCCCCCTAGCTCAAATTTTGCAAAAAATCGATAAAACTGACATCGATCGATAACGAAAAGTGGACTATGACACCTGCCCCGCCCCGAAGTGTATGTGTGCAAAGTTTGGTCCCGATCGGTACAGAAATAATAATTTCTATTCGGAACATACGTACCCGGGCGGAGCCGGGTAAGCCATCTAGTATTAACTAATTCTTTTATCAACACTAAATGATATATGTGCCAAGATGGCTAAATTTGATTATGTGCCAAGATGGCTAAATTTCCGAAGCTCAAATTTTCGACTTCCTACGTTTCTTTTCATGCTGTGATGGATATGTAAACAAGCAATTTAGTATTAGGACACAGAGAGGTTTTCTCCATCTAGCAAACAAGATTGTATATGACCAGCCATTCTCTTTCCAGAAATACCAAATATCGAACAAAAATTTGTCTGCAACATTTCTTGAAGCCGCAAAAGCGACCAAACTTCTTTATCAGCAAATTCAGTAATTGTTCGCTTCCAAAGCACTCCGATAAACAAAGTGACGCAAGTACGAGACTCACCAATTCGGGCAAAACATGCACAGTGGCTACGTATAAAAACGTCCCCGCAGAAAATAGCATAAGCAGCCCAGTGGAAGCGCCCGAGGATGAAATGGACTCGCTTCCCACCTGAAATTCTATCCGTTTAGAACAAAGGTTTTCTATCACGTGAAAAAGTGAGCTAAAGCTTACTTTCGTGACGAGTAGAAATGTCGCCATAGCAGCAAATGGAGCTGCACAAGAGAACACCAGCAGATGTTTGCGAACATTTCTTATATCTATTCCTTCCATCAGAAGAAAAGAAACCAAACCAAATGCTGCTGGAGCCTGAGAGATGAGCGTTTTTCGAATCTACCAGTGTATCAAATCTTCACCTTGTGCAACATTATAGCAATGAATACGATTAACTGCACATCTGATTTGTGTATTGTCGAAGCACTGCCTAGTGCTATTCCATCAGCTGAAAGCATTAACATTTCTGCTAGAGCGTAGTTCGAGCACATAATAGATGGTCAACCTCTGACCCCGCAACTTAGAAGGATCTGCTACGAAAAGCTCGCGATTGTTTGAAACCGCCAGAACGAATAAAAATAATGCAAAACGATTACAACAAAATAAACCCATCCATATGTGTGCAAAGGGGAACATGGCCTCCCCAGCGTGAAGGGGGTATGAGGGCCGACGCTGTCAAGGTGCGTCGAGCGGGGGGGGGGGGGGGGGGCAACGTTCCTCATCCTTGCTTCTCATGTTCTTTTCATTCACATGCATCAAGTGAAATAGTAGCCAAACAGCTTGAAGTCGAATATTGGGTTTTACCCGCTAAAATTTGGAGAAGAAAAACTGGAAGATGTGAGACTAAGAAATCAACATTTTAAGCAAAATTATAAAACTATCGGCATTATCAAGATCAAACTTAGTGACATGTTGATTCTCAACGCTAATTGTTATGATTATCAAAAACTTGTTTGCAGGTTTACTGAGAAGTACGTCCGAAATTTGCCGCCTATTGTTCACTTCTGGAGAATGAATAAAAAGCCTGGAGAAAAATTTACGTATGAAGCCTTCGTGCATATATGTCAATGAATCCTCAAAGAGTCACTGTTCCAACCTTTGATATTATTTTAAATTCTGACAAAGATCGCAGCGTTTGCGTAGAGAAGAAGGTGCAACCAAGGGCACGTATTACATCGAAAACGTGTAATTAGGGTAAGTCTTACCGTCAAAATGCTATAGCTACGAGGATCGTGGAGTTCTACAATCCGCCTACTAGGACGATGATATGGATGAAGAAGTACAGCCAGAAATGCATTTTTTCATGTTGGAGCACTATACAAGAAGAGGAGGGAAACCGTATATGATTACTGGCATTATTTACTCTTTGAAAAAATTTGTTTTCAAACCGGAGAAGATTGAGAAACTTAGGAGATCTTCGGAAAACTCACTAATAATTATCCTAGTCTAGTTTAGAAGTCTAATTTCCATCCGCTTTCAGAGAACGTACAACTTGCCAGGAAAAAGAGGGATCCTTCCTGCCAAGTAGAGATAGTTTTAGTTATTTTTTAAATTGACTAATTTTTTAAAAAGTTGTAACTTTTTCATATGAGAAGATAGGAGAGTCTCTAGCTATACATTGAATTGCTCTTGTTGAAAGCTTTCAGGAAATATATAGCTTGCCAAAAAAGAAAGGATTTTCCTGTAGGGTGAAGATAGTCATAGCTGTTTTTTAAAATTAAGGGAATTTTTTTATAAAAATCTATAACTTTACTATATGGAAAGCTAGAAGAGTCTTTTGCACTTTATTGGAATCCTCTCGCCGCCCGCTTTCTGAAAATATGTATGTTGTCAGAAAAAAAGGGGATTTTCCTATCGGGTGAAAGGGGTCGTACTCGTTTTTCCGCAATTAATCCAATTTTTGAGTTAAAAAAATCATAACGTTTTTATATGAGGAGCTGGGAGTGTTTAGGTGTTCACTGAATTCCTCTGTCGTCCGCTTTCAGAAGATATATAGGTTGGGGGGAGAAGGATGCTAAGGGCCGCATGCACTAACAACCCCGCTGGGGAGGGGATCGTAGCTCAGAAGAAAGCTTCATATTTTGAAGCTCCAGATAACTAGATTTCACGCTGTCTACGTGTCCGCAAGTATTCCTACTATCCCTCACTATGAACATATTGAACAGGAGCGAGAAGCTGTACAAGCCGCATTTTCCAGCTTTTGTGTGATCCCTGACGATCCCCGGCGCTTTTCTTCAAAGTCATTTTTCTTTCTTTGAAGTTAACGAAACCTTACAAAGTTGCACTAATTATCTAACACAACAGTGCTAAGCATGTCACTGATGAGAACGAATGAGTTTTTGAAAAATCGAATTTTTTGATAAACCACAACTTTCGACTTGTGGTTCATCGCAAATTTCATGACTCCGATACATCACTTGTTCTTGTCAGCAACATGCTAAGCGGTGTTGGGTTAGATAATCTGCACAACTCTGAAAACTTTTCTTTAACTTTGGAGAAAGAAAAATGACTTTAAAGAAAAGCGCCGGGGATCATCAGGAATCATCCAAATGGTGGAAACTGTGGCTTGTACAGCTTCTCGCTGCTGTTCAATGTGTTCATAGTGAAGGATAGTAGGATTACTTACGGTTACGTACACAAGGTGAAATCCAGATATCTGGAGCTTCAGGATATGAAGCTTTCTTTTAAGCGATCCCCTCCCCGCAAGGATTTTAATGCATGCGGCCCTAAAAGTACGTGGTGAAGGGGGAGGAACATGGTACAATGGAAGAGTTCCTTTATGTACTCCAAAAACGTCGCTTTAAGGAGCTAAAGGAACATGCCCATTATACCATGTTCCTGCTCCTTTCACCAAGTACTTTTATCAACCCTCTCCCCACAACCTATATATTTTCTGAAAGCGGACGACGAGAGGAATTCAAAGAACACCTAAACACTCTCCCAGCTTCTCATATAGAAATGTTATAATTTTTTTGAGTCAAAAATTGGTTTAATTCCGGAAAAAACGACTACGACCTCTTTCACCCAATAGGAAAATCCCCTTTTTTCCTGGCAATCTACATATTTTCAGAAAGCGGACGACGAGCGGATTCCAATAAAGTGCAAGAGACTCTTCTAGCTTTTCATATAGTAAAGTTATAAATTTTTACTAAAAAAACTCATATACAATTACGACCACCTTCATCCTACAGGAAAATCCTTTCTTTCCTGGCATGCTATATATTTCCTGAAAGCGTTCAACAAGAGCAATTCGATGCATAGCTAAAGACTCTCCTATCTTCTCATATGAGAAAATTAGAATTTTTTAAAGAAAAATTAGTCAATTTTGAAAAAATGACTAAAACTATCTCTACCTGGCAAAAAGAATCCCTCTTTTTCCTGGCAAGCTGTACGTACTCGGAAAGCGGATGGAAATTAGACTTCTAAATTAGATTAGGATAATTATGAGTGAGTCTTCCTCCAAAGATCTCCTGAGTTTCTCAATCTTCTCCGATGGAAAACAAATTTTTTCAAAGAGTAAATAGTGCAAGTAATCATATACGGTTGTCCTCCTCTTCTTGTATAGTGCTCCAACGTGGAAAAATGCATTTCTGGCTGCCCTAACTCATCCATATCATCGTCCAAGTAGGCGGACTGTAGAACTCCAAGACCCTCGTAGCTATAGCATTTTGACAGGAAGACTAACCCTAATTACACTAAGTTTTCGATGTAATACTTGCCCTTGCACCTTCTTCTCTACGCAAACGTTGCGATCTTTGTCAGAATTTGACTCTTTGAGGATTCATAGACATATATGCACGAAGGCTTCACACGTAAATTTTTCTCCAGGCTTTTTCTTCGTTCTCTAGAAGTGAACAATAGGCGGCAAATTTCCGACGTACTTCTCAGTAAACCTGCAAATAAGTCTTTGATAATCATAATGATTAACATGGAGAATCAACATGTCACTAAAATTAAATTTGATTATGCCGATAGTTTCATAATTTTGCTTAAAATGTTGATATCTTAGTCTCACATCTTCCAGTTTCTCATCGGCCGTGGGTGAAGGGGGGTCAGCTGGGTTCCGGCCCAGGGTTGAAGGGGGTAGGAACACATTATCCCCTTTTCACATGTATGAACCCATCATGAACTCAGTTCATAAATGTAAACGAGGGAATGACTAAATCTAACAGAATTTAAAAGCCCTCTTTCGAACCAAGGATAAGCAAACCTGCGGCATGTACGATAAGACCGATGGTGGCAGATATGCCCATTCTGTTGCGACCGGAACGATCATCTGGCAATGGAGATTGCGTGACATCTTGAACGGCAATCTCCTAGTCATCCAAAAGAACAGAGACCACTGCTAATTCGGATCACCCTCGCTTAGATGAGATCGGTCAAGTGCTCAAGCAAGCTTATAAAAGCTCTTACAAAGTTTTTAAGCAAAACCAAAACACGTAACACGCTGTAACACGTTCGATAACTGCACCTTTTGGGCTAAAATATCGCCTAATTCATGCAAATGTCTATAAATGAGTTTTCTGAGAAAATTGGGACTCACATTTTTGTAGCAGAAAAGCTAGAGAAATCAACGAAAGTAAGAAGCTATCCAGCGAAAGATATCTTTCATCACTTGACCACTAAACTAAGAAGAGGGCAGCCCGAATCACAACAATGACTAAATTTTGACTAAGAACTAGGGCGTTGCTGTTCAAGATATCCGCCTCAAAAGAAGAGGAGAATATCTTTGCTGTCTACGTCTATCAAGCACTAATAAGATAAATACTCACTTCGGATGCCTGCAGTATTACTTATTTGGTCGACTAATAACATGAAGATGAACCCAAAAACAAGAGAGTACCCAATCTTATGATGAGCACTATGGTCATGCTCATGTTCATGTTCATGATCAGCATGCTCTGCGTGATCCGCAACAGCCGCAGCAGCTTGGCCTAAACACATTGATAAGGATAAGGTAGCTCTGCAAATATGACAAGGTTAGAAGATGAAAGAAAAACACTGGATCTGAACAACATAACAAAAATAGATAGCAAAATGGAGATACTGCATATAATCACTGTACAACTCGTTCCGAGTTCCCGTATTCAACTAGAAATCACATATAGATGGAAATTCTGCTGAAGAAGTGGATGTAAAATTGCTGAAACGATGTGCGCGCATCCTGTACTATCTTACGAAAAAATTTGATTTTGCACGAAGTGTAACAAAAAGGGCAAAAAATCGAATACTATTCATCAAAAGCACGTTAGACTGACGGTTTTGATTTGTTAGCCCGTTCACCACGATCTGACTTCGTGAGCACCTCAAAGAGGCTCTGATGATGCAAAACGGCAAAACAGTTGCTAAGGCTCATAATTTATCAAAACTTTCCGTCTAGGATACATTACATGTGTCGATACTCCTATATAAGTCGCTGCGTAAAGAGATCTTCAAAAAAAAAAGCTCTACATAGTTTGCAGTCCTAACCACCTCTAACAAGGACGCTTCAATGTGTAAACGTGACTTGCCTGCCTCTCGTTTGATTCTTAGCGAGTTCTCGTTGCTCGGAACAACTTCTGTGCCAGGGCTTCGTTTCTTTCTGGCATTGCTGGAAAAAGGTGCGGTATCTCCGAAACTTTGAGCTTCTCTGGCACAAAAGGCGATTTTTATTTGAAAAAAAAAAAGGCCAAATGCATTTCCATTCAATTCTCCATCCCAATTGCAATTTCTTTACAACTGAATGTTTCAAAAGTAACTTAAGGCACCTCAAACGCTAACTCAAGCTTATCTACAGACAATGACTTGCAAGGGGAACATAACTAGAATATTACTCTAATTATAAAATCGCAACATAACTAGAAGGATATCACTAAACAGAAAACAAAGATAATACCCGAAATTATGAAGAGAGAACAGAAAATGTTCCCTATTAAGCAGTAAAAATTACTGAAGTTCAGACAAGGAAAAAAGATGTTGTAAACGTAACATACGCTTGATTAACGGCGTTTATCTTTTGTTCTATGTCTGCTGGAACAATACGCGGTGGCTCTCCTTTGGGTTTCGTGTCTTCGAGGATTGCCTTCGCTTTCGCAGGATTAACTATGCCGTGGAACTCGACATGTGTCGCTTCTGGAAAAGACTATTTTTATTCTTGCTCAGTCAAAGTAGTTAGAGCACTAGAATTTTGTGTAAAAAAAACCGAGTTTTTCGCCAGAGCTATTCTACACTTGCTAGTAGGGTCTACAAAAAGATCCAGGTCTGAACAAAATGCTTAGAACACGAGGAAGTCTCTGAACTTACAGCTCACAAAAATGTCGGTTATGGTGCCTTTGAACTTTCTAGATTGGCAAGTCGAAAGATAGTATATCAGGCAATGTAAGCTGAATTTTGACGCTCGTTAACTAGTCATATAACATTCGAAACTTTGAGATATTCTGGCAAGAAAAAACTTGGAAAAATGCTAGTACCTAACGAATACCTGGTTTCGCGTCGTAAAGGGCCTCGATTCCTTCCGGTATGATGACCGAAAGAGCGGTTCCAAGAAGCAGACCAGCACCAAAGATGCTAACCATTCGCATTCGCGACTGAACATTGACTGTAGTGTGAATACAATTAGATTTCTACGTAATTTGCTAGCAAGACATTATAGACCAAGACTACCATATCACGATTCCCAAGTATATTCAGAATTTTTGAAAGAACTTTATGGTGTACCAATGATCTCCCCAGCACTTCTAATCATAAAATTTCTGAAGCAATGCAAGACTAGCACCGCCGGCATGACAGCGGAACAGGCAGAAACGCCTTACCCTGGCATAAAATATGTAGGAGCGGGATTTCCGTTTGCCACTAGGAACAAAGAATATTTCCTGTTACCGGCCACAGAGAGAGATTTTCATTGGTGTAGGTTCATTAACTAGACAAAAAGACATATATAGACACCTGCCTTGAGGTTTTCACTCAGATGAAGTGACGATTTGAAACATTTTGAGCTTTTTTTACTTTTATCCTCACAGTTCAAAGCAATTCTTTCAAATCTCAATACGTATAAGGGTATGCTACTCTTACTCAATGAAAACATTGATGCGCCACGCCACACCTCATATCTCTCCCACTATCATAGGTGCAGTTTTGGCTATGAATGTTGCCAAGCTGTTCTTATGTCAGTAGTGAGGAATGAAATTTACTGTGTTAAAAATTCCAGGATACATGTATATAGCTTCCAGTCTCTACGTCAGATGATTGCGTGGATGACAGAAGATGCTATCGAACAGAGTATGAAGGTGTAGATTACACTCTTCGCTAAAGTTTAATACTGATAAGGATAAAACTCATATGGCCACCGTGTTTGACTCTATATCGCATGCCATGAATGAATCTGATTTTTAGCAAGGGTATGATCTACACCCTCGTGAACTCAACCCGATAGAATCTTCTGTCATCCACATAATGAAGTCTGTGACTGAAGCCGTACACATACACTCGGAGTTTTCAATTCAATAAATTTTCTTCTTTTTTAAAACAGCTTCGCAACATTCGTAGCCAAAACAGCACTTATGTAAACATTTTCGCGATACAAATGGCTAATATGAAAACATCGCGATGTGAAAGAGATGCGCGGCAGATAGCTGAATTGGCGAAAAAAGAGTTGGAACAAACCTCGGACATGTTGAACATCATTGGAATCGCGCCGGCAACATAGCTTCCAATAAACATAGATCCAGATAGGACGGTCAAAAACCCAATACCTTCCATGATGTTCTGGAACATTTTAGGCTAGTAGGAGCGATGTAAAAGAGAGTAAGCTGCATGTGACAAGTGCAATGCTGACATAACCAGTTTCCAAGAAGAACGACAAATTATGAAACGGCGTGGCCACAACTTTCGACTTTGTTGTTTGTCGACTTTGTCATGAAAGATGAATTTTAGCACTAACGAGAGAAAGAACAGGGAAAAAAAGAAGAGGAAAAAAAGAAAAGCTCAAGAACCTCTCTTGTGATGACAGCAAACAACATATTATAGGCAACCGCGGGCCGTGCTAAGGCCTAAGCTTGAAAATCGAGCTCAAATCAATGGCAGCTAATTAGAACTTGAGATGAATAAAGAAAGCGTGTTGACCGAAAATGTGAAGTATAGAAAACGACTATAGGTTAGGATTGGGAATAATATATAAAGAAAACAGAGTAAAATGTGAGTATGAGCTGTCATGCTAAGTGGTACCAAAATGGCGGGTTTGTAGAAAGTCGTAGTAAACAGATCCAAAATTGTGTAAGCCATCAAATTGTCCATAATTGCAACAAATTCCAATGCTTGGTATTTTGAAAGTTGCTTAAGATCAAAATTTGAAAACGGGAAAACTTTTCGCCATGTTTTTGAGAAATAGTGCAGATAATGCTTACTTTTTGATGAAATACAACCCATCTAGTCCAATATTCGCTCGTTCAATATTATGCACGCTCTGGGAAGATAGCGCAAGAATGACTGAGACCAATATCTTCAGAGAAAGCAGTTCTATACAGTATAAGCGGACAGCTTATTGATTCGGAGATTCGATAAGGACCAGCCACAGCGAGGTTTTATAGATGTGTTTAATTACAGCGTAGGCAAGAGAAAGGCCTCGCAAACATATGCAGAACATTAGCGTCGCGATTCAAGTTTTGACAATCAATCGTTCTTTTCATGTAGACCTAGAGAAGAACACTATATGCACCAGGAAATTATTAAGCACGTATCAAACTTCTGCTGCTTTAGTAGAGGTCTCAGAACTATTATAGTAATTGTATACAATTTAGAAAATGTGAGCATCTTAGCAACGGAAATGTATACGTGAGCCTAACTGGTTGATAGCAACGCTAGTGATAAATCTGTGGGGGAAAAGAAAAGAAAAGAAATAAAGAAATCCTACAGAGCTCCAGAATAATCAATTGCCTTTCGCAGCGCATGAATTTGGAGAACCTGAACGAAGCCACTGGATAGATGCCGAGATGCCATGTTCAATGATGTAAGAAAAAATTGAACAGGAAAGGCAAAGCGCAAGCAGAACATGAAGGCTCTCCACCAGAGTGCGAACTGAAGGTGAAACTCGTTCATGACGTTCCCAAAAAGTTATGCCTTTCAAACTCTCTTCGCTACTCAACAGTTATGATCGACTTTCAACGGAAGTTAGATAGCAGTGATCAAAGCCAACGAGCTTGCGCCAAAACGCTAGAACATCGTTGGAATACTCGTGAAAAAACTGTGTTGTACGCAATCGCGTATACACTATATTTTCCGACATCGTAAGTGCCGCTACCGTCTTTTCTGTGAAAGTTCCGTAGCGTTTTGACTGCTTTATGAAAGGTGTTGTTTATTTGCATATAATTTGCTAAATAGCGCTTTATCCGCATATGTTTATTTTCTGTTTCCTGTACGTCTGTGAAGCTCAAAGGTTTCTGAGTTATCCACGTGTTGCTGATTTGCAGAAAGGTTGATTGTCCTTTTTACTTGGTATTTTGTACGGATCGCTACTTCTACAGACGATATGTAATTCTGATAGATTTGACCAAAAACAATATCCCGTGCTGAATCAGACCTATTTGATTTTCGAGACATTTTTGGAAATTCTGTTTATTTTGCGCTACTTTTGAGAAATGTAAGGTTTCCAATCTTTAATCTCAAAAATGAAACGAATAGAGGGGTACATGCACGTGTCAATTCAGTCTTTTCCCCTCAACAGAGTTTCAACAGGATAAATTCGATGATATACTCACTAACCTCTCTTGCGTAAACTGGCAGAAAACGAACTCCTTCAACGAATTTGAGAGCACGAGCATCGCGGAGCATCTTTCTAGTTTAATGGCAATGGATTTGGTATCTTTTATAGGTGTGCACATGTCTTAACATGGTTGACATCGTTTCATGAGTCAGTACCGGTATTTCTACCTATTCATTTCTTTTGATACACGCATTCGTGTGCCATATTAGTGAATAAATTGTAATCCAAAATTTTATCTCATTTGTCTATATTTTGAAAGATCTTCTTGAGGAAATAGAAAATGAACATTTTGATCTGATGGTAATTAGGACTGTACTACATAATTCGCTGGTCAGCACACCGCAAAACTCATAACATCTATCAAATGGGGCGATCTTCGCTTATCGCTAGATTGATGCTTCAGTGTAGCCGTTTCTAGCCTTCAAAACAACTAAATAGATTTGCAAAATATGCGGCAAATGATTGGAAACTAATGATTAAAGATAGAATCTTTTGATATTTTTTGGGTACTCTGCACTTACGGTTCTTTTGGACACTTTGTTAGATCTTCTCCTGCTCACAACTCACAGATTGAACGGGTAGAATTTAGTGACAACGAAAAGTGAACAGTGGGATAACGACTCACATTGTCGAGGAAAGTGGTAAGTGTGACAGCAACATCTTGTATGAATACTGATTGGGAGGGTTGACAAACTCATTATCTAAGCGGCACCTCATTACTGTCTGAAAAAATAAAAGAAATCCAAGTATTAGCTCTGTCCTAGATCATACCTCCAAACAGTCCAATCAGCGGGCTGTCCTTGGGGAGGCTGATGGTTTGCTTGGGAAAATACAGTCTGGGCGTAAGCTTACGATTGGGGCTTTCGGCCGCGATCAATTTTTATGAGGCTTTGCTTGGGCAGTGGCTTTTACATGGCCTCCTAAACAGAATCCATGTAAGAAATGCAACCTAAGAATGGAAAATCACTAACTATAAGATGAGGTACCCAACTTCGAGTTCGTTCCAGCGTGAAATAATAAATGGAAGAGCGCATGGAGATTTTTGCCTTCAGAATTCACTTTTCATTTCTTCGAACATCCATGCAATTTCATTTCTCTGAGCCGCCATCGCTTCGATCTAGATTCCAAATTCATATCTCTCCAATCGCGACACATTCGTAATTTCAAATCCTTATAAAATATATTTCAGTTTGCGATTGCTCTTGCCTGAGGGTCCATGGGAGCAAAGTCGAAGTAGGTTGTCTAGCACCCATTCGCCTTTCCTCTTTGCCTCTTCAAAAATTGTTCGCTTAGATACGTCATCGTTCAGCTGGCAAGTGTAATAACCGGATCAACTAGAGTTTGGGTGCGCGAAAGAGCTGCGGAAAAATTCGCCGGAATTTTTTACGACCCAGCACGTAAGTTTTCCTATCTGTCTTTAGTTTTCCGTTACTTTCTTCAGTAGTTGCATCATTGGTGCATTTCCATGTGAAAACTTCAACAGCTCGCAAATTTTATTTCTGATTGGTTCCGGATCGTTATAATTTCTAAATTGGAATTAGCGGCTCCCAATTTCCGGTGTGGAACTAGTGGATCATAGAGTGAGCATAGCTCCTTGTGCCCATGAGCTTAGGTTCTTCCTACATCACTTCTTTTACCCTTTTCATGGCTGTTACCAATGTCAAAACGGTTACCGTTGTTCATTGCAACCGTTGTTGCCGTTTAGTACTAGTCTTCCGCTTTCAACGAATAAGAAAGGTTTGGCCTTTGGTGTATTTCCATGGGCCACACCTGCGGCTGATGTCCGATTTGCATTTACTACCTTTCCGACGTAAAGGAAAGGGTAATCACCAGCCTTCGGGATTGCAAGCGGTATGAGATGAGACTACACCGGTCATTCATTGAATGCGGAACACCGGTAATAACTAAGGGATGGTTAATGTACAATGACAACAGTGGTAACACGGGTAACAATGGTTTTGGGATAATGTATGGCCGAACCCTCACTTTACCTGTTCAAAGGCTAAGGCCCCGGCTAGACCTCGCTTAAAAGCGCTCAAAAGCGCCCAAATTTCTCTAATCTCTCTCATGGCTCCTCACACGAGAAAGTGAAGAGGCATTAGAGAAATTTGGGCGCTTTTAGGCGCTTTTGAGCGCTTTTGAGCGAAGTCTGGCCAGGGCTTGAGAGGGCTCGCTAAGGGGGGCCGCACCTAATGTAATTATGAACTTTCTGCATCGGTGGGTCAACTACCATCTACCAGGAGACAGGTTGCATGAGTCACGTTTCAGTGTTAAAAATGCTTCTTATCGTTATTGTAATCTCAGGTTACTAAAGACTTTGGCGTGTTAGAGTTGATGATAGTGAATATTAATGGTATTTACAGTGAGATTGTTAGTATTGCATCATTTCTATATATGCATGTTGCAGTCGGCCGAAACTGCTTATTTGAGGAGGCTCGTCGAATCAAAGGGAAAAACGATCTGCCCAAACGAGTGAAGCAAATGTACAATATCGGAAACTGATGATTTAGTCGAAAAGTATCCAAAGTGTACAGATGTAATTTTTATCATGTTCTGCTCAGTATCAAAACTAATAAACAAGTTCGATCTTTGGTGTTTTCAGTTGCTGGTTGATACCTTGTACATTGCGATTTTGGCGGTATGTATCATTATGTCAACTTGCTTTCTTAGTTCCAAAATGGAGCAGATGGTCAGGGAAGGTGCCAAGCAGATGGTTAGGGAAGGTGCGGAGCAGATGGTCAAAGAAGGTGTGGAGATAGAGGTTACACCGGTGGGAGTGGATCATACATATGTTGCTGTGATATGCGCTATTGTAGTCGTACTAGTCACTATTGCATTCTTCCTCTTCAGGTAAATTTCCATTGTCACTGCCCCATCTAACACTTCCGAACAGCATTTTGGAAGAATTAATCATGGTTTTGCAGAGCTTTGCGAGACAAAGCTGATACGTTTTTGATGGTAGGCCTCAGTGACGCGGGGAAGACGCACATTTTTGGGAAGCTTGCTAACAGAAGTATGCTGTTTGCTTTTTTTTTTAGATTCATAGCTTTATGTCTACCAGGTAGTCGGCAGGGAATATATTGCAGATTTGGAACCTGTCACGTACACATCCTTCCAAGAAAATGTACTGGATGTTGATATCAAAGGCAAGCATTTAAAGGTAAGATCAAGAGTGGTATGTTTTGCTGATGAGTTGAGTCGTTGAGTCTCTTTCGTCTTCTGTCACTTTTCTTGCTTGATTTTGCTTTGCTTCATTAGCACCCCTTTTGGATTTCGATATAGATGTTTAGCAGTGGTCATTCTCAAAGTTTATAGGTGGTTGACTTCCCTGGAGCGGAGCGGTTGCGAAAGCATTTGATCGAGAAATGGTTGAAAAAGGTTAATTCTTCTAATTATATCCAATAGTCCAATTCCCCGACAAGAAACATTTTATTTGATTGTTTCATTGCCAATTATCTTTTTATGCATCGTTTTGTAATGCAAGTTTCCTCCTCTAGAACTGTAATAAGACCTAGTTTGGACGAAAAAGTTGTTTGAAGTCAGAAACCATTAGACAGTGTTCTCAGAGGCCTGAATCAATTTTGAGGTTTTTGAACAGCTTTAAAGCCAGTGAGCTTATTTATGCATTTACTAAACATACTTCTTCATACGTCGCTCATATTTTGTGGTCGCTTTTGTCGCTAGTCTAACAAGGGAAGCTTGCTTAGTCGAAGTGATTTTTTTGAATGGGATATATAGCACATTGAAGGGCATAAAATGCAGATTCCAAACCTTGCAGATTCCAAACCTGCATTGCTTATCTGCAGTATATTCATGAACGAGGAGTTATGAGCATTTTTGGAGCGAAAAATTGAATGTGCATTTTGGATAAAATGAGTTGCTAAAACCTTGCTAGCCATCAAATAATGCAACCAAGCGTGATGTATTTCTTTCGAGTATTTTTTGAATAAAGTGCTTTGGTGATCATCACTGCTCCATTAAGGAAGCTAGGATAGTATTACGGCTATTTTTGTCCTACTTGCACAATCCATTTTTTGCTCCAGTAAGCTCTCATAACTCCTCGTTCATGAACGTTCTGCAGATAGGGGAGGCAGATTTGGAATCAGCATTTTGCCCTTCGATAGGTTATTCCATATAAAAAGGCCACTTCGACTAAACAAGTTTTCTTTGTAAGTCATGCTCATCCTTTATCCAGTATGACAACTTCAAGCGGGCTTTTAGGAGCGCTCTTCTCTCCGTGGTATAACCTTCGTCGTTGATTCCTCATCGTTTTCTAAACGATCGAGGGACGTAGCCGAATTTCTATACGATGTAGCTTTGGAAAGTGGGAAGAAGGTACCGAATTTTTTTTTATGGAAACACGATATTATCTAAGTCGTTTCAACTTTCGGCAATATGATGCAACTTTGCAATCATTTTTTACTTGCTAATCCTTTAGGTAATTCATGTGTAAACATGATGCACTGATTTTTGAGACTTAGCATTACTTAGATGTAATGCATAGGGGTAAAATTTCTACAAGTCTCATCTTTCATTAGTCCTGAGTATTTTCTACACCTTTCAGATTCCTATTCTCGTTGCTTGCAACAAACAGGATCACGGGCTTGCGAAGAGCAGTCAGGTATGATTTTCCATCACCTTACGTCTCGTGGGTACAACTTGCTTCGCTGAGGCCCATTCTTCTGTTAATGCTGTAAAACTAGCATTCATGTTTCCAGGTTATACGGTCATCCTTAGAGAAAGAGATGGGAATGATCAACAAAACGAGAGCGGCGGCGCTCACAACCACCGACGGTTCTTCTTTTCGACATACACTCACTGATACCGGCGGGAACTTTGCATGGGAAGACCTTCCAAGGTAATCGTATATGAGAATAGGGCTTGCTGCTATCTTTATGGCTTTAGATCTGTTGAGTTTGTCGAATGTTGCGCAGTTGATGGTGCATCAGTTGGATTGGAAGCTGTGAGAAGCTGGATCATGGTCTAGATAGTATATTATACAGAAGTTATTTATACGCATATTAGTCTGAGGGTTTTTTGGTATAGTGTGTATAGGAGAAATGCTGACCGTTTTACGCGGACTTCGACGCTATCTAAGTTGTCGCGCCTGCGATCTGCTTAGTGTTCACTTTTAGTGGGTTTTTTGCATATATCTGTCGAAGTTACCCCAGTTGATTATTGTGTTTGTTTTGCATTGTTCACGGAAATGAAAGTTTCACGACTGAGTGTAGAGTGTTCGTGCGTGAGTATAAAGTGTACACATGTGTTGGAGGAAATTTCAACTCTTCTCTCACCAGAATGTTAGATACGAGTGCGTTTGGCAGAACTGTGCGATATGGCTGCACTTCTCAAATTGTTGAAATACAAAGAAGGGTAGTTATCCAACAGAATGTCCTATAACGCAAGGCATTATCAGGTGAATATTAGAGTGGGGCGTTAGTCGCCGATAGGCTTCATCCACGCTGACAGACGGTACAAATGTCTATCCACTTGATGTATGACTGCGTGGTTTGTTGCAGTGTCGGTTAAAGTAAGGTTTTCGGAAGTTTCATAGAAATTGAACTCATTATATCGTTACACAGTTTCGAGAAGGGTAGTAACCCATGAAAATTGCAAAGATCTTTGTTGAAAGAGCCTTTAGCGTTTGTAAATGTTTGTGCAGTTGAATCTTGAGTTGCGACCTTCTATCTTATAATCATACTATTAGGTGGTCCCATACGTCTTTCCATATGTACGAAAGTCTGCTTACCTTTATTTTTTGAATTAAAATTTACACGATTATGCGATAAAGCAATGCAAGCTCTACAAAATGGCATTCAAATTGCAAAAGGTTTGATCCATGTGAAATTTGAAATAAAGTTCAAAATCTTCATATGCATGAAAATGGGATCAGCTCAGAAAGTTCTGCGTAACCTCTAACTGCTCAGTGTAACTGTCTACATCACTTGCTGAATTTTTCCATGGTTAGAAATTGAATAAAAACAGGCCAGAACAACGGAAAATCCAGACGATGTCGCTTTGTTTGTGTTTTCATACTTTGAATTTCTCGAGAAAAGCTCATATAATAGAAGGCAGAAAACTGACATTACCCTAATTTCACGCGTACAAGGCGCGGGGTGGTCCTAGCTTTCATCGACCAGCCCGAACACGGCAAAGGAATTCGCAACCAAAGAAACCCCATACCGTGCTGCGTTTTGCCTGACGAATCGTGCGGCAGGATCGCTTCTTAAAACACGTTGGGCCCGCTGAGCAGCTCGATGAAAGCTAGGACCACCCCGCGCCCTGTACGCGTGAAATTAGGGTAGTTTTCACAAAGATTCAATTTATAGATCGGTCTACATAGGGGCAGAGTAGCGCAGCACAGCTTTTACGTAAATATGCAAGTTTTCATTTTTCCGATTTCCAAAAATGGAAAAAAATACAGCAGTTGCACAAGTGCGAGTCTGATGTGTGAATTTACTTACTTAGATACTTACAATTAGACGGCCCGTCCTCACGTGACGTGCGGGCCTCAGTACAGAAGTTGCCTTTTTTTCCTGTCCCTCGCTTCGGACATCTACGATCTTCTTGGTCGTCGTCGGTGGCTGTGTCCACGAGTTCCAGAGGCGAAAATCGTATCCAGCTGATTTTTCAGCTGGTGCATCCGTTCCACGAACACGTCTGCCCATCTCGTCGGTGGTCTTCCTCGAGAACGTTTGGCTTCGCGAGGAATCCACTCAGATGTTTTTAGTGCCCATCTATAGTCTGTTCTTCTCATTATGTGACCGGCCCATCAGTGTTTCGCTTTCGCAACGTATTCCGCTAGGTCACGAAGACGGGACATTTTTCTCATATCCGTGCTGCGAAGTCCGACTATATGTTGCTTGTGTCGGGTCATCTTCAGAAGACTGCGCTCGAGCGCTCTGTGGGTGGTCCTTAAAGCTTTCGAAGCGGCTACGGTGTCAGCCCAAGTGTGGCTGCGTAGCAGAGCGCTTGGAGTACGGTTGAGTCAAATAGGTGGGCACACGAGGGTCCGTCAGTTGGTCGTGGCTTCCTTCAGAGGCCCGAAGCCGGCCCATGCTGTTCTTCTTCTCCTGTTAAATTCTTCCCTCAAGTCGTTCTCCATCGAACGTCCGAGATACACGTAAGAAGACGTCTCCATAATAGGGGTGCCTTCCAACTCCATTCCTGCATCTTCGCAAAGGGCGCTTTTCATGAAACTGAGTCTTTTTCAGATTTATCCGCAGTCCAATCTTCTTCCCTACTTCGTTTAGTTCTTTCAGCATCGTCTCTGCTTCAGTGATACTGCTCGAGAAGAGGACGATGTCATCCGCAAAACGAAGGTTGGATAGGCTCCCATCAACTCGTATGCCTCTCTCTTCCCAGTCCGGTGACTTCATCACCCCTGCAAGGCCGCGGTGAACAGCTTCAGCCAAATAGTGTCGCCTTGGCGAACCCCCTTCCCAATTGGAATGGTCAGGGGGCGATGGAATAGCTGCCGTTGTTGTACAGTCCTTGTAGCAGTCGGCTAGTGTCCTCACGTAAGCTGGGTCCACTCCTTGATCGACTAGCGCAGACATGATGGCGTTGGTTTTGACGCTGTCAAAGGATTCCTCGTACTCGATGAAGGTTAGGCAGTCGGTACTCCCGGCAGACTTCTATGACCCTCGAAACCGTCTGGATGTGGTCCATGCAGCTGAATCCTTTGCGAAATCCAACTTGTTCTTGGGGTTGGGCTTCATCCAGTGTCCTAGATATGCGTGCGAGGATATTCTTCGTGAAAAGCTTGTACAGCACACTCAGCAGGCATATTGGACGGTAATTTCGAAGATCCTCCCATTCACCCTTCTTGAAGAGAAGGACGGTCCTTGACGTTCTCCACTGGTCGGGAATCCTCTCTTTCTGGTAAGATGTCAAGTGCAACGCGAGAATCTCGTGTAGACGTTGTCCTCCGGCTCGCACAAATTCGACGGAAAGATGGTCTGGTCCTGGAGGCGTGGATGTCTTCATGGTCTGAATCGCTGTGCGCACTTCAGCAGGTAGAATTCGTGGTGGTACTTCTCCAGTGGGAACAACGGGCAGGCACGGGTGTTGATGAGTGGAAGAGGTTGGTGTAGAAGTTCTTCGCGATAGATTCCATCTTGTATCGGTAAGAAGTCGGATTCCCGTCTTCGTTCAATAGTGCAGCCAGCGGTGCGTGATATTCACAGAGGTCCCTTTGGCATTTCTTGAGACTTCGTCTTCCTTCGGCTGCTTCCAGTATCTTGGCTTGCCTGTACTTCCTGAGATTCTCCTGCAAAGCTGTTCTGCAACTGGCGTTAGTTATCAGTTGCTCGAGATGGGTTGCATTCGGATCCTGCCTCAGAAATCTTCTTCTTTCGAGCAATTCCTTGGTGGTCTTCGAAATACGTTCCAAGTTCTTCTCAGAAGTTGAGGCGCACTCTCCGCAGGCACGCAATCCTTTCAGAAGCCGGTCGTAGCCGTACGCTGGGTCCTTTTCGATGGGCTAGTCACATCTTGATATGAGCTCCTCCAGCCTGTTACCGTCATAAACGACTTCCTTCCTTCTCGCGGCACTGTGATAGACTTTCTTTTCCAGCCTTCGGCTGAGTCGTATCTTAGCTCCAAGGAGGCGGTGATCGGAGCCACTGCAGAAGGATGGAACTACTGAGACTTTGAGCAAGCTCCACCTTCGGTTGGTGAGAATGTGGTCGATCTCCGCGTGAGTCGTTCCGTTGGGCAATTCCCATGTTCACCGGCGATGTTCTTTCTTCATGAAGATGGGATTTCCATGGAAAAGTCATGCGGGAGAAAGCCCAACGAGGCGCTTGCCGTTCTCGTTCCGGAGTCCATATCTAAATTTCCTGATCCTATAATCCTTTTTTAGTGGCATCCCGATTTTCGCGTTGAAGTCGCCCACAACACACTTTTGAAAGGACTTCTCGTTGCGGACGACTTTCTCCACGTCTTCGTAGGAAGCATACAGTTCTTAGTCGTCAGCTGCTAATGTTGGCAAGTAGCAGTTGATGATGCTGATGGTCTTCTGACGTGGAGGGCGTAGTCGTAGGATGGCTAGTCGAGGTGATAGGATCTCGTGCGAACAAGATGGACGATAGATGGGTGGACGACGAAGCCAACGCCTTCCACGTTTCATGATGGAAGCTTCTCACCACGAATGATGAGCGTCCCATCATTCATTTGTCGCACGTCCTTCTTCCTGGACTTCGTTTCCTGCAGAGCGATGATGTAATACTTGATGTGCTCTGCAGCGTCGAGAAGAGCGTGGAGGTCGGTGTTTGTGGAGACAGTCCTGGCGTTGTAGGTGCAGAGCATGAGGCAGTCTCCGTGGGGTGTCGTCCGGGCAGAGTGTCGTTTTTGTCCAATCCAAAATGTGCCCTGAGGACCCTGACATCAGGCTTGCTACCATCCGGTTTCAGGGTTTCTTTCTATTCTTCTAACTGGTAGAGTAATGAAATTTTTCCCCAACTCTTGATTTCCACGGGGCGATCGCTGACCCCGAGCTTGGAGCGGGGACAACCGCCTAAGACCTGAAAACCAGACGGAGGTGGATCTGGCCTAGCCGGCTCTTAGCTAGGCATCCGGCCAAAACCGAAAACGTCGAACTCCTTCACAACTTGGGAGGCCCTTCCAGAGATACACTCGGCATCGCAGTTCGACACCCAGTGTCACCCCCACGCCACGATGAGGTGGCCGACCATTGTGGGGGATGTGTGAATTTACCGCTCACAGAATGTGCAAAATTTCCGTATCGCGGAATTCCCGGAATTTCGCGCAAGTTCGCATTCTCGGGATTCCGCGACATTCCGAGAATTCCGCGAAATTTCATTTTTTTGCGGAATCAGCATGAATCACGCAAACTACGCAGCGCCATAACTTCCTTCGGAATGAATGTATCCTGAATCCGGAAGAAGCATTGTGTGCAGCTCGCTCGTCAAGACAAGTCTTTCCACATGCAGCACATCCTCATGTTCCGTTTCCAGTATTCTTAAATTCCTTCTGCGGGGAACCTTTCGCTTGGATGTAACGCAGCGCCTATATAGCTTAAAGGAAGCGTACACCTAAAATCTAAGTTACCCAATTTCTATACTGTGTATATCTAGGGCCCAGCAGAAGATCAACCTGGTCCGATATTCCAATATTGCTTCAAAGCGGAGAAAACCCGCCTGATTCTTCTTTTCGTTCCGACCCTTTCTTTTCGGTCCGCCTCCTTCGGACGAATCCACGACAGCGTAAGCTGCAATTGCAGTTGCCGTTGCAGTTGGAACTGCAGGTTGTCATGCATTTGTAGCTGTTCCTCGCTGGCATGCCGACGGGGTCGAGCAGTTTGAAACTGGTCCTCCCTTTGAAGAGAAGGTCCCAGGGAATCGGGTTAATGGGGTTTTGGAGGCTTTGAATGTCATAACTGTAATCAAGGGCATGGAAAGGCCCCAGAGTGACAAAAACGTCGAAGGCAAAATTTTGGATATACGCTGCCTCTAAAAGATACCAGTAAGTACTACTCGATAGCAGTGGCGTACCCAGGATTTCCGCTCGGGGGGGGGGGGGGATAAGATTTTTTTTTCGGATGAAGGTGCTTGGCGTTAGCCACGCACTCCGAAAATTTTTTGGGATGATTT
Source organism: Cylicocyclus nassatus (assembly GCA_958299035.1). NCBI lineage: Eukaryota > Metazoa > Nematoda > Chromadorea > Rhabditida > Strongylidae > Cylicocyclus > Cylicocyclus nassatus. The sequence continues at coordinate 59,243,257 of CATQJL010000001.1, forward strand.
CCAATGATTTTTTTTGCAGCTCCCTGATCCCAAAATTTTAGAAAAAGGGCCGAAAAAGATTTTTTTTACAAAGCTAATTTGACCTTCAAATTTTTTCAAAAAATATTTTAATTATTTACAAGTAATATGAAGTCGTTAAACATTTTTATTACGCATTTAAGTAACTTTCAAAATTTCCTGACCCGTTCTTGGGGGTGGGGCCTCGGTACGCCACTGCTCGATAGTACTTGTTCTTAGATCATGGAGCACTAAAAATAGTTGCAGACTTCTTTCCAAAGGAAACAGAATGGCTGTTGAGTTCCGAAAAAAATCATCCAGATTTCAATCACCACAATTCCAAAATATGAAGCTTTCTTGCTGAGCTGATGTGATTTTTGTAATCAGCAAGTTGTATAACCTCTATGAGCAAGTTTTCCGAGATGTTCGGGTTATTCCCTTTTTTCTATTTCATGCTCTGCGGCGGTAAAATCAACCTCCTATGTAGGAAGGGGTTCCTATACAGGTAACAGACCGTACAAAGCAGACACTGGCGCCTGCGATATATGAAGCCAAGCTGGTGATCGGACTCCTTTCTATTGGAGAATATGGTCCGATCTGGCCATGTCGGGCACGGCAGTCGGGCAACAAAGCCGGTCTTGACAAGTCGGGCTCCGCTGCCCGACTGCCGTACCCGACATGCCCAAACTTGCCACATCGGACAACATTCTTAAGCTTGATAAATCACGGAATTGGCGCTGTCGCCTGTCCGGGCTCCCTTAAAGGCAGTGTTCGGGCAAATAGTGATTTTACGATTTTGTGCTTACCCGGTCCTATTCACTATGCTGAATCCGGAAATCCACATTAAAAAGCGCGAAAACTGCGGAAAAGAACTCTAACGCAGGAGGGAAGTCAGAAGTGGGCGGGGTCTTCCCCACTGCGGATTCACGCTACAAGCTCCCGGAGCGATCTTCTCGGTCCCGATTTCAAGTCATGCATTTGCACCTGGCCTGTGGAGATCTCAGGGGCGCTAGGATTGGGAAGATCGCTCCAGAAGCCGGACCGCGAAATTCACAGTGGGGAAGACCCCGCCCACTTCTGATTTCCCTCCTGCGTTAGAGCCCTTTTTAGCCGTTTCCGCGCTTACCAATGTGGATTTTCGAAGTCAGCCTGGCGAATAGGCCCGGGTAAGCACAAAATCTCAAAATCGACTTTTTGCCCGGACACTGCCTTTGATAATGGCCCGAACAGCGACTGGGAAATTGATGAATATCTACCGTCCCTGAATTGTATAAGTGGTATTGTATAAGCTCCTGCAGGACGAAGGCGGTCGGTTCGATGTGCGACGTGGCTGTGACGCGGCTGTGACGCGCCTGTGACGCGGCTGTGACGCAGCAGTGTCGCAGCCGCGTTGCACATCGAGCCGACCGCTTTCGTCTTGCAGGAGCTTATATATGCTTGAGAGTTGGGCATCCGTAGGGTTTTTTGGACAAAGATCTAATTTCTATATCTATGAGATTATATCTTTTTCAAGTCGGATCCAAACTTTTTTTGAATCACACTAGAAAGGATGTCTGAAAGTTATCTTGTGGAGGTTGCTTTGTTCTATCTGAAGGTACCCCTCTTCCTATGAAAAGTTTATGAAGAAGGTTGTTTGCGGTGAAGAATTAAATCTGTAAAGACAGCATAATATCACACCTTGTCGGCTTAACAGCTGCCAAATGTGATAGTGTGATAGGTGTTCTAAATTTTTTCCTCCCTGGGTGGAGAAGATCGGGCGATGGGTATAGTAACACGATCTATCGCCCCTTCCACATTTGCTGCTACCCTTCATTCGTCGCGAACATGCCACGTGTGACTAACACGTTGACAACGTTGGCAGCAACATTGGCAACATGGAGCAACATGTTGGCGTGGCCAAAATGTTTTGCCAACATGTTGTGACATGTTGCAAACATGTTGTTGCCACGTTGCCAACATGTTAGCCACACGTGGCAGGTCTGAGACGCAGACCAAGGGTAGCAGCAACTGTAGAGGGGACGATATGTAGGTCGTTCATTCTGCCGATATCATCTTGAAAGTCCACGGTTTTACTGCTCAAACGTACAGGGTGTCCCAAGAGTTTTTGAGCCTAAGTTTCCGATGCAATAACTTCGTTAATATTCCTCAATTTTCAGTCAAATTTTGCGTATGAGGACTTCGTCTAGTTCTAAGTATTCCTCAAGAAAATCGTACGGTTTGCGCTGTACATTCTCAGAATATTGTTTTGGAGCAAACAATACTACGACTTTGTGGACAAACCAATGTTAGCGTACTCTTTACTCAAACATCTATACTCTTTTGCCTTTGGAGCTCTTGCGAATCTTGAATTGCATATTGTAGAGCTAGCTTCACTTTACGTCTACAGTGCAAAACTAATCAGTATTCTTTATCTATTGATGCAGGATTAAGATATAAACACTCAAAATAGTGCCGTGTCTATTGAAAGAAAAAGTTCTCGGAAACAAAAATTCGAGAAAGCTGAAAATCCAACACCAATTCAGTTTGAATCAGTAATTCTAGCTGTAAGCTCTGCTTTTTGCTGAAATACCATTTTAAAGTCTTTTCATGCACACCAAAATTGCTGTTTTTTTTGATGTCCTCAAGAACTTGAGTGCTACATTTTGACACTTTTGTGGCACAGATGTGCTTCTCAAATCAACGTGCTTTTAATCGGCGGCTCAACAGTTTTTAACTTTTCTTTGTGATCAGCCATGGAAAACAAGGCTTGCCCTGTTCCACATTGAATTTTGGGCAGTCTGAAACGCTTGCTTCGAAAAATGTGAGACATTCTCGACGTCCACATCTGTTTGCCATGGTGCATGCGTTGGGCAAGAGTGTGAAGGCTTGTGTGAAGGCCAACCAAGGGTTTTTCGACACTGAGTGTACCTCATTATTTTGTAGGTTCTTCACAAGATTCCTGCTAAATTTCGTGTGACAATGTTGTTTCGTATAGTTACAGCTGGAAATATTAGGCATAAAGACTTTTGGGACACTCTGTATAATTCCAGGTCCATCTGGATCTTCTAAAAAATTACTTGGGACAACTGAGCCAACATCATACCATTGTAAAAGCGGTCTTGATTTTGATTAGTTAGTCATTTTACGATGTCTGTCTTAAAAGAGCAATTGAGGGCCATTATCCATTAAGAAAGGCATGGAGGATCGAACGCAAGACAAAGACGAGCAATATGGACGACATATCAACAGCGCATCAATGCAAAGCCTCGTCATCTACTGGACAGAAACGTTGGTTCAAAAGATTTGAAATTGGACATACAAGCCTTGAAGATAAGCAGCGATCTGGACGGCTCTGCTTTTGAAGAAAAGTTGCATGATTCAGTGAAAGCGCGGATACTACCACACGTGTGGTGGCGCAGACACTTCTCTGCTCTTATACCTCCGTAGCAGTCTCTTCTGGAATATTCCTCGATGTGTACCACATCATCTTAGTGAAACGAGCAAGATGCGGCACTAAGCATGTGTCAGTCTCTGCTCCCTCTCCACCATAAGAAAGAGTGTCTCGAAGATCTAGTTACAGACAAGAAAATCTGGGAATTCGCGAGAAATAACACTACAAGATTTGTTTGGATTCCGCATGAGAAGGACCACCGATGCACCCAGAGTTCCATCCTCACAAGGTCTTGCCTGCTGCTGGTGAGACGCAAAAGGGATGCTTTATCTCGACATGCTTTCTCAGAGCACGACATAGCTACCAAATATATTGATCAGCTCCATATTGACTGAAGCTACACAAGAGAAACGTCGACGAAAAGGACATCTTGCACTCGTTTGACGACAACCCCAAAGCACATGTGGCAAGCGAGACCCAGCACAAATTGAAAGAACTTAACTGGGATATGATGCCGCACCCGTCGCATTCGCCAGGTATAGCATCCGATTACCACTTGTTCCGGCTCTTGAAGCTCATCTGAGCAAAAATTCTTCTCCAACTCAAACGACCTAGTCAGAGTAGTCTAGCTTTTTAGAACACGAATGATGGAGTTCTTCAAAGGCAGTGTCCGCGCAAGGGTGGGTTTTGGGATTTCAGTGCCATGCGGAGTGCCCCCCCCCCCCCAGACACAACATCGCGCAAGTGCTCATAACGTTCATCCTAAAGCAAGAAAAACGACTGGAAAGTGGACCCTAGAGGAGACAGTATTTCATCCGAGCGGAAACTAGTTTTACGACTGATTTTATCTACACTGTACTTCTGTTTTACAACTTCATTTAGTTCTTGTTGGCGCACCTTCGAGTGTAACGCATAAATAAATAAATATTTCAAGCAACAGCATAGTTTGGTGGAATGTCCTGGGTTGAAAGGCAAGTGCGCATTCAGACTGTAAGTAACAATCCAAACACATTTATAAAGTCAGCATGGAACAGAACTCCAGAAACAACTATGTATAAAATGCGATTCACGATTATACTACCACATCGAATTTCCCGAATCTAGTGTTTTTTTGATTGAAAAGGCAACACTTACTCAGATAATCGCCTGGGGCAGGCGGTCTGCAAACTCGCGCTTTTCTGCAGGCGGTCAACAGAATTTTGAGGCGTGGCCAAACATGCAGCTAGCGGCACTTTCACGGTCGCATATTCTGCCAGCGAGCAGCAATACAGCATTTTCTGCAAGCGCTCAGCAAATAATTTTTTTCAGCGAGCGCTAGCCAAACTTTCAGCAAGCGCTTGGACTCTTTTTAAGCAGTTTCAGGCATACGCCGAGCACAGGTAAGACTCCCACCTGCCCCCGGCGAGTATCTGAGTACAGCTTGAAAGATTATACTCGACAGGCTCCACCATTTCGTCTTGTTTTGCTATCAGGTCAGTCTTACATGAAAACATCGCATTGAAAGTAAGTTCGGGTCATAATTATTCTTCTACGCACGCTCGCTATCTACTCAATGCCTCGTAGAAGAAGCCTGATGGGGCATTAAAGAAGTAATTTGAAGCTTTCTATCTTGCACGAATGCACCTGAGAGTCGAAAGCTCAACGCAATGCGTGTGTAACTTTAAACAATGGCAAACGACACTGTATGAGAAAGGAAGGGAACGCAGAAGGAAGCCCTTGCAGCATGAGCGCAAATTCTCCAAGAAGGTTCACAATTACTACCAAAAGCGCCAATGATAAGATCGAGAATTAGAACGGTGTCTAAACCGGTGTGGTTTAATTACACAAGTTTGAGGATTGTCTCGCCAAGTTCTTGTTATAAAGCTTGCCAAAACCCTGCACAAAAGCTCAAAGATTTGTTTGTCCGAGCGGGGTGGCGGACATTCGTGTAAAAAGGTCGCACTCAGAACCATTGATGGGTAGGAACCAGATGCTGAAGGGCATCTTTGTAAGAAGGTAAACAAGAACGTCGACAATGCGAGTGATTGTCATAGATGCAGTTACCGGTGTAAGAGCGTCGATTTGTTGAAAAGTCCGCGAAGAGAAACACGACGAGAGTATTGTTTCGATCAATATGGCAATAAATATGTCAAGTACCTTGAGGTGATTTTCTCACCGGCGGCGCTACAAAAAATCACTTGGGTACAGAAAATTTTGAATACCAATATTGTTACACCAAAATTTCTCCTGGAGTTTGAAGGTAGTGATTTGGAAAGCATGGAGTAAGCATGGTGTAAGCAAAACAAATGCCTTACTCTAAAATCTAGGTAATCTAGAGACTAAAGCTGAGGACTGCAAATCACTAGAAGCTTCAATAGGATCTTCGAAAATTGGGAGCGCTGTGGAATTCCGCACACAGGTAAATAGGCTCTTTCCTTAGCTCGCAGGTAAGAGATAACAACGCAAGTTCATCTGAAGATTATAAGGATAAGCTGACATTTTGTATCCCATGTTATATTACACGTGTAAGCGCTGCAGAACTAAAGCGTGTGATGATGCTCACAGAAGTAGCTGCAAGAAAACCAGCGGCAATGGTAGAGGATTAGACAAGGAATTTATGGGAAGACAAGCAGGCGACAATTACTAATTTAGAATGTGCCAGTTATTAACAGAATCATTGCTGACTGAGTGTATTCCAGAAGGATTTTGCTTTAGATTCCCTCCAAAACGTTCCAAAATCCTGGTACTTACACTACTGGACGTGAAGCCTCAGTTGGAGAAGATGAACAATTACTTTTCCTTTCTCCTTATCATTTGCATAAATCTTCATTGAGGACGCTTGCGCTATGTTTCCAAACAGTGTGCAAAATCGTTAACTTCAATCAGATAGACTTTGGCAAGCATCCAGAAGCTGCTAATTTTCCATTATTCTTGAACTGTGAATCAAAAGGGAAGTTTTCTGATCGACAAATCAGGCTACAACTCACTATATCCACCGCTTGTTTTACTCCCGCTCGACTGAGCAGGTGACCTCGTACTTAGGAAAAATGTTGTGACATCCTCAGCCATGAAGACTTTCACACCAGCACTGCACTGTTGCACTGCAAGCTGTCGGTGAGGGAGTCACCATAGAACGCTTAATCTGTTTTGATATCGGTAATTCAAAGGTAGTTGCGCAGCACACTTCAGACATACTTTCGGCTCTTTCAAGGTTGATGACATGAGACTTGTTGCGGAACGGTCAAGGAGCTTAACACACTCTAATGTTTATAAGCTTCGCAATACAGCAGCAAATTTATCTTTTGCAACCAAGATCTCCATGCATTGCAGGGGACGAGGCGAGGCGGAAATAGTTAATTTAAAGGCTTAGTTTAGAACAATTTTCTAAGGTGTTCCAGTTTGCAAGTGTGATAATCCCTCTCACAAAAGCCATGATGCTATGCCAATGCGCTCCAGCTAGCGCTTCTCTTGTGGGTTATTGATACTGTTCATAAGAACTCCAAGCCGTAGAGATTTAACCTGTTACAGAAATTCGCGTTATCCAGTTGCCAGTGGTGCATGTAAAGCATGTTTGCCTTAAAAACCCCTGTAAACTGGTCCATAGATAAAGATCTATATATCATGATCGAAATGCTGCCCCCCCCCCACTCAGGGCCCGGCACGAGGTGGGCAAACGGGGTTTCCCAAAACGAATTCCCCTTTGATCCCAGTAGTGCAGTCACAGGACTGAGAGACGCCGTTCCCACGCGTATCGATTGACTGGGGCGCGCTTCCCATCCTAGAAAGCTAGGCTGCTGATGCGATTTTGGGCTCTAACAAAGACAAGAGGAGGAGTTTCGGAGCCAAAATTTCATCATGTAGTAAACTTTAGGTGTACAACAGATTTATGTAAAAATTTTGAAAAACTTATGTGACTTGAGAGTTTTGCCCACTTCAGGTGGGCATTAGGTGGGCAAGCCCACCTAATTTGGAAAAAAGTTGAGCACGCTCTTCATTCACATAAGTTTTTCATAATTTTTCATACATTGTTCCTTAGTCCTACTGCGCGTATACACACCAAGTCTCGCGCGATTTCGTTTTCTCTGCACTGCAAACGAGCCATTTTTCCATTTTCTTCACAGTGGGAAATTTTCAGAAAAAAGCTTGCCACAGCCTTCAGGCACATAATCATTCAATGAAACTTCTAACCTAAGCCCTGCAGGCCCATCTTCATGTACCTACCAAGTTTCATACGTATGGTCATCTGTGCGGTGCAATCGAGCCATTTGAATTCACATCTTCATTTACCAGTTTTGCAAAATTTTAGGAAAAAATGCTGATTACACCTCCCATTCATATAAGTTTTTCATGATATTTCATACTTTGTTTCTACTAGCCTCTCTTCGTTCGCTTATAATTTGGTGCTATATCGTTACACCTGCATTGAGAACTGATCATGTAATCATGCTGCTCAGCACCATCGCTTACGCGACATCGCGCACGCGGCAATTAGCGGCGGCGCGACGTAGCGCTCGCGAACTCTGCTGTGTGTTGAGGCTTATCAAAATTACTTCGCAATGAATTAGATGTATAAGGTAATAAGCATGATTCGACCTTCTTTTGCTTGCACTGGAATCTTCTTCCGGAGCTCTGCCCCGGACCCCGAAAAAACGATTTCCCCCTTGCTTTTTCCACCAAAAACGATTTCCAGCTTGTAATTTGCCCACCTCGTGCCGGGCCCTGCCCCCACTCCTTGTAATTTGAAAGATCACCCAAATACCTTGATTAAAAACCTCTTGCATACAGTATCAACTCGGGCAACATGGTCACACTCGTGTCCGTCATTTGAAGCCGTCCACCTCACAACCAATCGGCTACAAATTCCAACGCTAAAATTCTGTCCATGTTGATTTATCACAACCTAAGGTAGTCTGATTCAGTTGGTCTTTCACGCAAGGGCTGCGATGTCCTTTGGTGACTTGAAAACGGCCTCCGCGCATGAGCCTCTGACCCTTTCTCTTAAGTCCTTGAAGAATTCGTGAATGCGCCCCACTAACAGCCTTGCTTGATGTACCATACCTTTGTTCTCTCTCTCTTGCAGAAAAAGAGATTGCAGAAAAAAGTTCGGGACGCAAAGATTCGAAGATCTAGCTATAGATCTGTACAGGCAGTACGTGATGCAGTTTAGTACCGACCCGCGAATGCCGGAGTAGATTGACGGCTGACATCACAGTCGAATGTCGTGAGGTTGATGCATATGACTCACCGCTTCAGGCTCGCAAGCTGTCTGGGCTTCCCAAAAGTCTAACAAGGGAATGGTCAGAAATCGAAGTGGCCATTCCAGACAAGCTGCGTAGCGTTAGATGCAGCATGAAGCGCTGACTCTAAATCTGTCTTCTTTATCTGCTTATCGCTTTTCTGGACGAAGTTACAAGCCATTGACCATTATTTTGCCTAGAAATTACGCGTGAAATTGAAAATTTAGCCGTACAGAGCCTCGTTCGCCCCAGTGCTGGGCCAAAACATGCACCTAGCTTACTTAAAATTATTGAAGCCAGGAGCCGAGCTGAAAGTGCAACAATGTGCTTAATTTCGCTGTTTTTATGTATGATTTTTTCCCAATAAAATCGCTTGTAGTTTCGTCCACAGAAGCGGGAAGCAGATAAGGAAGACAGATTCGAAGTCAGCGTTTTATACTGCATCGAATGATATACAGCTTGTTTGGTTTGGCCACTTCGACTTCTGACCATTCCCTTGTAAGGAATGCTGCGGTGATCTCACGGCTCCAGTCACTTCGATCGAGTCTTTCCTTGTGGTTGAAGGGCGTTCAGATCTTGAATGGTTGAGATATATTATTAGGTTGTCCCAGAAGTAAACCTTTTTTGAAATCAATCAAACTTTTGTTTTTCCAGCAGAGTTGGGGTACCGTTAAACCTGTAACTACACTTGCCAAAATTTAGAGATCGCTTTTTTTACTACAAATAAACCATGCAATGACTATGTCTGTGGAATCTCCCATCAAGAAAACCGTTATATTATTGTTCTGGCTGGTTCATCCTAATTTGCTTTTAGAAGAGCTACAAAAGTTTTCGGATAAACATAGTTACTACACTAATTGGTCAATCAGTATGTTTCAGTTAATTATTTTATTGATTGATGCAGTACTCTAGTCTGCTAGAAAAACGAAAAGCGGTCCACTGGGACAACATAATATTTTTTCAATGGCATGTTTCACCTCTTAGCCCTAGATGTAACTAAAGAAGTTCTGCAAGCACCCTCTTCGAGGCTCGTCACTAGTTCGGAGAAGGGCGGATTCATGAGGAGTGCACAGTGTTCTGAAGGAATACGAAACCCTCAAAGAATGATAGACTCACTGCAGTTGTGCGAAGTTCCGTTGCAATTCTTTTTATGTTCGATACGCTACAGACTAAAAGCTCAGTAATGATGTTTTTATCCAGACCAAACTTGGCAGACATAACTTCGGGGCGAAGCGGGTGTCATAGGCTACTTTTCGTCATCGATCGATGTCAATTTTATCAATTTTATCGATTTTTTGCAAGTTTGAGCTACGGGTCTGGGAGTAATCGAGCATGCTGATTGATAACATAGCGGGAATAGGAAATTGGCATGTAGACGTGGGGAAAGGTTGTACAAGGGTAGGGATGGGACCTTTATTATAGTGTTTTGACAGGGCCTGGCGGAGCCGGGAAGCCAGCTAGATGTTCTATAATCTCAACGGATGTTTGCGGAAGCGAGAATTAGTCACACGGATGTTGGAGGTGTTAGGCTGCTGGAAAAGTTTATTGTATACTTGGCTATATGAAAATTATCTGAATACCCTTTGAATACAAAATGATGATTGATTCAATTCAATATCGTTGTAAATCTAAAACTCATTTGCAATATATGTCATCTAGTTCAAACACGAAGTAATTCTCACGACAGTGAAATGGTCTGCTCCGGAGAGGTGTTGACGGAAAACTAGTAAAAGCGAAGGTCAAGCATGCAAAAATTTTCCATGTATAAAGTAATTTACCGGGTTCTGTCTGGGTAGATGTATCGCGATTCGAATGTATGATTGATTTACAAGAATTTGTTGATTCACCAGATGTTGTTTCACAGAAATGTGATAATTTACGGGATTTTGTTGGTTTACAGGAAATTCTACATGATATTGCATTTTAGCGGTACGTCGAGGATGCTGAAATTCCAGTACTCCTAATATCTATTTAGATGAATCTGTTTTGCATGAATTATTTGCGACTATTGGTTTTGTTATGCATGTATTCTGTGCACATGTTTCCGATGAAAAAATTCAAATTTGGTTCCATCCAAAAATGCTAGAAAACTTCGGAGTTATTGAAGTAGCAATGTTTCACTACATAGTACATCATTCCATACACTACGCACTACACAACTTTACACACACTTTGCACACTGACCACATTACCCACATCGAGCTATACAGGGAAAGAGGAACGGCTTTCGCACTTTATCATTATAGTGATGAGCTCACCATGTTCCTAATTCGCGAAATTTCAACTGTCGACACCAGTGCTGAAGTTTTTAGCAGCTTAAGAACTTAGGGTTTTCAAACCATAGCTAGGCTTAAAGTAGGTGCATCAGGTGCACCCTACTTTTTAACTGTGTACTTCATTGAAAACAGCAACATTTATCTGTATATTTTTATTTATTACAAAAAAGTCACAAAAACATCAAGGCAGTACGCAGATGCAGGGTGGCCACCAATATTGGGCACGTACTGATCCTGGCACGCGCTTTCGTCTGGTCTTCAAGGAGCATCGAAAAACTGCTCATCGGCAAGTGAATACCTGAGAAAAGAAAAATTTAAAAAATCATAAAAAAATTTCAAGACCGAAAGTAAACTATGATTAAAACTAAAATAAAATTCAAAAAAATAGAACTTATGTTAGAAAATACAAAAACAAAAAAACGAAAACAGATTTTTAAAAAAACTTAAAATTAAAAAAAACAAAAAACATCACAAAAATAGAAACAAAACTATATAAAATCATATCAAAAATAAACAAAATTTAAAAAAACATAAACTTATAAAAAATACAATGATACAGAGTTCTTTTTTTCCCTTACAAATCAACATCAAACTCTCCCTTTGTTGCGGCTCGGTGGGCCCAGCACCCTAGCCGTGTGCTCGACTGCCCTGCTCCACAGTCCTACACTCTAGGATGTTACGCGTCCGACACCGACGTGCACTCCGGTGCGTCCGCTCGACGCGGTCACCCTACCCTACTACTCACAACACAACGCGCGTCTAGACTGATTAAGTTTATGAACAGATACCAAAATATAAATTTATTACAAATATAAATATATACAACAAATACTAAGCTACTAAGTTTTTAAACTACTAGAGAATAGAAGAAAACAAAAGAATATAACACGGGGCGAGCCGCGAACCCCGTGCTGCCGATGCTAGCTTGACTCACTCAGAATAGAAGATGTCTGGATTCCTCCACAGGACGGCCGCTAGAAGCCCAGGCCCACGAATGGGACGGCGCGACTCAGCTCCACCCCTGCAGCCTTGTTCGTCTACTAATACAAGATGCTTTCCAGCGCTTACGCGCGTACAACACACAAAAACGACGAAAAGCTCAACATCCAAACATGAAGATCCTCTTCTGCGGGAGCTGCTAGAATCGAGGCCAAGTGACAACCGAAGACAATCGATAAGACGAAGGTTGAAGAGGCATAGACTGCATTCCGCTCAGCCTTATATACCCCTCTACTTGGCATGGTTCCCAGCCGGAGGTGGTCCTGCAGCAGCCTATAAAAGGCGCGAGAGATAAACGCTGCATCAACGCCTCCTGCACCTGTTCCGAGGAGCGTCTCTGCATCGCGGAGCCGCGACACCTTTTTAATTCACAGATGTAGATTTCAGTTCGAAATACTTTGCTTCTTACTATAATTTCACATAATAGAGTTACTGCACAGAAAGGATGATCTCAGCACTCAAAGATGAACATTTGTGACAAAGCAGATCATGAAAATCAAACGCTATTAGGCTGACTTGCTTCAGTTTTGCCAAAGCTTTCTATCAGAAGCACGACGAGATTCTTCATATAAGGGGAAACTTGAAAAGAAGAGAAAGCCTAAAAATTTTAAGTAAAATTGTTACTTGACATCGCTTCTGCTTTGGATCCGCAAGGAGCTTCTTCGTACTAGGCTTGCTATGTGTGTACGGGGCTATGTGCGGTGTGCGACAAACAAATATTCTAAACTTCGGATGAGTTCATACAAAGTCATAGAAAGTTCATTGTAGCTAATGAAGTATCGGAACGATATGCCCCTCAGTCGTGAATATCGAACTTTTCTGATGACCTGTTGGCAGTTCCTCATCAAACTTACTGGGAGCGACTTCATAATGAGTGAACAGATGCTTCTGACGTGCAAGGTACCGTAAATGTCTCAGCTGGGGAGAACGACTCCATACCCTATCGTCCAAAATTCGATTGTCCACATTGTACAGTAGATATTCCGCATTTTACTTAAGCCCTAAACAATACTGATGATATAACAGAGCAACGTAACTAACTCTAGTTTCTGCGTTCAGAAATTCCAATAATTTTCAACGTGCAGGCAGAGTTTTGGTAGCCCGGTTTTGTTTTTTTTTGATTTTTTGGTTGGTAAGAAAGTATGCTGAGTCAACATTAGGCTAGAGAAAGCAGAAGTTTGCGTTAGCTCGTGTAAAACAAAAATGCAATTTAAGAGCGTTGTGAATCAGTGAAAAAAAGGTGAAGCATTATTATATAATAGTTGGCCACACCGACAGTGCTTAATTATCAAGTAACAATCATGATGCAAGTATTGTAAAGGGCTTACTTCAAATCCTAATCACATTGCTCTGATAGCACAGTCCACACTGTATCATAGGACGCATGGACAGATCGCTTCCTTCAGATGACCTGTTGAAACAAAAATTCCAGCGAAACTAGCAGTGAATTGATAGCTCATCAATGAGCAAAAAAGTATGAAGATGATATGTAAGGCTTCATTCCATCTATTGACCGTACTACCATCCCATGCATCAACATTTATGAAAAGTGTTGAACAAAAGTCCGCCAATCTGAGAATTACTAAACTTTTAAACAACATTAATGTCCGTAAGCTAAGTGAGATAAATCACAGGCCTTCCTCGTGCATTGGCCAGAATAGCATCATACACCCATTTAATGATAGCAAATCACGTGTAAAAGATGAAAAAAAAACTCATGTAGCTTACCAGCCAACTGAACACGGAACGTGTATTGAGAAGGATGAAATTCATCAAACGAAAGCACTGTCTGCAAATAAACGTTGCTGCGCAAGATCACGTAACAAAAATTCTCGGGCTTGTTTTCGGATTTTCTCCTGCTCATCGTGTATTATTAAACTCCTAACGAGCCTAACGCAAGATTTTAAAAACCAATAGAACTAGTTTATAACAAGAATATGGGATAGACGCGTGATCAGCTGTTCACTTGGCTGCGCGCTAGATGATACGCAATTAAGCGCATCGCATGGCCTGCGCGCCACGTTGCACGGTGGACAAGCTACTTTCGGATTACGGTACAAATACCAGATATGCATTAAAACGACTGTACATATAGACGATTCATCACACGCAAAGGCTGCAAACCTATCGGCGTCTCTCTATTCAAGCGCTCTTTTGTTTCTCTTACCATCTCTGCTGTTTCTCCCATGCACGAGATATCTCGACCGGACGCAACGGCGTCCAGTCTTTGCGTGTAATGAATGGCCGATACATTCTCTCGACAAGTTTCTACACGAATGACATGCAACACTACCTTGCTCGCCCATCATCTTCAAAGTCCAAATTTTTCATTGATTAATTAGACGTCTTAGTTACCGCACATACATAACGTATCACTAATAATTTGGAGTATAAGCGAACTAGCAGTAGGAGAAGCACGCTGCAGAAAATTGTGGAAGAATTTTGTGACTGAACATTGTGACAGGCATTTTTCTGAATTTCCCACTACCACAAGATGATATATTGGCTCGCCTGCAACCCACAGACGACGATATGGCACGAAATTATGTGTGTTTACGCACAGTTAAAATAAGGAACGAAGTATGAGAACTATGAAAAACTCATTCGAATAAAGAGCGTGTTCAAACTTTTTCCAAATTACTTGGACAATTGCCCACTCAATGCCCACCTGAGATAGGCAAAATGTCCATTTCACATAAGTTTTTCATAATTTTTACATATTCTACACCCAAAGTTTGGTTTAAGCAACGTTGGTTCCAAAGCTTCTTCTTTCCTCCTTGTTTGGATCTGCTTTGCGCCTATGTGAGCGAAGTTATGAGCCGTTTAAGGTCGTTATTTTGCTTAGAAACTGTGCATTCAAAACGCAAACTTGGCAATACAGAGGTATATTCGGCTTAATGCTGGGCAAAAACATATCGAATACGGATTTGAACAGCGTTGAATCGCATCGAATGGCAGGCAGCTTGCTTGGATTGGCCACTCCTACTTCTGACTATTTCCTTGTGAGAAGTTTCAGGGAAAAATTATGTTACTGAAACTTGTGGCAAGCTTTTTCTGGAAATTTCTCACTATCAAAAAATGGAAAAATGGCTCGTTTGCAAAACACGATGACGATATGGCACAAAATTTGGTCTGTATACGTGTAGTGGGACTAAGGAACAGAGGAACAGTGAAAGTTAAAAAATTATGTGCATAAAAATTATGCATAAAAAGCGTGCTTAACTTTTTTCCAAATCAGGAGGGCAATTGCCCACCTTGCCCACCTGCGGTAGGCAAACTTCCACCTCACATAAGTTTTTCAAAATTTTTACATAAATGTGTTCTAATCCTAACTTTTAGTATGCAGTAACATCATTTTCTTTCCAGATTTCCTCCTTTCTCTTGGTAGGATCCGTGATAGTAACGAGTCATTCTCTTGAAAATATCAATCGAACAACCTATGCAGCTGGCGAGATCAAGTGAGAAGTTGTAAAAAACAATTGAAAACACAAATCAGTTGTATAGTGGCAAAGGCGAAGTCTTTCACCAATATCCATACGCCTTCGTGCTGGGCCCTGCTTATTGCACCTTATTTCCAATTAATTGTTTCTAAAATAGAAGCTAAACCAGAAGCTTACAAAAGGAAATTACTGACACTTTCTCAAACTAGAAAATGTGCTTGTTGTTGCTGTAGTAATCAAATGTAAGTATTCCACTGCGGAGAATTTCTTGATGGTTATACGAATTATCACGCTCGTTACCATCATTTCTGTAAAGAATCGTACTACATCTATGCTAAACGTAAGCAAATGCAAAACTTTGTAAATAACATGATGAAAAAAGAATGGAAGTTCTTATACATGTACAGTATGAGAATAAGGTTTGTGAGAAAAAACACAGTAGTTAAAGTACCCTAATTTCACGCGTACAAGGCGCGGGGTGGTCCTAGCTTTCATCGAGCTGCTCAGCCGCCCCAACGTGTTTTAAGAAGCGATCCTTATGCCGCACGATTCGTCAGGCAAAACGCAGCACGGTATGGGGTTCCTTTGGTTGCGAAGTCTTTTGCCGTGTTCGGGCTGGTCGATGAAGGCTAGGACCACCCCGCGCCTTGTACGCGTGAAATTAGGGTAGTACCGCTTATTGAACAATTTTCACACACCTGTTTTGGGGCTTAGAAGTAACTGGTAGTGTGGCTTTCTTGCCGCCTCTCATCAGTACTCCGCAGGACAGCGTTGGAAAAACACACTAGAGCTTATAATTATGGTTTGAGTAGGCGCAGAAAAGTGAAGAAAGAAAGAAAGCTGAGATAAAAGCTGGACCAAACGCAGTGATAATGAGTGGCGACTACACCGTTGTTGGCAACTACTGTATATTGCATATAGGTTGAATCACAAGGCGACAACTTTTTCGGACTTTGCGCGCCGGGTCCACTTGACATCTGGGATCAAGCACATCATGTTTCAAACATATTTCATAAACCAAGTGCAGGACTTGGGACTCCACCATCATAATTACGGGTACAAACATCTATGTACGAATGGTTCAGAAAAACAAATTTACAAGATTTTGCATTGGATGCACTAAATTAGGCGACTACATTTGCAAGGGTACAGCTGAGTGCTTCGAAAAATTCGCGGAACAGGTGCGCTGGTGTTTTCAAAGAGGGTTCTTTTTAGATGATAGCATTTCAGCTTTTGCCTATTGTTGGGCGGAAGTGACCATGAAAGCTGCGAAGAATTGAATATTCTTCTCGAGCAGAAGTCGCACTGGAGTAGCCAAGTTAGAATTTGCATTGCAGAAACGCTGTAAATTTTTCAACGTTTTTCACTACTTTTGACACTAACGCAGTACTAATGCCTTCATCAAGAAAAACTGATACCTTTGAAGTTTTACACCTAGTCCTTTGAACTTGAATTTATAATTTTCTTTCAGTAATTCAAATCAGCGCTGATTGGGTTCGAAAGAGAAGATAAAGCGCGAATGTCAAAACACGTCTAGAGGAGACTGGGGCTGCCTATAAGGGACGTAATGGTCTATGACAATATGTACTCGACCTCTAAAAAAGGCCTCACTGGATTCCCGCAATTTCTAATACAGCTACAACATCAGTCATCTGTACCCCATATGTCTGTTCTTTCTCAAGTCGTCCTACTATGGTATTCTTGTTATGCCTCAAACATCTCTCCCATCATCACCGCAGGTTAGTCGTTACTCCCATGTATGCTGGTTTGCTTTGACTACTCGTGATACTGTGCCGGGACCTACGGAGCACAATCTTTTGCAGTTCTTTTCTGTGCCATCGCAATATGCCTATGCGTTTGTTTTTATCGTCACGATCAACAGTTATCAATTTTATATCTAAAGCTCAATGTCTGTTTGTCTGTCTGTATGTCTGCGTGTGTATAGGTCATTTATGAAGTCGTGACGACGGGTTTGACTGCGGTCTCTGCTCCCACAGGAGCATACAACGCTCATGCAAGAAGACATCACCTCAACGCTCAGCTTAGTTACTTATATTGTCTTACTACTATCATACGTAAGCAAAAAACCATTCCACTAGAGATGAAAACCGGTCTCCCAGCAGATAGGAAGTTTTCGAAGGCCTCATTCAAGGAACTTCCCGACAACGATATCGGCTCTTTCGCAGGTGATCCTCTGGTTCCGGCGAAGTCTTCAAAACGTTCTCGTAGATGGTCTGAGCACGTGCCTGCCAACATTGAAAAATTGAAACGCAAACTATCCCTCTCTGACAAATGCTTGCCTGTGACGGATGGAAGACAGTGGCAATTGGCCTACATCCCTTATCGAGCTTACAATAAGGCTGTGGACTAACTATTTCGAAGTTTCGAAATAAATAATTTGAAAAATGTAACTTATTGCATTTCGAAACGCCCAACAATGAGCCAACTTTGGATTTCAATGGATACTTGTGAAAGTCAATAATCATGGATTGAGTATAGCAATCGTAAGCCTGTTCGAAGGAGTAGGGAAGGATGGCAAGCATTTCTTATCCATTCTTATCACTTCATACATTGTGTACTTGCCAAAAGCGAGCAGCTATGAAAAGCTGTCAATGAGAAATGATAGCTTCTGAATACTTGAAGTTATGGAGGTGAATAAAATATTTGATAACTTCTGTTTAAGCGTTTTGAGCTCCAGGCGACCTCGTCGTCAAGAGTTTGAAGGTCCGTACCTGCTGCTGCTTTGGATAATAACAAATGCAGCTCAAGCAGTGTTTTGAAGGTTAACAACCAGACTGAGAGGGGATTGATAAGATAAACCCTTCCTCGTCATACAATTTGAATTCCACGTCCTCCAAAGCTTCAAAACGCGGTTTCCTACAGCCGCAATTTGAGCACCAAGATGGAGGCCGTTATTTGAAACGAGTTTCCGTTTTGATACATGAAACCTCTAGTATATCAAGGTAGAGTACGTTTGTATCATACTTCATCGAAGAACGTAAGTCTCCCTTTCCACTTCAATCGCTAATTTATCATATTTGATTTTTCAGGAAATGTTAAAATAGGCTCATAATCAATTCGTTGAGAACTCTTACGCCTGCATAATCGGGCTTATGTGGGTGTCCACTGCTTTCGCCACACCTCAAAAATGCGCTTGTCCGTTTTTCACACATAAATAACCTGTCAGGAGCCTTTCGAATATTTTTCGTGGTAGTCCGAGATTTCAAGCTTTTGTGACATAATCGCGCTCCTTAGCGTACTACAGCCTTTGAAGTTTCATCTGACTGTGTCCGATGGCAAAAAACGCTGATAACTATTTTTTTAGCACAATACTGAAAGCTCACGGTTCTAAACATATTTAATGATGTTGCATGTACTTGAAGACCAAGTAAATGTTTCAACTCTGTATCAGTTCTTTTTTCATATGTTTCCTTGAACTTTCAGTTTGATTCAGAGCAAAATCCAATAGCTATGTAGATCTGAATGAACTCAAGTTCACTCAATTCAGTACTAACATATGTTTGTTTATAGCGGTTCTTCTTATAGTGTGATCATGACCAATGTCATTTTGATCATCAAAAGAAGAGCTGCTATAAACGCTCCAATTCATATTTTGAGTAAGTTCGTCTTTCTAGTTCTGCTGCTACTGACTTCAAAGAGCTTTCATCATCTTAGTGAGCACACGAAAAAGGCAGTCATCTGCATTCCCGACATCTGGCATCTGCATCATTTGATTACAGAATCTTGCATTGTCAGTACGTCCTATTTCGTTTAAGTTATGTCAATGGCAAAGCAAAGGTGATCGCTTGTTGGCTTAATCTCAATCATGGAAGCAGAATATATACCTATAAAGCTCTATACTTCCTCTCTCCAAGCATTACTGACTTTCTTTGAAGAAATACTCTGTGAACACAGTATGAGGTAGTGCTGAAAATATGAGTTCTACAAAGTCGGAAGCAATTTTTGTATACAGATAAAGCACCACGATACGTGTGATCTTGCTCACTTCTACTGGATTGTCCTATGAATCTTTCATTTTTGAAATGTTATCGCAGTCATGATCTTATTTGGAAAGGCATCAGGATACCTTACGATAGACCAAAATAAGCACTATATGTCGAGTACACTTTTGCCCCAGCTTTGATTCAGCTCAGGTTTGAAACAAATCTAAAAGTTCCACAGCCTAAGAACTCGGAAAAAATTAATATTTTCAACAATAAATCTTACAGAATACTCACGTATACAACTGTACATTCGACATTCGTATGTATTGCTACGGTATTTTTCCTTTATAAGCAACCAAGAAAATGATAATTTCAATATTTATACCAAAGTGGTACTGTGCTGTTTTCTCATGATCTTGTGTATTACAGATACAGAAGTCAAAAAAATCTAGCTCTCTATACTAATTTCACTGTCGGTGTTTCACGCTAAAATCAATATTTGGGAAATAAAATCGATAGGAGCTGAAAAATTGCGGTTGTACTTCTAAAAATTAGATTATACTATGACTTAAGTGGGCACAGCATAGCATACTTCGGCAAACATGAGGATTTTCGTTTTTTCTTTTCAGCCGATTAACAAATACATCAACAATATATATGAACCAGGCGGTCCGAGGCCCCCCTCCCCCCGAGAATGGGTTGTGAAATTCTCGGAATTTACTTACATGGGTTATAGAATTGCAAGTGACTTGCTCATTCTTGTAATTCTTGTAAATAATTAAAATAATATTCAAAAATGTTTGGAAATTCAAATTAGCTTTGCACGAAAAATTTTCTTGGGGAATTGCTGAAGCCACGCCCCCTTTTTCGAAATTTTAGGGGTTATAGGTCCGCAAAAATGTTGAAAAACACTCCAAAAATTTTTAGATTGGATTTTTCAGGATTTGGATTCTATACGGGTGAGCGAGTGGAAAAGTAGGATTTTTGGACAAAGATATAACTTTTTTCCCAATTTTCTGGGCCATTTCGAACTTTCAATCTTTTTTGAAAAGGGAAAAGGGTGGACAACGCTGACGCAAAAGCATGAATGCCATCTTGTAGAACTTGTTTGTTTGATTGAATGGTGCAGTGAATTCTACTTTCAATTAAAAAGTGTATGACTCATCGAGACAAAATTTCAAAGATGAAACAACTCATGGGAAAACCTATAGTGGCAATCAAAGAAAAATGTATCTGTACCCTCTGGAGATTCAGTCAACATTTCTAGCACCAATTTGTTCAGAACTAAAATTGCAGAGGAACTGAACGGGTTATAAATATTGTAAGCATCAATGCTAAACAAGTTTGTCATCTCAGCCTCATAATACCCTAATTGCGAGCTTCTTGAGCCCAAAACATGTATCCATTAGTCAAAGAATGTTTGTGCTTTTTCGTCAGTGTTTGCGTTTTTGGGTATATAAGTAGATAATCAAAAACTTCATGTAAGCATTCAGCCTACCGAATTGTTTGAGATTTTCAACCGCAGGCAAGTGTCTACATAAATAATGATGATATGACTTATGAATGACTAGGATGATTTCAGGAATTTCATAAAGTTTGATTAGCTGTGTAAAATTTATCTAGGAACATACCCAAACTTCTAGGGATGAAGCGTGCAAAAATTTTTAGCATTACAAAGTATTTGCCAATCATTGTTCGAGTTCAACATTTTTATTGCTGGTAATCCTATGGTGGCTTTAGCATACTATGGCTGTACTTATATTAGGTCGTTCCGAAAGTTCTTTCCGTTTTTTCAACATATCATAAAAACACGGAATAAAGATAGGAAACGTTTCAAGCACTATTCCACGCAGCTTTTCTTCCTATTTTCAACTGTCATACTACTGTACCGCTTGCTTTTGTGGTCAGTGAGGTAATGACCGAAATTTCGGACCTATGGTTTTTACCATGTCCAACTTTGGCAATTTTTCACTATCTTCTTTCTTAACTTTTGGAGAAGCTATGATAGGTCAGATAGAGTGAACAAAGTGCAATGCAATGGAATTTTTTGGCAATTTCAGCCGGCTTCTCATTATTTTTTTAGACAACTTTTTCAGAAGTCTTCATTTTTTCGAAGTCACAAAACATACAAACGCTCTGAACATCAACAAATCTTCGGTTTTCGAAACTTTCAAAAGTCGTTTATGATTGTACACTATTTTTACAAAGTAACTGAGCGTTTACCGCTTCGAAATATTAGATTTTGCATTGCACGGATACATCATGAGGCGGGTTCAAAATCAAGATTTATGGAAATTTTATCGCCAAAGACGCTACAAACTAATAAGAGAAAGTACTCATCAGAAAGAGGAGAAAAAGCTGCATCGAATGACACCTTAGTTGTGCGCCGTTTTATGTTCTGTGGCTTTTGACATCCCCAAAAGTGGAATTTGATAGCATCAGAAAAATAATTCTAGAGAATTTTTAAGCCTAGCTATGAATGCCAAAAAATTGCATTAAATTGCGCTTTGTTTACTCTATCTGATGGCTATCAAAGCTTTTCCAAAAGTCAAATAAGAAGATTGTGAAAAATTGCCAAATTTGGACATGGCAAAAACCATGTGTTCGAAATTTTGGCCATTATCTCATTGATCGCAAGAGCAAGCGGCACATGAATATGACAATTGAAAGGAGGAAGAAAAGCTGCGTCGGACAGTGCCTAAAGCGTTTTCCTGCCTTCATTCCACGTGTTTTTATGATAGGTTGAAAAAACGGAAAGAACTTTCGGAACGACCTAATATTTATGGCTGAGCCTTGTTGGTACCACATTGTCTTCAATCTTCTTGATATTACATGCTTTTATGTTATGGCTCAGAAAAGCGCTACCATTTACGGCTGTAATCAGTTTGAAAGCAGCACTCCTCAGGAAAAAAGTCGGTAATTTGGAAGTCGGAGAAAGATAAACTTCAAACTGTGGGCATAAATGTAGATTCGATATGCCATTCATCAAGCAAACCTTTTCTTCCAGCAATTGATCTTCCCCATAATTCTTGATGTTCTCAAAAGCGCAACATCTTCCAAGCTGTGAAAAACTGCTTAGGTCTCATATCGCTATTTGCTCGATTCGGGGTCCATTTGGATAGGTTTATTTCAATAGACTAAAGATGATGTACTCTCAGAAAAAAAATTGAGTAAAAAAATCACCTTTACTGTGAGATAAATCTGGGACTACGTATTTTGATATAATAATCAATAACATTTGCAACATTCTCGCTATCAATAATGTGGATATTTATTGAAATCACAATATCTAGTAACTTCACCCTGATGCCTTGGATGAGTACAAAAAATATATTTACATTTGATCCCGCAGACTAAATCTATGTATCGCTACATTTTCATGGTGTCACAGACGGTCAATTTGCTGACAAAAATTTTATTCTAAGATTCTCAGAAGAAGTGACATAGATGGCGGTGTTCCCAAGTCAGTCGTCACCGAACGGCTACCTACACTTCATTAGTTTGTTATGTAGCATTTCCTCCCGAGTGGGACTTAGGGATTTTGTCTGCACGTTTGCAATCGGAATAATGCTCTAAAGTGTTACTGATATAGAATGTAGTATCTCGAACAGCTAAAACCCCACCACTGCACTAATTTTGGGAAAGTTCTCAAGAAGATTGCTATACATGGGTATAGAAAAATTATTGAGTATAGTGCAATGATTGTTTCTCACACTTTTTTTGGCACAGTTTCATTGCTATAAGTATCATATTTCAAGTTGATAATGTACAACTGCATTTGTAACCATCTTTTCATCTACCAGTGACTTCAAACTCCTTTCATACTTCGATGGAAACTGTGAACAAGTCTACTAGGAGGAAAAATACTTAACAGTCGTATCCACAAATTATTATTGAGCCTTCAAGCACTCCAAGTCTGGCATGTTTTCTTCAAGAGCTTCATCTGATTCTGACAGGCCTAAAGCATGGTCTGAAAACAGGCCCATATCATCCTCTCGTTCACATCCACTTTTGCTTATTGTATAGATTAGCTTTCACTGATATCTTGTACATTGCTTTGGTGATAGAGTGATTGAACAAGGTGTAACAAAACGCAGGGTACTAATCTTTTATATTCCTTTTTTGTGCTTTCCTTTTCGTGCTTTCCTATTCGCTTCTCATAACTCGATAACTTGCTTGGATGATTTTCACACTATCCAAGGACGGAATAAAATATCTCCCACTCACCTCTCTGAGTAGCTTATATTTTTTCTTTTTCACAATACACCAAGACTATCATAACTTTCCCCTTCCAGCCCCATTTTCCGCTCAAAAACAGAGTATAGATTTTTTTAGATTTTGTCATTTGGATAAAGTTGAAACATTACAACTTAGATCAGCCCTTTGCTTTTTGGAGTCCAGAGAAAGCCACTATTTGAAATCGCATGGTGTTTGATCTTCAACACTTTCTCTTCATTCTAGTTTCCAAGTGAAGTGCAGAAGACATTGGTGAACCGGAATCAAATGCATCTGGAACATAGGTGCAACTGCGAAAATTCTCCGCATGAATACACTGTAGAACTTCTGCTCTGTAATTAATGCAATGAAAACTCTTCCTCAGGATATAACGTTGTTGCAAAAGCTGTAATTTTCCTCTCAGCCCCTTCCTTTCTAATCCGGTTATGTACATCCACATTTTTAAAATAGAAGTGGTGAGTTTTGCACACTGACTTTCGAATTCTTCAATAGTAGCTCGTTTATGAAAATCAATTTTGAGAGAAATAGAGTCAGTGCTGGCTATGGTAACGCATCAGTCTTCCTTTCATAATAGGCACGTTTTGAAATCACTATTCTCATCCTACTACTTGGATTGCTTACACTTAGATTCACTTCTTAAGTGAATAATTTCAACCTCCAAGTCTTACTTGCGGAACCCTTACGGCTTTGACTAACCAAAATTCCCCATAATCAACCTACAGAAAGCGGAATAGGAGGATTTCGTTCTCAAAGACATGGTTCATATTTCGACATACACTTACAACATACTACAACATTTCTTTATCTAATTTAACTTTACCAAATAATATTTATGTTTTCGAGGCAATGTTTAATACACAATACTGCTGCTAAAACTTGTATCAGCATTCAGCCGTAACTGAACTTTCAATAATTGCCTTCTGTGCTTTAATTTGTCTTTTTTTAGAATGTTACATCATGAGTTTATGTATTTTCTCGAACTTTGGGGCATGTTTAGAACGGTGTTTAATGGGCGACTAGATTTACGAAAAATCTAGAAACTCTTGCCAGCCAATTTTTCGCTTTTTGCTTTTGAGGAGACCATCAGCAATTTCTGCATTACCCCTTTTTTGCTTTTCTTTCATAGGCTGATTGAGAATTGTGATGCGAAGTGTCAAAAGTAATTTAGTTTGAAGCAAACAGAGTCCTGGATCTCTACTAAAAAGTTATTCTAGCCTCTCATGAGTTTCGTCTGCTTTTCATGTATCATTTCATTCAAATCGTATTTTTGTTGTCGAGTGAAATTTATACGCGGTCTGGATATGTTTTTGAAGTTCTGAGTTGTTTTGATGAGCGTACAAAAGTAACGCAGTGATGCCATAACCGACGTTTTTGACATATGCACCAAATCTACTCAGTCATTACTTCCCACTGGTTACTGGCAACAAGACTTTATATGCGTTCAATTTATGTCGGTCTCAGAGTCGAAAGCCAGGCCATATTAGAGCTGCTCAATCGTTCGCCTTACTAGTTCCATAAACAGAGTCATTAGCTATAAAACTAGACTTTTGATACATATTAGCAGCAACTGCAATAGTCAATAACGCAATGAACAATTTAGCTTCGCATTAATATTAAGATCTGCTTGGCAATATTCTGTAGAAATGTGCAAAAAGCTGTTCACTTTATAAACATCCTACTAGGTTGGAACATGAGTGTTGCAACCGAAATTTGGAACACTTCATCTTCCATTTCAAAAAATCGTTTTTAACACATTGACGACAATGTGACCCACATGGTGGGTCATGCAATGATTGTGGTTTTGGAAGTTCTGTTAGGCTTCATTCCTAGGAAATACTTCCGCCTTTCTTAGCTGCTCCTCAAAATCACTGTAGGGGTACTGCAGATGACGGCCTGCTTGATTTCAGCTAAAAAAACTCAGTCTACTGTAGAAGGCACTGTACCACAAGGGAGGCAGCTAAAAATGCACGCTGTCGTCAACGTGTTAATATACTTTGTAGGAGAGCTATACGTTCCAGTAGAGCTTGAAACAAACTAACTTTAGTTCATGCTGGAATATCCTACATATACAAATGTACAATTCTTTTTGAAAATCGGACGATAAAGATGCCAAAATCTCAACAAATCTAGTTTCGCTCGGATAAGATTCGGAATATGCATAAAAAATTATACCGAATGTCGTTACAAATGACTGGTTTGAATTCTTTCTTGGAATCTGTTTTTGTCAAAGATAAACTATTAACTGGGGTGTCCTGTAATTTTTCTTACCTTTTTTACTATAACGGTCGTCTCTTTGTATTTTTCCTTCGATTGACGTGGCTTGAGTAATCATTTGACAGGGCAAAGCAAGCTCTACAAGATGGCTATGAAGAATCCGCCCAAATCGTACTTCACTAGAAGTTTTAAGCTGAGTTTGGTAGCAGTCGAAAACAACTTTTTCTTAAAATTTTATCTGTGCTCCAAAATGTTTTAAAATTTCCCCATTCATCCTAGCGTACGTTTCATACATCGCACATACAACTGTAGTATTTCCTAGCATTTCCGTGTTTTTTTTCATGGCTAGAAATAAAGAAAAAAATGAGTGAGATGTAGTGGCAAACCCCGTCCCTAAATCTTGAGCTCCTCCCATGCACGTGATCATACTAACTCATACATACAGAAGTAGTACCATGTATTTGTAAATTATGAAGGTGCCTCAGTTCCCAAGAATGCTGATGTTTAGGGTAAAAAAGGTAAAAAAATTATGGGACACCCGAATAGTATGTATGATGAAATACTACATTTCTACGTACAATGTGAAAATAGTATACTAGATTGAGTGCTTTTTCAAGCCTTTAAATGATGGGTTTTCAGAGTCAGCAAAACCTATATTCTGACACAATGTCAAAATGTCTGAAGTCTTTTCATTGTACTTTCCTTTTCTTATTTTATAGTACATCGTTCTTAAAAATTAAGACTACATTCAAATGAATTTGCGAGTGCTGTGAGAACTCTTGAAGCATGGTCGCTTTTTCCCGAAAACGGGCCCACTTTTACACAAGTATGGTTGGCTTTCCTCTGTAGAGTCATCCTGCCGGGCGCTAGGAGAATTGCAAAGTTGCTTTGTATGTAAATTAAATTGGCATATAATTTTCCTGGCCATCTGACAATCCTCATTTCTACATTTCTTACTATACCGCTTAGAAACTGCTTTGCAACACTCCGTTCTTTCTCTTTTTTTGGTTCATAGCCTGCTCAGTTTTTATGCGTGAAGCATTGCTGGAGATTCTTGCAGACATATAAAGTGATATATCAAAGGCTCCTCGTAGTCATTGTTCATCCAAAAGCTAATTGGATGATGACACTTGCGTACAGAACACGATTTATAATGCATCTTTCTAAAAGGTAATTTTCTTTCGAGATTTCGCATCGAATGAATCATCCGCTCCAAAAATGTGAAAGTGCAGGGTCATTTTCGTTGCTCATCTTTGTGGTGATGACCCCGACATAGAGGACGTGTATAGCACCATTACGTGAGGAGTGCTCAGCCTTCAGATTCTATTTTCGTTTTGCAACGGAACGTGCTCGTGTAGAAGTATTAGGCTGGTCAAAAGCAATTCAAAAGTAATTAGCGTTTTTCTCAACTTGTTTTCAGATCTATGGGACTTGACTACAATCCGAAACGAGCCAGCAAATGAATTGCAAAAGTGGTGGAATCATGCATGCATAGCAGTCTTATTTGCTAGACTTCAAAATATACATATTACTGCTGGGCTCTAAAATAATCATCAACCTAGTTTGTTCAAAGCTTATAGAGCAAGACTGGGTCCAATAAAAAACTCATCATTATGTAGTTGTCTTTCGCATGAATAATTTCAAAACTTGAAAGAGGAAATCAGCATTGGTGAGCTGAAAACGGCGAATATAAATCGTATTTTTTCTCGCAGCAGGAGACACGGGAGCACCTTTGTCAAGGATATCAGCTAAACCAGTATCATGATAAAAATTCCAAATCTCTACTATTTCACGCGCGAAAGTCTCAGCTCTAAGTCAAGGAGGTTGAGAAGAGAGTCTAGAAAATCTCGAATCTAGTAGCTCTACAAAAATCATTTTTTAGAGTGTGGGAGGAAGGTTTGTACTGACATATGTCAAGTTAACGTTCTAAATCTAAGATAATAAGATAATCTAAAGATAAGCTCTACTCTGCAAGTTCCGCAATTAGCTATTGTTACCCTCAAACGTTATTTAGCCACAAAAATAGTTTCAAACGCTGGCGGACTTCGCCTCATGCATCAGAAGCTAATTTGAGGTGAGGAAACCTAAGCATTGCTGCCAGCGTTTTCATGGAACAACAGTGCCGCTTAAAATTGAAATAAAAGAGATTTTCTGACCAAGTCAGTTATTTTGATGTGAAATAAGTTTCCTGCTGCTCATCAATTATATTTTTGCACACGTTGCTTCCAAACATCTTCGCATGTTTGATATTTTATTGATCAGTGTTGATTAGACTAGCGATTACGAAGTATCTTTACTAAAGAATATCTGCACTTTACATTCTCAGACTTAAAATCTCTCCTTTATGCATGTTTATACAAAGTCCTCTCTTCCTTTCCCTTACGAGCCCAAATAAATTAAACTACTCCAGCAGTCGAAGTAGCTTGAGAGAACAAAAATTACGGATTATGTAATACTATCCGGAAAACAATTGCGACTAATGTTTCTGAATAAAATTGACAAAATCGTTTAGACCTGATA
Organism: Cylicocyclus nassatus; assembly: GCA_958299035.1. Classification (NCBI taxonomy): domain Eukaryota; kingdom Metazoa; phylum Nematoda; class Chromadorea; order Rhabditida; family Strongylidae; genus Cylicocyclus; species Cylicocyclus nassatus. The sequence goes on from CATQJL010000001.1 coordinate 59,271,469, forward strand.
CTTCAGAGAACTACTTTTTCGAAGAACGTGCAAATTGGGGTATGGCCCCAGGGAGTCATTGTCTCTTCTGTCTAGCCCCATATGTATACCTATTTGGTGTAAGTGAATCCATAAAAAAGACGTTAATCCCTATTGCATACATTCCGCTTGCCATTTATAAGGATGCAAAAGTGGCTAAAGCTCTCTCTGTCTCCAATAAGCTACTAGCTATTTGGATAGTTTGAATTTTAATCTGACTCTCTTTTGTGGGCTTATGGCATGGTTCCAGACAATCACTATATGTTTCATGGTATTATAGTTACATGGAAGTTACCAAAACCATCAAAGGTTAGATGCGATTTTTCTGAATCGTAAACCTCTCACTATTTCTTGAGAGCTCTTCTGGATACCATTGAATTTCATTAATCATTGTCAATGTTTAGATTGGTTGGAAGAGCTGCAGTCAGTTAATTCTTTACCGCAGACTAATGGTTGTGTCAATCAAGAGCAGCTCACAGTGATTTTACTAGCGACTGAGCGTAATGAGGCTATAAAAATAATGTTGTGTGTAATGTGATGCGGCAACTGCCTAAAAAGCATTTGTTTACAATCTTGGGCCTCATGTGCTCAGTGTAAGAAAAGAATTTGATCCAGAAAAGTAGCATAATGTACACAACTGCAAGCATTGCGTTTCTACTTTTCATTCCAAAAGACCCAATTTTAATCAATAGCAAGCAACTTCTTAGACCAGAAAGCAAATTCTATTTTTTAAAGCTTAGATCACCATTACAACTGTCTGACAAAGTCTGATTAATGCATAGAAATAATTTTGTATGCATAGACAAACTACAACTTCCGCATGCTCCAATCCGTACTACGAAAGTTTTTGTTTATCGTAGTCATTTTTCGCACGTATATGTACATACTGCTTTACTTCTTCTCCCGTCATTTACAGCGGAATCTAAGAACCTGTCCTTTTCGTTAAGTTTCACCTCCAGTATGGTCTGGCAAAGCTGAGCATTGAAAAGGAAGAAAATTTGAGAACGAAGCTCCAGACTTTCAGAAATGAACCCGCATAAATCATTAAGTCTCGTCTTCTTCACTGCCCGCAAAATCTGGAAAACGTTCTCATTATCCACATCTATTGCTAAGTGGTCATGTCTGTTTCAGGTGGAAAGGACTCCAAATTCCATAGCATTCTCACTTTAGTAACTACTTTTGCTTTTAAACGATCGTTAGGTTTTCATTTTGGAGCATTAAACTTACTGTTAGAATCCTGATTTGCTAGGTCCACTTCTCAAACAATGCTCTTCAATAATTAAAAATTGTCGTAATAATACTCTTCAATAATATTCATGATCTTTTTTTTCTATCAGCAAAATTTTTTCCCTAATATGAATTTCAGTCGTTCGATCCAATTAACATATTTTTACTAGTGGAGCCATTTCCTTTAAAGCTACTTCCAGGTCGTAGGCTTTTTGCGGTAAACGCATTAAAAATTTCGAAGCGTTCCTCTTGGAAGCAAAAATATATTGTTATGCTCTAATTGAATTTCAAAATAGGCAGGCTCATCTTTAAGGTACTTGCCTTTCTCTTAGAGCTTCGGAAAGTTTTGAAAAAATTTATCACCTTCTATACGGACTTGACTGACCGACACACCAGATACACAACGATTTATTGGCCGTTACCTCAAACTTGGGTAATTAAAATGTAAATGTTGTCATGAGCTTTCAAATAATGTATAAAATAAAGTTAAAAGAAGAGTACAAAAAAGGAGGCGTGCTTGCGATTGGATCAGGCTAGGTGTTTTTATAATGCTTTTTTTCTTGTGTTTTGTCTCAGCGACGGCTTCCGCGCAGTCGTTGCCATTGGTCGAGACACTACAATAATTTTGCATATCGTAACAACGATATCATTCTCAATGAATACTCCTTGTGCTATGACAATATACCGCAGGACTAAAAAAGGAAATAAGTAAAACACGATTAGTAAACTATTATGGAAAAAAGCTCCTAAGTCCAAGTCGTTGTTCACGAAACCAAAGCAATTTAGCTTATAAGAAAAACGCGTTAGAGTATAGCTTGGACTACGTCATCCTCGTTTGCAAAAACAGGCTATTTATCAGGTCAGATCAGATAACTTAACCGTGATGATATTCAGTTATTTGTAAAGTCGAGGTCAAAAAAGCAGTCCCCATTGTATCATCCTTCGTTAGCTTTTGATTTATTAAAGAATTTCATCCTATACAATCCATCAAATTTCTGAAGTTTTCAAGAAATTCTTTACAATTTACACGAAATGTGTGGAACTTCTCTAGCTGCAGCCTCAAGCGATTCGCGCTTAATTTCTTCATTTTAACCTTCTTCTTCATTTTCTCTTCCCCAACTTATAGTGACTAATAACTAGTTGATGATCGACATTTCTTGATGGGAACCTCTTAGTGTGGAGCAAGTTCTGCTCTCACTACTTTCAGAATAGCTTTCTTGTAGTAGCTGCTTATATTATGTACATACGCGCAATCTCATTATTCGCATCTATGACAGACATTATCAAAATTGCCACATTACGGTGATTCGCCAAAGACTCGTGGGCGGAGCTATTCAAAAATGCACATGTCTAGTCGTTACTACGCATTTTTACGGAAGTGAGTTCATTCTAGAGTCGTTTTTTTTATCAGACACTTCTTCTAGCTCTTATTATCACTCTGCTTCATTTTCAATTTTCTAGAATGTGCATCAAAATTGTGATTGCAGCCCACTAGTTGTTCCGAAAGTTCTATTCGATTTGTGCATTTTCTGGTTTAAAACGTTGCCTTTCCAAAATCAACTTCTCTGAACAAATTAATTTAGATTGAGAGTGTCAATCTATTGCAGAATCAGTACGAAACATATTATAGGGGAGCGAGAGAGAGGCAAAAATCGAGAATTATATAAGGTTTTCTTCAAAACCGTCTATCTTGATATACTAATGGTCCCAAATAAGTATAGGTAGCCATTTATAGCCAAAATGGAGTAGCCTATATTTTTTCAGAGATTATATAGTATTATAGTCAATGAGATTCAATGTAGTTTTGCCCATTGGGGTGACATATTGTAGGTCTGCCTTCAACTTCGATTTTGCTATGGAAAGTCATTAATCACTTTTCATTACTGTAGGACAGCGGTAAGAACATTCCAGAGAGTTTGCCCCTGTAAATCAAAAATGCGGCAAATGAGACATTAAAGGAGCTGAAAGCTCTACTCCTGACTAGCAATAAGTCTGGGTAGTTAATATCAAGCACGATATCTGTCACAGTAATTTTTCGTTCTGAGATTACGCCGTTTATAGGAAACGAGCGTTTTTCGATGTTTCTCAAAATTTGTTTGTTACTTACATGGCCTTATAAAGCTATGAAAAGCCATTCTTTGGAATCGGTTGTCGAAAATCAAAACTATGACATAAACTCCGAAAGCTTCAAATTTTCTCTATGCTTCCTCCAATGGCTAACTTGCCGATAATTTGCAACAACGTTAGAGTATTTATCTTTTACTCAGAAACTGATAGAAATATTTTGGGTTCTATCTCATCACTCAACAGAGCATAGCTTCTATGATGCCTTCAAGCTATTGTAGAGCTATTGACCAGGCAGTTCGGTAGTCTAGTGCTTGTTCAGTAAAAAAAACCCTACCTAGCTATGAGCAGCCATACACCTCAGCGTCAGCGTTCTTCTTAACCACCTCACCAATTTCTGTGAGAAAATAGACTAGCTAGTGTGTTACCGGCTTCACTCAGTCTCTGAGTATGCATGTACGAAACGCAGGTACACCTTCTGTTCAGTTCATTATAGCAGACGAGTTTGACTAGAACTAGATGACATCGAAGAACTACAACATTGCTATGATATGCATTTGTCTGCAGGATTCACTGAAATTCTCTGGAGGGCTCGAAGTAGTCCGACCACACTGAAAGCAGCCTAAGCAGCAAAAAAATTCTAGTAAAATAGGCTTCAAATGAGAGACTGAGGGAGAAGAGGACGAGTAGGTAAATGAATCTTAGGGTTAATTTTGGTCACCGCCTACAATACCGCTCTTAATTTGTGAAAGATGCACGGTCGCCCGATTCATGTGGTACCATCGTAGCGTCCCAACGTCTCCCTTCAGAGTGTACGAATTCTCTATCCACGGACACCATTCGACTCAACTCGGCGAGGCGCTTCTTCAATATACAGAAATGCCCGCTTGGACACAGTAGGAGGCCAAATTCTACAAATCGTTCCAGATTTTTGTTTACGGTACGATATCCAGTGTACTCATTCCACTCACTGAGCAACTTACCGTAAGCAAAATTCTGAAACAATTTGTTGAGTTTTACCTGCTACGTGTTCAAGCGGGCACTTCTACACATCATAAGATGCGCCTCGTCGAGATGAGTCGAATGGTTCCCTGAATAAAGAATTCGTTCACTCTGAAGCGAGATACGGCAGCTACGGTAATATTACATGAATCGGGCGACTATGCGCCTTTTTTGTGAATTACGAGCGAAATCGTACATCCAGAAATTGAGAATTTGCGGATGCGTTCTTTGTACTCTGGTTATTCGCTTCATACTTTGAATTTAATTTAATTGTAAATCGAAACCTGCAATTCAAACATAAGCAAAAGACCTTGGAGGTTTATCAATATTAAAAAGTGTGTGCTTACTCTTGGGGCACCTTGTATGTAACGGAGTGAAGTAATGGTTGGGCAACAAAAGAGAGTTTGGTGATTCTCTATCCACATTTACTTTACCACAACAAGGACTCAAAGGTTATAGATCTTTGCTTTCTTGCCTAACATCCTCTGAACAGTGAATGAGGCTCTACGCAAAATTCAAATCGTTCAGATGCAGCTACTTAAAGCAACTGTCCTGTTACTTTTTTCTGCTACTGCGACTACTTCATCTAGTGCCATTTTCTGTTATTAGCTCCAAAGTATAAATTGCTACTTAATCCACCAAAGAAGTATGTCGTTAATGAACGGGGAAAATTTCGTTGAAGCAATGGTTCTAGTTCAGTTGCGTGCCTCTTTCTTCTTCCCACCACTTTATCTTTCAAAGTGGGAACGAGAGAAATATCACCAACCATTGCAACGAAGCTCCTAACGTTTGCAGGCAGAGTACTGCATATTCGATGATATCACTTGTCAAAGTTCCCGTAGATGACGGAAAGTTATTTCAAGCACGCTTTTGTCTTGACATCTTGACGTCAAGTTATTCCTAAGCTCCAGAAAGACATTGATGCCATCTACTGCAGTTTGATGAGCATAAGAACCCAAAAAAAGAAAGACAGACTGTTTTTGTGGGCATTCTTTTCAGTAGACAAATCTATCAGCTTTATTGCAATTTTTTAAAGAAGTAGTGTGATTAGCATCCCCACGCAAATTGAAGCTATTCCGGAGACACCACTTTCTATGTACTTCCAAATGTCTTTGAGTAATCTTTGTAGAAGATCAGTCCGCCCACAGATTAGCCATCAGTCGTCAGGGTCCTCAACTGAAAAATTATCTTAGTTTTATGAAACTTCAGGATTGTCCTTTGTGTATACCACTTAGAAGCTTGTGGACGGTACTATCGAGTGATGTCAATATGGAATATTGAACCAATAATATCATAAAGGACCGATTCAGCAGTGCTGTGAAGTGCCAGGGCGAGTACTGAAACAGTAAATAAACCTGATTAATAAACTAGAAGTACTAAAATATGATTTGCTCGAAGAATCGTACGAAGAGAGTGTTTCAGGAACTTTCGAATGTTTTACAGAAAACGCTATTAAAGGCAGTGTCCCGGCAGATTCGCGCCCTCGGTGATATCGCTGCGGTGGGGTTCCTGGCCACCTCGCTAACCTCTAGGCCTAATCCGGCTAGTTGATGTTCCCCCCAGGCCGAGATAATAGCCCCCGAACCGGCGCGCGCAGGCCCGATCGGCGCGCGCTCGACGACTTCACTCACCTGTTCGGCGCGGGACCCCATTACCGCTCTCCGCTGTGCATGTTATATCAAAGCAAAAATTACAGGCGGCAGGGTCTCCGCGCGGGACCTCCCAAATGTATCCGTTGAAACTCTCGTCCGAGCCGCTTTGTGGAAACTGGGGAAACTCCCCAAAAACGGCCTTTTCACCCGCTTCTAAGCTCAGATTCGGGTTCTACGAGTCGAAGAGGCCTAAAATATGCAATAAAGTGGAAACGCAAAATCTGCCGGGACACTGCCTTTAAGGTTTTGCGGAAGTTACATTGATTCGTAAAAAAATTCCAAGAGCTTCGAAAGCGATCTTATTTACAAGAGTTTAGGGTAAAGAGGTTGTTTTGAAGTAATGTATCGAACGTTTGCCCCACGTCACTTTTTCAAATGTAAAGTCTCGCCTTATTTCAAGCACTATGTAGTAGAGCCAGTTTCAAAATAGATTTACAGTATGACAAACGAAAGATTGCTCTTCATTACTTTAAAATTAAGGTAGGAATGAAGAGGGTTGTGAGTCATTGAGGTCTTATTCCGCTTCAGCAAACGAAACAACTTGGAGACTTTTATACTCGGCTAATCAGAGCCGCTAACTAAATATATATTTTGCATTTTGCCGCAATGTCTTCATTTCTTAAAACAAGTAATCCGCTATAGCTGTTTTTACAATGCTCCCTAAAGTTGCGATTACACCATTGCTCCATTTTTGAAGCCTTCACAAACCAGCAGACTGAGAAACCACTGGTAGACAAGTCAGCTTTGTATAATTTTTTTGAAACATGGTCAGTTTACAATGACGCTCTAAGCTAAAAAGATTCTAACGTAATCCTACAGTAAAGTACTTGATGATCCGCCCATACTGTTCAATCTTAGTTGGAACCAGCTCTATATAGAAAGTTTAGATGAAGGGGGCTTTTCGTATTACAGACGTAACGTTTGATACATTATTTTGGGCACTGTGTAGTTGAAGAAGTGGCTCAAAATGTTTCAAAAACTGTCCATTGTTCGAACTTCACATAATTCCTACACCGTCTCATACAGTGATTCTATAATGTTAATTGCATTAACATTCTCTCACTTTCGGAATACTGTAAAAATTGGATAAACGGTTTTGGTGCCCATGCGGAACTACTACTTGTAAGATAAGGAAATTTTCGGTAGCTATACTCCAGTTTAAAGAGCTGCAGTATAATCAAGAAAGTTTTAGCCAAACATATACTAGCCTCATGGTGTCTTCTTGCTTCAAGGACTGCAATAAATGTAACAAAACGCTTCGAAAAGTCTGTGCTCTAATTGTGATTGCTATAACGTGAAGTGCACGTTTAGTTGCTTTACGGTAGTGACTACGGTTTACATTGTGAGAATATTTTGATCAAGATCTAGCGTAGTTTTCAAAAAAATCTGACTCTGAGGAAGTAGAAATATATACTTTGAGTGGCCATGTTCGATCTATCAAAGTACACTGAGTATTTCTGAACATCATTTTTGTTTAAATTTGCAAAGTCTGATTTCTCTTTTGGCTCTGCTAAGGCCATCTAGGATACCTCGCTTTATAATAGTGACTAGACTTTGTGTGAGTGTTTGTTTTCAGCTCCGAGATTGTATTACTTAACATTCATTTAGCTTTGTTTTCCCGTAAACACGTAAGTTCATCCCATCCCTAGTAACGCGAGTTCTGAGGAGTTGGGATTCAGCTAAGTCTAAGCGTCCTTCTTCATCATCTTCGTAACATCTGACCGCATTTCTTATGAGAAAAGTGCAGGATTAGGAATTCATAACTACCAGCCTCCGCCCACCTTTCATCCTTTTGGCGGTTGGCTAAACTAAGAAAGAATTTTGAAGGGAAAGGCAAATAGAGAACGTTTTTGCTTTTTTGTCCCTTTAAAAGCCTATACTGTTCACTTATCGCTATATGTGAAAGCACTACTCCTAAATTGTTACAGAAAACATATCTGTTTCTCAATCAAACCATTTCTTATGAGAAAAGTGCAGGATTAGGAATTCATAACTACCAGCCTCCGCCCACCTTTCATCCTTTTGGACTATTACCTCCCAAATTCAGTAGCGGTAAGGTGAAGGAGGAGATCATTCTTTAGGGTGCGAATTCGTTCTACATAAGGCTTCAAACTTGCTCTTTTCTTTGTTCTGTCGGTATCATTCAAAATGTTACAAAAATGAAATTTTCGGGATTCGTAAATCATAAATTCTCTCATTTCTCACAGATGCAGGCTTCTGTCTTTTCCTTTAGGCTGCTCTGATAGCTCAAGTATACTGACCTTGCGTACTCATAGAAAAATGCAACCTAGTAAATCAGGAAAATTTTCAATTTGTTCGCAGAAGTTTCTAAAGCCTTATATTCAGGCTACATCATTTAGTAGCTCGGTGTGCAATAGTTCAACAACAGTTCAAAAGCATCAGTTTGAAAGAACATATTATTACCATCCTGTGGGATTTGCATGAGGATGATTCTACAAAACAGAAGAATTTAGTACCTGGTACTAGCATGGCGATTTTTTTAATGAACATGCTTTTCTGAGTGAAGAAGCGGGAAAAAACTTACCCCGCTTCAGTCACTTCTAATTGAACCGCCAAGAATGCGAAACATGTTGAGATCAGGAGCAATCAATGATTTGAGTTTCAGGATTCTGATCTCCTAACTGAAGCATGCTGATTGCTGTACAAAGCTATGATTATTTGATAAACTAAAGCCCATAAATCATGATTTTTAGCCGAGAAGTTGACTGAACCAAGCTTTGCTTAGTCACAAAAAAGGATTGGTGCTCTTTCAAAAATTCTCCATTTTGTTGCAACTTTCAAATTTCTGTCAAGTCAATTCTAAAATTCTAAGGTATTATCTTTATGGTGTCTTCCTCAAAAACACATCTTTACCAATGAACCGTCGAAAACTGATACAGAGTACTTTCCTCTTGGCCAAATCACGAGCAAAACTGTTAAAATAGCAAAAATTTAGATTTTTGAAACTATGGTTGCACTTTTGCATCTATAATAATATGACTTCTATTTTGCTTCCAAAGCTGTGACTACTGAAGCAACAGCAATGCAATATATATTAAAATCAGTAAAAAGTTTTGCAACTCTTCTGAGATTATCACCCTTTGAGTTATAAAGCGGTAGTGCTTTTAACCTTCATCGAAAATCGGAGGTCGCACTTATTTTGAAAAAATCATTTGTAAGCGTATGTAGCGTATTTTAGTTTGGAAAGTGTTTGTGGTTCCAACCTCTAACAACATTTGGACAATAAAAGAGTTTTTCTTTTTGGATTATTGGTCCACTCTTCGGTGTAAATCTTGTGACAGATTAGCAAACTCGCATCATTTGATCCAAAGAGATTTATGTTTTGACTTAAATAGCACTTCAACTGAGATTACTCTTTTAAAATTCAAAGAAGTGCGACACCTGTCACTTCAATTTCTGGAATGTTTTCCTTCAATTTCACTGGAAATAGCTTTGTAATGGATTAGAAATGGGACTAAAATAAAACTAAATTAGAATCTCTTTCTTGAAAATACTTATTTGAATACTCTAATACTTCTTTTCTGATTTATCGCTTGCCGGCGTAGAAAAACATAAAAATAAGTTTTGGGTAATCTAAAAGTTCTGAGCCGCTTCATCACAGTTTCTAGGCTGATTACTCACTCAAACTGATGACGAAATATTCCAAGGTTGGCGTTCACTTTAGGACAAAAGCGTGCATGAAAGTACGTGTATCATCCATATTTTATACAAACTCATTTTTTATGAAAACTTATCAAAGCATCTACTACTTACGTTACACTGCTTGCCACTAATTCACCTGGAACGCTCCGGTGATTCCGAAAAACATAAAGTTTTTTTTTCGAAGAACATAATAAGTTTTACGAACTGCTTTTGTATGGGAATGGTCTTGATTTGTGCAGAGCCATAAGCGATACTTTTTTGCCATTTTTCGAGAAACATATCTTCTACAATTTGTTCAGCACAATTGAAAACTCAAGTTATTAATGGCCGCTTCATTGCATCTTTCAAATTTTAATGATTTGATTTTATCAATTCAAGTAGTGTTAATTTATAAGGGAAATCTCAGCTTTTCTACAAAGCACAAAGATTACTTCTGTCGGACAAAACTCCTCAAGATTTTGAAAAATTACGTTTTTCATTTATAATGCTACGACACTTTCTAGCCCCCAATACTCTGAGTCATTATCACAGGCATACATTAGTGTGAACAAGCAACTGCTTATATGATGCAAAACAAAAGAGAGTACAGAAAGAAAAATTATACGGAAAACAGCATCTCTTATTAGAAAATTCTAAATTTTCTCTTAATTATTCCAGAGCCATTTATAATCACAAAGAGAAAATGAATCTTTCCTTACGTAAATCTCATAAACTCGCTCTCAAATTTGAATCTCGAAGTTTCGCTATTTATGTTTGACCTTTATGAGAGCGTAATTTTGCGTTATGAACTAATAAAACTTCACCTATCTGCAAACTTTCGAAGTACTGATGCGGGACTTCGAAATAAGCTACTATTGGATATGTACATAATCTATTCCTCTCTTACCGAAATTATACGGGGCCACTATAGATGTACTAAAGTCAAAATAGACTTCGTTTTTTGAGAAAAAAGCGGACATATCGTGGAACGATTTTGTGAAACATGACAAACACGCAGATTGTCTACCCGCAGAGAGGTTCCTTTAGGCCGAAAACATATCTCATGCGATTTTAATCGCAACGCGATTTGGCAATGTTCCAGTCGGTCATAACTCGTCGCAAGGGCTTTTTAAATGTACGCAAGATAGAGCATTTTATCAAAGCATTTTATCAACCTACGAATGTCATATGTGCTTTGCCGCGGTCTACAGTATTGAATTTGAAAACATCTGGCAAATTGCCAGATCGCGTAGCGACTGAAATCGCATGAAGTATGCCTTGAGCCTTATCTAACATCGTTAGCTCGCTGCCTTTTGCTCCTTTTAACGCTGACAGTAAATAGGCCCTTATTGGAAGTTATCATGTCAAAACGATCGAAAGGCAGCTGATTGGGTGTGTATTTGATGGTACAGTTTGTTTATAAAATCGTGACGACGGATTTTACTGCGGTTTTTGCGCCCACAGGCGCAGAAAACACTCATACAAAAAGGCATCACCTCATCTCTCAGCTTAGTCACTTCCAATGTCTAAATACTATCATATGTAAGCAGGAAAATCGACCAGAGATGAAAACCAAGAAAATGCGTTTGCCGGGAGGTGCGTGCGTGCCGCGCGCGGTCGCGCCATCGTCACGATTTTTCGAATGCACTATACCTATATGAATCTCTTTGAAGCACACACGATACTTGGCCTTACTGGCATGATGCCTTGCATCACTATCAAATTGGTACGAGTGACATGCTCTTAGGGTTCCTTCACGAGCTCTCAAAATTTTGAAGTAAATCTAAATAAATGATAGCCTATTTACAGCGCGTTGTAAATCATGTACAACAGATTTTGCCCATATGTATACAGTATATCTGTAAACAGTATCATGTAAAAAGTCTCAGTTATGCGATGTAGTGAGTCATGCGAAGTAGTACTTTCAAGCCAACCCAGTCGACAGAGGGGAACTCCGACCTTAAGTTGGTTTGGCGCATAAGTACCGGGAGGTCCAATTCCAACTTTTCAAACACAGATTCTTTCCTTGTTCAGAGATCTATCAATAAGTAAAGATACCAATTGAAAGCACTCTTTCTTCTTTGTGTCTATTTGTACAAGCACAGTAATTTTTGTTAAATACACCCCCCTCTTCTGGGTCTTCAGCGTATCGCTTTTTGCACTTTCACTTCTAGTTTAGCCCCTCTCGTCTTCCGCCGCAAGGGCCGGGCATACTTCACGCGATTTGAGTCGCGACGCGGTTTGGCAATATTACAACTGTCCATAGCTCATTGTAAGTACATTTTAAATGTACAGAAGATAGGGTCAAGCAATCCACGTAAGTTATACATACTACGCATGTGCAGTTTGCTAGCGTTGGATCCAAAGACTTCTGGCGAATTGCCAAATCACGTTGCGAATGAAATCGCATGAAGTATGCCTGGCCCTCTACCCTTTTCGCTCTCGCTGTTGAAGTTGTGGAAGAAACAATAATCTCATTTCACTGTGTGTTTCCTTCTTGATTTCTGGTTTTGTATCTTATAGTACCTGGAAAATTATGTTGCTCGGAAGCTAATGCAGATTTGTAAGCGCTTCAAACCTACCATTCCTATTCGCTCGCTTTTTGGACCAACAGAATCCTTTTAAGCGCTACCATTCGTACTCTCCCTGCTAAACGTAGATTCGGCTTTTAGTCCTATCTCTGTATTCTTCATGCATCCATGAAGAAGGCATCTGATAACATATTTTTCTTTATTCACTACTTTGACCTGAACTAGATTCAACAAAAAAGGTACTTTCATAAAAACAGCTAACTCTGCGCTACGGCCTAACAATTACACAATGAGGCTCTCTTTCAGCGGTCGCGGAAGCAAAGATATTGAGGTCCAACCTTGATTATAGGAGATGCAATGGACTATGAAACTTTTTCGTGAAACGATTAAAGAATTTTCCCTCCACGTATTAACAAAAGTGAAACTGGAGTTGTTAGTGGCTTAGTGGCTAAGCTGGAAATTAATAGAATTATGCATGTTACAAGCATACCTGTATCATATATGCAGCGACATTAGTATGGGACTTGTTGCCATCTTAGGGTAGGTACTCCACTAATTTGACAGATCAATGTTTGCCATTTCTTCATTTGCTCATAAGTAAATGGCCAGAAGTTGAAGTGGTCAATCCATACAAATTGCATATAATAGGGTGCAGTATAAACCGCTATCAAAAATTTTTTAGACGAATTATGAGAGTTTTACTGCAGAAAATCATACTAGGCTGCTGCATAAGTTCTGTCCGATTTTTTGCATTGAGTTTGAAGCAGCCGTTTTAGGAGATTTTCACTCCCGACGCGATATTAATTGCACCATTAAAAAGCGCTTTTCTTGCCCTTTACAATCATATCATATTCAATAAAATTCCCAGTCTTACAAGATTGCAGGCGGAAGGGTCACGAAGTCGAAAGTGGCTACCACAGTAAGAAACATACATTTAGTGAGAGTTTGGAGCGCTGATTCCAAATTTGTTTCCCTCATCTGCAGAACCCATTCAGGTAAGAAGTTATGAGCATTTTTTGAGGCAAAAAAATGAGGTGTTGGTAAGGCTAACATGAATCGTTAAAGCCTTTATAGACGTCAAATGCCGAAATGTGATGGACTGATATGCTAGGCAAAGGAGTTTATTGTATGAAGTACCCTGACATTTGCCGCTGCTTCATTTTCTAGAGAGGCTGTAGATTAATATTATCTCGGCCATTAGTTCATTTGCTGGCCTCAAAAAATGCTCATAACTTCCTTCTCAAAAGCGCTCTACATATAAGCAAGGCGGATTTGGAATTAGCGTTCCAAGCTCACACTATTTCCATGCAACTTATAGAGTTCGGCCACTTCGACTTCGTGATCTCCTCTTGTAAGTCAAGTCCTCCTTGTATTGGACGGGATAAGGATTTAAGGAGTCCAGTATATGCACAGACTCATTTTCATGTAAAATAACGTCTTGCTAGTAAAATGTTGTTAAAGAACAATTTTTTGAAAAGCTCCACAAGCAATAACTTTCTGTAAATAGATAGTCGATGTAATGTTAGGAATGCTAGAGTAAAGCAAGAGCTAGCAGAGCCCAGCCGTCAGTTAGTTCTCATCCCTCGCAGTAAGTGTTAAACTTTCATAATTTGAGAGCATACATACATGCACTAGAACGTGGTGAAAAAAGGCTTCGTTTTTATTCGGGCCAATTTTCGGCCGATGATCCTATGCGCATTAAGATGTATAACAATCTTAGAAGTTTCCTCCATCTATCCATGTTTTCACCTAATGTGCCAGTCAGTTCTCATAAGGGAGCATCGTAATGTCAAAAAAGACAAGTTTGAAGAAGAACGCTGTGAAGCTTTTGAGTTCTTGCTTCTTCTTTAACACTTTTTTTTGCAAGAGCTAGTATTTCTTCGATTGCGAAAGAACTGCTCAACACACAGAAACTAAGGTTATGGAAAAAAGCTGATCTTGAAAGAATTTATGATTGAATTCGAAAATTTGAATAGGATAGAACTTATGCAGCGTCCTGATACGTAATTGCGGAATAAAGCACATTACTGCCTTTTCAGCTCATCCTTAGGTGTGGGCAGTATAGAGCAACATAGCTCATGGTTTCGGCCCAGCATCAAGCCATACGTGGCTCAACATGGCCAAATTACTTTGCATACATCATTTCTGTGCATCATAATGGCGCATGATTCGTCCACAGGGAGGGGGGGGGGGTCAGGCAAACAATGAAAACAGATTTTCAGCGCTCTATGTTGCATCCACTGGTGTGCAGCTTCTTTAGGTTGGCCACTTGGACTTCTGACCATTCCCTTGTCGGATCAACCATTAATCACAGAGCGATGGTTCAACCCGAGCCATAGCTTTGGACGAGGTGCACATCCACTTGATCATAACCAGACTTGACCAGCTTTTATTTTATACCAACTTATCGAAAATTCTTCATTGTTTGACGAAATCATTACTATGAGAGGGAAGAGATCAGCAGCGGTGACTTGTGATAAGCTGGAGAATTTGCGTTACGCATTGCATGTAAGGTTCTTGGAAAAAAAATGCTATCGCGTTCTTTCTGAACCTGTGACGAAGAGAATTTACAATCCCACACCTTCCTGAAGTTCATCACTTTTATACAATTTTGTTCTCCTTCCTTTCTAGTTCTTGACATGACGAAGAGAAGTCCGGTTCGACCGTATCTTTGAACTCATAATTAGATGAGGGCTCGTTCGACTCGCTACTTATTGTTAGTGGGTTGCTTTTTATCTCACTTCAACATATCTTGCAATATTCCTGAGGTATTCCTTACACTATGATTACAATGCATCAGGGACAAAATCAAAAATGATTGAGATAGAGATCAGAATGCGCTGCGTAAGCTGGAAGTGAGATAGACTGCTCCAAAAAACGGAATCGACTTAAAATGCGCATATCAGTGAGCTGGTAAAAGCATTAGCAGCGAGCCCAGCATACACCGTGCATAGTCAACAGCATTACATTCAAGCAGTATACCTGCAATTTTCGCATCGAGGCTAGCATCTCTGTCACCTCTGAGGTTGTTTCAGTAGCTGGTTTTCAACTGCAAACTCGGAAGACTTCCTCAAGCTTTCAAGATTACAAAGACTCGAAGTCGAATGTTTCTTTTAG
Organism: Cylicocyclus nassatus; assembly: GCA_958299035.1. Taxonomy (NCBI): domain Eukaryota; kingdom Metazoa; phylum Nematoda; class Chromadorea; order Rhabditida; family Strongylidae; genus Cylicocyclus; species Cylicocyclus nassatus. The sequence goes on from CATQJL010000001.1 coordinate 59,286,722, forward strand.
AAGACCATAGCTGTAGCGGAGAGCGAGGGGCTGGTTAGGGAAAATGACGTACTCTATCAATTGGAAATTCGTATACCATACAGATGTCACTTCGCTGGCTTGTGCCATCTTCTTACATCATTAGACACTTTCTCACTTTTTGCTTTCACTATGATGTAACACAAGACAAGATGGCACCTTTCGCTCGTCACCTTTATGGTAAGAATTTTAGCATAATTTGGGAAAACTTCAAACTGGATATTTCAGTTTTGCTAGTTGCACTTTGTAGGTACTGGTGAGTAGTGCGATTCCGGAGATAAAGGCTTTCCACTTTCAACGAAGTTTTGCTTTTGGGACTGTTTTGCTTTTGCTTAGTTAGAGGATTTAGTATTAAACAATTCAATTTTCAAAACTTAGATGCCCAATAATACTGTTCTTTCTTGACTTTAATAATTTCTTCAAACAGCTTCAAAACAAACATGAGTTTACTCTCTATTTCATACACTTATCAAACGCAGTGTCCCTTGCATCAGCATCTCCACTCCCGCGCTGGACTCTGCTTCTCTTCCGCGAACATGCTCTCTAATCACTTTCCCAGGGCGAGCGTGGGAAAGGCGGAGCCTCAATTGAGGAGTGATTAGAGAGCATGTTTGCGGAAGAGACGAAGAGTGCAGCGCGGGAGTGGAGATGCTGATGCAACCGACACTGCGTTTGATAAGCCCTGTATATTCCGTCTTTCCGTCTTCATTAAATTTGTTTCATAATTGCTATCAAAACTAAATAGCTGGTTGGCTTTTTTGAGAACAATGGACGAAGAGTGACAAATGCTGAGGCATCGGGGAGTCGTAGATCGGTCTATCTCGGCTATGGTGTGGATATCCATAGTAAATTTGTAGATACTATTGGCTCCTTTATTTTCGAGCAGCTTGAATTATGGTTTTCCAGCGTTGCAAACGTAACAGACTCATGCCTTACTCCTTTGCAGAAAATGCGGAAAATTTCACTGACGATTCCTTCGGTCAATATAACGCCCTTGCTATTCGATGCACTTACAGTACAGCTTACTACAGTTATGTACTAGAGAAAACTATAACTATAAGTGCATCGCATGAGAAAGGCGAATTGCAGGTTAAGTTTGCATCTAACAAACTATAACTTGCTTATAGTGTGTCGAATGCAAAATTGTAACGTTTTATAAACTATTCTGAACTACAATAATGGCTAAAGCCATATCATTTCGTAAGTATACACACCAAATTTTTCCGCAGTTGTACCTCTATCTCATCTTATTTCCGCAATATATGTATTCTGGAACTTTTTTTCACTACATCTATCTTTTTTCGCATATTACGAAGTGATAAGCTCTACCAAGAGTAAAGTGCATGTCTCTTAAGGTGATAACAAAATGAAGGCCTGCCTACCACTCCTTGCACTGTTTTTGTGGATTGCTGTCATTGAAGCTCGATTATTCCGATTTGACGACGTTCTCGTTGATCCTACACAAGACAGAGATTCATCAACACTAAATGATTGGGAGTAAGTTGCTTTACTCTTCTGGAAAAATCCGTAATTATACTACGCTGCGATTATGCACTGTCTCAGATTTGCAAAGTGTAAAAGTTTCTAGTTCTGCATATACCCATTCGCAGCCTCGAGACATAAGGCTTCTAAAACTGGTATTCTCACACTCTGTAAATTGCTGCGGCATGAAACTGAAATGAATTTCATTGAAAACGTTTGGCCTGCTAAATGGAATGGAATGTAGTAACACGTAACATGGGAGTTTTTCCTTTACATTTTTGAGATTGCCTGCTCACAGAAGGCGAAGTTGTTCTCGGTTGTAATAAGACTACCGTAAATAGTGTATCGTCTTTAAAGCGCAAAAAAAGAAAATATCAAGAAAAATTTTCCGTCTATGCTCAAAATGTTAAACAGCATCTGCCTTTGAAACGGTAACCCTCGGGGTACCTTGCCACAGCGCTGATTGACAACTGCAAGCACCAAATTCTCAGCAGATGAACTGCGAGAATAATTGAACAGCATGCAGTTACCAGAAAAGTTTGTGTGCGGATGCAAAAAGACTCTATACATAACCTATACAAAATCACTTCTGTTTGTTAAGTGATGTATCTTTTGTGTACTGCTTCGAACAAAACACGATTATTCATCTGCATAAGAAAAAATCTTTTCCGGGAAGTTGATACTGACTAGGTAATTCTGCTATCTATTGCAACTCCAGATACGCATCACCGCGACCAAAGCGAAATCGTCTATGTATGATTAATGCTGGTCTATCTCAGGGATGCGACCTCTCTGACATTCTGATGGCAAAACAACAGGTTGGTTTACATCTGCAACAGTAAGTCACCAGAGTTTTCTTCTTGTACGAAAGTAGTAACACTTTGGTTGTTGAGCTACAGCAACGTTTTTCTGAGATCTACACACAAATTCAAACTCTCAAGAGAATAAACTCTGATTAAAACTAATACTTGTTCGTTTAGGCAAGTAAATTCATGAGTTTCGCTGGACCAGGCCGTAGATGATGGTAAAAGTTGCCTACTCCTCATTCTTGCCCCGCAGTGCTAGAATATACATCTTGACAGACGTTCCATTCGCAGTTTTCGTTCTTTTGTCTTCTTCGCTGATATGTTGATAAAAGGTTGTTGGATATTGATAAAATTCTACTCAGTATCGCTCATCAAAATCGTGCAAAGCTTTTGCTGACCTTGAAAGACAAGTTGAAAGGTTTTTTGTTCTGTTTCCACTTGCGTCTCAATAATGAAGATGCACGATCATTTCTGTTGTGAGCAAATTGCTCGTTCTGCGAGGCTAAATTACGCACTATAATGTAATATGAATGCGCTTCCACATAGACCTCTCACAGTTACTTTTACAATCAACTAGAAAAATGTGTATTAGGTTGATGCAAAAATATTGGCCGTTTTGCGAATTCTCACTTGACGTGTAATAACTTTGTAAAAATTTACATCTCTGAGTCCGATAAGACCATCGGAAGCAGCAAACCTTCAGCAGTATAGCGCATATTTATTTATACTCACACCATAAGAGGGAAGAAAAACTAAAAGACAAAAAAGGTTTCTTCTGAACCTTGTTTTTGACAGTTCATAAGTTCCTTCAAAATTTGTTAATAGGAATGATAGTGGGTCTATCTTGTAGCCGCAAGCCTGTGCTACAAAATACATGAAAAGGGTCTGGAGAAGGATTTTTTGAAGGGGAAAAAAACCAAAATCAGTTTCAACATTTTTTCAATATGCCTCAAAACCCCAGATATAGAATTTTCCAATTTCCTGCATACTGAACGGCTGGATGTTATTGCAAAAACAGCTATTGAGCTATACTAGCATTGCGCTTACGGAAATGAGCGAAGCTTTGGCGATTGCCTCCTTCAATAGGGATTTATGGGTTAGAAAATGATCGCACGGACTGACCATATTGAGGTGCCGATAACTCTGTCTGGATGATTTCAGAAAATACAGTCAAGAAAGTACAGAAAATACTGTTTGATCGTTGTAGACTTCTACTTGTACTTGTAATTGTACTTTTAATGGGTCCGGGACAATTGTAGAATAGTAAATTTGTTAGTAGACCGGATATGAACAAAACAGATGATAAGACGAGACGAATGACTTAGCTAGCAGGGAGCGCCTTATATAGCGCTCAGATCCCGTGCATAGGTATACAATACCTATAGATCGTAGAGATTACAGGCCAATAACAACACAAAACAAAACAACAAATGTTACTCTCCAACAATTTTTTCTTTCCAACAAGTCTTTTGCCTTGCTTCAAGTACCGTTTTGTAGAGTTCTTCAACTTAGATTTGCATAGAACGAATCACCCGTCTCTCTTCATTGCTGTAGGATTACGATAAAAACTTAAAACATACAGTACCGCTCATAATTCGTCAAAAAAGTCGCCAGACTGCGGCGCACTCCGCCGGAATGCGCTGCAGTGCGCCGGAGTGCGACGCAGTCTACTGGAGTGCAGCGGAGTGGGCCGCACTGCACTACAGTCCGCCGAAGTGCGCTGCAGTGCGGCGGAGTGCGGTAGAGTGCGCCGCACATCACTAGAGTCCGTCGGAATCCGCGTCGCATCGTCATATCTCGCTTCAGAATGGACGAATTCATCCGAGGACACCGTTCGATTCAGCTCGGCGAGGCGCATCATGTAGTGTATAGGAGTAACACAACCTAGCAGGGTATGATATGTATAGTTAAACAGTAAGTTTTTCGCTCAATTTTGCAGATTTTTGTTTGGTTGAATTGTTCAGTGTGCTCATAACAGTATTGCCATTGTTATCTGTTGATGACACATAGAAAGTATGCTGTAGGAGTATCGTAGAGAGTCACTCTGATCGAATTTGTTTTAAAGTCTGCTCAAGATCACGATACCGCTCACAGAATGTGCAGAATTTCCGTGAACTTAGCGGAATTCTGATTTCCGCCAGAGTCCGCGATAATCCGGGAAGTTCGCGGCATTCCAGGATTCGCGGAGTCATGGGAATCACGCGGAATACGCAACGCCATAACTTCCTTCGGAACAAATATAATCTAAATCCGGGAGAAGCACTGTGTTCAGATCGTCGAGACAAATCTTTTGATGTACAGCATGTCTTCGATATTCCGTCTCCAGTTTTCTCAAATTCTTCTGCGGACGTCCTTTCGCGAATATGTGGAGCAGCGCCTATCCAGCATAGAAGATTCCACTGAGTACTATTCGATAATACTGTTCTTGTAAATTGTTGTAAGCTGAAAAATAGGCTCAGACTTCTTTCCCAAGGAGCTGGAAGCGTTGGTTAATTCTGGAAAAAACACGCGTTTTTAAATTCTACTCGCCGTAACTTCCTTCGGAAAAAGTATATTTTGAATCCGAAAACAGGCTGTGCTCAGCTCATTAAGGCGAATCTTCTGATATACAGCATGCCCTTGATATTTGGATTTCAGTATTCTTGACTCTTTCTGCGGACGTCTCTTCGCGAAGGTGTAAAGCAGCGAGCATTGTTCCGATCAAATTCCAGCAAGAACCATTCGATACTTATTCTGTAGATTATGAAGCGCTAAAAAGGGGTGGCCGACTTTATGAACGATAGCCCGCGCTTAGGCAGGCGTGTGTCAATAAGGTGCGCACCGTTAGTCCCGCCTATCGCAAGATGGACGAGTTCTTTGCAGTACAGCTCTAGCACTGGTTCAGGGCCATGTTCCCTAATCAAGGAAAGCAACTTCTGATAGTGAGTTATAAGCTTGTTGCAAGCTGGGGTGAAGCTTGACTATTTACTCAATTTTGTTTTGCTTTCTTGTTTCTTTTTTGCCAGTCATGAACAGCTAATGTGTTGATCGTGAAATTCAAGAGATTTGCTGATTTACCTATGAATGACCGAGTGACTCATGGGTATCCAACTTTGAAGTGTGAAATCAATCTAGAACACCTCAGGCATGATTGTCTGAGTGACCTCACACCTTACGACTAGTTCACAAGCAATTTCGATTGAGTTACAGATCAGTTTATACTGAGGGTAACAGTTTTTGAAAGCAAACAAAAGAATTTTGTTATCTAAAGCAGATTCGGAAAAATGTAAGTGCACTGTGATTTTCCTTTTTCTGAAATCTGAAGGTGATTTTCCTTTTTCTGAAATCTGAAGTTTGTGTGATATATGTGACCGCATATATTTGCAAAACGAGTGATATCTGATTGTGCGAAACTTATCAAATGTAACGATGTACACAATTTATCGAAATTAGTTTGCTTAAAACAAAATTCGCCTATAATGCTTGTTTTGGATTCTCGTCGCAGTGAAATCTGGTTTCAGCTATGGTTAGGGTTTCAAAACTTACTTTTCCGATAAAAGAGATAATCGTTTTGATCATTTCAGCAATGATAATAATATTTCTCAATAAGCTGACTTATTTTTGATTTAAACTTGTGGGTGCACAAAAGAATATTCAATATAGTAACAGATGTGAATAAAGAAAAACACTTTTCCAAGCATGAAATAATTTTCTCATACTTACTATAAACACTCGATTTGGACAGACCTACCAGGAACAAATAACTGAAATACATTGAAAAGAGCTTGCGAATAAATTTATAAGGAAGAAAGATCTGAAAACTGATTTTCAATTCAATTGAAATTTTGAAATCTACTTTTATCCAAATTGCAACCAACTGAAGAAGCAAGAACGAAATATTAGAGATTTTCCAATGATTGCAACGCATTCCTAGGCTAATTAACAAGGGGGCGGAGCGATTAGCGCACCGCGTACGGTACCCAGCTGGCGGCTGGCACATGCTATCGTTCATAAAGTCATACGTCCGCTAAAAAGTAGCCACAGGCGTCTTCACAATGGAGAAAGAAGGGCTCGTAAATTGTGGAAAAAAATTGTTGTCCCAAATTCTACTCGTCATAACCGTAGAATACGAAGCTATCTTGCTAAGCAGACATGAATTTTGTAATCAGCAAGTCGGATAACCCCTATGAGCAAGTTTTCAGAGAACTTCGGGTTATTTGATTTCTTCTCGTTCTCCCTCTAAAGCTCGCCAATGTGTTTTATTCGAAATGTTGATGATCTTGGTTTGAAAGGAAAGTCCGCTTATAGAGGTTGTCAAACACGCTGTTCATGAAAATCGTAGTCTCTGTCAAGTATAGGGTGTTTTTGCAGAGATATGGTGAGGTAGCTGTAACGGAGTCACGAAAGCTCGTAACTTCGCCTGCACCCCTCGCGTGTTTGTCAGGAAACTTGCCTGCTTGCTTATGAAGGTTAAAGTTACTAGCGCGGCCGCAGGTTTTGAGGGGGGGGGGGGAGGGGGTGCCGCAGGCCATTAACTATATCAAAAAAACATTTTTAGAGGACAGTATCTATATGGATCGATAGCCTAGATCACCTAGTTTTCACATGAGTGATTTGAGCCTGATTCGTCTTCTTAGCTCTGAGTAATATTTGGTGAAAGCACAGCGATCAAAAGCGAAAAATGGGAAAAATGAGATTTTGGTTGGCTTCTAATTCCACAGTTTGTAGGTCTTCTGAAGCGGGATTCCTGAAATGGACAAAGAAGGAGTAGTGCTTTGTCTTGAGTGCGAAAACGGATAGCTAATTCACCTTTGAAACAAAGTTAACCATGTTGGAATTTGACCATTTCACTTAGGTAGCCTAGTATCTTGAATCTTCAGAATTCGCTCAAACTTTGCCTAAAGGGGTTAATTGACATGCTCATTATGGATATGTTGCCCATTATGTTTGACAGGGCCTCCAAGTAATGCTATCTTAAGGGTATAGTCCAGGGGGGTCTTATTAAGACAGCAAGCAGGGGGGGGGGTCGTAACCAGCGATCGTGTGCCACACCCCTTGCTTGACCCTGGCAATTACAACATTCAGTAAAGTATGATTCCTTGGGCAAAGTGAACATGATAATTGCAATCAGACTGTCATAACCATACAAGGTGGAATTTTGGCAAAGTAAGCGATCTTTACATATTGGGCAAAATGCATGAGGACGTGTTTTCGTACACTCGTAAGTCTGCGAATTTTATAGACTGGAGCTTGAATGCATACCATTCGATGGCACATTTCCTAGTATCTTCAATCTATTAGGTTGTAACAAAAGTCTTGAGACACTCTCACTTATGGCGATAAGTCATACAGCTCAAATAGGGATTCAGGATACCATTCGATAGAGCTCTACAAGATGGTACGCAAAAGTTTGCAGCAATTTCGATACACTATAAGTTTGCATCCAAAATCTGAGTCGCACTGAAGGCTCAAAAAATCGCGAAAAATTCATATCTTTGTTCAAAAAAAAATCCCACAAATCTCCAACTTGCTCACAAAAATTGCACACTACATCATACACTCATATGTACCGTTCCTGGATTTTTTCCTCATTTAGAAATCGAGAAAATGAAAATTTTCATGTTTATACAGAAACGAAGCTATGCTGTTTTCACTCACGTAATTGTATACTACAAGCCATTAGGAGTATAACCGTAGATTTTCAGCTTGCTATAGGCCCTAGTTTCCGAGATATCGAATTTAGTTTTTATTCAATCGGATGTTCCATGCTAAAATCAATATTTCTCGGAAACTAAGGCTTTGGAAAACTGAAAGTTTACGGTTGCACTCCACAGGGCTTGTAGTATACAATTACGTGAGTGAAAACAGCATAGCTTCGTTTCTGTATAAACATGAAAATTTTCATTTCCTCTATTTCTAAATGAGGAAAAATTCAGGAACGGTACATATGAGTGTCTGATGTAGTGTGCAATTTTTGTGAGCGAGTTGAAGATTTGTGGATTTTTTTGAACAAAGATATGAATTTTTCGCGATTTTTTGAGCCTTCAGTGCGACTCAGATTTTGGATGCAAACTTATAGTGGATCGAAATTGCTGCAAACTTTTGCATACCATCTTGTAGAGCTTGCTTTGCTCTATCGAATGGTATCCTGAATCCCTATTTGAGCTGTATGACTTATCGCCATAAGGAGTGAGAGTGTCTCAAAACTTATGTTACAATTTAATATAAAAACAAGCAGGCGAGACGAGAAGTAGACGAATTTGCAAACTTTCGTGACTCAGTTACAGTTACCTCACCATATCTTTGGAAGAAGACCTTATACTTGACAAAGACCACGAGTTTCATAAACGGCGTGTTCGAAAACCTCTACGAGCGGAGTCTCCTTCCAAACCAAGATCATCAACATTTTGAATAAAACACACTGGCGAGCTTCAGAGCGTGAAACGAGAAAAAATCAAGTAGCACGAAGTTCTGTGAAAACTTTTTCATAAGGGATCGACCTGCTGACCACAGGTCTCATATCTGCTTAGCAAGATAGCTTCGTCTAGGGTTACGACGAGTGGAACGACAAGATTTTTCCGCAATTCTCCAGCCCTTCTAACTTTTTTTGGAAAGAGCCTATAACTACTTTCCAGCGCATAATATAATAAATTCATTCCGAAAATTATGACCTGCATAATCTGCGTGCATCTCGTGATTTCGCGGATCCTGGAATGTTGAGGAATTCCCAGAATGTCGCGGACTTTCGCGAAACTCCGGGAAATCCGCGAGGTTCACGGATCGGCACACTGAATAATCCTGAACTCTGCACAATTGAGCGAAAACTTACTATCTACCGCATACATATCGTACACCAATAGATTGTGGCACTTCTATATATTGTGGCACTTCTATATACTAGATCTATATAGTTCTACATACTAGCGTTCGCCGAGCTGAATCGAACGGTGTCCTCGGATTCAGAATTCGTCCATTGTGAAGCAAGATATGGCGATGCGACGAGGATTTCGACGGGCTCTAGTGATGTGCGGCGCACTCCGCTGCCCTCCGACAAACTCTAGTGGAGTGCAGCGCACTCTGCTGCACTCCGACGCACTGCAGCGCGCTCCGGTACACGCAGCGAACTCCGGCTATTTTTTTGACGAATTATGAGCGGTATTAAGGAGCGCATGCGCATCGCTGGAGGCTTCGCGAGCGCACAGCGCTATCACAAAGCAAAGACTAGAGAGAACGAACAAATGCAGGCTCGGGTTCTCAGCACGATATGATTACTGTAGCTGCGAATCGACGCAAACTGTTGCGAGGCGGACTCCCGCCAATTCAGTTTCTGCCTAAAGCGGCTTGAAACTTACTTTAGAGCAACTGAGAAGTAGAAAACGAAGGATACAGGTTTGCGGCACATCGACGTCTCCGCGTAGCTAACCCACGCACTTTGATTCGAAGAATTTTTTTATTGCCTTTTCTTCCCCCCTCCCTGGAAATCTAAGACTGTTGGCGACCTAAAACTATATTCCAAAGGTTATATGTTTGGGCGCTTACACTGAAGAGAAAAGTGGAGATTATTTTGCCCATACACCACTCTTCGGAGGCAGAATTCTATCCATGGTATTTGCACAAACAACGATGATATCTGTTTAATGCCTGAATAATCGAAAGAGAAGATCCGGCCGTGCAAGATAAAAAAATGGGTTGGAGCTCAGAGAACGAGCATAGTACTGTCCCGGTATTTTGCAAACAATATTATCTTGCAAGCAAAAAACCCTATGTATACAAGGTTTTGGTACTTACCATCGGTGAATTTTCAAAATGTTGAACTGTTGACTTGCAATTAGAAGCATGCTGTGTACATCTGCTTAGCGATTTCGATACGGCATTTGTTGAGATAAGACAACCGAAATGACCTATATGCCAAAAAGTCTTTGTGGCCTTGACTCTACCACATCTGCTGATCACATCTTACATCTTGATAAAATGCTCTGAATCTAAGCAAAAACACTAACGCACACTCGCTAGTTGAAAAGAAACGTGCGGATTTGAAAGCGTTGAATTTAATCTATTATCCTAACTGGAAAACTACACTTAGAAAATATCTAGGACACTGTTTGAGTAGACTTATGGGAGTCTCACTCTGAGGAGTATGTCCGCCCACCAATAACGGTGAAGCGTTTTCGAACCGCTTCTCTTTATTATTCATTACCTTACATTCTGCATTTTCCATATTAAGGATGAAAGAAGCGTTGCAAACGCATCATAATGACTTAAGGTTCGAAGCACGACTACAATTACTCATATTGCTCGTGGATATTAACGCAAGCGGAAGCATGCACTGCAAATGCTCATGATTTGGTACCTATAGTCTGAACGATAGATAGAAAAAGCATAGCACAGGCATAGTTGAAGGTGGTATAGAAACCTGACAGCATTTTCAGTAATAGTACATAACTCACTCAATCAAAAGATTATATTATGGTTTGTTCGATATTTGCAAGTTTAAGTTGCGCTGAGAAAAGCATCCTTTAATCAAAGCAACTAAGGTTGTCTGCATCCAGAAGCATAAATTTCAGAGCCGATACAGCGAATGGCTGGTAAAATGGGAAGGTCGAGCAAAGGTTCTCTACAAATAGAGGTAATCAGGGCTCTCAAACAAATTTAGAACCGACGAAAAAAGTTAGTAATCCAGCCATTCCAATGAGGAGTTATACTCTCAAAGATTTTCAGACTAGATCTGCTATTTCTCGAAATCTAATGCATATTTATCCGATAGAGATATCGTTCGATAGAGCACAGCAAGCTCTACAGGGTAGTGTGCAAAAGTTTGCCCAGCTTCGACTTACCGTAAGTTTGCATCCAGAATCTGAGTCGTACTGAAGCTCGGAAAACTGGGAAAAATTCATACTTTTGTGCGAATAAATCTTACAAATCTTCAACTTGCTCACACAAGTTGCACCACATTAAATATATGCGATTCAGAGCACGCAAAGACTGCGGACATGTCGGCGTCTCTATGATTAAGCGCTCTTTTGGTTCTCTCACCATCTGCTGTCTCTCCCTTGTACGAACTAACTGGGTCAGACGCAACGGCGCCTAGTCTTTGAGTGTCACGAATCGCCTGTACTTATGTGTACCGTTCCTATACTTTTTCCCGCATCCAGAAATAAAAACGTAAGTTCTTCTTATACAAAAACGAATCTGTGCTGCTTCCACCCCCATAATTGTATAGCACAAGCCCTTAGAAATACAAACCTAGATTTTTAGCTTTCCGCAAGCCCAAAAAGCATCGATTTTAGCATGGAACAACCGAGCGAGGAGAGCTTAAGTTGATATTTTTTGGAAATGAGAGCACGTAGAAAGCTGAAAATTTACATCCATACTTCTAAGGGCTATACAATCACATGAATGGGAGCAGCGTAGCTTCGTTTTTGTTGTAGATGAGACAAAAATACGGGAACGGATATGAGTGTCATACAGTCTGCCCCAATCCTAACCAGGCCAAAATTGGCATGGCGGGAGTCCGCGTCTCAAGGGTTTCGCGGTCACGCCCACGGCCTGCTTCTCTGCTCTCTCTCCAATCGTTTTGCTCTCTCCGACAGCGCGCATAGGCAGCGCAGACCGCTAGCGCTGCGAGCGCGCAAATTTACGCCGACGGTTCGGCCTGATCCCGATTGAAGCAGACTGTATGTGGTGTGCAATTTGCGTGAGCAAGTTAATCCATAAAATTTTTTTAAACGAAGATATGAATTTTCCCCAATTTTTCGAGCCTTCAGTACGACTCAAATTCTAGGTGCAAACTTACGTTGGGTAGAAGCTGATGCAAACTTTTGCACACCATCTTGTAGAGTTTGCTCTGCTCTATCGAATGGTATCTCTAGCGAGTGCGAGTGCATTGAGTTTCTAGTAATAGCAGATCTAGTCTCAAAATGTCAGAGAACTTTCGAGCCAACCTAAATATTAGGTTGAACCGAAAATTCGTTCGCACCATTTTCAGAAAATCGAGAAAAAGTTTTCCTGCAACAATCCTGCATAACTAAAAAAACCTTAGAAAGAGCAAAGCGTATACTTAATGACGTCTTGCTTGCTCTATACTAAGCTTTGGTTGCAGAGGTAAAATTGAGAAGGAAATCACTTCAATTTCGGAATTTTGAAGCAAGCCCGTTGAAAACTCCAAAATAGTGCCATAGAATCCAAGCAAACTGTATACTAAATTACTTGATAAATTCTTTTTATAGGAGCAAATCACGCGCTGATTAAGCTGTGCTTTGGAAAGTTATGATTTTTGAGAAGAAATTTCATGAAGTCATAATCTTGAAAAACTGATTTTTTGGCATTTCGTTTCGAAAATCAAAAGTTTTTGAAGAAGAGCTTGATCACCGCGAATCTTGCTCAGATAGAAGAGATAAAAAAGCTAGTTTACTGCCTGTGTTGAGCTTTAAGACAGACTTTTGACATTTTTGACGGGCTTGCCTCAAAATTCCGAAATTGAAGTGTTTCCCTATTCTCAATTTTATTTCCGCAGCCAAGCTTAGTAAAGAGCACACAAGGTGTTCTTGGAAAGTACACGCTTTACTCCTCCTACTATTCTAACGAATATAGTGATGATGCATAGCTTGTATGGTATGACTGGGTTGAGGTCTGACCATGCCCTGCTGAGCTTACAGACGTATAGCCTTTCAAAATGAATCATGTAAGTGTTGAAGAGTTCAGAATGCTGATTAATCTTGTCTACCTGTTTGACAATTTTTCGGTTGTACCCGCAACCTGAGCCTAGAAAGTGCCTGTAACCTCGCCCTTTGAACTGTTTACCTGGTCAGGGAGATTGAGATAGCCAGAATTCAGAGCCGCCCTTTACGACATACATTCCTCGGAAAAGGTTACTTATAATTGATGTATGAAGGCTCACGTATAAGTTTGAGACATTAAAACCATGAAACCTTGAGCAACACTATAGCTGAAATTCTTCGTATTAATGATTTACAGAAGCTGGAAATTGTGAAAACCTTTGTAATGTATGGTAACCTAAAGTTGTGAAACTGATAAAATACAGAGTAGTACTCCACAAAACTGATGGTAATCGCTTCCTTAGTTGATGTCTCCATATCATCAAGTACGCTTCCCCATACAAGAAAAAATGAGACAAAATACATATGAAGATTGTCCAAAAGCAATGTCAAGGTTAGCGTTTGATTAAGATCAAATTGGCAGCTAATTTCAAAGTGCAGCTTATATTCCCATTGGCTTCCTTTAGGCTTGTGATCCACTCCGTTTGTGACTTCAACTTTTTCTGTATTCAAGTAGCATTTCTTGACATGGGCAATTTTATCAGAAGCTGACATTCTTTGGATGCCTCACAATGGTAAGATACTAGCTATTATGGTTTCAGTGTGATGATACATAACAATAAATCGACGATGTCAAGTCGGAATAGTCAATCCAAATTTTCATCTCGGATGTATCCGGGACAGTTCGTATAAAAACAATTTTATTTCTTCTGGGAAGCCCCTTTCTACTGCGTAACTCATTACCTTCAATTTTAATTACTCTATTTTCACGCGTATAGGAATTGCGGGGGATTTTTCTCTAGCATCGAACAGCACAGACACGCCGAAGGACTTCGCTACCAGAAAACTATATAGAGTGCTGCATATTGCCTGAGTGTATAGTGCGGTATAAGTCTTTTCCCGACATACAACGAGGCGCTTCAGCGGCAAGCCTGAAAAACCGAAAAGGTGCTTCTTATACGCGTGAAATTAGGGTATTTGTTACAGCGCAGATTTTGTTGGAAACACGCTCTTAACTTTCATATAAAAGCACCACAAAGTAGAAGGCAGCTTCAAATTCAGGTGCTTTCAACGATTTTGTATGCATCAAAATCTTATGATACACAGATTTTGTATCGAAAGCCACGATCATCAAGCACCTTCCCTTTGTTAGTATGTGTTTCGGCTAAAAAATTCGCACAAGTGCAACAGACTGATCAAATCGCTGCTCGAAGTGTCAAAAGAAGTAAAGCCACAGCAAGGCATGCACTACTTCAAATAAATCAATGCAGCTATGATATTGAAAAATAATCCAATAGACACTTTAGATCGAGGAACTTTTGTGAAATCCTCATTTCTTTTGAGAAATCTTTAGACTTGGTGAAGCGGAAGGATAGAGGGAATAGAACAGCTTTTTTGGACTTATTTCATTGCAGCTAAAGATTTTCAGGCAGTTCACTCGAGACCTCTCCCAATTTACGCTTCTTAATGGGACGGTAAGCTTTACTGGTGTAACTGTTATTCAAACGCAGATGTAAAAAAGGTCTAAAGACATTCATTCCAAAGCGAAGTCATGAGATCTCAAAGTATATTAGATGTCTGACGGAGAACATAACCACTTTTGGAGCTCTAAAATTTTTCTATCAAGCTTGCATAGTTATGAGCATTTTATCGGCACTCTTATCAATCTGCACTCGCAAGGACAGATCTATGCTGTGAGTTCTTAGCATTCACTCAATTGATGCTAAGCACATTGCTTTGCATGCTAAACTTGGTCTTGGTGAAAGCAAAACGCTTGTGAGCTTCCGGATGTGATCGAGAGACACGTTGGCAATCGGCAAAAGTTAATGAAAAAGCATAGTGCAAACAGCTAAAAAATGAAGGATTTTTTTGGAGCAATATGTTCGTATAAAAGGAAGACCAGTATAAAAGGTGCGGAGAAGAAGCCGTTATCAAAGCTCTTTCCCTCTTTTGCTTCTTACAGTTCATTAATACGAATTGCTTCAGAATTAAACAAGTGTTGGCGAACTTGTTAATTTTTGAGGAAGATGCTACAAATACTTGTTCTTGCTGCTTTGTGCTTTGAAGCTCACGCTGGTATTACGCTGAAGGAATGTTTAGACAAAGAGGAAAAAGTATGTTTTTGAGAAGTTCGAAGCACACCTCATTCTTATTGTCCTTTTACCACATGTTCCAATGGCATTAGTAAGAAAAACTAATCAAATTTGCAAAAGCCCTCATGAAGACCACTTTTCAAAGCAATGCTCAGCTACAAGTTTTCTCTATGAGTAAGACTTTATGTACTAGATATCCAAAAGCACATAAGTAATACAGCGTTTCGGTATCTGATGTGCCTTGACGTTTGCTGGAAAACTCCGATGGTCGAGAGCGCGCATCTGCATCTGATGAATAAGTTACTGCTTCCACTAGCGTGAAAAGTTTTCAAAACAAAAAATGAGGAAATGTGAATTTACTTACCAAGGTTGTCGTAAGAAATTCTTGAGAGATAAGACTGTGAATGCCTTCTTATTACATGTTTGTAAAGCACATTTTTTAGTTCTCAGAGGAGGCACTTGATTGCGACGACATAGTTCCAGAATCAGTATGTGAAAAACTTTTCGCTCCTGCAGGTGGTGAAGCCAAGGCTATAGTGGGTAAAAATGATAATGACAGGCCTAAAAATTGCTATTCGGTGAGTCAATAGTTTCAAGGCAACCTGAATTTATCAAGTGATTTTACGTGCAAAACCTGAAAAAACTGAATTCTTCTCTCAAAAATCGCGAAAGATCAATCGAAAAGCTTTCGATTAATTAAGAAACTCAGAAACTTTTTGAGAAAATGAGAAGAGCTATTTTGGCCTAATTTTATTCTACTGCATAAGCAGAACAAAATTGAAACTTTTACTGAATCGGCTTTAATGTTGGCATTGGCAGAGCTTTTTCTGGCGTTTCTAAGCAAAAATCTGTCAAAGGGTACCCTATCATGAGTACTTAATTTCGCTGCAATGTTGTCCAAGAAAATATTGATGATCCACAAACCTGGTATAGGTTCAATAGTTTTATGAACTTCTCAGGGCCAAGTTCCTGCATAAAGCAGCATTCATCCTCAAGAATTTATAATTCAACGACAAGCACATGTTTCAGGACGGTACAAATCAAAGTGACGATTTTATCAAGGCCGCCACGAAAACATGCCCAAAATATTGTGGTCTGTGCTGCAAAACAGCCAAATTCGACTGTAAGGATGATGAAAGTAAGCTGACAATACGATCACATTTTCAAGATAATTCTATACATCAAAGAATATTCAGTTTGTTTCAATCGACTTTCACAATGCAGATTGGTGCTCAGCCTTACATAAATTCAATCTCTTTTAAAATAGCTAAGCCAGCTATCAAAGGAACAGGTCACTCGTGGTCTGCTTATTCTTTAGAAGACCGTAGCTTTATCATCACACAAACCAAAATGTTCCTAAACGTCTTTAGTAGAATTTATTATGTGTAAATATAAAAGATCTGCAAGCGTTTTATATTAGTCGCTCGCTAGAATTTTGCTTGTAGTAAAGAGTGCGTAATATCGCAATCTTCAAAGAACGAGTACTGGTCTTATGTTGACAGCGAAACTCGGAAAAGTTCAGAAACATAAATCAAATTAATTTTAGTTATTAAACAAAGAGTCCAAAACCAAGACGAGAGAAGTCTGTTACATAGTGTTCTATAAGTATATTGCACATTATATAGCGTTCGACTGCGACAAGGTGAAGAAAGCAAATCAGTGCAAGGACCCGTGGAAATCGCAGCTGAATTTGGTAGATAAGTGTCCAAAAACGTGTGGTCTGTGCGAAGAAAAGAACGGAGGTGATTTTTGACGGCTTACTGGAAGGAAAAGTGAGGTTACAAGATACTTTACACTTTTCACTATCTGTGCACTTGCCGAAGCTTCCAATGTGTTTAGTAATATTAATTGTAGACAACTCAAAGAATGAACAAAAACCCGCACCACCTAGTTTATCCGGAAAGAAGAAATCGTCATTTGAAAGTTCAAAAAATTTTTAGCGGCGCCTTTTATATGTAACTCTTGAAGGTCAGCTAAAAGCCCCAGAACTGGAATTCTGGTAGAGAACTAGCGGTTACCTCAGTGTTATCCTTGTTGAAAATAAAAGAAAAAATCTTCCAAGAATGAGCTAAGAAATTTCAGCAAAATCACTGGAAATGAGTAAGTAAACGTTCTAATCACGTCATGATTTCAATCGATCTGATTTTTGTCGAAACTGACTAAATTTCTGACAAAGTGTTAAAACTCACTCTAGCCCCTCCTGCCCTTACCGCCACCCATCTGAACCATTTCCGTGTTATGGCTCGCTGAAAGGTCTTTTGATATGGCTCACATACTGAATATTAGAACACGTGATACACAAGCAGCAGCAACAAAGCGAAGACAATTCGACTGTTTATATATTTTTGTGGTGGCATAGAAGGAAGTGTTTGAAATTTTGCTCTTCACTCTCGGCTTTATTTACTTGTTTCTAGACTGCCAAGATAAAGAGCCAAATTGCGACGAGACTCAGTGTAAAAACTCAGATTTCCAGGCAGCAATGAAGGTAGGTCAACTTAAATTGCTTACAGCAAGATATGCTAACCACTCAAACCATAACAACAGAAATATCCTAATAACGAGCAAATTTGGTGTGCAAGTATTGATAACTCTGGTGTGCCCGAATTCCTGGTTCCTGTCAATATATAAGGCTCTTCCACAAGTTGTGTCCGTTTTGACTTTAACCTCAATAGGTCAATCTCTTTTTAAATGAACCATCGGATGCCTTTTGATAGGATAAAGCAGATTAAGAGCATTCAAGAGCATCTTAAGAAGCAGCAATTCAGCATGGCAAATCATATGACGCATGCTATTGGTAGGATAGACAGTTCCTGTTTCAAACATTAAGATTGGAGAATAGCCGCTGTGCCTTTAATTAAGACTGAAGAGCTGGTTACTTTTATTGCAGAAATAAATAGTATTGATTCGAGCTGTCTTGAAAATGGTAACTTCTCAAATGCATTATTCTGCTTTACTTTTCCACTCTTGTTCGACTGTGGTGAATACTGACTGCAAACGACGTTTGCTATGCAATACGTTTCCTAGCCCATGTATTGTGTATATCGCATTGACAAGTAAAAATAGCATCCAGAACCAACTTGATAAGACTACCTTTTTTGCTTCGGAGGTAGTAGCTAATTTTTTTCGTTCCAAAAGTTACATGAGCGAGTTACACTTTGTTGCAATGATAATAGAAAGCCTATTAGACGGTTTCTTCGTAAGTTCTCTAGTTTCGCCTCTTGTATAGCTGTAAGTTATGCCCCCAATCGTGTCTAAATGATTTGGCTTCGAATAAACCACTTGCGAAAACTAGAGATAAGTCGAGGAGGTTCCGCAAACTTATTCTTTTGAGTATGTCAATTATATGCACTTCCAGGTAAATTGCAAAAAGACCTGCAATTTTTGTGACGAGCAAACAACCGCAGCTGCTGACACTACTGCACCGGCAGAAACGACTACAGTGGCTGAGGAGACGACAGCATCAGCAACAACAGGTTTTGAATTTCAGTTCTTTTTAAAGATGCTCGTTTGAAGTAAGTGGGTTTAAAGAGAAGCTCTGCAGCTAACGAAGATAGTTTCGAGATCAACGTTTTAATGCAAACGTTTTGATCTATAACATATTCCAAAAGGGCACGGTCATCAGTTATCCTTCTCTCGTAAGCTACATTAAATTTCAACTCCACTCCGCTGCTGTAGTAAGAACTTTAGTAACATCTACTTCTAACTATGACTTTAGCTTCTTCGATGATTTGAGAAAAGCAAAACGGCGCACGGATGTGCAGAGTCTTAACAAGAACACATATAGTCGACCTTAGATTTCAATACAAACGAGCTTGTCAACAAGAACAACGATAACACCGCTAAGCTTTATTATCGCACACCCTCGCCAGGTGCACAAAAATTGTGCCCACTGTTTGATCGTTGAGAGCTCCTTTGCACGAAGCTCTTTTGGGGATCGGGTGATTTTTTGCAAATTTAGCAAATTTTTGCATTTTTCGAATTACATCGCACCGAGTAAACCGATTACATCGCACCGAGTAAACCGAACCATGCGTAATTTGCGCTAAACTTTAATTTGAGCCAGTGTAACGCAGTTGTAGCTAACCAAGAATGCACCAAGCCAAGAATGCAGCTAGGTTACTTTATATTCTTAAAGCCTAAAGGTGAGCAGAAAGTGCAATAACGTGCTCAATTTCGCAAGTTTTACGTACGATTTTTTCGCAATAAAACTGCTGCTAACTTCGTCCACAAAGGCGCTAAGCAGATATGGAATACTGATACGATATCAGTGTTGAGTGTTGCGTAGAATGGTAGGCAGTTTGCTTGGATTGGCCACTTCGACTTCTGACCGTTCCCTTGTAAGGCCAAAGACTATGAAGTAAGAGAGATATTAACGAACAAACAGTTTGCAACAATTTTTCCTATGCTCTGTATATATAAATAATTTTATTTTCAATAATTTTAGAACCTACCACTACTCCCCCTTGCGGAAATGACCCGAGGCAAGTACCTAAAACATCAGTAATAAACATCTAATAGAAATTTTCAGATGTGCTAAATGGGTACAGAATGGGTTCTGCACGAATACCCTCTATCCCGAAGACTACAAAATCAAGTACTGCGGAAAAGCATGCGGAAAATGCTAATCGCAGAGTCGTTATAAATCAACAACTCCTTCATTGGTCGGTGTTGCTTTTGCTCCAATAAACACTACTCTTTGACTGGTTTGAGGAACAAGACAAACGTTATTTAAGCCGAACTGAAGCTTGAAGTTTTAGATGAATCGCGCCGTTTTAGCCATCCATGAAAGTAGCGGAAGCAAATATTTGTTGCAGGAAACAAGAACATCAAATAACATATCACTCAGAGTTGGTATATAACAAAAAAGAGGCAGCCGCCAAACTTGGCGGTTTCACTGTTAGTTGACAATACATTCATTTTAGTCGTCATATACAGGTGTCTCAAAAGTGTGTGTACGTTGATATCTTTGATATCTTTTTTCCAGAAAGTTTTTTGCCCATATTCAGGTGCTTTTTGTAAAGCTCAACTTAGATTTACTGTATAAAGCGAATTACCGATTACTCTTCATTACAGTGAATTACGCTAGGGACTTGGTGAGATTTTGAGCCATTGGAAGCCATATTTTGCTTTAGAAAGATGTCCAAAGTACTTGAAAGTTGTGCACTAAGCTAAATAGAGTTGCTGATTCTGAATAAAGCATTTTACCATAAAGTTTCGTGAGAAAGCTATATCAGATATATGTAACAGCCGTTTATTCCTCACGTCTGAGAAGTGATTACGCCGGTTAGAAGGCTCCAAAGTCTTGTGGAAAATTAGGTATTGAAGACAGCTTTCGGGGTATATTTGGTTCTGTTCAAGAAACGCTTTTTGCAGTGGTACAGCACTAATATAGACGCAGCTCATCTATCACTGTATCTTTGAGTCATTTTGTGGAGCATGGAGCTGACTTCTATGTGCTCGAATATTATTGGTGGGTAGTCTAAACAGGGAAGGATACTTAGTGACCTCGGCCATTCATAATGGTTTGTATATAAAAAAATGCGCCTTTCAATGCTGGTTTAAATACTGTTCTCCATATCTTTAGAAACTTTAGATTCGAATCTTTAGATTTGCTTATTTGGTTTCCGACAGCCATGACAGCCTCACCCCGCCACTTACAAAATCTTTTTTCAAATTCATTCAGAATGTCAATGATCTTCGTTTCTTTTCCTAGCTTCTTTCGCTGACATTTCTACTTCCAGTGACCACAACTATCTGCAGAAGTTGCTTTACTTTAGACCCATTTTTCGCCAACTTTTCGAGAAGAATTCAAAATTTCAGAAGCACTTCCATTTGAGGGCTTGTTCTCTTCATTTGACAGGTACCGTCTCCTGCACTCCACTTTCGATAATGCTGAAATATAGGCGTCTAAAACTAGCATATTGTGGAAAATATGCTGTTTAAGTTCAAAACTATGTCCGACTGCACTGTCGGCTATAGGCTATTATCTGTGCCTATGATCTGTTGCCCATCGTCGGTGCCTGTAGAAGGCGATCCGCAATGTCATGTAATCAGTCCTTTTCTGACGCTTATGTGGTTTTGCATCTACGTAAGCTCTTAAAGGCAGTGTCCCATCAGACTGGGGGTATCTCGCTCTCGTAATGATGTAATAGTAGACCCCTACGTAAGCGATGACCGAAGTTTGGAGCGAAAAGGGTGGTCTACAAAGCCTGAAATTTGCTCCGAAAGTAGGCCGAATCTTACGGTAGGATCGGGCGAGTGCGAGGTGCATGCAAGGTAGAGACGCAGAGTGGTTGCGGGTCCTTGCGCTCATGATGTGTGCGCTATACGCACTCTGACGCTGCAAATCGATATTGCCGTGTGGGCGGCGTTCGGCCCTACCGTAAGATTCGACCCACTTTCGGAGCAAATTTCAGGCTTGGTAGACCCCCTTTTTCGCTCCGAACTTCAGTCATCGCTTAGGTAGGGGGTCTACTATTACATCATTACGAGAGCCAGGCACCCCCCAGTCTCGTGGGACGCTGCCTTTGAGGGTAATTAAGTAAGAATTGCAAACAGAATGTTAAGATGTAGCTACATGGAGCTACATACTACGCTACATGTAGTTAGTTATATGTCGGTAATCGGAAAAAGGGTTTAGTTTTCGAAATGGAAAGATTCGACAAAAGAATAGTGCGAGCTTGGAAAAATTCTTTTATTTAGGAGAGAATGTACTACTTCTGCAAAGTGGAAAGTCCGAATTCGAAGTGCACACTCTGAACACTAAACGAGAGAAATTTGAATTTAAGTTAGATAGAAGGGGCTAAGCGTAGACCGTCAGGTCATTTAAGTAAGAATTTTTTATGGAAGAGGAATTGTCTTGAATCCTTCAGAAAATCTCCTGAAGATTATAACACAGCGTTTCTGAGCAGATACGAACATTACGAGTCATTGAAAAAGTTGGAGCAGTGTCATGGACGCGTGTGACAATAATGAACCGAAGACTTCATGAGTTTGTCAGAAGCATTTTCAGTAGACCTGATTAAGTGGTAAAAAAGCCCGATGGGCCCGACTGTCATAAAAATAAACACATTTTCCTAACACGCCTTCCTACGAATTTCTGATTCATGTAGGTCTTGTTGTAAACTCTTCACGAATTTGGTTTATATTAGTAATTGGCTAATTCAATTTTTTGCAGTGTCAAATCCCAACATGCTTTTCAGCGTTATCATGAGGAAAAATCGGTCCTTTGCTGTTCACTAAGACCAGACAAATTCTATAGTGTCTCTGTCTCATGTCGTCAAATTCCTTACAGTAGCTTTTGGCTGTGATGCTTCCACCAAGTTTGCAAAAATGTAGTAGATAATGCCATTTGCCACCCACCAAACTACAATCATTACCCTTTTCTGGTGCAGGTTGGGCATGGAAAACTATCTAAACTGCTCATTTTTTGTCAGACCACTGCGCAAGTCCTCCTGTTACCGTATAAGATTAATTTTCGTCACATATTACGAATTTTCTAAAATATAAATCATTTCCATTGTGCAGAATCAGCTCAGTGAAGATTGCTTCGACATTTCTGGTTGGCGCTTAGTTTTAAAGCACCATTTTGCCCCTTCTTTTACTTCTGCAACTTATACAAATGAAGAGCAACTATGGTAGATGCCATAAATCGCGATTTTTTTCAGTAAAGGTAAAGATCATATTCTACCCTAGCTTTTGATTATTCATTGAAACAGAAAACGACGCTTAGTACCTTCCTCATCTGCAAAACTCTTCACGTCATGTTCATCCTGAAATCAGCGTGATGCATTGGTGGCAATGCCCTCCATTCACACTGTTTCGATGTTCCGAGCAAGTTCCGCTGCAGCATGCTTTAGCGATTATTCGTATAATTAATCAATCCGTATGATATGACAGAGATCTGTTCACACTCTTGGAACAATATAAAAAACGTAATGAAATAACTAACATTTAGTCCCTAAAAGTGCTCGAAGGACGGCAATTCTTCGGCTTTAAAATAATATCAATGTCGTCAATCCATCCCAAGTGGACCGATGCAACAGAGACTTGCACGGAAAAACGTGCTTTGATTTTGTTACAACCTGTAGAAGCGGACTCATGACTTAACATGTCCTTTCAAGATGTAGCATATCACGCTGCAGCGGCCGCGGGTCCGCCGCTGGCAATTCAAGTGCGGCGGTTACAATCTGCGGTTCGGCCAAACAACCACATTTTCAAATTAAGTCCACGCACATCGAAGTGACAGACAACATGTTAATGCCTGCTGAAATCTTTCCACCATCTTAATCATGCCATCCATTCTTGAATCAGTGCAGACGTTTGGGAGAATACGGGCTAAGGCTACATTTTGGAGTTTCATTGACTGGTAGGACACGGCAACCAGATTTGATAGCTGTTGCGCATACCAGCTTCTAAAAATGAAGTCTGAAAATTATGGAGTCATCTCCTTCAAAATAATATCATACGTTACACTCTCAGTTGATATTCTTTACTGTCAGAGAAGTATATGCAGAAGTAAATGAAAGTGATGGTGGAAACTACAGCTCACAGAGATTTTCAACATTTCTGAAGTAAGTTACGAGAATAGACAAGATTCTAGTAAGCCAGAGTGCTGTCGGCCCTCGTTGCAAAAAAGTACGTTTTCTATTAGGTCCTACGGAAATTAATGCAGGTTTTAAATTCCAACCGCAATAAGTCATGCACTTCTCATTTCTAAAAAGGTTGCGAAGTACCATTCGATAGAGCAAAGCAAGCTCTACAAGATGGCAATTTGCTTTAGCAACAGCTCTGATCCACCACGTTTCGAGAAAAAAAAACTAAAAAGATCCAACTGCTTAGGAAATCGAGAAAAATCGTAACTCAGTTCAAAAAAATCCTGCAAAAATTCTAATTCTAAATTAATTCAATTAATTAATTCAAAAATTCTAAAATTCTAATTCTAATGCCAAATTTGGCTTTTATCACTCGGGTGTTCAATGCTAAATTAGGTATTTCTCGAAAACTAGGGCTTCTGGGAAGCTGAAAATTTACGGTTATACTTCTAAGGGATTGTAGTATACAACTGCATAAAAAGAAACAGCATAGCTTCGTTTTTGTAAAAAATAAAAAATTTTCATTTTCTCGATTTCTAGATGAGGAAAAAATACAGCAACGGTGCATATAAGTGTTTGATATAGTGGACAATTTTTATGAGCAAGTTGAAGATTCGTAGGATTTTTCTGAACAAGGATATGAATTTTTCGCAATTTTTGAGCCTTCACTGCGATTCAGATTTTGGATGCAAAGCTGCGATGGATCGGAGCTGGTGCGAAGTTTTGCATATCATCTTGTAGAGCTTGCTTTGCTCTATCGGTTGGTACCCTGAAGTCCTGCAAAGACTATGAGGTGTATGACTTATCGCCGTTAGAAGTTAAGTGTAACAAGACTTATGTCACAACCTAATACTTTTACTGGTTTGTAGTATACAACTACACATGTGGAAATGGCACTTTGACAAATGCACGAAAGTTTCCGTTTTCTTGATTTTTAACAGAGAAAAGAATACGGCAACGGCGCACATGGACGTTTTGTTTGGATAGTGTTCACGTGAGCAAGTTAGAATTTTTGCAGGATTTTTTTGAACTGAGTTACGATTTTTCTCGATTTCCTAAACAGTTGGATCTTTTTAGTTTTTTTCTCGAAACGTGGTGGATCAGAGCTGTTGCTAAAGCAAAATTGCCATTTTGTAGAGCTTGCTTTGCTCTATCGAATGGTACTTTGCAACCTACTTCGAAATGAGAAATATATGACTTATTGCGGTCGGAATTGAAAAACCTGCATTAATTTCCGGACAACCTAATATTATACTTTCTACTGTAGAAGTTGTTTTTAGTTTGCAAAATAGAAGTCAGAATCAGGCTCTGTGGTAGTGAACATTACGGCAACGTCTTTACCCGCAAACCTAAACATAATACAGCTTCAACGATGAACATTTATGCAGCATAAAACCATAACTTATCATAATACAATCAATAGCATCAAACAGGGCTATGATTTACAGCATGAAGGAAAATTTGGCAATTCTCATTCAACTGACTGAATTCCTGTTCTGCATCTGGTCATGCCTCCTTGTAAGTTACTGATGGAATGCTAAGTAGAAGGAAAACGGGAAAAATACCTGAAGAATCAGAAAGATGCAACAAGCGAAAGAACTTGGTGATTGTGACCTTATGTCTTATCTATTTTCTTTATCTGCAAGACTTCGGAACAGTAACGAATTTCGCTGTAACTTGCACACTTTTGGACAGTCACACATTCATGTCGCTGGTTGCTTTGGCTTTTTCACGTTGAAACTATTTCTCCGAGAAAGCACATATGAAAGAGAAAAAAGAGAAAATTTTGCGCTAATATTTGACCTTCCACACAAATAGTCTGCAGGGCAGGCGGTCACCGTAAAATGAATATGCTTTGCCAATTTCTCCCACTTCGCTCGCAAAATTTTAGAAAACTTAAGGCGCTCTTCCCCGATGTTGCTTGTAATCCCTTCTGCGCTCTGATTTTCTGCAAATAGATTGCTGCATGATTGTAAATAAAAAAAATCAACAAACGCCCTGCAAAAGCTGTGGTAAGCTTTACGAGTTTCTGTAGTTGGACTGGCATCAGCCGGCTATTTTCCTGATGCTCGCCTACCCTCAATATTGTCTGAGCAAAACAGGCTAATGCAATTTCGGTCGATATATTGTGTTTTACTCGGCAGATATATCAAATATCATTCTCGAACCAGGATATGAGGGCACAACTATCGATACAGGGCCCATTTGAATGGCCACTCACTAAAGTTTTTCCTTGTGAAACTCCCTGCGATAAGGCATTTCTTGCCTCTCTTTCATGAGCCAGTCCTCTGCTTTACGGCGAGAAAGTGGTCAGAAGTTGAAGCGGCCAGCAGAAACAAGCTGCATATCATCAAATGAGCATGAATGATTATATTACTAGTCTACTTCTACTACTGTCTTCATTATATGCTGAACACCTTCGTAGACAAAGTTACAAGCCATTGAAGGCTATTATTTTTGCCAAAGGGCCGGGCATACTTCAAGTGATTTCAATCGCGACGCGATTTGGCAATATTCCAGGTGTCCATAACTCATTGTAAGCACATTATAAATGTACAGAAGATAGGGCATTTCATCAGTTTACGTAAGTTATACACACTATGCATGTGCAGTTTGCTAATATTGGATCCGAAGACTTCTGGCAAATTGCCAAATCGCGTCGCGACTGAGATCGCGTGAAGTATGCCCGGCCCTTAAGAGCTCACGCGTGCATAATGCAGATCTGGCGGTGCAGAGCCATGCTCGGCTTAATACTGGAAAAACCTGTAGCTAATAGTGAGTCCCATTACGTAGCCCCTATCTGAAAGTAAGCCAAAAGGACAATAATGTTTCGCAATTTTTCTGCATTCTTTCGCAATAAAACTGCCCATAACTTTGCCTGGGTTGGGCCAGACTGCGCTGGCAAAGCGGCGAATATACCAAGCATACGCCGCGTACGCCGCGTACGCCGCTTTCCCCGCGAAGTCTGGCTCAACCCAAAGTCGTTCAGCAAATAGGAAGACACATTTGAAGTCAGCATTGTATGCTGCAACAAATGGCATGCAGCCTGCTTAGATCGCCCGCTTCGACTTTTGATTATTCTCTTGTAAGACTCTCTAAGAGGTGGTACAGTGTATGCCTGTTTAGACCGTTGTAGGAAAGCTATTCTCGTTCTATGCATAATCATATAAAAGGTTCATTATGACAAGCAATAACAACAGGAGCAAGTTTCACGTTGTTGCTAGTTTTTTGTTGTCATAACAACTGGGTTCGCAACAAACGCTTTCTCTTAATTTTATACGAACAATCATCTCCTCGATATCAAATCTGTGCATCTGTGCCTTTGTGTAAGAAATCGGATGTGCAAAAAATTCAGAAAACTTTTTGGAAGATTGCGAATACTTATCAGTCATCTATGCAAAGCCGGACTTTCCCTATGATGTGCGACCTATGTAGCAAAAATATTTCTTGTCATTAGTTGCACTGAGTTAATTAGAAGCGAAAACCTAAATAACGTATTTTTACAAAGCAATAGAATTTCATATACCTTCCCGATTACACGTAGCTAGTTCATCAAAGAATTGCCTAAAAACTAAGTAAAATCTTTGCAATTGAAACAAACTCAGAGAACTTTAAGCAAGCATTTTTGCTTTTTATTTTTTTGAAATTTATACTACGTGAATTTCCGATAGATTGATCTTTACCTTGAGACCATTTCCTAAATATGTAAAAGCAACTAAGCGCGCCGTCATTAGGAGAGTATTATGTGCAATAGGATAGATATCGACAGCAATGGAATTGAGACTGTTCCTGTATAGCTATGCCTGTATGCTTTTGTTAAATATTTCTTATACTATCAATTCAACTATAAGTGCATAATGATCGGAAGGGTAATCGTTATGCTTATACTTCCCATCTAATGCAATCTCGATCAGAGGCAATGTCCCGCAGTACAAGGTTGCGTTCATAGTTCTTACTGGGCCTGAATTGGAGGGTTGTTTGAGTATTGCTTGCGATAAGAACAAACCTGAGTGAAAGACATAGTCGAGCCGATCTTGCGGCTCAGGAACATATTTATAGCCCCACAATTTACTAAAATGATGAATAGGCGACCAAGTATGGCCTAAAAAGCATATATCATCACTGTAAAGAAGCGCCATATGATAATGTCACAGAATCAATATTAGGCAAACTAAGTAATGATCTATAAAAGTTAGGAGACATTGGTTACGACTCAAGATTGCACTTGCCTGGATTAATGACAGCACTCGGATAAATTGTTCGATATGCATCATGAAATCCAGCCTTCTCGAAGAGTTCTGTCACCGGCCACCGGACCACCCAGTCACCGTGGCGCTTTCTGCAAAACCTCTTACACCCACGAAACATTTCGCCTAAAACTTATCGTCCTCAAAATAGGCACAGACCTCGTCGCAACCGTCCAGTCGAGATGTGATGGTGTGTTAAGATCTCCAGCAACAACAACTGGTAAGCCTCTGCGCTGCCATTCGTTGACCAAAGGATGATCAAGAATTTCTTCGGCATTTCTCACTCGTCCTCAACACAGGCGAGGTTCTACTGTCATAATGTACAGAAGAGTAATTTCAAACCTGAGCGATATTCCGAACTAATTAGCTCTTCTGATGTGATTGCCATTTCTAGTTGAGCTGCTACTGGACCAAACATTTTGAAGTTAAAATGTGCGCTCCATATCAGTAATGGACGCTGATTCTCTGTTTCTACCATGACTGCTACAGCGCGCGAAGTGGCAGTACATGATCCTATAATCTGTACAAACACACTCCTTAGAAGTTTCAGAACACTTTACAGAAGGGTACACGTAAAAGATTTTGTAAAAGGGGACTCAGCAGAAAATCCTGAATGGCTTTCAAAGTCTTGAGAGCTTGCGGACATTTGCTCACAAATTAACCTATGTGAAAAAATAGCTGCAGAAGCTGGTTTTAGCATGAACCTAACTCACCATGTTATTACTTCCCAGTCAATGGCTTCTATAGAAAAAAATAAGCAGTCTACTGCGAAAGGTAGTATATAAAAAAATGTTTATGTGTTTCAGTGACTGACTGTCAAATATAAATTCTCTGGGTCGGTAGTAATCTGGTCGAAACTCCGAGTTTGAAGCTCCGCGCTAACTCAGAGATAACTCTGAGTTCCGTTTTTGAAACTCTGAGTTACGCTTATTGAAACTCTGAGTTCCGCTTTCGTAATTCCATAATTCCAACTCTCAAGCTCGGAGTTTTGCTTTGAGCAGCTGTTAAGCACTTTGCTGCAAAAG
Organism: Cylicocyclus nassatus; assembly: GCA_958299035.1. Taxonomy (NCBI): domain Eukaryota; kingdom Metazoa; phylum Nematoda; class Chromadorea; order Rhabditida; family Strongylidae; genus Cylicocyclus; species Cylicocyclus nassatus. The sequence continues at coordinate 59,315,741 of CATQJL010000001.1, forward strand.
CGACGTTAAAGTAGGGACTCGAACCTGTATGGTCTAGCGTAAAGATCCTATCACTAAACCGCTAGACCATGACACACCCATGAACCCTAAAATTGCTTTGCCATAATGTACTCACTCATTCCATTAACACTTAGCAGGTCAAAACAAGTTATACCAAAGCCTCACTCATTTTCATTTCTATCGGGCAGTGATGGTTCATCACGAGGATTGGTCTTTTGTGCAGCCGAAAGCTTCAAACAATAGAGAAAGTGGATGGCATACGCAATGATAAGAATTGACTAATAGGATTTGCGCACAGAATAAATCCTCCTGGCAAAGTTTGCCCTTCCATGATTTCGTCTTACTTACCGTATACCTACCGTAACCTTCCATATGTCACCAGTGTATGTAGCAGATAGATTGTCCGTAATCTGCACCTCGAATAACCCCAGTGTACCAAGTTTGATCAGTTTCGTGATTTTCTCCCATCTACCGTAAACCTACCGTAACCTCGTCAGATGACACCACAGTATAATCTGCATGTCATATTCGTTATCGGCACCCCGAATAACCCCAGTGTACCAAGTTTCGATCAGTTTCGTGATTTTCTCCCATCTACCGTAAACCTACCGTAACACCTCTATATGACCCCATAGTGAAAAATGGGTACCATATGCGTGATTAGCGCGCCGAATAACCCCCTGGGCCAAGTTTTTACAAAATTTCAGAATTTTGCAAAACACTGCGCACCACGATACCCCCATCATGCCTGCTTAAACTACGAGCAAAATGTACCCCGGAGGACTTTTTAGCTGCCCCTCTTCTTTTGCGCACTATTTCTCTTTCTCTGACCAAACTCAGAGTTATCTCTGAGTTCCACGGTAGACTGGAACTCGCACCAAACTCAGAGTTATCGCAGACACTAGTTGCGCGTTTGCTGGCGCTGTTTCTTGTGCAGGAAGATTTGGACAATGTTGCGCTACTAGGAATAAACTACGTGTTAAGGAGAATCCATCCATATCATCGCTTTCCGGATTTGATCTGTTCAAACACCTGTTAAGGGGGTCAAAAAGTTGCGCGTTAGCTCAGAGATAACTCAGAGTTAACTCTGAGTTATAACTCTGAGTTTCGATAGGTTTACTACCGACCCTGATTTCTTCTTATTGCCGTTCCATATCCTCTCCATCAGTGTTTGAAGTCCCAAATGGACTTTATAAAGAAAGAAGCAGACTATCAAACATAATGATATGCGAAACTTTTGCAACTTTGGCATAATTGCAGCGGTATATCTTTGAGCCTTTGTGCTAAAAACCGCAGCTGTCGGAGCGAATCGTCAAATACTGTTCATTAGTGTAAAATAACGTTATGAACTTCGAGAAGGAATTTGAGCCATTGAAAGTGATACTTGCTTTGGGAAGAAAACCAAACAAATCAAAAACTGTAGTGGGCAGGTTGAAGTCGCTGATTCCACATTTGAAATTTGCACTTCACTGTGATGCTACGGTAACAACTGCTTTTCAATGTTCGTCAGAAATGTGATTATAACGTTGGAAAAACTGGTAAGAGGTTGTGCAGTGAAATCAGTACGCCTAAACATCTTGCTACACTTTTGGGAATTTTTTTCTCATCAAAAGTTCTATTTCACAGTGGCACTGTACGCTAAGTTCATACCGTAATCCTACAGCAATGAAGAGTGACTGATGAATCGCTCCGTATTACAAGTATAAGTTGAACCTCGCTACAAAATGGTACATCAAGCTCAGCAAAACGCACGGAAGCAAGGAGAGTTATTAACAAGCATGTGCACATATTTTTGAGACACCGATACAGACTTTTATGCGTGACCCTTGACTGCTGAACTGTATGAACGAAGCCGAGAAGAGATATTCGGATATGCCATACAACTCACACCAAATACAATGAATAAACATATTTGGAGCATGGTGTGTGAAAATCATGATGATAGCATATCTGGATCCAAATTCATTTCCAAAAATTCTTTGAACTATTGTCATTTGGTTGTGCATAACACGCTGGCATTCTTATATCTTAATCTACATACATAATCTTTATGATAGGCTCTTCTGATGAGTAAGATTCAAAATGCAGATGCTTTAATAAAGAATAAATCTTTCAAAGGTTTCTTAATTACTATCTGTGATTTTGGATAGATCCAAATGCATTCTTGATGTATAAAGTGAAAATGACCATCTGTAGGAGGAGGACTTGTAGCTGATTATGATAATCATGTAACTGCGTACCTTTAATTTTGTAAGAATTGCGACATCAGGAATTGAATTTTCGCTATTTGTACATCTCATCCAGTCCCAATTTTCACCCAGTTGTTCGACGACAAAGTTCAAACCTGATTCGTCGGAAATTTCCTGAAAAGTTTGCAAATGCTGCTGGCCAATGACAAGAATCAGTGCGCGTGCTCTTGCTGCAATTCGTATTACCAGTCAACTTTACTGGAGATCAACAGCTCCTACTTGATCAGTATTACATTGCATTGCATATAGAGTGGCATGTCCGTTAGTGCTAGCCAAAACTATAGGTCCATCCTAGAAACGCCGTGACTCACTTAGTTATTGCAAAATCAGTTAGTCGGTACACTGTGCTTACACCAGATACTATAAGCTGCCAAAATTAGGCTTGCTTTCATTTGATTATCCAGAAAACCAGAAATTTTCAAGAGAGCAGGCGACTAGGCTGGCCAAAACTGTAGGCCCATCTGGAGTACTTTACAAAACATGTCTTATTGTTAGATTTCAGCTCTTATGTAGGTATATAGTCGAACGTGTCGAACAGTCTGTTAGAAACGCTTAGCTTTTCGACTCGAAGATACTTTTACACGTACTTTGCTCTCTGTTTGAAGTGTTCGAGAGGAAAAATTTGCAATCTGTCTACTAATTTGTCATCGAGGAAGTTCCGTCTTTCTTAAAATGCTTAGCGAAGTAAGTGCTTAGAAAAAATTTTGGTTTTGCTGTCGAGGCAAAACAAACATGGGCCTAACCACATGCGTCACCTCGAAATTTTGGCTTCGATCGTTTTGCGCTATCGTACAACTTACAAGCTCAAAAAGCAGGAACCTTTTTTTATACAAAAGAACTGTTTACTATACTCACGGATGGTCAAAATGTCGCAGTTCGCGGCGGCGTGGCAGGAGTTCCCAAAGCCTAGCCGCTTTTCCTCACAGGGGTACTTGGCACCTCCAGAAATCCCTTAAAGGACATCACACCTTCTCGGGGGCAAAGGACGGCTCCGCCATCACTCCTACCTCTAGCTGCCCTCATTATGAATGTGTACACGCACTACAACGTGTACTGTTTTTGAATATGATAGCATTGGAATCGAGAAGCAAAAAAGTTCTTCAGGGTAAGGCTTTAGGATTCGTACATGACTGCAGCTGAATTTCCTTCGGATTTAACTTTAATTCACGTTTTCGGATAAAATGACGCTTTCTCAAAATTTTGTAAGCGCTCGAGAGAGAGTCAGTTTGTGAAACATATCGTATTATTATAACTCGAGCAGAAGTTATGATTCTTCCAATCACTGTATATAACAGAGAAGTTAGCCAGTTATACGCAAGTTCTAAAGTTCATCTAAGAATTATAGCATACTAGCTGGCTTACCCGGCTCCGCCGTATCCGAACCAAACTTGGCACACATACACTTCGGGCCCGGCGGGTGTCACAGTCCACTTTTCGTTATCGATCGATGTCGATTTTACCGATTTTTATCGATTTTTTTGCAGAGTTCACCTACAGGGCTAGGAGTTGGCACAGGGGGGAAGTGAGCATGGGGATTCCGAATACAATATTAGTTTTCAGAATTATCGATTACTTTTATTGATTTTATCGATTTTTTGTAAATTTTGACATGCGAGGCTGGGATTTTGCACAGGGGGTAATCGAGCATGCTGATTACGAACACAATATTAGTTTTCAGGATCGTCCATTACTTTTATCGATTTTATCGATTTTTTTTGTAAAGTTTGACCTGCGGGGCTGGGATTTTGCACAGGGGGTAATCGAGCATGCTGATTACGAACACAATATTAGTTTTCAAGATCGTCCATTACTTTTATCGATTTTATCGATTTTTTGAAAATTTGAGCTAGGGGACTGGAATTTGGCACAGGGGTGTAATCTAGCATGCTGATCACCCCCCTTGGGGATGATCAGCATGCTCGATTACCCCCCTGTGCCAACTCTCAGCCCCCTAGCTCAAACTTTGCAAAAAAATCGATAAAATCGATAAAAGTAATCGATAATCCTGAAAACCAATATTGTATTCGGAATCCCCATGCTCGATTACCCCCCTGTGCGAACTCCCAGCCCCGTAGCTCAAACTTTGCAAAAAATCGATAAAATCGATAAAAGTAATCGATAATCCTGAAAACCAATATTGTATTCGGAATCCCCATGCTCGATTACCCTCCTGTGCCAACTCCCAGCCCCGTAGCTCAAACTTTGCAAAAAAATCGATAAAATCGATAAAAGTAATCGATAATCCTGAAAACCAATATTGTATTCGGAATCCCCATGCTCGATTACCCCCCTGTGCCAACTCCCAGCCCCGTAGGTGAACTCAGCAAAAAAATCGATAAAAATCGATAAAATCGATATCGATCGATGACGAAAAGTAGCCTATGACACCCGCCCGGCCCCGAAGGGTATGTGTGCCAAGTTTGGTCCGGATCGGTTAAGAAATAAAATTTTCTATTCGGAACATACGTACATACATACAGACATACAGACATACATACAGACAAACAGACATTCAGCTTTATATATAAGATCAAAATATCTTGCAAATTTCGTATTATTTGGAACTTTTGGCCAACTCTTTTAAATATGCGCCAGAAGTTTGGTATTCTAGTACATGGAAATACCGCACCTAAAAATTGATTTTTGATAATCCTCTTGCTCATCATTGGAGTAACTGTAATGAAAACTCTTTAAAATACATTTATGATGGCAGACGAAAGTAAGAAAGTATATATGTTCAATATCCCAACTGCTGAGAAAAGCGTTGAGTTGCTTATTCGAAAACTTTTGTATACCGCTTTCAAAATAGATAATTGTAATGTTAGGCAATAGAGTTCTACACCACTCCTGGTCACTCTATTCAGCTCCTGATGCTAAATTACTTCAATCGAACGACCAAGAATTTACAATTGATCAACTAGATTCCCTGTATTTCGAATGACCGGGTTTTCATACATAAAATTCTGTGCAATTTATATTCTGAAAATAATGTTCATACGCTCATTTTTGAAAGGACAGTGTAGCAGAAGTTTCACTTGAGAAACGATAACTATGTTCTTCGTTTTTTCTCCATTTTTCTTCCCTTATTACTTCAATACTGAGTCTGTGCTCTCGCTGCTTGCACACCTCGCAATGAGACCAGTAAATGGGTGGAGCAATGGGCGTGACCTGACCTCTGAAGCGCGGACGTGTTAGAACATTCCTGGGTGGGAATGCTGGTGCGAACTTGGTGCGAGGAAAGGTGCTAGGAACTCCTGCACGCCTTCCGCAGTTTGATTCTTCTAAACGTAATATTTCGCCACCAAATCAAAGTGTTAACATTTCATATAGCTTTCCAAGAGTTACCATTTTGAACTCTGTCTATGTGCTAGATGGTAAAAAAAGCTTGCGCTTTGTATTTTTCGTCGTTAATGTCAGAGCCAGAAATAAGTTTGAGCCTTGTTGGAGTTAGGGTTAGGGTCAAGCTTGAGGTCGGACACGCCTGACTTAAGGGGTCGTAGGGGGGGGGGGAAGGAAGGGTCGTATTAAGGGTAAGGAGCATATGATAATGAGGTAAATACCACGATCGCGAAAAGTAAAGACCGATTTTTCAAATTTGTCCTTACTAAACACTTGAATATGAACACCCGTAACGAAGACTACAGTGTAGTGAACAATGTCATGCCCAACAAATAATATGTAAAGTTTCAGCAAATTTAAATTTTTGAAATCTCGTGTAGTATCCTGCCGCAAGCTCACGACAGGTCCCACCTTGCAAAACAGGCACAGCTTTCAAAATTAGCATATCAAACTATCTTTGTGCATTCTAAAAATCATCATTTGCTATCATTTACCCTTTTTCAATATATAGAAAGGTCATCTTCAGATATGATCATCTTTATTCTATAGGTAAAAGAATCAACTTTTTTTTCACTCAAAACAAAGTATTGTTTTTTTATTCATCCTACGAATTTGGCTTCACATAGTCTGAAGATAAAGGTTCTAGAGGTTGCCAATGTCCGAAAGGGTTATTCAAGTAAGTGCTTTCTGCTCACTACAAAGCGGGAATAAGATAAAATAGCTCCAATCAACTTTGTGTAGGATTTACAAAATCTGGTAAAATGAGGTAGACATCCAAAAAGGACTACGTGACCTTTTGAAGGGTTCTTTCTTACCCAACTGACTGGCCTTTAGGAATCGTAAACTGCTCCATGTCATGAGTAGTAAGCAGGGTCCACAAGAGGACACGACCGCCGGATACGATCCTCTCCCGAGGGGTCTCAATAGACCCCCTCCCCCCGCCCCACATTCCACATTATCGTTTACCTACCGTAAGCATAAATTGAGGCCCACAGAGGAGTGTAGGCCCTTCTGAACCTGCCCTAATCGCGACGGCTATAAGAGGTCAGCGCTAATTAGAGGTCACTCCATGATTGGCTAGCTCGCGGGAGCGAGCGGCTGACCTGGGCAGACGCGCTGCGGAGGCGGACGAGTTTCACATCGCTGGTAACCTACTCCACAATGAGATCCTGGAGGTAATTCTCTAAAAAATTCCTAAATTCCCCAAATTCCCTGGAATTCAATAACTTAGTTATTCGCTCTATTCCACACTACTTGAATCGCGGCCACTTTCTAAGGTGGTATGTTTTTGATCTATGAGACATTTTCAATGTTTTTCCGACTTATTTTACTGTTTTCTTAGTTCGATTGCATGCTCTACTCTCCTACGTCTGCCTCCTTGCAGCATCATCTAGTCACATTCAATTGAAATATGCACTACATGCATGCCAGTAGGGAAGCATACGTTTTTTTATAATGAGTATGAAGTTTTTTTACACCGTCCATATCAAAAACGCAATCAAATAAAATGCATCACCTTCATTTGGTAGCGTGATCTACATGGATTGATTTTGGTAGCGACCTTTTCTTTGCTGCACGCATCATGTTTTTTATAGCGTAAAAATTTCAAATGCACGTTCGTAAACTTTACTGGAATGAGAATTTTGAGGAGATGATAATTTCTTTGGAAAGCTACAGAGCTGCACTGAAATGTCAAAAGAAAATAGCATCTGATAACGAAAAAGCGTAGATCACCAATTTAAGTTATAATTGGCCTTTATAAAGAGTTGTTACACAAACTTTGATTACGTGGGCTTTCTTCAATAACATCAAGCAGCTCACATTAGCAATATGATGTGACGATGCACGACGTCATAAGGATCGCACACACAAGGGATTTAAGTGGAAAAAAAGCAAGAAAAAACAAAGTCCCGAAAGAATTCAAAGGAGATTCATGAGAATTTTTTTATGAATCATGTAAATGAAAAGACTTTGAAAATGTCTCATAATTCATAAACATACCTGCTGGGAAGTATGGCTCAGAATACCAGACATTCAGAGAATGGTAGCTGTGTTTGGTTGAAGGTCAGCATGATTGACTTGCATTCCACATTGCAAGAGCCGCACGAAAAGAGGTAATGATTTTCGAAAATGCGAGCCCTTCGCGGAGCACTCGTCCGCGGTCATCGCAGCGCATGCGCGCGCGTCCTAGTTCTAGATTACTGTAGGGGACGGTGGGTTCAGAAGGGCCGTCTCCCCCACAGAGCACTATGAGAAACGTATCGTAATTAGCTCGTCAAATAACCCCTGCCGAGTTTTAGCAACTCTAAGGTGTTCAAATATTGGGCCATCCAAGTAAAATGGTCATTTTAAAATATGATTAACTTTATATCGAAGGGAGTTGAGTCAGCTAGCCCCTTTTGAACTCAATACAATTTACCACACCTTTGCCGGCGCGAGAGATTCCACTTGGAAAATCTCTCAACTGTAGAATTAGGAGCTAACCAAAATCTCGTTTGTCAAATTTTGTGCTTTCAATGGTTGTGCTTTCAGCAGCTATTATGTAGACAAAGGAAACGAATCCAAATTTCCTTTGTAAAAAACTACGAGATTAGGCCCACTGAACTATGTATATTACAAATGAGATCTAAAACACTGTGCAATTCAGTTTAAAATATAGCGCAGGCAGCTCTTTTGTTTTGTTTGTGAATAGTCAAAATGGGCTTGCCTTTACAAAAATCAAATTAGATTTGCATCTGCTTGGAGCACTTAGGGACCAGTGAGAATAGAGTCTTGCGTGGCTGCCTCCCACTATATGACCCCGCTCCCGCTTCCTAAAAGTTTCGACATATATTGCAGCTGACATATATAAATGCTAGAAATTATAACAGTTGGAGAAACATCAACAATGAACTGACATTTTAGCAATGGTAGACATTTCCGCACACAACCGGTTTCGGCGCTAAGAAGCATACAGGTACGAAAACTTTTTTGTGGCTCATAGCGATATTTCCATTAGTGTCTTTAACCTTGGCCCTTTCCATTGACATCTTCATTGAATTTGAGTGAAGTGATGGCGTTCTATTCATGCGGTGAAAATTAGCTCTAGCTTTCTATTTAGAATCACCTTACAATGCCAATGCCTTTCAATCATCATAAGAAGATGTTAAGAGAGTGGTGCTTTTTCAGAACTGCTTTCCAGTGTGAAATTTCTTAAGAAGGAGACCTTGAAATTCGACAGAGGTCAACGTAATTTTATACAAACTTCTCTCTGTCTCAGACTACAGAGAATAGTTCATGATAACCTCTGTGGTCATCAACTCTAGAAAGTACGTCAGCTTTTGCATGCTGTTTGTTTTGTTACTAATTGGTAACGGCATTCCCTTTCGACGGATTTGCCCCGTTGTGAGAAGCAACTGCCCACCGTTCAATAAAGGAAAACAATAATCAATAATATCTATCAAAAATGCAGAAATTTGAAGTTATAGAAACGCCAAACTTAGGGATAACGCCCTCCCCTTCCCAGAAGTCCGAATTTTTTAAAAATTACTCACATGAGCTGTGAAAATGTTCAAGTGACTTATTTATATTTGTGAATGATTGAAATGATTTTTGAGATTTTTCGAGTCCCCCTTTACTTAGAATTTGAAAGTTATGGGACCAGGAAGATTTTGGAAGGCATCCCAAAAAATTTTTAGTTTTGCGTGGCTAACATATTATTATTATTCGAGGAGAAGTTTTGGCTCCTCCCCCCGAACGAAAATCCTGGGACTGCCACTTAGTGCCTTACAAGAGTATATCAGCGCATTTTCGCTCTTGCAGCACCGACTTTTCAAAATTTTGCTCGAAAGTGTCCCAGAATTCACTAAGCTGACTCGATGCATTTTGCATTCTTTTCGTTTTCCAGTACACCAAAATTTTTGATCTGCAAGTCACACTGTTTGATGCGGCAGTTCTTCTTGTCGTTTTTGAGTTTCAGAGATGATACATTTTGATGATTCTGTACGTCATTTCCACATTTTATAACATAGCTCATCTCTATTATTCGGAATCTGCTAACCAGCGAGAACTCAACTCGTGAACTCGTGAACTCATTTGGTGACTGTTCCACTCCTCATTTCGATGCAGTTATCTACTGAATTTTGTAAAATCTACCTTTGCCCCGATAAGTGACTTTTGATTTTTGCAATTCTATGAGCTGTGAATGTTCTTAAAACACATAGAATAGACGTTTCGCGCGTATTTCTGCCGTCCAGTGAAAAGTGGAGGAAACTGGCCAGATTAGATATAATCTAGTACTGCTTAGTTTATGTCATCTGAGTGCCTCTTTGCTTTTCCAGTTAGCGTATAGAAGACCTCAAAGTGCAAAAATGAACTGAAAAAAACGTATAGTCTGCAAAAGATAGAAAGAGTCTATAATGGTAAGCGAAAGCGCGACCTACAGAGTGAGTCAAAAGTCTGAGAGTCCAACGCTTTTTCATACAAAATGAGGAAGGTCACCTATAAACGATAAATTTGGTGCACACATAATCCAAGCCATTACAGATACAGCTCAGTTCTTGAATTTTAAAACTGCCTCTTTTTGCACGCGGCCCAAAGAAATCTTGGCAAGTCCCCTGTCATGGCACGCAGGTAGTCGTAATGAAATTCGCCCCATGCCTTCACAATAACTGCTTTTTTTACCTTAACAAGTGTGCAGCATGATAAAATGAGCTTTTGTTTACAACATACTTTCAAAGGAATTTTTGCATTGTTTAAGAACAAAAATATTGGATTTTTAATTAGAAGCAGTGTACGTTGCATGCCGGAAATTTGGCTACAATTGCGCGAAGGAAAGCGGAAAATTATCATTTAAAAAGTATAAAAAGTGTTGCCTTGAGCAAATTTCGATAGATTCTTATTTAAAAGACGTATGCAAAGATAGCATTAGTCTCAGTGCCTGTTGCGCTTCTATAGCTTTTCTTACGATTCAATAGCGCCAAGCCTCTTCTATATCGTATGCATCGAAGTGTTGTAAAATATCAACAACGCCTCTAGCTATAGCAAAAATTGTAAATACTAAAAATTTTGGTTTTCTTGCCTCTGCAAAGGTATTGGTTTGGTAATTTGCAATCTAATAAAAACACATGACAGCATTTCCAGCTATCTAAAGTGTATTTTGTAGAGTATGACGCAGCATCATGTGGCATAAAATTGAAATCAAAACCCTCAGTATCTTCGTACTGTACAGACTGTTTTGACCACAACCCCGTGCATAAAGTAAGTACTTTACTGTAAACGAAATAAAAGGTTGGCGCAAAGCCCTTTTCTAAGCTTAGCCTCGAACTATACAAAATAATGAACAACAATGTACAACAATGTTTCCTTCACAAGTTGGAATTGAATTATTTTGGAACCTAGATGAAACCAGACCTTTAACGCCACATTTGTACCAAGTAGGTTAGGGTAGTAGGCAACCCTTTGAAATATTTGTCCACTATCATTCCATGTATGTGATTTACGGATGCGTCTCCAAAACAATACGGACTTTTGCACCGGCCTAATGGATGCACACATGCATATGCTTTCTCACAAAAATGTATTTTAGGCTATGGAGTAGGTAAATAAACTACGCAATCTCATCACGTTCTCCCAAGTGAAAAAGGATTACCCAACTGGCGGAAAAAGCAATTACAAAAATGCCTGAACTACCATTCTTCAAGCGATTCATATTCTAACGTTTGAAACTGAATTTATGGACTGATTTCAAGAGCAGTTTAAGGGAGCAGCAACTTCAAGTAAATCACTTACCTGCATAGCTACTATATCTGGTTTGACATAATCTATGTGCCTAGCAATTTTCTCCAATCCGTTGTGAACACTTTTGCCTGAGACCCAAACGTTGAATGACATAACTCGTACAAAAGCATCCTTCCTGCTGCAGTGAGCTTGAGCAACAAATAGAATGAGGAGGAATAGGTACATGCGAATATTCTGCAAAATTCTGAAATGTTTACTTTTGAGGTGAAGAAAATGTTATGTTGTCCAGAAACTTCTGTCCGTTTTCGAATGAGCACGGAACTTCCCACGATAAACTCAAAGCAGCTTTTCCTTCTCTTTTTAATGGTCACAACGTCAAATCTTAATCTTCCGAATGCTTTAAGATATTCTCCAAAATTCTTCGCCCATCATTTCTATCAGTTCAAAATTCGGCTAATTCTTGATTTTTGAAAAAGATTGATTGGACGTGGTACAAGTAGGGGATCTAGGAATACACAATTGTGCTTTTACATAGACTCCTCTAATTCGCTGTTTTGGAGTTTTGAATTATTTGGAGATCTTGATTTCTAAAGTCATGAAACACACAACTGTAGCAAAAATATGAAACCCTTTGAAGTTTCTGTGAGTTGGCTTGATTTGTCAAACATTTCTCCAAAATCTTTCTTGGAATTTTCAATACATGCGCTACACGTACTCAAAAGTACAGACTAAACTATATATTTAAAATGAGCATGATGTAGCCGAAGGTTTATTCTGCGTAGCGAATACCAGCGCTTCTTGGGATGATGAGGACATAATTTTTGAAATCTGAAAAAATTTGTCACTGTTGAAGTGCTCAAAGACGTGGCGATAACATCATAAAGACTGCTTAAATCAGTAAGAAAATGTTGCTGCCCGAAAGCAGATACAAATCGAAGACGAACGAATGATACCCTAAGTTATTTATCAGTTAGTGTTTTAAGATTTTTGGTAACCGATCAAGGAAACGGACAAAACTTTTGGGACAACCTATTACGCTGTTGTAGATGATAATAGCAACAATGACTTCGGCATCAAAATATCGAAAATCTGTTTTACGAACGTAATGTTTGCAAGAGAATCCCAATGAATTGTGGAAAGATGTCATCCATGGACTAAAGCTAAAACGTTGATAGTTGGCTAACAGGAAGATCCAAAAAACCGGAAGCTTATTTCGATCCACAAGAAAAGTGTTCCTTTGTGGTCGCGCGAACACGAACAAGCGACAATGATTGTAAACGATTGTCACAAACATTCGACGAGGCAAAGTTCAGCGAGTCCATCCATTAAAGAAATGTTGTCAAGAACCCGAAAAAAAACTGCTATGCCTATTGAAGGTGACACTCAAAGTGTTCGGAGCGTTGCTTGTTGAGTGATACAATAGATACAATACAGCCCCCCCCCAAACAAGCTTCTTTCTTGTCGACAAGTGCACTCCGATCCTAGCAGATATGAATCAGTGTGTTCTCTTTCCTTTACAGTCTTCGCCTAAGCTGGTTTCAAGGTAGCCATGGTGGCCAAAGCAACATCACACTTTTTTCCTGGCATAGCGTCTCAATCGAAAGTATGCACTTGGGGGGGGGGGGAGGGGAATCTTGACGTTGTTCTTTGACAGTTTAATTGACAGAAAAGGAAGTAGAAAGGAACACTGAAGTAAAGGAACACCTATCATCAACGTAAGCTCATGAATCAAAGATGCACGGAAATAACTTCCGCGCGTGTCGCTACTGTCGAATGATTATGAATGTCAACGGTAATGACAATTAATTTCATTGAAATGAACTTGTCAATCATTTTTACTTTGGTCAAGGTAAAAACGAAACTGGTACTGAAAATTTTGATGGTAATATGATTTTTATTTTTCAAATTTTACTCGTCCAGGTTTGATCAGAAACTGATTTATCTGCTCTTTAGTGCTCTTCATATAACTGGCAACCGGGCTTTAAAAAGTTGAAGTAGCACTGATACTGATAGTCTCAAAACATTTTTCTCCTTTCGTCACTTCTTTAGTCCATTTCGAAATAGGTAGCTCAGCTTTACCGTCTCTATATCTTTCACCTTCCCTCAAACTTCTACCAAAGTCGGATGTCAGGTTCACTATGACGGATTCACGCATTACACATGTAGATCCATCACAGTCTTCGCTAAATGAGAATTTTTTGAACTTTTCTTACACTGGATGCGGTTTTGATATCTGCTTCACTTACATGAATTGTAAGTCTGAGTCATTACCAGTCACAATTATTGGTGATAACCGTGTCGATTTAGCAATATTGTACAGTACTATGTTCCAGCGTTTCTAAAAGTATCTCCCTTCGAACAATGGCACTCAGCAATCTATGGCCATTTTTTGCACGCAGGTCGCAAGCAGGTTGTCAGCATTAGCATAGTATTATTTGTTTTCACGCAGAAGTTGTTATCACTAAAAATAAGCGAACTAAATTAAGAGTCAGTGTTGCTATACTGTGGCCACTCAAATAAGCGTTAATAATGGGATAGATAAAGGAAAAGATTACGCTGAAACAGAATGACCGTAGCCCACACCGATTTCCGAATATACCGTATGAAAAGCTCATTTTTATCATGATAAAAAATTCTGGATCTTCCTTTGTGTTAGTTAAAGTAACCAAAAGAGCCCTCTTCGTCTCAACTCAACTTTTGATCGTTCTCAAACTTTTCTCATTGTTTTGACTGATCATCTTTTCACAAAGCAATGACTAATTTTCTTCGGTTTATATGATTTTTATCCTGGCCAGGTAAATCAAAGGTACCCGGATACTTCACCAGCAGCAGCATCTAATATTAGGTTGGCTTGGAAGTTCTTGCGTAATTCAAGCAATATTCAATAACTTTTAACTCCTAAACCTAAATTCACAATCTGGATCTCTAAAAATATTAGAAGAGCGCTCCATGACGGACATTTAAGCGCAAGATTCTATGAGCTAGCCCCTGAGAACGGAGCTCTCCAACATGGGGCACCAAATTTTGCGATTTTGAGTTTGGTGCCAGAAAATCGCAGAGGACAGCTAGCTAGTCGAAAAAAATCTGTAGAAATTGATTACACGGCAGAAGTCCATATGTTACTTTGGAGGGCTTTGATCATGTACGGTGAAGCAAAAACAAAAAATTCGTGAAATATGTGATTTTGCGGAAAAAATCCCCTCATTACCCCAATTTTTCGGCGAAAAACTTTTTACACTCCAAAAAACGTCGCAAGGTTCTAAATAGGCACTTTTCTTATTTCTGTTTGCAAACTCTGTTTTGTTATGAAAAATTACAGCGATAAGGGGATTTTTAAAATAGCAAATTCCACAAATTTTTTCTTTTCGCATTTCCATGCGAGATCAAAGCCTGCTAAATAGCGTATGGACTTCTGCTGTGTAAGTAATTTCTACAGATTTTTTTTGGCTAGCTAGCGGCTCTGGGCGATTTTCTGGCAACAAACTCAAAATCGCAAAATTTGGAGCCCCATGTTGAAGACCTCCGTTCTCGGGGGCTAGCTCATAGAATCTTGCGCTTAAATGTCCGTCATGAAACACAGTTCTTCTAATATTTTTAGAGAACAAGATTGTGAATCTAGGTTTAGGTGCTGAAAAGTTATTGAATTTTGTTTGAATTACGCAAGAACTTTCGAGTCAACCTAATATAAGGAAGTTTTGTATCAGCTATTTAAGGTGCATTTCACATTTACTACTTCCACCATCTCTTCCGGAAGGCTATGCACTCAATAACTCAAATAAAAGAAGCTTGATTTCATTTTATCTCAGTGCGATAGTCACTGAATCTATCACTTTTGAATGATCTAGACTTATACTATAAATAAAATTTTTTTACTTGCTTTCATATTTGTCAAACCAGAAAATAAGGATCCAGAATGAGATTTGCTCCAATCTTGTATGCCATCACATTTGCACAATCAACCGATTGAAGTGCTAAAATTAACTTTAGCTTGAGTTTTCATGTTACACGATCATGTTGACCATGCAGACGTCTGAGGAGTTCTGAGGAATTCTGTTCAATGCTGTAAAAATTAATGCACATTTGATAAAGCAGTAAGATTTTTTCTCCCATTCCGTCTTTATGTGCGCACAATTTTTCTTTCGGTAGTAAATTCTTTTCATTTCTTGTTCGTCCAATCATAAACATGCTAGAAACATTACCGTACTCACTATACTTGGGACCGAATCGAATGATTATTCGATTATTCGAATAAATCATTCGAATGCGAATCATTCGAAAAGTCGAATATTCGAAAATCTGAGATTTCGAATAAAATTCGAAAGTCGAATATTCGAAATTTTAGTTTTCGAATATATTCGATATTCGAATATTCGAAAATTTCAACTTCAGAATATTATCCGAAAGTCGAATATTCGAAAATCTCAATTTTCGAATATTATTCAAAAGTCGAATATTCGATGGTCATCGAATGGTTCGAATCATTCGATAAACATCAAATATTCGAATATTCGATAATTTGAATGATGAAACCAGAGCTCGGCGCAGATTGTATGGAAGCAAGCTGGATTTGGTTTTTGGGGCGAAAAAGCAAAAAAATTCATTTTTGTGGCCAAAAACTGCGACGTTTTTAGTCGGCGTTTCGTCTTTTGAGGGTTTTTTTACGTTTAGGGCTGATAGTCGAAGGGACTTTGTTTTCAAGAAGCCTAGAAACCATCTCATGCTTGGCCCTAGATGGAACTCCTTAAGCCTAGCACGTCACTGTAGGAGTTTCTATCAAGCTACAACTCACAATGGGGAGTTTATAGGTGCCGTGAAACCTAATTGCCCGCGTCTTGCCTTGAACATCAGCGTAAGCCGTTCACTACATTCCAAGAAATCTTTCTTTAAATTTCATGTTGTTCTCGTCAATGCAGGGTATATCTTGACGAAAGCTCCTTTCAAAAGTTCAAAAAAATATGTGCGGAAAGGGTGCGCGCTCACTGTCGCTCACAATAGGCCTGTAGCGTTTCGGGACCAAACGCTTCCAGCCGCGTCGCGCGTTGGTATTCAAAGCGACGCATGGGCAATTGGATTTCACGGGGCCTGTATATGCTTTGTGGTCCTAACGCAGTAGTCTATACAGTAATCGTGATGCGCTATTTCTGTGGCAGATGTAGCTGCTATCGATTTTTCGCTATCCAGGAACGCCAGATTTTGATCTTCTTAAATAGCGTCTATCAGTTCTTCATGAGCGTCACTGAGTAAACTTTAAAATTTAAACTTAGAGTTTAAACGTTTAGATCCACCGTAACACGGCTTTATGACCCCAACAGGAAAAAGTGAAAAATGAGTACCATATTTTTGATTTGCGCACCGAATAACCTCGACCAAGGTTCAACAAGAATTCAAAATTTTGTAGATACCGGGCATTACGATACCCCCCCCCCCCACATGCCTGCTGAAAGTACGAGCAAAATATACCTCGGAGGACTTTTTAGCTGCATCTCTTCTTTTGTACACTATTTCTCTTTCTCTGACCAAACTCAGATTTATCTCTGAGTTACATGATAGACTGTAACGCCCACCAAACTCAGAGTTATCGCAAAGCACAGCTGCGCGTATGGTGAGAGTACTCAGAGTTAAGTCAGAGTAACTGTGAGTTCCGACCAGATTACTACCGACCCTGCCTGAGGTCTAGTGCACGTTGTTCTTCATTCGCATTCGGAAAAGGTGATAGATGTGAACGTGAACGTGAAGATGTTCCTGATATCGCGTTATAGGTTACTTCCACTCGACATCGTAAATTGAGGGCGTATTTAAGTTAATCCACTAGCGTTACTTCCACTCGACATCGCAAATTGAGGGCGTATTCAAGTTAATCCACTAGTGACCGGAAGGATAGTGTTGTGTCAAGCAGTTCGTTTTTTGTAGTGCGAGAAAGGAATATGGTAGAACCAGTCATTGTATAGTATTTCCAGCAGCGGTCTAGCTTATCGTATTGCCAACGAGAGGAAGATTGCTTATTGCCACTAGTGTCGAGTTGAAAGTTGTGGGTAAAGCACTTATACAGTTCAACAATGTGTGTACTATATGTGTGTCGTGGAGTTGTCGACGGCACGGGCTAGATCTAAGTCCGCGCAACGCGCTAAGATATACGTCATGTACTGCAGAGTAGTAGTCGCATGAAAGGGAACTACAAAGACCTACAGTACTTGTAAGCTATGCGCTTGATCATGTTATCATATCACATAGACATTAATTTTTCGAATGTTATTCGAAAATCGAACGATATTCGAAGGTCGAATAATATTCGACATTCGAATGATATTCGATATTCGAATATTCGAAATTTTCAGTTTTCGAATATATTCGATAGTCGAATATTCGAAATTTTCGATTTACGAATATTATTCGATAGTCGAATATTTGAAATTTTCAATTTTCGACTATAGTCGATATTCGAATATTCGAAAAAAAATCTCGAATTTCCCCAAGTATAGTACTCACCTTGAGATGTGCTTTCTATATACTCGATCCCATTTATATTCAAACATCGCCGCAATTGCAACAGTTTAGAATAGTATATGGGTGTATACAATGACAGGCTTCAACTAAACCATCGCCCAAGCTCAAAAAATACAGAGTGTTTGCATTTCAACAAAATCTCTCGTCTGGTACTGTGTTTAGAAGGATTGAGTAATTTTCTTTTGAAAGAGTATGGCACTAAAGAAGAGTTTAGAATTGGACTTTCCTGCCACGAAGATTTCCTCGTGTGAGATGATGTTCAACTTCTCATTGTCAGAAGAACTTGCTAATCATTTGCGTACAAGTAACGCACTGTACCATACCCACGAAACTCTACGGATGAATAGCCATATTTTGAACTAGCTGGCATACCCGGCTACGATTGGCCGTGTCATTACATTTTAATGATTGCCATCTCCGTTTTTGCACATTTTCTGCCCTGACTTCACTTCTCATTTTGTTGTAGTAGTCAGCGTGCTCTCTTACACCCCTGTGTCAACTCCCACCTAGGTCATACTTTGCAAAAGAATCAATAAAATCGACAAAAGCAATTGATAATTTCAAAAACTGATTATGTAATCAGCGTGAATCATTCTTCCCCCCCCCCCCCTCCTCACCCCTCCCCACCCACCGCCCGTACCAACTCCCGGCCCGTAGCTTAAACTTTGCCAAAAATCGATAAAATCGATAAAATCGATGTTGATCGATATTAAAAAGTAGCCTGCGACACCCGCCCCGCCCCGAAGTGTATGTGGGCGAAGTTTGGTCCAGATCGGTGCGAAAAGAAAATTTTGTATTCGGAACACACGCCACACGACATATAGACACACAACTAGACCCTCAGTTTTATATTATGTCGGCTCAAAAGTTCTTTCCGTTTTTTCAACCTACCATAAAATAGGTGGAATAAGGGCAGGCAAATGCTTTAAGGACTATCAGAAGCAGTTTTTCTTCCTCTCTCCACCAGTCATGTTTTGAGACCATTTGCCTTGGTGGTTTCTGAGATAATTGCCAAAATGTCAAACCCATAGTTTTCACCATGTCCAACTTGAGAAATTTTTCAAAATCTTCTTTTTGAACTTTTGGAAAAGCTTTGATAGATGTTAGATAGTGTGAACAAAGTGCAATGCAGTGGAATTTTTTGGCACCTAAAGTTAACTTTCCAAAATTTTCAAAATTATATTTTTGATACTTCCAAATTCCACTTTTGGTCATCCCAAGATTCACAGAACATCAAACGGCGCACAACTAAGGTATCATTTGATGCAGCTTCTTCTCTTCTTTCTGGGGGGCTTTTTCTCTTCTCAACTCGTGGAGTCTTCGGCAATAAAATTATCATAATTCTTGATTGTGAACCCGCCCCAGGTTGTATCCGCAAAATGTCAAATTTGATATTTCGAAGCGGCAAACGCTCTGTTGCTTTGTGAAGTTAGTGTGTAACCATAATCGAACTTTGTAAGTATCAAATTCCGACGATTTGTTGGTATTTGGAGCCTTTGTGTAATTTGCGACTACGCAAAATTGAAGACTTTCGGAAAAGTTAAGCTAAAAATACTAACAAGGGAACGATACTTAGTGTCCGTGGCCTTTTGAGATGAAATGTATACCAGTAGACTCGCCTTCGAACGCTGATTCCAAATCTGGTTTCCGTTTCTGCTGAGTTTTCGCGCCAAATTTGGCCGCGCGAGGCACATACGATAGGAACACCAACATTGTAACATGTTAACATGCATTCATTTTCCGTCCGTGTTCATTTT
This sequence comes from Cylicocyclus nassatus, assembly GCA_958299035.1. Lineage (NCBI taxonomy): Eukaryota > Metazoa > Nematoda > Chromadorea > Rhabditida > Strongylidae > Cylicocyclus > Cylicocyclus nassatus. Next base: position 59,335,308 of record CATQJL010000001.1, read on the forward strand.
TATAGGCACCTCTTGGAATAAATATAGGAAACACCCGTATAAAAATGAATCCTCGTTGAATTTTCATTGAGTGAGTACATGCATTTACGTCAAGGAAATCTAATTCTCAAAAAGAAGCTTAATAGCTTTCAGACTACCGTCGGTAATGGTGTTCCTATCATATCTCTGAAGGCCAAATTTGGCACGAAAATCCTTCATAACTTTTTTCAGAGAAACGCTCAGCAGAAACGGAAACCAGATTTGGAATCAGCGTTCGAAGGCGAGTGTGATGGTTTACATTTCATCTCAAAAGGCTAAAGACACTAAGTATCGTTCCCTTGTAAGAAGCTAATCGAATGTGCAAGAAAATTGCATTGCATTGCACTTTATTTACGCTATCTAGCTGCCATCAAAGCTTTTCCAAAAGCTCAAAATGAAGGTTTAAAAAATTGCCAAATTTGGGCATGGTAAAAACCATGGATTTGAAGTTTCGGCAATTGTCCCAGAAACCATCAAGGTAAATGGTCTCAAAATATGTTAATGGAAAGAGGAAAAAAAACTGCTTCTAACAGTCTTTAGAGCACTTCCCTGCCTATATTCCAGCTGATTTTATGTCAGGTTGAAAAAACGGAAAGAACTTTTGAACCGACCTAATATTTAAGATAGATAGCCATTGAGAAAAATGTGCAATTTCTGGCTAACACAGTAAACCTTTCATCAAGACAGTGATTCAAAGCTTTCAGAGAAGCTAGGGTAGACTGAAATAATGAGTCAAAGCATAAGAAAGTCGCGCTCTTACAAAAAATGTGCTTGTTTGGAGCGCACTTATGAAATAAGCTTTGCCAAGTAATTTCGATTTTTTGCTAGGACTGCGAAGTAACGATTGCTTGTTTTCGGTGAAGAGTGTGATGAATTGCATCTGCAGTTTGGAGAAGCAAATACGTACTAGTTGGTGGCGGACCGAGTGGGGGGGGGGTCAAAAATTAACTGATGAGGTTATAAAGATGAAGTTTTTTACTGCGAATGTTCGGAATAAATTTGGTTTTGGTTCAAATTAGCGTTATAAAAATTTTTTTGTTGTTAAGGGGCTGCTGCCACGCCCTCTCCCAGTCAAATGACACCCCCGCTAAAAAGAGAAGCAAAAGTTTCGAAGTTCTTCGAAGGGCGTAGCTGGACCATCTAGTTCATTTAAAAGAAACCCTCTCTTGGTGAATGAATGTAGGGTCTTGAGGTTATCTTGATTACTTCCATTTTTTTGTAATAACATGAACGCAGTCTTACCACGATATAGAAAACTCAATGATGTTTCAGCTAAACATAACGACTACCCGAAATAGCTATTGATTCTTCTAAAGGAGTTGTCAGGGAGGGGGAGTTAGTCCCGCAAAAGGGAACTAAACGACTTACTTAACGTCTTTGTTCGCAGACTGTGCAAAAGAACACAAAGACTGAAATGTTGTGCTATACTCACTACGTTTTCTTGCACCTTTGACATCGTCTCCATTCTCCGTGACTAAAAATAGTGACTATAGCTGCCTATAACTGCGGGTTTAAACTTGCAGACATGAAGCGCACTTCATGGATACCCCAAAGGTGCTATAACACTTTCTGCTTCTTCGTCCATCGTATACGGTGCCGCTGTTATCGAATCACCTCACTTCGCAAACAGGCAAATTCCTTTGAACTAAACACGATCTGCTTTTTTCAGCCACCACACGAAGTAAACATCTATTTATAATCAAAGAGTGGTTTTGCCAGGGCTCGGCGCAGGTGGAACCTGGTCAAGCTGGATATCATTTGAAGAAGGGGGAGGAGGAACAAAAATGATATCGTTTACGGGGTCCATGGGCCGACCTGAAACTGAGAGACATTTCAGCATATAACGAAAAACTAGGATCACAGTATCCCGATTTTCTTCGTCAGATTCATTGCATGTCAGTTTGTACAAGGCAAATGTGGGCGTGCTGACGGCATGTTCAGTCTTGACCATCGGCGTGCCTTCTCTCCCATGCTCTAACGGGAACTAAAACTGTGCTCCAAACAAACAATACTTGTAGACAAGCAAATCGCTATAATACGGTACCAAATTCTGGTTGCACATGGGCGTGAGGGAACTCATACTACAGCTCAATATGGAAAGTTTATGTGAAGGAAAGTCGTGTCTAATTTTCTCCGAATTAGACGGAACTGTTCCAACTGAGTACCAGCTGAGCTGGACCCAGAACTCTGCTCACATAATTCCTCAATATTCTTCACCTGTCTTCGCTTCAAAAGTTGAAAACAAACAACGGTTTAATAATAGCTGCTATAGCAAAGCGCGCCCCGAAGCAAACCACGTTTGTCTTCCCTTTCTATTTTTTTGTTTCCCTCTTGTTATACATTTCTATCATCGTTCTCAAGGAGAAGAGGGGGAGGTGAATGGGACAGGGAAAGGAGGAGAAAAGAAGTGGGAAGGGGGGAGTGTTGAGAGGAAGGGTAAGTGCCGGACCTTTTGAGATCCTACCGTGGCGCGGAACCGTTTGCAGCGTGATGCAAGGGGTAAAAGAAGTAAAATAGAGAGATTTTCATTCTAGTAACATCTAGCCCAAGGGCACAGGTATATAAGGCAGGTAAGAAGAGAAAGAAAGACAGGTGCGACATAGTGAGGGGGGATCGAAAAATTCAAAGGGAGCTTAGCATTAGTAGGAAATGCTTTGCATCATCTCCTTGCCTCTAGCTCGTTCCAAGATTTGATTTTTTTCCCAAAACTAGGCTGTCATTTCCACTTTGGAAGCGTTGAGCCGGATGAAGATGTTGTCGCATATGACCCCTACAAGCTGCAGTATAATATAGCTGAATGTAGGACTTCAGCTAGTACAGTCTGTTCCTCGGGATCAGACCGAACTGGATTGAAGCATTCATCTAAAATTTGGCCAAGATACTTCCAAATTTCTGCAAGCAGACCACAAGAAATCGGGGAACTATTTTTCCGGTGCCCGCTTGCCCAAAAATCGCATGGCCGCCTGCTCTCGCGATTATCTGAGTTGGTTGCAAGTCGTTTGTTGTTTTGTGAGGATTGAGACACCCAAAGATGGAATTTGATGCCATCAGAAAAATATTTTCAAAAATCTTAAGAAACCAGCTAGAGATCCCAGAAAATTGTGTTGTATTGCATTTTGTTCCTTCTATCCAACTGTTAAAGCTAGTCCAAAAGCTCAAAATGGAAATCAAAAAAAAACCCGCAAGCTGAAGATGGGTGAAATTCATGGGTTGTAGATCCGCCAATTACTGAGCGGACATTGAGGGGATTTAAAAACGTAACCTTAAGTAAAAACGAAATTCTGCATCGGATAGTGCTTACAGCGTTGTCTATCTTCATTCTAAATGTTTTAAACATGGGCCTGAAAACAGCGCGAACTTTCGAATCGGCGTAATACTCCTGCATACTCCAAGCACTACCATTACAAATTCTTGTTTTATTCATGAATCTTTCTTGGCTTTTTTCTCGATCGCCAGTAAAAAGTCTACATTTTACACAACAGTTCAAAACCTTTATGTCTCATTGGGGCGGCTTCAAAAACATCACTTTTCAACAAGTAGTACGCACATTCCAGTTGGAGACAAAGTTGAAAGCTCAACAAATTTTCCGTAGATAATTGTAATTGTTTCTCGTAATTCAGTCATGGACTTAAGAACAAGTTAAATCAAAATTATATTCGTTGCGAAATCAAAGCGTTTGCTACAAATCTTTTCCATTTGACTTTCCTCATTGTCATCCTCTCACTCAATCAAACATTTATACCTTGTTTTACAATAACAAAAAAATCGCTTGCCAACAACGCATAGTTAAGGACTAGGCATGAAATCGTTCTATACAGCAGATGCGCGATCCGCAGTTTAGGAAAAACGAAATGTATTTTAGTCCAATTAGGGGAAACGTGAGATTTGCTCCAGACACTTGCAATAAATCTCGAGACAGGTTCCGCAGTAATTCTGCATCTTTCTCTAGGGACAATCGAACACCTTCAAAAATGCCTATTAATCGAAATAATAATAACAATTATCGCCACAATAGAAACGTTAGCTCAATTTCTACTATTGATACAACGACTTTTAGGCAAATTCCTTTCTCTCTTTGTTTAGTGACAATGGTTCCCTATTTCTACCATCTGTTTAATCTTTTTCTACATACTTATCAGCTGTACGCAGCTTGGAAATCCGGTTGGCCGGTAGCCTATCCGGAATTAATGTCTTGTACGCATAACACTAAGGATTCTGAGATTCTCATCAGTGCTGCATCAGATCTTATTGAGCGCACAGAACCATATCTGGATAATGCTTTTCATAGCTTTAATAAGACCACAAAAACTACATACAGACCATAAAACTACATAAAATACTTACACATGCCCTACTCCGTGAATAGTAATTTGAAATTCGTGACACCTATAGATCCTGATTTGTGCAGGAAGTTAGCTGAGACCAAGAAATTCCTTAGCAGAACGCGTTTATGGATCTGATAATAACATTCACTATTCTTATCCTTGGTTTCCGGCGAAAAATGTACTTTTACCACAAACGTTTTCGTAGAAAATGGTGATGTAGCCACATATGATGGACATAAGGTGATTAGACAATTCGGTGATATAGGAAAATGTTGGTCCAAAAATTATAGCTGCGAACTAAGCTATGGCCAATATGCATATTCGTGCACTGCATTCGTGTATATCATCTCGCAGCAACCTTTCGTATGATTCGTTCATGATACAATGGTATGGTAACTTACTCAGTGAACTTCGTGTCGCTTATATTGGCAACCCACGAATTCTTCCTTTACTGGCATCGCTTATAACAATCGCTCTCCTGTGTTCATTTTCAATGATCGTCCTTTCACAGTTTTCGTGCAGTTAACATCAGTCGCTCGCTGGTAGTGTCGCAAAAACTACTCACAAACATATACATGAAGACGAGTGATCTTGCCCTCTAGCTTCCTCAACGGCTAGGAAGGTAAGCGATCGTTTTATCAATGATGTCTCGGCGCTCGAATATAAAGCGTATGGTAGCTCAATTCTTCCCAGCACCTCCGAAAAGATAAGGAAATGTGTTTTACCCAGGTTTGGTGCCTCCCACTGATGCATCCCTGACTCTTTACGGTTAAAATGCTCTTCAGTCTCGATTTCCGCTGCACAAAATGGCGGATGCGGTTGCCCTAATCTTTATATTTGTTTACAGCTGCTCCCCTCAAAGCTTCTATGTTCCTCTCCTTCTGCGTTGGACATGAGAGTTGTTACTGTTGTTCGGAGCAGCTGCGATACTTGTAGACAGTTGAAATCAGTTCCTTAGATCGCTAGTTGTCAACTCGGCTGCGACTTGTCAAATACTGCGTCACCACCGTTCTCACATAAACGCGTTGAATTTCTTTAGGAAACACTTTGCCCTTCGCGATCACAATTATGTCGATCGTTGTGTATATCGACTGCTCAACCACTACATTTTGATGACAATAAATAATTACGTTTATGGGAGGTTCACATTCACGCAGATTTCGTCCCATACAGTGGCTGCTCAACAAGCTAAACTTGCATAATTGAAAAAAAAAATAAATGAGCTCATGATCTGAAGTTTTCCAGCGATTTCTTCAACATGCTCACAAATATCAAGAAACGTGGAGCCGCAGAAAATTGAGTCGATAAACGGTTATGTGTAAATTATGTGTACAAATTACAGACGACGTTCAGCGCTCCATAGATAAGATGTTTAGACACTATAGCATGTTACATTATCTGAAGAACAGAAGGTATGTTAAGAAACTTTTCGGATTACGAAACATGCTAGAAGTCATCAATCATTGACACAAGCGGTCGCAAGAGGCAGTGGATTTCTTCATCCGACGTCTATATTCGTGACAGGGGACTGGGGGTTCCTTCATAGGGTTCCTTCATACTACGCCACGCACGCCCGTACGCCGCGTACGCCGCTGCAGCGCAATGGAAATATGCTCACGGCAGCAGAGCTCCACTTTTTTGATGTATCTCTATAATTGCTTATTATTACGAGCGTTAAATTATTTATCTCTGTATAGCTTTGACCCCAGATACGTTAACATTGTGAACTGCGAAGTCAGCGCCTAAACTTGAATGATGTTTTGTGAGCGAAGAAAACAAACTGCGGCAACAACGGCGCATCAAATTTGCGATGCAGTCTAACAGTATGAAGAAGAGAAATCCTTTTCATCCATTGATGTGTTTGTAAGGAGATGTTAACAGCGCAAATATACAACCAGATACAACATACTACCTTACAAACCATATACGACCAATATAAACCAGATGACGCAATGTGCAGTCAGTTACGATACAAAATGTAAAACTCGAAAGTAGAGAGAGCACAACAACCTAAGTCATTCCATCAATCATTGATACAGACAAAGGATAGACAGGATAAACAAAGCAAAAGAGAGGAAGAAATGTAGGTATAATGTGAAGGAACACTATTGAGAGACACGAATGTGCTGCAAATATAGAGATACATCAAAAATGTGGAGCTCTGCTGCCGTGAGCATACTTCCACTGCGCTGCAGCGGCGTGCGTGGCGTACGCGGCGTAGGTGGCGTACGCGTCGTGCGCGGCGTAGTATGAAGGAACTCATAGGCTTCCTTCATACTACGCCGCGCACACGCGTACGCCACGTAGCCTACGCCGCTGCAGCGCAATGGAAATATGGTCACGGCAGCAGAGCTCCACTTTTTTGATGTATCTCTATATTTGCAGCACATTCGTGTCTCTCAATAGTGTTTCTTCACATTATGCATTTCTTCCTCTCTTTTGCTTTGTTTATCCTGTCTATCCTTTGTCTATATCAATGATCAATGATTGATGGAATGACTTAGGTTGTTGTGCTCCCTCTACTTTTGAGTTTCACATTTTGGATCGTAACTGACTGCACATTGCGTCATCTGGTTGTATATTGGTAGTACATGGTTGTATGGTTGTATGTTGTATCTGGTTATATTTGCGCTGTTAACATCTCCTTACAAACAATCACTGGATGAAAAGGATTTCTCTTCTTCGTACTGTTAGACTGCATCGCAAATTTGATGCGCCGTTGTTGCCGCAGTTTGTTTTCTTCGCTCACAAAACATCATTCAAGTTTCGGCGCTGACTTCACAATTCACAATGTTAACGTATCTAAGGTCAGAACTGTACAGAAATAAATGATGAAATGAGGCTCGTATTAATGAGCAATTATAGAGATACATTTAAAAAAAGTGGAGCTCTGCTGCCGTTAGCATATTTCCATTGCGCTGCAGCGGCGTGCGCGCTTACGGGGCGTGCGCGGCGTTGTATGAAGGAACCCATACTATGCCGCAGGACGCGGCGTGCTGCGGAGTACGCCCAGGACGCAGCAGCTTGCCGCAGCACGCGGCAGCACGCAGCAACACGCCGCGTCCTGCTGCGTGCTGCCGCCGCAGTCGTATTGAAGATATAAGCTCGCACGCTGTGAAGGAACCTTTAGGAGAACACGAACGTGCAGCAAATATATATGTAAATTCATAATCGGCGAAGGTGTGCTGCCGTGAGCGTATATATTCAATGGCGCAGTATGAAGGAACTCTAGCAAAAACGATAGCGTGCCAGCAGTGACTACCAAGCTCGTCGTTTTCCGTAATCTATCCTAGCGCTGAAATGATGATTTGAAACATTTTCAAAAATGAGTGGTTCTAATGGTATCAATCCTTCCTTCTTTAGAATCTCTTTTATCGAGAAATTTATTACTCTAGAAGATAGGAATCGAGGACATGTTGGGGTGTCGGGGTGTCTACAAGACGGTGCTGCTGAGCCAAATAAAAACAAATTTTTATGACGTTATTTGTAATTATCTGGTTAGAAAACTTTCAGATAGTAAGTTCATCATGACAGTTTCGCCACATATTTTCTTAAGTGTAAACGCTTTCGGTTGGCCGTAGAATCTTCTTTGCACTCTTAACTGTCTAACTCTGTTCCCACCCTTTCAGCAGATTTTGTACAGAATGTGTGCTATTGGGGCCCAATTTGAGTATTTGTTTGTTTTCAATTGAAGTGAAGGAGTTTCTTTTGGACATCTATAAGCGTTTTTAAGTCCGCTTCCTGCATTCTACAACTGCTCATGGTGGATGGATTATAGGCCGAACTGTCAAAATTCGAATAAAATATGTATGTTAAATGTATCGTTGTATGTAGTATTCAATACTCCAAACCGTTTCTGTTCAAAAATGAATCAGAATAACTATTTTGTCCTAACACCCCTTATTCGGTTCAATGCTGGTCAAAATCTACATGAGCTTTGAAAGCAACAATGAAAGCAAATGCAGCATCTTGTACGTTGCACATGTTCACCAAATTATTACCTCAGATCCGCTCTTAAACCCGTACAAGGCAAGTAACAAGTTTGGAAATTAAATGAGTACCACAAATTTGATGCTATTTGAGTTTTCAGTATTTTTCTTTGTATTATTGTGCGGAGAACATAATGGCACATTCGCTAAACAGACTATCCAAAAGTAAAATTGTTCAATGAATGGTGCCCAGTTCAGGAATCTAGTCGATCCAGGTTTTACCGTTATAAAGTCAAAAGTTTTTTTGTGCATAGAAAAAAGCAGTTTGGATTAGAATGTCAAGCTGGTGAACTCATACGAACTGAGTTGGAGCATTGCACGGAGCAGTGAATATCATTCTATAATGAAGATTGGAAAGGGTTTGCACTTGCATTTTGTTGCGAAATAGGGGTACAGATTTGTCAAGTGTTTTCGAAAGTACTCAGACATTGGGACCGGACGAGCCGCGGCCTCAAAAGGCCTTTCCGGCCCGTCCGCGGACTTAATTTGGAGGCGTGGCCGGAGTGCGGCCGAGCCGCGGAGATTCATATCAATGTGATTGCACCGGCTGAGCCACGGATTGAGTATGGCTTACCGGCTCAGCCGCGGCCTTAATGATTGGGGTGGAGCATTGCAGCGGCTGAGCCGCGGACCAAAATCTCTATTACGAAACTCCGGCTGAGCCGCGGCCGATGTCAGATAAGGTCCGCGGCTCGGCCGGTAAGTAAGCTGTTTGCTTTCTTTCAACTAACTTCTCAAAAAATACCTTTTTGGTGAATAGACACATGGTGTATTCTACATTTGGTTGTCCAGAGCTGATGGCAAACAGCACATCGTCGCCACTTCCTCTAATACAAGAGGCCAGCGTAAGTTTATAACCTTATCACTCGTATCTGTAAAAACTACATTTTGCAATAGAGTCCACTTCTAATAATGGTGATCATTTCAAAAATGTGCGACTATTCAAAAGGAACAGCTATCCTTATGGTAAGCTCTACTACTTATAAATACGTAGTATCTGTTGCAACACGCTACCAAAATCTACGGAAACTCTAAAGAATTAAGCCAAATAGGCTGTACTCTTCTTCGTTCTAAGTAGTCATAATATTCATGTCTCTTTTTTTCTAATCTCCACTATCTTTAAAGTTTGGAGTAGTTAGATCTATTGCAGTCTCGCTGTAATTACATGAGATTTACATGGATTGCCATAAGGTTTCTTTTTGTTTTATGATTGAGAAATGTCTACAGATTTGTTCTTCATAACGCCATGTGCTCTTTTGCGTATGTTTCGCTGAGAAGCAATTACTTCGCGAAAATCCTACATTTCCAAAAAAAGTGACGTAAGTCAACAAGAAACCATCAACAGTTAACAGTCAACATCAAAACAGTCAAGAAAACGTCAACGTAATCGACAAGGAAAACATCAGAGAAATCGACGACAGGACGTACTACTGCCTTTAGGGATAGACTGACGGGTTCCAAACGCAATTCCACCTCGTTCAAATATCGTGTTGTCGTTTTCGTTATGCTTTATCTTGCTAGCATGTTCTCACTTTTGTTGTTGTTTGAAATGGAAATTCCATGTGTATTCTCTCCTGTGCTGTTGAATAAAAAGAAGTTCTACCGTGAATCCGTGTTCGGCTTAGAGAATCAATTATTATATGATTTAGTAGGATAATCCTAGATACGGCGAACCAAGCCCTAATTATGGCCAAGCTATAATGGATTACACGCGGCCCGATAGCCAGCTACGGCTGAGCCGAGGCCCAAAAGCGGACGAGCCGAGGCCCTTCTCCGGCTGAGCCGCGGACCATTCACCGGCTGGCCCGCGGACGCTGCGAAATTCCAGCCGGAAATGGGCCGCGGCTCGTCCGGTCCCAGTGTCTGAGTATGCGATGTATGCAGCGTACGCACACGTGCATAAAGATATGGGGCGTATGCCAGGTACCATTTGATTCAACTGGCTTGGCTTCGGGAAGGCGGGGCTTCGTGATCTAATTAGTACTAGGTGAAGGAGTCATGACACTTCAAAGGAGTTCCTTTTGAAGGAGTCATGACACTTTGGATTAAAAATTGGCGAAATCTGCATTACTTTCTGGACAGTCCAATTATGATGAGAAAAAACAATTTTTCGTGTACCTCAAACTTCCTGGTATGATCACATCAGACCTGATCAAGAAAGTTCAAACTTATCCAATTTAAGTTTAATTCTGCAGTCCGAGCTTGTTAAAAAAGTTCAAAAATCTTGTCAAGAACCTTTGAGCAACTTTTGCGTCAAAATCTGTCCGATGGCAGCAATTCAATGTTTGCAAAATTCCGCATGCTGTTAGCACAAGATAGAATGTGACTTCTTGAGCAAATAAGCTCACTTACCGTGATGACATTCACCGCTGTCCCCGAAATATAGTAAAAAGTAGTCATTTCGAAGCTGTACATATGATGCGTGTATACAGGAGGAAATTAGCTTTTCGTCTTGTGCGCATTTTTGCACATGCGCTAAAACCTGCAGTGAACCCGCACACTACACCGAGGGTGGAGTTTTCATTGAAATTGTTACAATCAGATAGCTTAGCAAGAAATGGTCGGAACTTGACCAGCCATACCAAACATGCTGTATATCATCGGACTCGTCTTGAAACGCTGATCACAAATATGTGTTTATTATCAGCCAAGCGACTACGAGAAATTATGAGAGTTTGAATGTGCAATTTGTCAAGTGTTCTGTGGCGCATGTTCCACGAAACCAGTGTGAGCCCGCGTCAAAAGGATGCCTTTCAAGAAATTCCCGTAGAAACTCGAAGAATTTCTCATAATTGAACGCTCATAACTCCTGCCAGATATAGTTGCTTGGCAGGTAAAAAACATAAACTTGAAATCACCGTTTCAAAACTAGTCCAATGATATACAATTTGTTTGGAATGGCTGGGTTAAGTTCTGATTATCTCCTCGTTAGCTTCAATGAGAGGTGATAGTTTTTTCAAGCGGCTTTGGTAAGTCGAAAGAGCCGCACTCTTTTTATCTGCTAGAAAGATTTCTAGCATGTCCTGATTTCGCCATTACAAAGCAAAAGCTGATCTCACCTATTATTTCTTACACACTTACGAAGAATTGAGAATAATTTGAAAAGGAAGAAGAAAGCATTAGTCAACATGAGTATTCTCTTGCGCGATACTTTCTCAATTAGGCGACAAGCCTGCGCGTCCTCTTACCTCGACCTTTCATTCATTGGCACATCAAAGACAACTGCCAACTGAAACGCGGGCAAACATCGTTCTGACGTGTCTGCTATATAACCTTTATGGAAAAACTTGAAGTGCGGAATTCGCACAAACCTTTTGTGTGCAACCATTGAACATCCTCTAGAAGAAGACAATTCGCCGAAACATCATGGCAAGCAGTTAACTTTAACTCCATCTTGGACGCCAAATCAAAAATCTTTGAGTTAATGCTCTGTAGTTGTGTATTGGAAAGAATAGGGGTATTTTTGCTGTAACTACAAGAAAAATCGAGAGATTAGGAAACGTTCAAATCGTCATGTCAAAATGTACGCATTCTTCTTTTATCTTTGATTGTTTTCATACAGCTCGATCAACTTCAGTCAGGCAGTTGTTTAAGCCAGAGAAGCAATTTGATAATAGCACTAGGGTATAATCGCATTGAACTTCTATTCCACAATGATGTACACTAATTCTTGATTGCAGTTCTGTGGTCTTACTTGAAGCTATTAATTTGATCTCACCGTTTGAAAAGTAGTAGTTGAAAATATTAGGTCATTACATCGTTCGTGCCGTTTTATGAACCAACAAAATGACGGTATTCCATCATTCGCCTGGTACAGTCTAGTTAACATGATGCGCACAACCTTCCCCTACGTTTCCATCAAATTTTGGGCTCAGTTTTCAAACGGCGAATCTGGATAAAGTCAACTTACCAGGGCCTGAGATCGTCTTCAGAATCGCAACTAGCATCGTTCACATGGTTTTCAAGAAGGCGGTACAATTGGTAATGTAGAGCGATACTTGAGAAGTACGTTGGGCATTGAAGTACCTTCTCAAGTCTTGCAGTGCAGGAAGGCGTCCGTACCGAGCCATTTTTTGTCGTGTAGAGAAACTCACCGGAGTCTTTTGAGTTTTTTTTTGAAGTAGGCATTTGTTGAACGGTGCAATGGGTTGCTAACCGTTTCAACCGGTTTGTTGCTGTCCAGCATTTTTCAGTGCTGGACGCTGCTGGTCCTAGAAGAATCTTGTTTAACGCGCACTTGTTCAATCCGTGGCCTTTGAAAGCAATCCAATTCCTTTGTGTCTCATATTGATGCGGTAACGCCATTTTCAATAATCTGTAGAAAAATCTATGCAAAAACACTTTCTTTGCAAGAATGTGAATCTGTGTGAAAATGATTTTTTGCCTTTTGAGAATTCCATCGGAAGTTTGGAAGTTAAAGTTGATCAGATTTACAACCAATAGGTTCGTCGTTATAAACAGCATGATCAGCTCTTCCCGATGATAGGCGCATTTTGCCGCAGAACAACCACCCTTCAGAAGAATGAGCACGAGAATGAAAACGGCACGAACTTGTGTAACGACACAATGGAATGGTGTTGAAGCTTCCATCAACGTCAGTGCTGCAGTAGAGCACCTTAAACGCTCTTTCTCAGTCGCTTGCAACTCAAATGAACAACCGTCATTATTTACGAATATTCGAGATACTATCGGACTGTCGGATGGCAAGGTCGGGATTAAATTGAAGAGCAGTTGTGGTAGTCGTCCAGCGACGGATCGCTGGCCGTTATTGGCTACGGCATAGTTCTCCAGCGATGATCGCCGCGATTATGACAAAACTAAGTCGCGTCGCGCGTGCTGCGTCGGCGACTGGGCGGTATCGCTGAGGTGCGAAGATCTGGGGACTTTCTTGTAAACATACATTCATGTTTTAGCTTGTATTTGTTTGAAGAAGAAGAAGGAAATGTTATCGGAAGTGGTTGTGCAGAAAAACTTGAAATTACAATGTCCTTTCTCGTCCGATTAAGTACGAAATCCCGTTTCCCGTTCCTTACCAAATCTTACTGATTTGTTTTTTGAACTGCTTTTTTTAAGGGACATAGCTATTGGGTTGTTGGTTCTTGCAAAGTAAATCGCTTCATCATTTCGCTTGATTAATTAATCTCACGTTTTCCTATCCGCATAAATGTAGGAGAATTTGTTTCTATACTCATGCATTAGCACGGGACGGTTATTGAGTTTTTCGCTGTCTTCACGGTGCTGTTCCATTCATTCGTCAGAAGAAGTCAATGTAGACTTTTGCTGAACCAGTACAAAAGCCCACGTCATCTCCCTAAATTTTGCTTCTTTGCGATTGTTTGTTTTGCCAAAAACTTGGTGAAGAGTGTCCTAATTGTAGCTGTCAGCTTCAGTGGCCAACAACTGCAGGCGAATTGAATTAATTTGCTAAAAACTGGAAAGCTCGTGAAAATTGACTTGCTGGAAGGTGGACGGATCTTAAGATTTTTGCACTCTACGCATCACGATCGGCATGAGCAGGGCTAGATGGTAAGAGTGAAGGAAGTGAAATATGCTACTATCTACTTGCAATCGCTGCACTATGCCCATATACTGAGCGATTTCGTCGTCGCGTTTTCAACGCTCAAACCATCGAAATCCCTGCGATGAGATCGCAGCGGTGCGCACCTTGTTGATAGACTACCGCTTGATGCGTACTATAGTTCATGAAGCTCGTCAAATCGCACGCGGCAGCACTAGTATCAAACGAAGACGGACGAGACTTTGGCTTATTCTTGTTGAAAAATGAAATGTATTGCAAAAAAAACATTTATCAGCCAGTGGCGGACCAAGAGGAGATGGGAGGGGGAGGCCCCCCTTCCGAAAAATGGGTCGCGAAATCTTTGAAATTTATACTAGGGATATAGAAATGTGCAAGTGACTTGTGTAATAATATGCATAATTGAAATAACTTTTAAAATATGCTGAAAATTCAAATTTGCCTTGAAAAAAATTTTTTTGGGGGTTTCTGCCGCCACGCCTCCTTTTTGATAGGAGTCGTGAGATCGCAAACAGTCTGAAAAGGACCTCAAAAAATTTTTCAAAATGCGTGGCTTCATTTGGAAAAATTTTTTTTGCCGCTCCCTTCTCCCTCGAACGGATCCTATGACCGCCACATGCCAATATACTCCTCTCATGAACCCTGCCGAAGCTCGTCCTAGAAAATACTACTATGGATCTTACCTGCTGAAGTGCGCACTGTTATAAAGTCCATGAAGACGTCCATGGCTTCAGCACAGATCACCTTTCCGTTCGTTCAGGAATCGTTCACAAGAGATTTTTGTTTCGCACATAACATCCAGGGTTAAGCTTGGGGTGCACCTGGAAAAGGGGTCGTATTTGAGAGTGGATAGGGGGGAAGAAAGTCGTAAAAGGCGATTATTCTGAAAAAAAGCAATGCTGTCTGCTGAAGAGTCCAAGAGCTTCGAGCCTTGTTCTACTCAAACGCCCCTTCAGAGCTCCGATAGGGCAAAGCAAACTGTCCTCGGAGATGATCAACAACGAGATGGGCTATCGGAAAGGTGAATCACCTGAAAAGTCAGCTAAATGATTGTGGTAGCTAGAAATCGTGGGCGCAGCCACCGATAACAAGCGAGAAGACAGAAACATTGAAAACTGGCTTTTGTGGCGGGCCGGCACGACATGTGAGGAAACCATCCAAACATCTAACTGAGCAAGTTATGTTCTCTTTCAAATATTTACACTTACCGTTTTCCCCTCTTCTTATACTAAAGCACAACTCCTTTGTGACATGAGCAGAAAAAACGGAAAGTTTGATAGGATTTGTCACTTTACAAACAACTATAAATAGATAGAAATGGACTTTAACCCAAGTCCAAAGGCCAGCTCATCATAACATGCATTACGGTAAATGTGCTTTTCAACGCTGATGTTATAGTCTAAGATTTGTTCAATTACAGTAGCGCTTTGGTCAGTCTAGGACACCACATTCGTTGACCAGTCGATCAAATACAGGGTTGAATGCTATTTATAAAATTTCCAACCGATCTGCAGATCCTGAGGATAGATCGCATAGAATGCAAGCTGATTTATTCGCAAACATCCAATATGGTTTTGCATCTTTCGAAAAGATTGTGTTGTTTTGCAATAGTGTTTTTAAGGGTACTGGTTGATGCTGTTCTCTTACTTTCCGAATGCCAAGTTGACAAGCCCCTGAGGAGAATGTATTCAGAGTTTCAGGAGCTGTCAGTAAAGATGCCGTTAACTAGAGTGTGCGATGAAGCTGCTCATACCATTGTTAATCGCATTAAGCGCACACGAATTTGTGTGCTTTTGGTTAAGCTTCTATAACCCATGTACTCTCACCGAATATATACAGGGTGTCCCAAAAGTATGTATCGAACGTTTGATCGTTAATATCTCTCTTCCCAAGAAGTCTTTTGCCTTGCTTCAAGTACCATTTTGTAGAGCTAGCTTCAACTTAGATTTGCATTATAGAACGAATCACTCATTCCTCTTCATTACTGTAGGATTACGGTAGAAACTTCAAAGAGGGTTTTAAGCAATGAAAGGCCATATTTTGCCTTAGTAAGGAAATAAAACAGCCTGAAAGTTTTCACACTAGGCTAATTAGAGTTGCTGGTTATAACTGTAAAGTTCCCAACTTATTATGATGCTTCATTGAGGAGTTATGCCAGGTAAGAGGTAGCGGCCATTTTTTCAATGTTCCTAAAAAGTGCGATTACACCGTTTAGAAAGCTTTGTAATCTTGTGAATAGTTGAGTATTGAACTCAGCATCCATAAAAACCCTATTATACAAGTTTTCACAATTTTTTGAAGAATTTTGGAACTGCAGCTTTTTCCACATTGACATCATATGTTTCAAGTTTCTACCGTAATCCTACAGTAATGAAGAGAGATGGGTGATTCGTTCTTTAATGCAAATCTAAGTTGAAGCCAGCTCTACAAAATGGTACTTGAAGCAAGGCAAAAGACTTCTTGGGAAGAGAGATATTAACGATCAAACGTTCGATACATACTTTTGGGACACCCTGTATTTTGCATATTTATTAACACTCTGTACGATCTGGTGCTATCATACAAGTAGGCTCGGCATTGACTTTTTATGTACACAGGCACTGCGGAACACGCACGTGAGGGATAAAAAAATCATGAGCATATACTACAACGTTCTGAATACGTAAACTCAAAATCAGTTATAAGGGTGTAATGATCTGAGGGATAGTCGTTTTCTCGATGATCCGGCATTGGCTTGAGACTTTCTCTGCCAGAGTACAAAATAGTCTCTATGGGGAAGATGTTGCCTAAAAAAGAAGAATAAGCAAACTCACTGGAATAAAGACCGCTTAGAGTTTTTAGAAGAGAAATTTGTCTTTACCTTTGTAGAGTATGTAATCTATTCGGTCCTGAGGTTCCGGAATCTGAAACTCCCATTCAGCCATAAACTTATTTACAGTTGACCATGTATTTCCTGGGATATTAGGTAATAATAATTTATCTTGTTACTCAGATTTTCGATCTGACCTGGTTCATCTAAAACACTGGGATGTAAAATACGGAATGAATCCATCAATCCAGCCTCCTCTGCAATTTTCGTTGCTGGCCAGTCTATCACCCATCCACCATGTTCTTCTCTAAACAGACACGCTTGGGAGATTTTATATGAATTGTGGCAGTGGCTTTACACCTTGTTTCATTGATCCAGTCCAAGTGAGAAGGCGAATTAAAATCGCCCGCTAATACAAAGGGCACTAAATCGCTATTATTCAACCATTTGCTAATTTCAGGATGCTGTAGAACTTCCTCCATATTTTGAGCTCTACCTGCAATGACTCGATGTATTTAATGTTTCGCATTATGCAAAGTGCTCATAAGTTCCTCAAGTAAATTTTTAGTTCATTGTGCAGTTACATTTATGGTTGATGTACTTTTCGAACGAAAAAAGAATTTTAAGTCAGGTTGCTACAGCACAGCAGCTGGGCTCGGCACAGGTGGCTTATAAGCAGGCTAGATATCGTTTTTGGGACAGAAAGTAAAGGGGGTATCGTTTTTTTGTGGCCGAAAAGATATAAAATTTGCGAGTTTCGTTATTTAGGAACTATAATCTAGGGTCAAAGGAACTTCGCAAAAATTTGCAAAAGTCAAGGGGACCGTCTTTTGCATTTTCAACTAGCCACTTCGTGTCGATCCCTGTTTATACCTAGAAACTTACGTCGCATCTCATATCAGGCTAAAAAGCGATTGTACCAATTAATAGAATCGGTCGGTTATGTTACATATCGGAGTTTTATTGTTACACAAATACGGGATGAGGACTATATGTCGCCGAATAAGGGTGGCTTCCGCTTGGACTTCTTGCAAGAACGCACCTCTAGGCATGTGCAAAGGTGCGCATTTGTCGCAGATGACCGCGGGGACCGCCACCTTTCGGCGACATATAGTCCTCCACCCCACAAAAACATCTATCAAATTAGGATGCGCGACAATGTAATTACGACATGTACGATGCTGAAGAAAAAAGAATACAAACTTTACACTTACCTCAACCTTGAGCAAAAAGTGCTAGAAAAAGAATAATTCTTCTCTTTTTTCGGATTGTTGCAACTACTTCGTTTTAGTGGCAATTCTGTTATTTATAAGAGAATTTTCCCGTGTACGTTGGATCACGTTCTCCTTATGATATCATAAACATAAGTGGTACGCACTTTCTAGAGAAACGATTTCAAACCTTTTTTTGTGACTGGTCTTTCTCCAACAAGTATTTGATTCAACATGGTCACCATTTTGTTATTAGCAGCATATGGTCCAAAGGATTTGTATTCAAAGTGAACGGACACGAAGTTGACAAAGTTGCCTGACGATAATGCAATTCTTACACCTATTGACCGATTTGTGCTTATCTGCGTGTGCAAGGACATCTAAAGAGATACATGATGTTGTGCGAGCTTGATTCAACAGGAAATTATCTTTATCGTAAACAGTAGAACCTCGTGCCTGCAAACGATAGCCAAATCCGGATATGTGGCATCCCTTGCTACTCCCGTCCAAGGTTTGCCCAAGTAGTCCAACAATGTTGGTAAGTCATCCTGTTTTTGCACTTCCTAAGATACGGATTTGCATGATGATTTAGAAGCAGTAACGTACTTGCAGTGCTACTATGTCCGGGTTCACGAGAGCTATATGTTTTGCGATTTTTTGAAGTCCATCTCGAACATGTGATCCCGAATTCCACGTATTGAAGGTCATAACGCGAAACTTTTCTGCTGCAACATTCATGGGAACGAGAAGCATTATTATGTGGCTGTAGAGGTTTCTCATGTCCCTAGAAAATGTCTTTGAAAAGGAATCACGCAATTAAAACAACCAGAATTATTTGTATGAATCAGTGAATCAAAGGCATACTTGGATAGAGAGGCAAGAGTTGATTAGCGGTAGTAAGAAAGAATGTCCTTCAAACTTGTTGGGAAACACATGGTACGCATCAACAGGTAATGAAAACGAATTGAGCTCCCAGGAAGAGGAAGTGTGACTCAGATTATGGTAATTGAACTACTAGATGGTTATGCCTTTTTGGACCTAATGACAAGTCGCATGAAGAACGGTGGAGGGTAGTTTTGAGAGGTACTCGATGCATTTCTTCCTCTTTCTGAACTGTGAAGTGAGACATTTTGTGTTCGTTTGGATCAATGCCAAAGTTCAAAATTCATCGTTTTTAATTTGTTTTACCTTACTGTGAAACGTTTTCAAGGGATTTGTTGTCAAGCAGATGGGAATGTAAAACACCTTTCCTTTTTCACCTGAATTTCGAAGATATTTGATTGATTTTCTCAAAAGTTTTCGTCTTTGAGAAACTGAGCATTACATGAGTGCACAAACGCTGGAAATTTTTAGAATCTTTAGTAAAACTTAGTTTCTATCGCTTTAAATTTTAAAGGTTGAAAACCTGGTCAGAAGTGTGCGTAATTGTGAAAATACATCGAATGATGACCGAGATGCTCAAAAATCAACATTCTATGTTTGAATGCATTGACAAATGCAGTGCATTAATGCATTCTTAAAAATGCTAGAAGGGCAGTTCTGGGAAACCAAAGTGAAGGTGTTGTAGTGCAAGATGTTTAGTCTGTCTTTTTGATGTTAGAACTCCTCCAACTTCTTGAGAGAAAAATCTTAAACATCTTGCTAATTTTACACAAAGTGAAAAGAACGAGTTTAAAACCTTGGCGACCATCAAAGGGAACGAGAGAATTTTGTTCGGAAAATAGCTGCTGAAAAGAAAAAGAGAAATATGTGCTATCATGAAAAGATTTATATATCATTTTCTACGAGTAGTGCAATTTAGATAGATGAGGCATGATTTGTAGAACGACCTGATATTTGGTAAAAGATTCTCGTGTGTCCCTGATATCGTATTTGCTCGCTGAAAGAGGCTTCTTTTTGAGAGGAAAACACAGCTCAACCATGTGTCAGCGCATGGGAGAATATAGGCGAAACAAAATGATTATCATCAAAAGATTTAAATCAAGGCCTTTACCATGCTCAGTTTTATCAACCTCTTCAACAGTTTAGTGACAATTTTCTCGATTTTTTTCCATTGGCCTGCTTATAAAGGGCTCATTTGAAATTCTAGCTATACTAAACGTCAATGCTAAATCACTGGCTGTAAATATCAATAATGGACTGGAAATAAAATTGAACTTGTGAGTAGAAAGGAAAGTTGGACATTAGTACATCTTTCAACGGAAATCATATGCGGTATTACATCGCTCGCCTTATCTTGCTTACATCAAATAACAGCCCCAAACCAACAAAGATGAAAGCTGATAAAGGGGACCGAAACGCGACAAACTGAAACCACCACAACCAAACTACTGGTTCTCTAAGATTCAGCTGACAGAATAATATTGCTTATGTCTCAATACAGTTTTTCTTCTTCTTTCGAAAAATTCTCAAATTTTACAAAACTCATATTTGGAATGGCTGCGGGAAAGACAAAAGCTATCCATTCCACATTTTCACCTTCACGGCCACGACTTACAGTAAAAAATAGTAATTACAACAAAATCCTTCCATCCTTCTTTGCAGCGTCTTATATTCACTTAGCCTCGGTGCTAGTACGAAGGCAGCTTGGGAGTTTAGCTCTTTGATAAGCAAGCTGAAACTTGCTAAAAATAATTTGACACTTTCAAGCTATTTGGTCAACGTTTTTTAGTAGAGCAAACCCTATGATACGACCTTATAACTGCTATCAAGCCAAATTAGCTACTCAAACCCCGACTCTTATGCAGAGTATAAAGTTGCATACTCCACATGCAATACACATGTGTGCAACTTTTGTCTCCAAGCATCTTCCGAAAATTCCAGACAGCGCCGTGATCCGTTTATCATGACCACATACCGACCCAATTCACTCTTTTGATTTCAGTTCTACCAAGTCTCTATTCTTACATGTCTCATTTTCCCTCAACGAAGAATTTCACTCATTGATGCTCTACGATAACGATAACACTACTTTTACTTTGATGCTCTGACATATGAAAATAATAGCTTTTTTCTCGTTCACGTTATAGTTTTTCTCATGGGTGTCGAATGTATTCAACATTCTGCTCATTCTGGTAATATTTTCTATAATATTTGTAGTGATACACAGCACTCCACCAAAAAAATAACCTTCTATTTATTGCTGCAGACTTTTTCTTTGAAGTCAAATTTTACTATGATATCACTGGATGGGAATACTTCTAAGACCATTTTTACTTTCATTGGGCGGCGAAAAACAACTTGTATCGACCCTTTTGCACATTTGCTGGAAGAAATTCTACATTCCTTCGAAAGCTTTCTCTGCAAGGAATATCAGGCAATAATCAAAGCAGAGTAGAATCTCAGCGATCTTTCAATCTTCTTTGAGCAGATTAGAGAAGGTTTGCTTCAAACATTGATCCTACTTGCAAGTTGGAAGATTGAAGAATGCATGAGTGTCCCTATAGATTTGGAAAGCACATCCACATACACATTCATATTGTAAGCGTTGCTTCTGAGCTTATTCACACACAAATCAACTGTAGCGTTGTTCGATGTTGTAGATGTCGTTTAGAAATGCAAACTCTCCTTGAGATATTCGTCTTGCGCAACACTGATTGAACTTCATGGAAACCACGGCATTCAGCTGAAATGGAATTTACAGGGTCACTACAGAGTAGATGGAGTTTTACAATAATTTACCACTCACAATTTACAATTTATGATCAATGATTTTGCGGAAATTTGCTACATGCCACATAAGTACGTCGGTAACCAAGTGCGCACTTTCCACAAGTGACACAGAAGCTGTTATTATCTTTACACCGTCGCAGTCTAGTGGTAAGTTACTCTGGATTTTAAAAATAAATTAATGGATGTCAGTCTAACTTTTGTTACGGGTGTTTACTATCAGTCGTACCAGCTGCTCCTTTTTCTCAATATTATGTAGAATACAAAGCGTGAAACCATGCACCTAATGCAGCAGTGTCAATATTATCTCCACTATCTTTGCTTGAGTCATGTTGTAGACTATGTAAAACTGCGAACTAATTCGTATACAGGACAACGATATACAATCCTGCAAAGAGCCCAGATTCCAGGGCAAAAACCGGGTGTGCCAAGATAGTGTGTCGAACATTCGATCTTTGATAACTTCTTGTATGCGAAGCTTTGGCGTCCATTTTCCATATTATAGAGACGGCTTCAAAAATTTACCTTTACAGTATGGAGCGAATCATCGATCACTCTTCATCACTCTAATATCGCGGTATGAACGTTTTGAAGATTTAGAGGGCCGTACTTTGCTTTAGAATGTAAAGCAAGCAATTGAAAAGCCTTTACACTTAGGTTATCAGACGCGACAGATCTAAATGTAGAGCTTGTACAGCACCGTTATAATTCTTTCATGCTTTATGTCAAGTAGACTGTGATAGTTGTCTTCTCAGTATTTCCCAAAAATGCGACCGACGTTTCAGAATCCTTGAAAATTCAAAAAATTTGAGAAGTGAAACCAACAAGCTCAAAATTTAGTGCAAAAATTTTCAGATTTTCCCGAAAAATCTTCGTAACGAAGGCTTCTTCATAATGATGCCGTATGGTAAAAGCTGCTACCGTAATCATATGGTAAAGAGGGGCAATATAATTCGCTCTATAATGTGAATCAAAGTTGAAGCCAGCTCTAACATGGGGTTCAGATGGCACGAAAGCTTTTCATGTAGAAGACTTGTTGATGTTCAGACGTTCGACATAGTATTATATTTTGGGACATCCTGTATGCAAGAATGAAAATGATGTTGTTTTGAAACTTGTTTTGCAGATTGAAATTTGTTTTGTTGTGGCCTCAAGTGACCATGCAGAACAACGATGATATTAGTGTACACTTATTTTCTTAGTTTGAACTGCAATAGGAACATTCGATGCCGTCTCTTGAAATCCATTCGAATTGGCAACCAGATTCACGTTTTGCACGGCACTGAGATGCAAAGCAATCTAAAAAGGATCCGATGGTTAACAAACTGACGACCATGCAAATTTTTAGTTGTCTGCCTTTAGGGACCGAGGCCTCACGGGCCAGTCAACGTTTTTAAATCAAATGGGACCTGCTGCCATATACAATTTACCTACAGTACCTCTCAAAGGCTAATTCAAATGATGAAGATTGTTTCTACGTAAAGTACAAAGGAAAGACCCTAGATTGAGTTCCTTCCAAGATAATCGTCAGTGCAACGGAATACGAGCCTTGACACACCACGTGTGTCAAGCGGTCCCATGCGGTAGTCACTGCACCACGTGTGTCAAACGGTCATCAATGTGTTAATCACAATTTCAGTAACCATAATATAATAATGCACCGGTCGCATATTGTAGCAGTCTGGGTTCTCTTTGTTTGTGCAGCTTGTCCATTCCGGATTCAGTGCCGCTTAGGTACTTCAATTATTCGCGCTGCACCTAAAATAGAGCCTTGCTTTAAAACTGAATCTGTTGATATATATTCTTGGAGACAAGGCCCGCAGTAAAGCCGCTTCATTCGATCTCAGCTGAATAAAATTTCAGTTGAGGCTTCGACGAGTCAGCTTGCCTTCAGTCGAGCCATTGATTGATATTGCCAACCACCCACGATGATAAGATGGAGAGCGCCACGTCTATGCAAGTATACGAGTCAAGACGAATTTGCCAAACATTCACATCCACGTCACTGGCATTAGCGGGGGGGGGGGGATGTGGCCGCACTTGTTGCATCTTGTTAAGTCTCGTCAGCATCACTGTGGCTCCTCACCAACATGTTAAACTGACGTGTGTCGTAAGTTACTCAGGAGCAACTTACGAGAAGTTTCTCTGCGTATCATCACTGGCACACTATTTACATCAATTGGTAGTCTAACTGAATGTGAATTGACTGAAGTAAGGTATACTACCTCGTCAGGTAGACGGACGGTCAGCTGAAATCTCATTTTGCATTCTTACAACGTGGAGAGCTGCTGATAGGTAGTCTACCTTACTGAATCTTGGATGAGGGCCTCAGTTCAGTTTACCTGAACTGAATTAGCTTTACTACGGCAAATATTCGTTGAGGCAAATGCTCACTCAATGATTTAGTAATTGTGAAATGAGCAAGCGATGACATAAACACATCATATTAAACGAACACAAAACCGAGTGCTTTGTAATTTCTTATTATATAAAATCTTAAAGTTCTGATTCTTCAAGTTATCCTTCTGAAGCTTAGGCATATTTAACCTAGCAGTTAGTCTACGTTTATCAGGTCTTTGAAGAAGGACTCATCATCTAAAACGTCCAAGCAAATATGATATCCTTTTATGAGCGTTCTGAAGCAGTGAGAATTTCTCTCTTTATTTTAAACCTTGTTAAAGCCTTCTCGTTATGCTGAATGCATATCTGGGCATTGCAGCATATGGAAATGACAAAAATGAGGTTTCTTCGGATCTTAATGTCTGCATTCGCTAAAAAATACGTGTAAGGGTTCCTTCATACTACGCCACAGGACGCGGCAGCCTGCCGCGTACGCTGCTGCAGTCACGGCGAGAATACGCCTATGGCAGCACACTCTGTCTATCACTGTATTTATAAATCCGCTACTCCCTGTTTTTCCGAGTGTTCATAGCGAGACTGTGCCGCTATGTGCGTACTTTCACTGTGAGCAGCGTACGTTGCGTGCTGCGGGTACGCGGCGCACGCGGCAGGCTACGGAACCCTAAGTACGCGGAGTCAGCGCCGCGTGGTGCAATCACACATTCACGCGCGAGCACTACAGTCTGCGCAGCCTGCAGCGACCATACTGCGCACAACATCCGGGCCTTGTTTTTATCACTGTATCTCGTAGTCCGTTTCTGTAGCAGCAGATATCATTTTTTTGCTTCTATGCTCATAAATGATCTGCCCCGATACTGGATACTAGTTTTTGTGTAATCTCATGATCATAATCGTATATCGTTTGAGCGAACAGCACCGACGCGCTCTTCAATCAAACTTAGTGGCGGTAGGACGGTCTAGACCGCAGGTTCCACTGACTTAGCAGAACAACTGGTAAAAATATAAATGGTTTATCACAAAATATGACAAACCACAAAAGAAGCTGATATGCAAATACAGAGAATAAGAGTAGCTGATGAGATACAGACGAGCTAATACAGAACAGTGAATAGAGGAACTGTTGAGGAGCTATTGAGGAACTGTGGAGGAACGAACTAGACATCTCAGAACCGACACATGAGATATGGTGCTTCGTACATCCCATGGGTTGGGTTCAAGACTAATAGTGTGACAAAACCTAGGCCGGCCGCCTGGAGGCTACACGTTCCCCCCTTATCGTAAGTGGCGTCCCGACACTTAACAACACCTAACCTAGCCCCCCGGATTTGGAAAAAAAACTAAACATTAATACACAGTAACAACACAACAATATAAAGCAAACACAATACTACCGTATACCAAAAAAATGATAACATGGTTACAATCTTGATTTCTTCTTCCTTTTTTTCCTTGTGGTCTTTGTCCAAACGGTCCTTGTCCAAGCAATCCTTGCGCATGCGATCCTTGTCCGTGCGATCCTTGTCCATGCGATCCATGTCCAAGCGATCTTCTTCCAAATTTCTGACACCGCAACAAGTGTTCACTCCTTTCTGTTTGATTTTGTTGTGTCTTTCCACCTGTGCGACTAGTTCGGCAAGTATGTTCTCTGACATAGTCGACCATTTCAAGAAAATCCCAAAATGCGCGAGGGTATCCGGTACATCTGCACACTTTCCCATACCGCTTCGCATTGACACTGCTGATTTTCTTAACATTCTTGTTTGCTGATGCGTTGGAATCACCTTCATCTTGCTGTTCCACGCTTATCCGTTTGACATCGACTAATCTATTCTTTCGCTGTTTCTTTTTCAGCATGTGCATCTTCACAGCTTTTGTCGATTGCTTTGTATCGGTCGATAGTTCATCCAAAATTCCGCTTTGATTCTTGGAATCTTGCCTCATCTTTCTGCGCTTTGTGCGCCTTGTTTCTTCTTTTCTTTCTAAGCCTTTTAAAAGTCTCCTTCCTACTTTTGGCTTCGTCTGTTTCCTCCAAGTAGTCTATCAGACCGATCTTTCACTACATTCGAGGGATCTCTGACTGAATACCTGAGCAAGTCTCTATTGGTATCATAGGTGCGATAAGGTGAGAATGACCTCTCCAGGGTGAAGGGGGTCACGGTGGTCGCAGCCCCTCCAGGGTGAAGGGAGTCAGAGGGGGTGGGAGGGGGGGGGGGGGAGTTGAGGGGGGGGGGGTGAGTGCGTGTGTGAATGTGGGCGTGCACTTACACACAATGCGCCGCCAGGAACGGCATCGTTCCTTTCACAACCTCATTTGCCTCTAGTAACAGTTCATGATTAAGTGTCTTCTTACATTCACAAGAGAAAGGAATCCTAAGTTTAGTTTTGTTTTTACTGTTTTTTCAAGAAAGTCACCATCACCACCGCAATGTTTCTACGGCTGTAGGCATCGATCACGATTCGGAAAACATCATCTACATGATGACGAAGGCATGGTATCCGTATAGGACACGAGGTAATGGTAAGCATTGATATGCTGAGTTTGAGTCGTACACCTAGCCATTGTTTCAGAACTTACATATATCAACCACAAAGTAATGGAGGAAAGGTGATGAAAATGAAGAGAGGTGAAGGCTTTTGTGGCGTTCAGTGAGTTATCTCAATTGATTGCCTTCTTCCTGTATGAGTTCAATTACTCGGATATCAAGAATCATCCAGTGGGTTATAACCTTTTAACTGGTTGGTGAGTCCAAGAAGGCGCTGGCAACGGCAGCAGGGGTCCCGCAACGATCATGATTTCGCAAGTCATTGCTCAATAGCCGTTGTACTTTCAAATGTTTCAACGTTGAACTTTCATTTCCAAACTTTCAAGCTTTCAATCACTTCAGTTTTCCCCCACCGTTTTCATCATTTTTCATGAGTAATAGCGCTTATAAGACTCACGCCATTCCAATCCACTAGATCCGCTTGATCCAATAATTCGTTTTGATGTTACTTGAATCGATGAAATTAGCAATACTAAAATTAATCAACCGGATCAAACGGATCAGGTGTGGCGTCATAGAGGAAGAAGATTATGAAGTATAACTATGGCTTTGATTTTTTTGTAGTTATCATGGACAACGAAGGACCCGTGGTGTTACAAGCACGAGTTGCGTGAATTGTTGCATTGTGCGGAGTTCGCGCCCTCGCCTCTCCTTGTGTGAGTGCATGATCTTCTTGCTTTGTTCCTATGAGCAACATGGCACTTACAGCTTCGTTTCGGCCTTTTTCCAAGGGATAGCTGCAACATACTTCATCATAAACGCCTTCATCTTTGGCGCATTGGCGGCGTGGCGCCACTCATGCACCCTCATGCGCCGCCTACATGCTGCAGGCGGCGCCTTTGTACACCCCAGTCCTCCGCCACCCGTTATTGGAAGCCGTGATCCGCCAGCATTGGAATAAAGGACGATTTTTTGTAATAGTTGTATACTTGAAATAAAGAGTTGAATAAGTGCGTAACATAAGAGAGACCAAGTCTCTCTTCTACTTTACAATAAAAACTAAAAAAAGGTCTTTGAGTCAATATATTACTTACTTAGCGAGAAGTCAAACTCTGGGGCGATCGCTCGGGATGCGTTAATGCATAAATTCGCCAAATCTTCAGACCTTTTGGGAATGACGCCGAGGGCTCCCCTTTTCGTAGTTGCCCAAAATTTTGCTATGCAAAAGCGCCTATGAACCGTCAGAATTTGAAAACACTCACCTATACAAAAAGTGCCACATCTCGTTTTCATCCTTCTGAGAGTGCCAGGATAGTCTTCATTCTTAAATAAGCACTCTACTTAGTTCCACGGCGCCCACTCTCCTGCCGTATCTAATCTGCTGTAGCCGATGTTCCAGATTTCCTCAGGTTCTGCATGCCAAAGTCCTAATATACCCCCTCCCCTTTTTTTGAATACCAGGGTGCGTGAAGTTTCACGAAAACTCCCTAAATAGCCTTCCCCACTTTTCGCTTCTTTCATCATCCCTGTATATAATCTCTCAGGGTTCCGTATTCCAGCCCGCCGTCTCCTCTGAGCTTTCATGGCCAAGGTGCCCAAATTTTTTCTTCCTTTTTCAGCTGAACTAGTCCCAGATCGCACATGGAAACTGATTTTGGAGCTAGCTGAAGCTCCCGTTAGACTTATTTCAAAACGCCCCAAAGCGCTCGAAAGCACTCAAGTTTCCCAACAAATTTTCCAATTTTACTCGGGATTCATTCATTCTAGAATTTTTGAATCTCGAATTTATTCGATATTCGTTTAATTTATTCGATATTCATTCATTCGATGAAAAATTCCAAATTTACCCAAGTATACTAGGTAGGTGCCCTGCTCATCATACCTTCTCCACTACTCGTTTCAACCTATTTTGTTCTATAAAGTTCTGAGTTGAAGCGCTTCTTCGTGGGTTAGCGAAAGTACCCGGAGTTCCCTCCATTTATGATCGCCATTCCTTCTTATTGTAGAGCTGCATTAGCCAATGCATGCGAATGCAGCAAAACTTATTTTCCGAACTTTTGTGACGAAGATGTTCAAGGCTTCCCCCTCTAGGCTCATACGGTCCTCATTTTCTCGCTCTCTGTTTTACAACCTCAAAATTACTATGTTGGAGCCCAGATACTTCTCCAGGTTTCCACGTCCTTCTTTCAAAACTTCTCTGGATGAGAGCGCTTGTTTCATGGTGTCCATTTCTCTTCCTTGATCAAAAGTTGCTGTAGACACTGCATGCGAACGCACCGAAATTCATTCCCCGGATATTCCCTTGAGCAAGGTGCCTAAGCCTCTCTTCGTCAAATTTTTCCAGACTCACCATGGTTTTCTCAGCAAAATTACCCAAGATTCTTCTAAAACTTTTCTGACTGCGGCGCTAAATTCATTGGTCCCTTCTCTGTGCCTGAGGTCTTTGTCCACCCATGTAAGAGCTCCAGAATTTATTTTGAAAAATTTTTAGCCAGAGTGCCCAAAGTTTTCAAAAAAGCTTTCTAGATACGTAGCCTACATTCACACGGTCTCAGGCCTTCCTCTCTCTCTCTTTCATATTACTCAAAAGGAGTGTCCAGGCACCTGTTTCCAGTACCGTGTTCAGCGGATGATTCGCACCGACTTTCAGGGTTTGCGCGGGCACCCTGCGCGATGACGATAGGTCTGCACGCTAAGCAAGTCGTCTTCGAAGTCTAACAAACGGCATGCAACTCTCCAACATATGTCAGCTTCTACGCGATTGTAGAGAGGCTTGCTTTGAGCTCGCGTTGCCGACGATCCAAAATTTATAAACATGAATGGAATCCGATTACAGGGGAGAGACATTACGTCGAGTGGTATCCGTCAATCTAAAAGATGAATTTCGCTTGATAGATTTCCGCCGTGGCAGTCCTGTAGTTTAATGACTTCGGACGTGTCCTTTGATGTGTACAATTCACACTTCCTAGCATACTGGCGATGCGAAGCACGACTTTCAGTTGTGTAGTATTTAACATGTGGTCAATCAAGATAATGTGAGAGGACGAGCGCCCGTGCGTCGTCGAGAACGCTCCTAATAGTTTTGGCATTAAAAAGAAAGGGGTTCCTATCAGAAAAACATTTTGGTGCCGCTGCAGGTCCTTGCGATGTAGACGTGTTGAGCTGGCACGCATAGGCAAAGCTCCAAAACCTGCTCCGCTAACTCATCGCAGGCACTTTGTATGGATACAAGTGCATCGTGAAAAAAGCTTCAGTGTCCTCCGGCATGATGAGCAAAGCAGTGGTAGAAACAAACTCACAAAAGATATGCTAAGAACTAATGCAACTAGGGCATACGCTCGACTAAAAACTACAATTTTTACACCAAGCTTCCATAAGGAAATCGCGCAAGTAGGTGACATAGGGTGATCAAATTAGAGGAAACAAGGACGGGTAGGCACATAAGCCAAATGGAAGTTGATAAATAAGAAGTAAGACAAAAGAAAAGCACGATAATAACACAAGCACTCCTTTCGAGGATGATTACGCAACGTACAGCTTATTTACCGCTCCGCTCCCGCGATAGCTCAAGGCAAGTTGGGAGACAGCAGACGGAAAAATTTGTTGCGAAATATTTCGAAATTTCTGTCGAAATAACTGATCTTTGTTTTTAAGATTGATCTCGAAATCTTGATTGGAATTGGATTCTTGGCATTGTGCCAGTTTGTGTTCGATATCGGCTTTTCAATATTGGTAACCATGCTGCAGCAATCTCATCAACACTCCCATTTCCTATACGCGTAATATGAATTGAGTCTAGTTTAGACACATGGTTATCCACAGTTTGAATGATAACAGCTTGTTGATGATTGTCGACGGCTAATATTACATTTCGTTTATAAGGTAATATAGTGCATTTTGAAACAATGTTTATTTTTGGTGCCAAAATTCATCAAGGATTGAGCAATATTTGAAATTTCAAAATTGAGCTTTTTGTAGGATCTTAGGACAGTCCCTACTCATAATCAGTGCATTTTGAGATTTGGTTATGGCAAGATTATAAGTAATGGTTAATAACCGGCACGCAGGACTTTTGCTGTATCAGTGCTTTTTTAGTCGCCGCGTTTTTCACATAGCGAGACATTCTTTTGACTATTAAGGCTGAGTGCATAGGATGGTAAAGCTTTTCTGTAAGTGATGGTTTTTAAGCGGCACTTAGTGCATTTTGAGACTTTTTTTGGGATATGGCAAGTTTTTGAGACTGGGATCGAATTTTCCCTAGTTAAAGGATTAAGTTGAGCATATGAAGTAAGTGAGAAAAGGCAAAAGAATATATTGGGTCGTTCCAAAAGTAATTTCGCTCTCTTCAAACGGGCGCCACATTTAGAGGAAGAAAGATTTCTGAGACGTCTTGGAAGCACTGGATGCAGCATTTCATTCTCTTTCTAATGGTTATGAAATTGAGATTTTAGATGGCAAAACAGTCAATGCAAAACAACTTTTTTTTCCTTTCCATAGCTTGTCATTCATTTTTAACAGAATTTTAAGTGATGTTACCAATTTCCTTACTTGGAGAGCTAAATCTTCGTAGAACAAAAAAGGATGGCTTGGGCACATTTAGTGCAGCATTTTCTCATTTTTCTAACGAGTGTTTTTTGTTCCGATTTGTTTAGTTTTCGGGGATAAAATCACCTTAACTCATATTTTCTAACGAGCCCCAGGCTGTGCCCGTAAGACTCGAAATTTGATATTTCGAATCCGTAAACTCTCACTTGCCTTGTAAAATGAGCGCTATCTCATAGTGCCATCTTGGTAGTCAAATTCCGATAATGACGTTTGATGTGATTGTGGTAGACGTACGCTGGCCAAAATCCGATGGTTTTGTTAAAATATTAAAAAATTACAGCAAGCTATGAAAAAGAGGAAAAAGTTGCATTGTATTCTATAAGGTTTGCTCTATCGAATCTTCACTCGAAATCCTTCTGAGGATTCATATGAAAGTTTCAAAAAATTGTGACACTTGACCATCTAAAAAAGCATGGGTTTAGATGGTTATTTTTCGAAAGCTCATTGACTGTGCTGCAGCGTTTTCATATCCTTTATATAGAGGTTAAAATGCTGCATCGAATGCTACCAAAATCTCTTAGAAATCTCTCTTCCATCAAATGTGGCGCCCGTTTGAAAAAAAAAGCAAAATTACTTTTGGAACGACCTAATATTTCACATATAAGTAATCGGTGCCAAACCACAATTATCACATGGCAATAATTAGTGAAGACAACAGAAGACACAAAAGATATGAGGCAGACTTGATCATTAAACATCTTGAAGAAAGTGTATTATGAGTAGTCGGAGGTCTTTGAAGTGTAGTGACAGCAGAAATACGGTTTGAACTTGAGGGCATATTTGAACTACAAGGAGATGAGAAGGTTATTCAACAGCTTTTTGAAAGTAAGGTAAGAATGCAAGTGGAAATCGATCAAAGCCACTGGTGTGAGAACAGTAACAGAATTTGAAATAGAGCTTAAGAGAAATAGGGTCCCTTCATACTACGCCGAAGGACGCTGCGTGCTGCGGCGCAAGCGGCAGCACTCGCTCACAGCAGCACAGTGCCGGTTATGGATGTATATCTGTATATTGCTGCACGTTCGTGTTCTCCGAAAGTGTTCCTTCACAGCAGCGAGCTTATATTTTCATTGCGACTGCAACGGCGCACGCGGCAGGACGCGGCGTGCTGCTGCGTGCTGCCGCGTGCTGCGGCAGGCTGCTGTGTCCTGCGGCGTGGTATGAAGGAACCCATATAGAAGAAGTAGCTGGCATGCTCAGCTTCGCCTGTTTCGCGGGTTTAAATGTCAAAAAACAAAAAAAGAACAACAACACGGGTCAAACTTCGTGCTAATTCTAAAGGCTCAACTTATCTGCTGGGCTTCCTTCGGTTTCTCGCTAACGCACAGCAGATACCTGCTGACAGCATTGCCGCAAATTACCACATTTCCAGCATTGTGCAGCGAAAATGAGTTTTGCGCTTTTGTTAGCACGAAAGTTGGAAGCGGTTTGACAGTATCTGATAAGAGTTCATTTTTCTTCAAAATTGATCAATCATTAGAAGAAGTGGGTTTTCGCTACGAAAAGTCGCCTACGAGGTGGAGCGGTGTGGATACATATATGTACAAAGTTTAGGGCTGATCGGTTCACACACAAACAAAAAACACACTACCCTATTTTTAGGTGTATAAGCCGCACTTTTTCGAATTCTTAAGCGGGCTGCTCAGCGGCCTCGATGTGTTTCGAAAAGCGATTCTTATGCCTCTTTCAAGCAATATGCAGCACAATATAAGGTCCTTTGATCGCAAAGTCCTTTGACGTGTTTGGGATGGTCAATTTCACAAAAAAATCCCCCGCGGCTTATGCACCTGAAAATAGGGCAACTAACAATTTACCAACACTCAGCTTTATATATATATATATATATCAGTGGCGTACCCAGGATTTCGGCTCGGGGGGGGCGCGACAAAAATTTTTTTCTAAAGAACGTGCGTGGCGTTAGCCACGCACTCCGAAAAAATCTTGGGGGTGCTTCCCAAAATTTTTTCGGGTCCCCGACCCCTCAAATCTGGAAAAAGGGGGCGTGGCGTCAGCCACGCCCCCGAAAAAATTTTTTTTACAAGGCTAATTTGAATTTTTAAAAATTTTTAAAAATTATTTTAATCATTTACAAAAATAAACAAGTCACTTACACATTTTTGTAACCCATATAAGTAACTTTCAAAAATTTCGCGACCCATTCTCGGGGGGGGCGCGCGCCCCCCCCCGCCCCCCCCCCTCGGTACGCCACTGATATATATATATATATATATATATATATTAGATCGTTTCAAAAGTAATTTCGCTTTTTTCAAACGGACGCCACATTTGATGGAACAAAGGTTTCTGAGAGGTCTTGGAAGCATTCGATGCAGCATTTCATTCTCTTTCTGACGGTTATGAAATTGTTGCAAAACAGTCAATGAGCTTTCAAAAATAACCAAAATCTGCGACCGATGCTTTTTGAAATGGTCAAGTATCACGATTTTTTAAAACTTTCATATCAATCCTCAAAAGGAGCTCTAGTAACGATTCGATAGAGTAAACCTTATAGAATACAGTACTACTTTTTTTCTCTTTCTCGTAGCTCGCCGTAATTTTTTAAAAGATTTTGTAACAGAACCATCGGATTTTGGCAGCCCACCTTAGCAACCGCATCAAACATCATAATTTTTCGGAATTTGAGACTACCAAGATGGTACTACGAGTAAGCATTAATTTTACAAAGCAAGTGAGGGCTTACGGGTTCGAAGTATCAAATTTCGAGTTTTTCGGGCACAGTCTGGGGCTCGCTAAAAAAATGAGTTATGATCATTTCTCCCCGAAAACTAAACGAATCGGAAACAAAAAACACCTGTTAGAAAGGGGAGAAAAAGCTGCATCGAATAGTGCCCGAGCTGCTCTTCTTTTGATGTTCTACGATTTAGCTGCCCAAGTATGGAAATCGGTAGCATCAGTTAAAATTCTGTTAAAAATGGATGACAAGCTATGGAAAGGAGAAAAAAGTAGTTTTGCATTCTGTAGTATTTGCTCTATGAAGACGTTACTTGCCCTTTTTCGGAGGTTTGATATAAAAGTTTTAAAAAATTGTGAAGCTTGACTATCTCAAAAAGCATAGGTCGCAGATTTTAGTTATTTTCTGAAAGCTCATTGATTGTTTTGCAACAGTTTCATAACCACCAGAAAGAGAATGAAATTCTGCGTCGAATGTCTCTAAGATCTCCTAGAAATCTTTGTTCCATCAAATGTGGCGCGCGTTTGAAAAAAGCGAAATTACTTTTGAAACGACCTAATATATATATAGATAGAAATATGAAAATTTTAGCACAACTCTACATCGTTTCTTAGGTGCTACGCCGTTGTAAATCTTGCGCCTCACACGATTATCTCAAACACGTCTGCTCCCCCCTCCTTTCCCCTCCCCCCCCCCCCCCCCCCCCAGTTTTGCGCCTTAGTCCGGAAGTAGCCTTCACATGTTTGTTCTCATAAAACGAGAGTCAAGTAGTGACTGTAGCGCTGACAGTATTGATCACGAAAAAAATAATCAACACGATCTTTTAAACATTGAGAGATAGACTGCGCTAGTAGGACACTTTTCGACCTTGACATCATATGTCTTGAAAGAGAACAAATGCAATGCTGTCGTCGTAAACCGTTCACTGGATGAAGTTGAAAACATTTTCTGTCATCAGATTGCATGCTCCGATGCCCTCGGACAATATTGCGACTATAAGGCATCCGAAAAATCGTGACCATGGCGCGACCACGCGCGATGCGCACCATTCCCGGCAACCGCACTTTCTTGAGATTCGTCTTTACTTGAGTGGTTTTTCTGCTTGCATATGGTAGTATTTAGACGCTGGAAATGACTGACCTGAAAACTAAGATGATGAATTTTTATATGAATGTTTTACGCCCCTGTGGGCGCAAAGATCGCAGTCGAGTCCGTCGTCACGATTTTCAAAATGACCTATACTTTGGTCTTACACCAAGCCGCCAAGTTCGATGTGACGAGCTTAAAGGCAGCGCCGCGGCAAAATGTTGGATACCGGGACTTCACAGTGTTGCAATGATAGACCCTCCAGCCAATCTATCAATGAAGTCTGGAGAAAATGCGCTTTTAAGAAGCTCAAAATCTGCTCCAGAAGTTTTTCGGACACCGCTCACTTCCGGACTCCGCCCCATCTTACACGTAATTTGGAGCGATTGCGAACAAGGAGAGCTTCAAAAAAGCTTATTTTTGTTATTTTCAAAAGCTCATGGCTTCAGCATGGCCAGAATGCTCCGAAGCAGCGAAAAACCGGAGAGCGAAATTTTGTCGGGACACTGAATTCAAGCATACGAGCATGCTTCAAGCTGTAAAAGCCCCAACACAGCTAATTTTTTATCGCTCTGGCAAGATCTTACTTGATTCTTGATCTCACTTGTGTACTGGTGTACATCTACCTAAATCTACTATTTTTTCTCTAATCGACTTGAAAGTGCACGCAACAGATTCCTACTCAACGATAAGCACAGAAAACGAAAAAGGAAAGATGAGAGTGATCAATCGATCACTCTCATCTTTCCTTTTTCGCTTGTCAGATGTGGAGAGCTCCAAATGAAAATTTTTGGGTCGTAAACTGAGAATATCAACTCATTTTTCGTGGAGTTTTGCCTTTAGAAATCAGTTGGATGAAATACAACCGTCCCGAAAAAAAACCAGCATGCCCTCTTATACCGGAAATATAATTCAGTGCCCATTTCCGTTGATCTAATTGTTGAAGAGCAAAAACATAGGGTCATATCGTCCAACTAAATGGAAGATGTTTGTCTATGCTACCATTACCAGATTATGATTTGACTTTGTTGATTTTGTTTGCGCTGATAAAACTAGATTTACAATAGTTAGTCCCAGAACATTCTTCATCTCTGATGTAGCACTTGTATGGAAGCTTTTCACATGAATTTACTTTTGATATTCCTCGTTTTTATTTCCACACAGGTTAGCTATGATCACACTAATGATCGATAGCTACTAAAAACTTCAAGAGGAAATCTATTTCTATTAAAACTTGACATATACTTTTTACTTTCTTTCAAAACGCCGGCATTTATGTAGAACAAATCAAATGGCGTATCGTAGTACCAGCTCCAATAAATGCACTTTCAATCGGTTTGCATTCGCGCTATTAAAGTCAAAGCAAATTTTCGAATTAGGAATTGTTAAGAACTGTCAACAAATTTATTTGACATGATATTCAAACGATTACAAAGATGTTTTCTAAATGATTGACTTCAGTCCGTTGTAAACAAGGGCCTGCTCGCTAATGGTGGCTCTGTAAATAAAGCTTACACCAGTAATAGAGTCGCTTATTTTGCGTAAATCTTATGCTAGGATTATATGCTTTGAACAATCTTCGTTCGCATCATCCTGTCAATGATTTTCACCTCCGCTGAAGCACCACACAAGTGACACCTTACAAGGGAAGGATAACTGGTGACCGTGGCCTTTTGAAATGAAACGTATACCATTAAACACATCTTGAAGCGCTGATCTCAAATCGGCTTTCGAAATCTGCTGTGCTCTCTTGAAAAGAGTTATACATCTTATCACCAAAATTTGTACTGTTTTGACGACAGCATTCACCAATATCGTCAGAATGTTTACAACGCATCACAAAAGAGCACCCAAATATAATCAAGCGTTACATTAAGTTCAGGAAAACTGTCTCCGATAAATCGATGTCTAAAAAAGCTGGATGCTGACGATTCTGACTACCTAAATTTCGTGAAATTAATATGGAAATCCATAACATCGTTCAGGGAGTCGCACAGCAGATAATGAACATAAATTTGGAATCAGCGTTCGAAGGCGCATCTACTGGTGTACATCTCATTGCAAAAGGTCACCTGGTATCCTTTCCTGGTTAGACAAAAGCACTGATGTTTGACGATGACTTTCTCTGCATCTCACTGCTTATTAGTGCCCTTCTACCCTACTGTTAAAATCGGTGCACTGCTGTGGTCGCTGATAAGTTTTGTCCGTTTGCAGTATTCAGATTCAAAATCTCATATCTTCTTTCAAGATGAATTCAGTTAACTTGATGTCTATGAATCAAGCAAGCTTTTAGATATCGGATAAATAAGCCTTACGAAAAACATGGGCCGTTTTTTACCCCGCTCTTGTACACGCAAAGATGCCATGTTCAAACTACGAAATTTACAAATGCCGCGGGCAGTGAAGGATAATTGGTAGTAGGCGGACGAGCTCTGCTGTACCCTACTCGCTGACAATAATTGGCATTGCCTCCATCCACAAATCTTGTTGCCTATTGAATATCTATCTTTTACTAAAGCAAGCATATTTTTAAAAGTTAACTGTGCATATGTTAGACGGCACACTTATTTGGAGACAAGATAAAGTCCTAACGTGGAGGACGCATCGTGATTCCTATAGAAATGTATTTAAGGGAAGCCGTTTTGCGGTCACTTAGGATCTTTCAAAGAAAGGATACTTGGTCGAAGTGGCGTTTTCAAATGAAATGTTCACTGTCTTATAAAGCATGCAACGCTGATTCCGAATCTGTTCACAGTATCTGGCGCTTCTGGGAGGAGAGTTATGGGAATTTCTTGAGGCAAAAACTCGAAATTCGACTAAGGTAAAAGCAGGTATTGAAGCCTTTCCGGAGCTTGAAAAGAGTAATAACTAGCATAGGTAGAGCTGAATGATTAATTGCATAAAATGCCTTTGAAGTAATCATCACATTTGAGCTTACAGACTGCACTTCTGAATGATTTTATAGTAGCTGCGCGTTCAAATTTTTGTTTGAAGAGATCCTCATAACTCCCCTCCCGAAAGCGCTTTGCAGATATTGAAAGCAGATATGGAATCAGCGTTCCATGCTCTATAAAAGAGTACATATTTCATATGGAAATCCAAAAAATCTCCATAACTTCACATTGACCAAGTATCCTTTTCTGATTAGACTTGAAATCTTAGTAGGGTGTGCATTCAAATAAGATTGAATACGAGTCAGAAAGAGCAAGCAATTTTAAATACGAAAGTCTCTTAGCCAGATGCTTCGAACACAAACAACAAAAATTGGACAGAACTTATGTAGCAAGCTAGTGGAGGGGTCCTTGACTTTGAATTATGCTGGTAAAACAACCTTGTTTTGTATCCTAGTCAATTTGAACAAATTGGCTTCCTCTAAGCTTTTTTTCGCAAATTATCTGTCACACCTACTTGATAAAACAAAAGCTCGGGAAGCACACAAAGATTGAATAGAAATCAGGGACCTAACCTTATTTTGCACTGTAAGGAAGCTTTATGCCGATATTACTTGTTTTGGCAGTGCTTATCGATGGCATAATGGCTCAATCTCCTAGAGGATAGAGTCTTTCTTTCAAAAGCAACATAGTGCTACAAAGGTTCAGTCCTCAAAAGATTTTGGATTCTAAACTATCTTTGATCAGATCATCACGCGCTTTTCCGCCTGCTGACATGTATGACTATTCTTTGTTGCGGTTCAATCCTCTAGCTTATGGAGTAATATCCAGGATTAGATCCATAAATTTACTTGGATAGGTCCTACATATTCTTGTGCCCATACTTCGCTAGAAGTTGGTTGATTTTCATCAATTTTTCTTATTAGATCTACTTCCTAAATCACAAAGCTTAGCAATTTTCCCAAATTTGGATCTATCTCATCTCCAGAGCATGATCACGGCGTTTCTCCTTCTATACCTCAATAGGATGACTACCACAACGCAACAGCGGGCTTGCAACAAGTTTTTAGGGTTTTTGGATTCTAAACTACTGTTTTTTTCTGTATTTCCTCTGCTTGTTGTTCTCCAAGGCTTCGTGAGTTTTCATTTGTAGATGAATCCTAGCTGTTGGAGGGCAATTGTTGGTAATGAGTAAAGGGACGGAAGGTTAGAGATGGATAAGGCTTGGAAAGAATCTAGATGATAGGGATGTTGGATGGAGAGAGGAAGCCTCCGACCAATATTCGTCCTCCAGCACGGAAATTATCAGTTGCCTGTCATTTTCTCCAATCTTTGCGAGTGGAGAGATTACCTAGTCGCTTTGTTGAAAGGCAAAAAAAAAGAAAAAAATAAGATTGCAGTGCGATGGCTATTTACAAACGCTTTCTCCATGCGTTTCTTGATCTCCTATTTCACTTTTTCTCCACTGTCTTGCCGCTTATTTGCTTTGCTCTCATTGGACCTGTGTGCTCTACCACATTTCTCACCTTCAGCCATGCGTATAAACACTTTCTCATTCTCACTAGCTTTAGTAGGTCGTTTTGTGAGTCTTTTCTTACAAACGTCGCTTCTTGACAAAATACAAAGAGCGGTCACAAACACATTCCTTCCTCTCAACTTTGTTTTAGTCCGACAAAGTAACTCCCTCATGACTCGAAGAGAAAACTTATGAGAACTTGATGAACTACAAGATGTCGCAAAAGTTGATTTTGTTTGTACATGCTGCTATCGAAAGCCAATGATTGCTGATGAAAACTTTCGTTCAGCAATCATGCTAAAATAGTTTAAATTTGATATATTTGGTGAGACCATCCGCCACAAATCCACGAAAAACGGAAAGCGGTAGATTGTTCGGAGTTATATATATATTTATATTTGGTCTGTCTCTAAATCAATATGATGTCGAAGAGGGTGACAAGTAGAACCAAATATACGGCTTTTTTCCCAATAGTTCAATGATGCTTTTGGCGAGATAAACTTTCCAAAAAGACAGATATCGGGAACAATGACAGACAGCGAGTCAAGCTTGCAGAGGAACACGTCGCACTTTATGGAACTCGGAAAAACCATGCTTTTGTTTATTGTAATTTTTCCGATAATGCGTCAAAGTCGGTCCCTTTGCTAACAAAGGAATTTTCGGAAATCGAAGGGGCCAATCCAAACAATCCGCATACCATTAGATGCAGTATAAAAGCTGACTTTGAATCTTTATTCCGTATCTGCTTAGTGCCTATGTGGGCGAAGTTATGAGCCGTACTGCATATTATAAAAGCCTAAAGTAAACTGCAGCTGCAATAACGTGCTCTCGCAAACGTTATGCACGACTTTTCCGCAATAGAACTGCTCATAACTTCGTCCACAAAGGTGCTAAGCGAATATGGAGTACGGGTTTGAAATCGACGTTGAATGCTGCATCGAATGGCAAGAGCTTGCCTGGATTGCCCATACTTCTGACCCTCCTTTTAGAAGTCTCAATCAAGTTCGGATTTCCTGAATGTCGCCTACTGCTGCGCTCAGATAACGTGCTTGAGATCTATGTTATCAGATTTGTTCAAGAATGCCTTTGGAATGACGACAAACAGTGCCTGCATTGATCAAAATATACAGTTTGATTTTGAACAGGCGGCGCAAAGCTTTTAACCATGAATAATTTTAATGTTAAGGACTAGCGTTTGCGAATAGTCCCTTTGGATATAGCATGTGGCTTTCCTCGCTACACTTCATCAATTCTCTTATTTACGGGAGCGTTATAGAGAATATTCAGCAGCATTTTTGAAGTTTTTCGTTTCGCATTTTTCTCTGCCATGTGGCACAGAAGCAAAAGGCAATTTTCTTAATTTCACTGTTAATAACCTTCTTTACAGTTCCTGTGCTAGCTATTTGCCTTTTTTTCATTAGTTATAATGGAGATATACAGGGTGTCCCAAAAAATGTATCGAACGTTTGATCGTTAATATCCCTCTTCCCAAGAAGTCTTTTGCCTTGCTTCAAGTACCATTTTGTAGAGCTGGCTTCAACTTAAATTTGCAGTATAGAAACGAATCACCCATCTCTCTTCATTACTGTAGGATTACGGTAGAACCTTAAAAGATATGGTATCAATGTGGAAAAAGCTGCTGTTTCAAAATTTTTCAAAAAATTGTGGAAACTTGTGTAATAAGGTTTTTATGGACGCTGAGTTCAATACTCAACTATTCACAAGATTACGAAGCTTTCTAAAAGGTGTAATCGCACTTTTAAGGAATATTGAAGAAATGGCCGCTACCTCTTACCTGGCATATCTCTTCAATGAAGCATCATAATAAGTCGGGAACTTTACAGTTATAATCAGCAACTCTAATTAGCCTAGTGTAAAAGCTTTCAGGCCGTTTGTTTCCTTTTAAGACAAAATATAGCCTTTCATTGCTTAAAACCCTCTTTGAAGTTTCTACCGTAATCCTACAGTAATGAAGAGAGATGGGTGATTCGTTTTATAATGCAAATTTAAGTTGAAGCCAGCTCTACAGATTGGTACCTGAAGCAGGGGAAAAGACTTCTTTAGAAGAGAGATATTAACGATCAAACGTTCGATACATTTTTTTGGGACACCCTGTATATTCCATTCATGAGAAGCGGATGCAATATACAATGCAGCCCCTAACGCGGGTGGAATAAGAAGGTTGCTGCTTATTAATGTTGACGAGACCGTCGAACTCTGTAAGTTATTCAAATCATTCGCGAGGTTGGAAGGTGATTTTTGGAAAGCCATCGATATAAAGTTTCATTTGTTGTACATTTACTTTCATTAGAAAAGTATCCATTTGAATGGTGCGTTGAACAAATCGCGATGGAATCGTCGCATGCTCAGAACTTAACAGAAACTGAAGTTTTTTACAATTTCACTTGCATTTTTAGAGAGACAACAGGCTAGGTTGTTGGAATTTTTACCAAAGGTGAGAAAAATTCATTTGAGCAGAATTTATGGGGTGCGACGTTTGTTGCGTTTTTTCCGTCGCAACGATTCAATAGAATTCTTTTCAATGAAATCAGTTCCAAAACATTTGATGACTTTTCGAATCCTTGTACTACTGGCTTTCAAAAAATCACCAGAGCCAAGTTACGGGATCCTAATTTTTTCATCAAGATTCGTATCAATCTTGACGAAACTATTTTTCCCGTCCCTGCTAGGAGCTCTAATGTAGAGTGCGTCTGACGATGTGAAGATGAACAGATTTCTCACTGTATTTACTTCCTTCAAAGTCTCAAAGTGTTTATTCCTATCTCCTTAGAAACACCATTCCAACAAACTTCAAATCTATTAGCAAAATTTTTTTTTGATTTTCTGACATGTCGTGAGAAGAGATCTCAGATTGAGTCTTTGAATGTGATAATTTAACTCTGAGCTACCGGTAAATTCGACACAAGTCTTAGCTGAACTGAATTTACAGTTGCATTAGGGAGATGTCTGCTTGACAAGCAAGGGGTGTGGCACACGATCGCTGGTTAAGACCCCCCCCCCCGGTTGCTGTCTTAATAAGACCCCCCCCCCCTGAACTATATACCTAAGATAGCATTACCAGAGTTGAGAAAGAGATCAGCCACAAGTCTTTCGAAACCCCCCCCCCCTCCCACGAAAGCCCTCAAACGACCCCTTCTTCCTCCTCTTAACCTCTGGACTTCAAAGTGTGACATTCTGGAGGACA
This sequence comes from Cylicocyclus nassatus, assembly GCA_958299035.1. NCBI lineage: Eukaryota > Metazoa > Nematoda > Chromadorea > Rhabditida > Strongylidae > Cylicocyclus > Cylicocyclus nassatus. The sequence goes on from CATQJL010000001.1 coordinate 59,377,704, forward strand.
CCATCTTTTTCTAGAGAGTTTTTAGATTTCTGAGAGCTGTACGCCCGATTTTCTGTGACTGCACTTTACAGTTACACGTAATTTGACGGCTGATTTTGATCTGAATGGGCATATTGAAAGGTCCATAATTTTCTTATGGGTGGGGCGTTCGGCTCCAAATTTCCAATGTAGCAAGAAGAAGCTATGTGCTCAATACACATACCAGCAATGGAGCGCTTTCTGGATTTTGAAGGCAAGTTAAAGGCAGTGTCTCACCAAAATTTAGTTGTCGAGTTTTTCGCATTTTGCAAGCCTGTCGGACCCTGTCTAGCACTGTATAGGTCTAAAATCGCACGAAGTTCCCAAAAACCCCGTTTTCTGGAGGCCCCGCGGAAGCGATGTGGACGAGTCATCTTAAAAAATTTTTGGCCAATTATGAAAGACGGTTATCTTCTTATGCAAATTTTAGGAGATTTTTCGGATACATACGAAGCAAACTGCAGACCAAAGGCTTTTCCAATGTTGTTGATGAGTTTGGTAAAGAATGTGTCAATGATGTTGATAGAGCAGAGGCTTTGGGGAAGTATTTTGCTAGTGTTTTCGCAAATGGTTATGATGTATGCTGTCCGCTGAATTACACCTCTCCTCAGCAGACTTGTGATAATGTCTACTTCCATGAATCTGATGTTCGCATTGCTTTGAAACTTTTGCATCCTTCTTGTACCGAACCCTACGATGGTATACCGCCTATAGTCTATAAAAAATGTGCGGATGTACTTTCCAAACCCCTTTAGGACTTGTTCAATCTCTCCATGTATTTCGGGGAAGTGCCAATTATATGGAAAAAATCAGTGGTTGTGCCTATCCCAAAAATTAGTACTGCCGTTAAAGTGTCTGATTTTCGTCCTATAAGTCTAACTTCAACTCCAGTCAAAGTGATGGAAAAAATTATAAGGAAAAAGCTGCTTTCTTGGATCAAGAAATGTTATGGAATTCCACCTCAATTACATGGCTTCGTTTCTAAAAGATCTACTACTACTAATCTTGTTAAAAGCGTTTTTGACTGGAGAAAAGCTCTTAACACTGGAAAATCAGTTGATATAATATATGTTGATCTTTCAAAGGCCTTTGACAAGATTCCTCATAATGTCTTGATAATGAAACTCCAGAAGTTTGGCATTTCTGGCAATCTTCTGAACTGGTTTCGCTCTTACCTTCAAGACCGATATATGACCATCAAAGTTGGACAGTCGTTTTCCAAGAGTACCGTTGCACTAGTGGAGTTCCTCAAGGAGGTGTGCTTTCTCCGCTTCTCTTTTTGATTTTCACCTTTGAACTACCCGCTCTAATTGACTTGAACGGAGTTGATGTCCAGATCTATGCGGACGATATCAAACTTATGCATCTTACAATGAATATGATTTCCTTGATGTGCATAATCGATGCAACAAGCCCTAAATAAACTAAATACGTGGGCCTTTTCTAACGGCCTTTCTGTCAATCCGAACAAATGCTCATTTTTGCATCTGGGCAAAATTAATCCAGACAAATATGAAATCAATGGAATAGATTTGGTAGCTTGCCCACTGGTCAAAGACTTAGGTGTCTTTGTTGATCCTCAATTAAATTTTTCCAAACATATTGAGTCTGCTGTCAAAAAAGCATATTCTATTCTTTTTTCAATCTTTCGTGTTATTCACTCCTCTAATCCAGTTGTTTTGACCAGACTATATAAGGCTTATGTGCTACCACATCTTGAATATTGTTTTCACGTATGGAACCCCTCCACAAAGAAAGATATCGTTAAGATTGAAAGAGTTCAACATGTTTTTACACGGATGGTCTTTTTTCGCATGTCTCATAATATGCAAGATAGGTCCAAACCAGATTACAATGAGCGCTTGAGACTCTTTGGTTTGCAATCACTGAAACGTAGAAGAATTATTGCTGACTTAGTTTTTTGTTTTGCGATACTGCGGAAAGAGATTGACCTTCCTGCCAGCAGCTTTTGGGTCTTCAGACCTGTAAGTTGCAGGGTAGGAGGCTTCAATCTTCACTACCCTAGACTGGATAAACACGGCTATTCTGGTCTTTTCAATTTTTTATTCTATCGATGTGCTCGCTGGTTTAGACGACTGCCCGCTAAGTTGCAGTCGGCTAATACTAGTCGGGCTTTCAAGAAAGCTCTAGAAAAGTCAGAAATTCCCAAATCTGTTGAGAGTGATTCGTACTTGTGCTGATGTTTTCGTTTTCTTTTGTAAGTATTTGATTCAGGTAGAAGCCATAGCCATAGCCTGTCTGAACTAAGAAGTCTACGATGTGGTTTTTCTTTTTTATATAGCCTTTTTTATAACCTTTGTCTTTTCTCTGTTTTGAGTTCGTTCTAATGTTTCTTTTTCAGATCTGGCTCATGAGCGCTTTCTTGTCTGGTGAATATTTTGTGCTGTATGAATTATGGCTGATATTTTATGCTCCATCTACCGTCTGGACTGCAACTGAAACTCTATTTCCTTATGCGGCATCAACTGTATCAGCATCAACATCAACATTCTCATACGTGCGATGGTAGTCCGACATCTGTTTTGCCATTTTCGAGCGAACACGGCCACTGAGACTCGTCTTTCTACATATACTATTTCTTTCTGCATTTCTTAGGCTTTGGCCATACTTTGCCTGTGTTGCCCATGTTGCCTGTGTTCTCTTGTTGCCGGTGTTGCTGATGCTGCCGTTGTTGCTCGTGTTGCCGGTGTTGCCATGTTGCCGATGTTGCCGGTGTTGTTGCTCGTGTTGCTGGTGTCGCCGATGTTGCCGGTGTTGCTCATGTTGCCGGTGTTGCCGATGTTGCTGGTGTTGCTCGTGTTGCTCATGTTCCCAGTGTTACCGCTCAAAGGCGGTGGTGCTGGGGGCATGGGTAGCGCGGGTGACGCTGGTGACGTCGGCGGCGCCGGCGGCGCGGGTGGCACTGGGGCGTCGGCGGCGCCGGTGACGCGGGTGGCATTGGCGGTGTCGACAACACCGGCAGGCAGTGGCGTACCCAGGATTTCGGCTCGGGGGGGGGGGGCGCGACAAAAATTTTTTTCTAAAGAAGGTGCGTGGCGTTAGCCACGCACTCCGAAAAAATTTTGGGGGTGCTTCCCAAAATTTTTTCGGGTCCTCGACCCCTAAAATCTGGAAAAAGGGGGCGTGGCGTCAGCCACGCCCCCGAAAAATATTTTTTTACAAGGCTAATTTGAATTTTTAAAAATTTTTAAAATTCAAATTAGCCTTGTAAAAAAATATTTTAATTATTTACAAAAATAAACAAGTCACTTACACATTTTTGCAACCCATATAAGTAACTTTCAAAAATTTCGCGACCCATTCTCGGGGGGGGGGGGCGCGCGCCCCCCCCCCCCCGCCCCCCCCTCGGTACGCCACTGCCGGCAGGGTATGGCCAAGGCCTTATAACCCATATCAAGCCACCATGTTAGTGCAGGCCTGAACAACAATATTCCTTTTCCCAACCTTTAAAGCTTGCTGACTTGCTCTAGTTGAGTTATTATTATTATTAGTTATTAGAATTTTGTTGATTTTCTCTCGGAGCATTGGTCTCTCCCCGGAATTCTTTTGGGCAAGGTTTTTCTGCTACTCTACTGACCAAGCCCGCTTTGCTTACTTTGGTATTTCGAGAGCACTCTGCTAGCGAACGAGTATGAAGGATCACCACCTCCACAACTTGCAGCAACCTATTGATCTTCCCGATTGCAATGTTCCATTACAACACTTCTTATTAATCAAGTATTCTCGAGTAACTGACTCTTCCTATTAGCCTTATGCGGTGGGAGTATATCCACCATGCAATCCTGAGTTAGATAGTTTATCTCAGGGACGTTTTGCTAGCAGTAATGGGGGCATGGGTACCATCTCCATGATCACATCTTTATGACAATTGTAGTCCAGAGCAGTCACATGCAAGCTCTATCAAACATACTTCTTAACCAATTTAAAGGGATGGACCCAACGGCACGGTGGACCTTGACTGGGGTTGTTCGATTTACTGTGTGTGTATTTTTTTCTCTTGTTCTTTTTGTAAGGAACGCCATAGAGCGTATGAATAAATAAATAAATAAATAAATAAATAATTGAGGCCGCTCGCGCCCGCGACGCACTTGCGTCTCTCTCGCGCGAGTGCTCTCTGATCATTACCTAGCCTTAATTAGGTCACGAAGCCCCGTCTTTGCCGATGCCAAGCCAGTTGAATCAATGGTAGATTCCATAGGACTGTTTGGAGCCTGATTTGTCTTCTTAGCTCTAAGCAATATTTGATGAAAGCACAGCGATCAAAAGCGAAAAATGGGAAAAACGAGATTTTGGTTGGCTTCTAATTCCACAGTTTGCAGGTCTTCTGAAGCGGGATTCCTGAGGTGAGCAAAGAAGGAGTAGTGCTTTGTCTTGAGTGCAAAAACGGAAGCTAATTCACCTCTAAAACCAAGTTAACCATGTTGGAATTTGACCATTTCATTTAGGTAGCCTAGTATCTTTTCAGAATTCGCTCACACTTTGTCTACAGGGGTTAATTGACATGCTAATTATGGATATGATACGAATATCATGTTATCACTATTATCAGACCCAATTACGACCCCCTCCCCTTTTGACTCCTCAATACGACCCCCCAGGTGTGGCGTGCCGCACCCCACGCTTGACCCTGGTCATAAGCAATCATTTTACTTAAAACCTCAAAGAACCGCATTCGATATGTAATTATTGTCATCACATGTACGTAATAGAATAGATCATCGGGGGCAGCATGCGATGTTCTTAAAAATCACCATCTACTACCTTAAAATCATGCTTCATAACAACTACTTCATCAAAACACTTCAAAGATTCTTCATTCAATTACACATGAGGCACATAATATCAGTGTAGAGTAGATGATTCGCTGCTGATGACATGCTTCCTTAGGTTTCGTTGTACCAGCATATAAGCTAGTACTTGATCGTAAATTCTTATTCTTTGGTCAACAATATGCGGCAAATTTTAAGCACCCTTACTATCTACCCCAACGAGAACAAGCAGAAACCGCATTTAATGAGTTTTATCGAAAGTTCTGCCTCCATAAGCTTCTATCGTGAGCTCTTTTCAGGTCAACATGATTGCATGAACTTTTCAGTGTAATAAGCTCCGTAATAAGCCTTGGATGCTATTTGCTAAACAGATTTTGCAAAAATAGCGGAGGATAATTGGAGCTTTGATAATACTAGTCATGATAGCCAAAAACTCATTTCCTAATCCTTCATATTAGTGCGGTTCAAACAACCCTATGAGGTATTCTCCTGGTGCAAAAAATGAAGACAGTGCTGCTGTTTCATGTGATTTTTCTGTAAAATCAAATTATCTTATATATAGTCTTCAAAGGCGTCGGTCAGCACAAATACTATTGAGAAGGCTAGGTCATAAAACGTAGATCACAAAAGTTTCAAACTCTTACAATTTTTTTGAAGAGCTTGCTATAATTTCAGAATTTGAATGAACCTCTTTTTTGCTTCTATTTTTGCGAACCGTCATTTTCACAGGGCATCTAGGATTATGCAAAGCTCACATTAGCTAATTTTTCTTCCCTCACTACAAATCCCAAGTACTAAGCAACACTTCAGATATGCCAAACAGTGAATTTAAAGCAAGCTAAAATCTTGTTTATCTTTTTATCTCTTAGTAGTTGTGCCCTCAGCTACTGTTATTCAAACGCACGAATGCAAATTAAGCTCGATTACGACTGGTAAAACCTCTTTACTATGCTTACGATAGGTATCTGGTGATAGATCAACATCCATCTGATAATGTGCTTTGCATTTCGCTTTTTTAAAGTTGTATACAGAAACTTACCAGGGAGGTCCGTTTGGTCGAAAAGGAGCTTTCACATCAAAATGATACGACTATAACGAGCATCGAACGCTGAGTCCAATATCCGTTTTTGTTATATGCCGAGCGGCTCTGGACGTCGAGTTATGAAGCGTTTCTTGAGTTGAAAAATTGAATGCATAATTGGAACAAAACTCGTCAGAATGGCCTAAATGGTCCAAAAGTGATTATCAAAGCACTCCGTTTGAACAATATCTTTTGCCCATGGCCACTCATGCTTAAACTGCTCTACTTGAGTTCTGAAAAGACGGTGAAATTTGATTTTACCTTAGCGCTCGTTTTTCGCACCAAAAAAATATTCATAACTCGGCATGTCTTCAGTGGTATAAAACTCATTTGGAAAGACCACTTATGGTTACGACTAATTGGACTTACCTTGTTGGTACATGTAGCTATTGTTCAACTCCATGTAATATCTCAAGCAGTATCGGTTGTGAAATTTTTAAGGAGGGGAAGTGGATAAAGAGGCATGAAATCTCTTCAAAATGAAAATTCACGATTTGAATTCTAATCTTGCAGCACTAACTCACTCTCAAATACACAAAACTAACAAGATTTTCATAAGGTCGCGTTTTCTATGACCATGAACACCATTCAAGCACTTTGCCATCTTTTCGCCCGCTGCTCAGGTTTTGCTTTACGTTAACACCTACACGTTCCTGCAAAAGAGTAAGTGCACCTCTTTCTGTTTGCCTCTACGTCGGTACATGGCATGGCCTTTTTGCAAATCATCCATGAGCCTCATGATCATGAACGCCGAAGGGCAAAAATCTTATACAAAGCTGGAGCTAACGGTCAGAAGTGTAAGGTACAATGACGACTTAGAACTCTGCGTGGGTATATGCATACGCGTAAGATTTTGTGTAACCAATCACATGCCACTATTCTTATTTTGCTCACTGATCTGCATAATAATTAGCTAAGAAGCCCGGAATATCAGATCCCTTTGTGTATACAGGGCTTGCTTTCACATCAGCATGTTATCCGCAAGTCTAAACATCTGTCCCAGGACAATGTGATGGAAGTGCGTAGAAAGTTCCACAGTATTTTTTTCCCAAAGGACAAATTTATGAAGCTTTTGTACACTTTGGTCAGTTGGTTCGGCGAAACTTCTCCTACTAATGAGAAAGCACGTAACGTTTGTTATGCCTTGATTTACCGAAATCGCCTCAAATAGACTGAGCGTTTGATTTTTTGGCTTGGAATTTTTCCTATCATTTATTTTCATTTTGAACTCTAGGAGATTTCAGAGCTTGAAAATATCGATTCTTTCGGATTTATGTATTATATTAGGTCGTCCCGAAAGTTCTTGCGAACGATTTTCAAAAATTCATAGCTTCTGATTTTTCCAACCGATTTGACTGCTTCTTGTGTGAAAGAGTAGACCATGCCCTTTATAAAGGCATCTTAGTTGCTTACTAATGGTCATCTTTTGCAGAGATAGAAGCGATAGAAAAAAATTGGTCAAAATTTGAATTTTCTGTGTAGGGTCATAAAAAATCGGAAACTTGCAGTAAAAATCCGAGCAGTTGGTATTATAAGTTCTGTTATCCGTTCTTTCTAACTGTGCAAAGCTTGTGCTGGTTGAACGTCTCTATAAAAAGTTATGATTTTCCTGAATGCCAAAATAAATCAAATTCGCCCTTTTGTATTGCTTGTTCTCAGTTAACTAGTTCCGGTTTTTTTTGTCTCTGCTAAGCCGTTGCTCTTTGTTCAAATGTGGGCATCAAAATTCAAAAGTCAACTGTTAAGGAAAATGTCAAAAACTAGGTATATAACCCTTTTCGAGAAGAAACCCGGAAGCTTTTACCAAGCAGTATGATAGCAGTCACGATATATTACGCCCTCACAAAATGCTCCAAAAACTCAACAATTCCCATGTTTCCCGCTTTTTGAATCATTTGTCTGTAGCACAAAGTACGAGGCCATCTATACATCCGCAAAAATTTCTTCTTCCTTCCTATCGTAACCCTTCTCCTGTATTTTCCATAGTTGGTATATTGCTTGACCCTTGTTTGTTTGTACGAAAAGCTAGGACTCCGTTGTGCCGGAATACCGTCTCAAACTTGCTGCGCACTTCCCTTTGTCTAGTGAACCAACCTTTTCACCATTTGTAGAAAACCCACAATGAAGAGGCTGTTTTCGAACTTACGCTGAATCTCGAGATGTACTCGTACGCTGTACGCTTCGACTTAAAACGTGCTTTGAGTGCAAGCGTACGCAACTACAGACACTGTCAAGAAGTTCCATAATGGGCTTCAGCGCTCGATTTCTAGCATGTCCAAACCCTATTTGAGCCTTTTCCGGCACTCGCTTACTCTGTGAAGGGCACTTATGGTCCCCTCCTTATCCTGAGACTCTTTAAATACTGCTGACATTGTAATATATTTGTGGCTTTTAAAGACGTCAAGTTCTCTCCAATTAGTCTTCGGTCTCAAACAAAGAAGTAGGACAATCGCGTATGATGACCAAAGTCAAGCGTAGCCAGGGTATAGCCCAAATCTCAGCGAATTCGAGGTTTCCAAGTACTGGGCCACCCAAGTGTGGTCATTTTCGAACATGATAACCTAGCTTCAACGGTGAATTAGCTACTTCTTTTTGCATTTACTACATAAATCTACTTTGTTTTGCTCACTTGAGAATCTAACTTCATATATCTCCAAACTCCAATGGAACAAGTGCAAGCCTAAATCTTGTTTGTCCGATTTTTCGCTTTTGATAGCTCAGACTAGAAAAGACTAATCAGGCTCAAATCACTTTTGTGAAAGTTGCGAGGTTTAGGCTATCGAATATGTATTCTCGTCATGTTCCTCGCAATTCACGTAGTAGCGCAGACTTGCTGTTACCGTAACCCAATATTTTCGCAGTATGCAATTCCTGCTCTATAAAGAAGGTTTAGCAGTCGCAAGGAGATAAAAAGGTAAATTATTGGGGTGTGGCGCGATCCCTAAAAAGTGTGGCAGCCACAGCTTTCTGGGGTTGTGCCACTCTTCGTTAACTTCAAAACGAATTTTAGCGAACAAATTATATTTATTTTGAGAGTTAAAATCTCGAAGTTTCTGCGAAAGTGACTAGCGCTGAATTCATCCTCTTTCTTTTGCGCAATAGTTGCTGGAAGCCAACCACCGAGCGAAAAATGGGACAAACGAGATTTTGGCTGGCTCCTAATTCCATAGTTTGATGGTCACTTAAAGCAAGATTCATGGTGTGGGTAAATAGGAAGAAGTGCTTTGCTGGGTCCAAAAAGAGTTAGCTAACTCACCTTTGGTATATATTTTACGATGTTTGAAAATGGCCACTTTAGTTGGATGGCACAATATGGAAAACCTTCAAAATTTGCTAAAATCTGACCCAAATGAGTTATTTGACATGATAATCATGAAAATGTTACTACTTATGCTTGGTAGATCCTTCATGTCATGCCTACGGTAGGTAAACAATAATGCGGGAGGGGGGGGGATCGTCTCCGGCGGTTGTGTGCCACACTTTTTGCTCGACTGTGTTCATACTCACTCTCAAAATTCGTCTCGCCGCGTATTTGCTTTGCTCTCATTAGTTCTGTATTCTCCGCTTCTCACCTTGCATATGAACACTCTCACATTTTACTATCCTTCAGTAAATATAGTATATAGTATTTTATTATCAGTACATAGGTCATTCCATGATTTTTTACGTTTTTTTCGCAAAATAATAGATGTTCGAAAGCATTTTTCAAAATCAATCTTAGGAAGCCCCGTTGAACTTCATGTTTTCAAGAAATGAACTTCCAAAACCAAAAATAGACTATTACGTGGATGCACTGACAATCCTTAACTAGAGATTACGAAAATTGCTTTTACGAATGCTTGTGCGCAAAAGTCAAGGATGACTGGTGAAAACTCTCATCCAAAAATATGAAAATAAAAAATATCTAAATGATATCGCTCATAATAATCAGATTGATGAGTGTTTAAATTTGTCGAAATAAAAAGGATCTCGTGTTGTCGAAGGGCGAAAAACATTAACGGAGAATCTATAAGGTTGTTGCAAAAATAATGTCTGTTTTGCAAAGTTTTTTGAAGGGCTATATCTTTGTAAAGTTTTCATATTTTTATATGCAGTCAAGACCTACGGAAGCAGGAAACCTTTCATGACCTAATGCGCACCTGCATGAACTGATATCGCAAACGGTAAAAAAACTCGTCAAAAACCAAAAGTTCTTGTTTCAAAAACCTGATCTTTGAGAAATTACAATTCCTTTCAAGTTTTGTTTCTGCAGCTGCTAAGCAGCCTATTTTGTTGATGCAAGCCAGTCCTATAGAAAAAATATGCGAAACTGCCAGATCTTCTCAGGTTATGTATCCCTAACTGACTCTGCCGATTACGAAGAAAATGACCAGCACTTCTCAAATTAGGTTGACACTTTGTGAACTTACAGTTTGTTGGAGTGGCACTACTTTTGTCAGTTTCTGGTCATTGGGGCGGCCTCCTTATGGTGCGCTATTGAAAGAATTCAACAAAAATTTTCAATAGTTTATTCCCCTAATTATAAAACACTTTGTACGACTGAATTATATTTTTATTTTTCTTCTCTACTGGTCGTAAGCTTATATGACACTCCTCATAGCAAAGCGGACTAACTTCTCATTGTGGAGGATACCAATTTGGATTGCATTACTAAATGTCGTACAAGAGAGTTTTTTTATATCTCCTTGAAAAGATCTGAATTATTAAAAGCCGCGAAAATAATTCCTTCTATGAACAACGTGGTATACCGCTCTTTGATTAACGCTCGCATACATAATAGTCAAAAATGTTCTCATTATAAGAATGTATGTAAAAATTTTAGCGCCACTTTTCGTGTAAATTTCTTAAAACGTATTTCACAACTGGCAATCAATTGTTGGACATTCCTTTCCAAAAGCAGTCTTTTATGTGGCTCACCCTCCTTATATTAGGTTGATTCATAATTAATGCACGTTTTTCTCACCTCTTCTTCCAGGAGCTGGTATTTGACGTGTAATCATTTTCTCAAAAACCTTTATACTATCTAAAAGAGCGTTTTTTCTTGTTTCTTACTTAGGCCTTCGCTTTCGTAAATCTCCTTTCGTTCCAAAGTTCTAAGCCTTCAAATAAAAGAGACTAAATCCCAAAATTTTTGCTTTTCACTCTTTTTGCCCTAAATCCATGAGGAATAGCCGGATTAATTCCAAAAAATATGCATAAGGATTAGAAAACTTTGTGCTACAAGATGCTATTTGAACAAAATTCTCCATGAATTCTGAGCCGAGAAATTCAATTGCGAACTTGAATGATCGTCGCGGCTGCTCTTTCGTGCCATGTAAAACTTTGAAGCAAAGGGCGATTGCAGGTCTTTTGCACTATCCAGCAAGGGTAGACCTAGTTCATTTGATGGTAGAAAAGCGCTAGGGTTTTCTCACTTTCCAGCGGAGAAAAATGAAATAATTTCAAAAATGACCGATTTTTGAACCCGCCCAGATGCCAGAAAAAAAATGAGTACTTTCGACTTTTTCGCGATATTTTCTTTCGATAATTTTCCGTTGAATCCAAACTTGGCCTTATTGCTCAAGAGACCCTTGGCTACGCGAGGAGCAAAGTCTGCTTTAACCTACTTCATTTCAACATAAGTTATGCTCTCTCAAAGTGAAGGCTTCTGAAAAAAGTTGTTGGCAATCTTCAGGCCAGAAAATCTTTCTTGTGATGAATACAGTCACGCAAAAGTATCTCTTTTATAGCCACTGATTTGTTGGTTACAGTTGTTTTTATTGCGCCCAGAAATGTCTTTTCAAAAAAGAATTATCTCGGTTGAAAGTTAGAGTATAGAAAACGTGCATTATTTATGAATCAACCTAATATATATCCTTGCTTTCTTGATCAAGAGATTCACTTTCTTCAATAATTTCGCTTACGGGCACGCATCGATGTTTCGCACTGACAAACTATCAAGTTTTGTTCACGATTTTTATGCATTTTAATACCGACAAAGAACCCTTGCGATTTCTTCTCAAAATACATCCGCTATTGGCTAAGTCCCCACCTACTTTACTCCTACGGTATGCAGATTGTTTCGCAGTAGATTACATTCGGTTTTTGCTCCATTTTTCAAATTTATGTAACATTGAAGAGCATACAATTTCCATAATTTCGCTGTTCCATAACTCCCTTTCATCATCTCTATGCGAGCCACATTATCACATTCAACTTTTTTGAGTGGAATGCAGCACTCTGCAATTCCGTTAGTCCATCATTTCCTTGCTCGTTTAAAAAGCAGCAGATGCAATGCGCCTTCAGGTGTATTGAAGGAAATGGAGCCTTAAACTGCATTCAATGAAGTACAGGATGGATGTCTTGATTAATTTTTGCCTTTCCATTTTAGACGGTAGGCGAGACTACCTTAAGCCATAATAGAAATTTTTAAAGTTTATCATTTGCCCGTTTTTCATCTGCTAATGCGACATAAATCTTAGCGGATCTAAATTTGCACTCAAATGGCTATCAGTAGCTTTACGCTCTTCTTCCACTAAAGAAGCTGCGCTTAGCACTGACTGGAACCTCCATAGATAATGACAAAGCATTACGGCTCAAATACAATGTGAACGAGCAATAAAGTGAATTTTATTGTTTAGGAGGCCTATTCAACCCCACTGCTAATTTGAGAAACTGTCCTTGCACTTCGTATGCAAGTTTTTTAGAATTGGGAAGATTAAGCAGCTGGCAAAACTGAAATGGGACATATCCGTTTGTTGAAATATCTGAATATCAAAGAAAGGGGGAAACTTTGTGCTTATTACACTCTGTTTGATGACAAATTGTGCACTGCCAAATCTGACTCCTTCAAATTTATGGTATTTTCGCTGAAGATAAGCGAACATGAGGTTTCTGCCATTTTGAATAATCAAATCACAGATCGAATGTGATAGGCAGAAAATTTTCCACTTTACGAGAAACGCATGTCACGCGAACCAGTTGGTACGTTTGGAAGTCTTTCATTATTAACGCGGGATATACTATAAGTATGCCTCAATTAGACCAAGTATTTTTTCGCTTTGATTACAAGTTACTCGCTCTCAATAGATAGATAATCTACATGAAAATAATGAGGACTTGTGAAACAATAGCATTACTTTTATTTTGTACGATTTTTTCCTCTCTGTGTTAGATAAACCGCTTTTCAGAAGGACTTGGCTGAGATTCATAAAATTCGCTGGCAAGACTATTTTTCCTTCGTAGCATCATGATTGAGTAAAAAGAGTAGATTACATAATGAAACTGCTTCATTTGATGAAATCTATACGAATCGCCAATCGAAAAATGTCAAAAAAAGCTCCAATGCCAAGCATAAAATTTCGTATTCTACAGAAAATAAATCTATTTCCTTGCTGTACTATGTACGTACACGATTTATTGTCTAAAACTTCCTGCACAAACCACAATAGGGAAGAGTGCTTTTTTTCCATCGTAAATGGTACTTTTTTGCAGAGTGCACATTATCGAAAAACGCCCCTGTTAGCTTAGGCAACTTCTCGTGATGTTATCGAAGATTAGCCCAAATCAAACATAATGAAATTTCGTTTTAGTACTTTCTGAGACTTTTCTGTGCCCGTTAAAGTATTTGTTATGTATCACTTACAGTCATCTCATGTGGATAATTGTTGCACAAACATTCTATCAGGTTGGCACATGAGTATTCCAACGTTATTCATAACTTTTCTCTTTTAGCTGTCATGCCTCCGTTCTTGGGCATAATGTAGATTATATAGCAGGTTACAAACTACAAATGGGTAGTAAAATGTGGAAAATTTACGCATTTTTCGAAGGCTATTCCATTTCGAAGTAGCTAGTCTACACTATGCACAAAACTGAATGCCCCACGGACAAAAAGGGAAAAAAGTAACGAAATAAGTTGCAAGACTTATGTGCCAACCTAATAATTTTTTTTATCATCTAGTCTCAAGGGAATTTCCCAGACATAAGATTGACTGATTCTTGATGTCTCACCTCGTTTTGGGTGTGTGCATCTGCCATGTCTGATACAGATTCGTATCTTAGTCGGGAGTGCGAAGTATTTCTCGTTATATTTTTGGTGCAATCGTGCATTGTACTAATTTCCTCAGATTTTTAACAATGGGCTCCGAAATGACGATGAACGAAAAACTTTCATGCTTATATGTCCAACAAAATGAAGTGCACGTAAAGGTATTATCACGTTAATAGCGGTATTTTTTAGTTTAGGTTTCTAAATCTTAATGGCTAAATGCCTTTACGCTTTATAGCTCTATGCAGCAAAGATGTACAATAGGCAACTTCACCTTGACAGCACGTTTATCCGAACATCAATTTTGCTTCAAACATGGTGGTAAATGAGCGGTTGCATATTAAATCATTATCAGCTTTAAAGATTGTGGTATGATTAATTTTTAAAGGAACAACTGAAGCAAGCATGCTTTGTCTTGATTTCTCCATTAACGAGAGCTTCAAGTATAATGCTTTCAATTTTTTTGGTACTTTTTTTTCTGAGATTACCGCGCCATTTGATTCAGATTTTAGTTACAATGAAGTGCTTACTAGAGTAATGTAACAAGTTTCATGAAAAGCCTAGTCTTAATGCTGCTCTTTATTTCCGCAAATATCTGAAATTCTCTGCAGTTCGAACTATCAAAGCTGCAAATCTGGCGTTAGCACACGTTAGTTCAGAAATGCCGATTCTGATTTTGTATAGTGCCATGCATAGTCTGAGTGGTTTTATATAATTCTGTTGTTGCTGTGCTGTGAAAGATATTGACCGCCTCATTTCTCGAATAAGAAAAGCCTTATAGCATTCGAAGGTGATTTTTTGCTGTCTGAGAATTTTTCGATTTGGGGCGCTCGCATTTGCTTCACATTATGCCTTATTTATAGCCATGGGAATTTCAGCGTTTATTTTCTCCACGAGCTGTCTCCATTAGCTTAGTTTGTGCGCTGGAATAGGGAGACATTTTTTACTTCACAAAGCACTTGGCTTTCGATTTCAATTACTATTCGACTTTACAAGCCATGTTTTTGCAGCTTTATCAGTTGACTCTCGCTCGGACCTTCTAAACGTGTACCATTCCCATCTTCTTGTTTTTCCAAGTCGTCATTAACTGGAGAGTTTCCATTTTGAATCCGGGTAAATCTTTTAGACTCTTTTGCACTTAGATGCATGAAAACTGCTGTTGACGTTGATGTTGAAAACCTCCGGTGATTTTTTCAGTGATCCATGATCTGAAAAGTGTTGCTCATCTGGAGAAAAAAATAAAGTCACCATTTTTGATTCCTTTTTGAGGCGTACAAACGTTTTTCACAAGTTTATTTCTTCTTTACGCTCTCACTCCTATAAGGAAATGATCCTATTTTTGAATTTACTACACTACACGTCCTTGTTTACCCTTAAGTTGTCTAAAATATCTTCCTTACTTAGAGCCTTTTCCCAGCAAGCAATCAAAAGCACAATAGGATGTTAAAAAACTAGAAGTGTAGGCAACTGTTCTGTTTGTTTTAATGCTCACAAAATTTCACTTCAATAAATACACTATAAGACCATTTCAAGAGCAACGCGGTGTACCTAGAAATCAGCATTCATTTTGAAGCCGTAGCTGATAACGACTTACTCAATCGAAAACATCTGTACTTTTTTGTAATTACCAGACATATGTAATGCAATACTAGAGTAGAGCGATTTGCCACATGCTACTTGTAAATAATTAAAAATTATTTTAATTATTAGGTTGGAAACTAAGTTTTGCAACTGCTCTCATAACTTCCCTCTCACTCAAGATGGCGCGCTCAAATTTTGCCATTGCGTTGGTTATTACGTAAGCTTTTAGCGCAGCTGTTGTCCTACCAATTTCTGAAGTCGCAGTGAGGGTTACGGTAGGTTCATGGTATGAAGGGGAAAAATTCAAAGTTTGACGGATTTGGCTGAAACTTGGCATGGGGGTGTTATCCGACATGCTGATCACGAAAACGATATTGAAATTGCGTGATAAGGGCTTTTTTGTAGGACTACTGTAGGTGTACGATATGGGGTCTCACGCTAAACAAGGAAAAAGGCATTGATTCAATAAATGAATGTGTTATTCGCGTTTGGCAGGTCAAATAACCTTACTATGTAAAGTCTCGGCGGAATCTGAGCTTCGGAATCTTTAGTCATTGACGGTCGTCCCCAGCAGCTCTTGCGTACATCGACTCGTTCGATTTTATGAGGACGCCAAATCTCAACATGCCCCTAAAATTTGTTTCTTTCATACTAGGCCAAAGGAGTCAACCTCCAGCAATAAATTGTAGACAAATCCGGATTACTGCGCATGGTCTAGGCTGCCAAAGACTTCATTTTAGCTCGATACCCCAAAAATTCTCAAATTTTACTAGTTTTCGAAAAACGCCTGAAACTTTTCTATTTCGTGTTCAAAATTTAGACAATTCGTACTCTCTTGTAGCTCACATTGCCTTCTACATAATGTCAAAGTTTGAGTGCGCCATGTCCAAAGAGAGTGAAGTTATGAAACCAGTTGCAAAACTTAGTTTCCAGCCTAATATTTACAAGTATAAACAAGTCATTTGCACATTTTTATAACCCTTATAGGTAACTTTCAAAAATTTCGCTACCCATTCTCGGGGGGGGGGCGCCCCCCCCCCCCCCCGGCCCCCCCCTCTCAATACGCCACTGCTCCCCAAGTAAGGTGCACCAAATTGTTATTGCATGAACCCTTATATCTTGATTAGCAGTGGTAGTTTTCGTTAGAACTCACCATCATTTAGAGATTACTAAAATGTTTGAACTTTTCGGAATTGCTCATACGAGGTGTTCTATGGTCATGGGCACGCTTTTTGAGTTTTTATAACTCCTTGCCCTGGATCATTTACGGAGAACTAGATATCATTCTGTAGAAATAGTTCAGCTCAGATCTACAGCACAAGAGCGAATCATCACTCACCCTTTTTTAGTTAGGATTACATCAGTAACTCTGTATAGAATTTTACGGCCTCGGAAATCAAATTTCGCCTTAAAATTCGAAACAACTTGCAAACTCTTACTACGCTTTTAAGATCCGCTAACTCAAATATAAAGTTGCGTATGCTGTAATTTCTCGTTTAGCGGTTATGCAAGGCACACCGCCGCAACCGTTTCCGTAGCGTCCCCTGAAAAAATGTGATTACAAGATTTGAAAAGTCAGAGCAGAACGCTGGAGTGAAACAAGTGGAGAACGGAGGTTTACCCTTTTGGCCTTTTGGACTACGAAGCTGTGTGATAGTTCCTTATAATCGTTCTGCTAACCCCGTCAAATCAAAGTATTTGAATCGAAGACATTGGCTACGAAGGACAACGTACTTACACACCAAAATGGGACTAGGACTAATACCGTACATCTTACTTTTACTCAAATTCATGCTGTTAGGACAACTTTAGGTCGAAAAATATGACGGAAGAGATCCATTTGTTTCCCAACTTCATTGAGAATGATATTAATGTATTATAAATAGCATTGTCCACACTATATGAATAAGTTCAAATCAGCTTTACCGACATCAAATGTTTATACTATGAATGTATCCGAATTTACATAGCACGGGTCAATTGTGTGCTTTGCAGTAAAGAGATGTGAAATGAATTGCTGTAGATAAGCTCAGTTCGCATCTTGGAAGCTTGATTATCTAAAGAACATGTTTGTTGTTTCTGCAAAAGTAATAAAACGAAAGGATTTTGTATATCAGTTGAGAACTCTCAAAAAGTTGATTGGTTGTAGCAAAAAAAAAAGAATTTTTGTTTTTTTTTCTTGGGCGAGGTAGGGAGGAGGAGGAGACAAAATTCTTTCTATAAGGTAAACAACAAAGCGCCCTCCAAAAACTTTGAAAATTCTCCCAAGTTATTAATCCTCCGAAGAGATTTTATCTTAAAAAGCTAATCAGATTTATGAACAAGGATATTTTTACAACTCATACAAAAACATTCGAGAGTCTAGCACCCCGCAGTCACCTCTCCTCCCTTCCCTCTTCTCTGTCGCGTCATCCTCGCCCTCTATCCCCTTCTTCCTCCCCCGTTTAGTGCTTATGTTAGTTTAGACTAATTAAAATTAAAATTAATTAGACTTTTCACTTTACGCATCAACACCTACGCATTTCTGCAAAGAAAAGAAAATACCTCGTTCACTATGCCTCCACTTAATGACCTGACGAGACCTTTTTGAAAACAAGCCTTATTCATCATAAATGCAGAAGGACAAAAATCTTATACAAAGCTCGAGCTAGTCTGTAAAAAGTGTAAACTACAATGACAGTCTGGAAGTGCCCCACCACTACGTGCGAATTATGTGCTACTAATTCACATTTTGCTCATTGATTTGCATCATAATTAGCCAAAAACTCGGAGTATCAGGTTTCTTTGGGTACAAGTCTCGCTTACACATGTGCTTGTTATCGCCAAGTATAAACATCTGCAGTACAATCCATTAGAAGCAAAAACAATAAGTTTGACGCGATTTTACTTCGAAATTAAAGTTTCACTTGGCACTTTCTGGCTATTGTGAATTATTTTGATTATCCGTCAACGCAGTCTCCCAAACATTTGAGTGTTACTATCATAAGTCTTGCACTAAGTCTCTTGGAAATCCATAAACTGCATGTTCATGGTCTCGTTTAGCTCGAAAAACGATAAACTGGAGATAGAGGATCGTCAACTTTCTACAGGTGCTATCTGCAGAAATTATTGCTAACAAATTGCGGCAAAATAGCCGATAAAGGGATGACTGGTGTTTCTAGTTATAATCACGAAAGTTACGATTTTATTTTTCTTCTGGCTCTGATCTTGCTTCGAACTGATTCTTAATCTTCCATAAGATTTGTTGTACATAACAGTCCATCGTATAAATCCATTGATTTCTTTCTAACAATCTTGAAATTGATTATTCATGATTTTTTATGAGACCCACGGGGCAACTATGTAATGAAAAATGGCTTCCAAAGTAGAGCAGTATACTTCTTCTGAAAGGCTGATTGTTCTCGGACTACATATGGCATTAATGTTCTGGATATCTGAGATCAATGTTCTGCCGTTCATTTTCGGTGCCAAAAAAGTTCATGTTAAAGCTTATGCAGCTATGCTGTTTTTTGATCGTTTGATTTACAAAATTTCTGCGAAAGAGATTGAATGAAACATTTGTTCGCATTTTTAAATACCGATATTCTTCCTTTCTGCATCCTACAAATTATCCAGAGTGACTCTAAATTTGGCTTCAAAATTTGCTTTTCTTGCTAAGGAACTCCTATATAAGCCTCCTCCAATAAATTGTGGAAAGTTCCAAAATGATCAAATTACCGATCAATGCCTTCGGACTACCATTCAGATTGGAAAGTTCCAACAACATACAGAAAGTTGACTGTCTAATACAGATCATTTGATGAAAAGAGCGACTGAATTTTTTGAAGCTCCACATAATAAAATGCAAAATTTGAATGCATACATCATATCATGGAAAGAAGAGCAAACCGGTTAATTGTACAACCCTGGAAGTATCACAAACCTCCTTCAACACGGCATTTTCATGACGTTATATATTTAATAGGTCTCATTTTTTCACTATTGAAGCTCACAAAGTCATTATTGTTGAGCGAAGATGTGGATATAATTAGGGCACAAAAAGTCGGAATTTCGAGCCATTTTCATCGTCATAATTTCGTTGCCAAGAGAAGAAGATTTGTGACACTTCTTAAGTAAGCAATCATCTTTATACAGATCACATGTTTTTGCGGAGCCAAGGAATTTTACCCACTTCTCTAACAGTATTTCTATTGTATGATTTAAAAGTTGCGCTACTCGATTCTTGGTCGGAATATATTACAGATCGTATTTTCAGTTTTCGAACCTCAAGCTCTATGCGATAGAGCATTATTGATATTTGTAAGCTTTACAGTAGGAACTTGTAGGAGGCTGTAATGCATCACAATCACACATCACATGCGTTTCAATACACATAAGACCGTTGACCTCGTATTCAAAATTGTTCAGAAATGCTCAGAATTTCAAAAAATTTAACACTTCATAATATTGTAGAATTTGTACTTTTCATAGCAGAGTCAAATGTAGTATCTTTTGCTTCATCGAGAGGAAGACACCTGCCGTAGTCTGTTTTTTTATAGAATTTTGTCGAAGTGGTACTTTTTTTTAAGGAAATGGGACCATCGTATGGTTTGCAATAAACTATCTTTGATTTTTAGTATAGAATAATGTGGTGGATCTATGTGTTTGCATGGGCTGCCATTTTTTCAAACAATTCCGCTACCATTTCAAAGAACCAAACCCCATCGATGGGAAAAAATACGCAAGTTTTCAGTACACATATAGAATCTTTTTCTAGTAAGCACTGCCAAACACTGACGCCTATCATTGAGTCTAATTTTCTACGTGAAAGAATGTGATGTTTGATGCCCAGTTAACTTGTTCCGGGTTTCTTGCCTCTGCTAAGCCTTTGAGCTGCGTCCGGATATGAGCTCTAAAATATCAAATGTCAAAGTTTTTTTTCAATTTTGAGAGAGAACCCGGAAGAGACTTTTACAAAGAGATATAGCTGCACCACAATATGAAAGCACTTTTACAAATGCCCCAAAAATCGACATCTACCTTGTCTTTCGTATTTTCGTAGAACATTTGTCTAGTGCAGAGAGGTAGCCATAATGGTCGAGGCTATCTGTACATCCGCAGCAATTTCTTCTTCCATCCCATTATAATTTGTCTTCGCACTTCGTTGATTGCTCTGTGTTTGATCTAACATTTACTTGTATAAAAACGCGGATTCCGGCGTATTGTTCATACATAACCTCAAACTTCCTGCTTACTTTTCAATGTCAGTCTGTCTGAGAACCAATTTGTTTCGCCGTGTGTATAGGATACCCCACAACAACGAAGAAGTTTTTGTCGAACCCTACTCATAATAAGCCCTAAGATGTACTTCTGCTTGGACTTACTTAGACCATATTTGTTCTGAGTACATGCTATCAAGTATGCTATCAAGTTTCTATAAAAAGTTTTGTAATAGATTGTGCTCCGCTTTCCGCATTTCCAAACCTATTCCCGAGGCGTTTTTGTGTAATTTAAGTTTTTTTTTGTTGAGAATTACAGCTATAACGCACGTTTATTCCAAATAAAGTGGAGTATGAGTAAAACACGCTCATATTACTACAATACCTTAAAAGAATCCAGGAGCGCATCCGACTTCTTCTTCACGGACCAACTCCTCTAAACTCCATTTATAACAGCTTTGGATCACAAAAACAGATTGCGGCCTTTACAGCCCTATATTTTCGAGCCATATCTACCATATGGCATACATACAAATTTGGTCCGAATTACTTATTCCATGCAAATAAACACATTTACTTCATCCTACATTGAAATGTTCATTTTTTTGCTTTTCTGAGGTGCTCCAGAGCAAGAAATGGGGCTCTTTACCTATTGTACGCCACTAAAATATGTTTTACAATAAAAACTCATTGCGCATCCATTGTGTAGGGTACCCCTTCCCTTCCTTTCCAAAAAAACTTTCGTACTTGTTGCAAGATGGCTTCGAAGGTATCGCTAGAGATAGTTAGGATAGATAGGATTTTCAAAGAGTGTTTTGAAAAGTGGATTATCACAAACAGGATGTGTGTTCTGTAATCCGAATGGTAGGGATGAATACATTCTCATGTGAAGCCATTTTTGCTCTTCAGTGGTTTCCTGCGCTATCACGCTAGGAGTTCAAGATCACTGCAGAGGTAAGAACAATTTTTCCCCCAAGAGATTAAGAGGTTTAAGCAGAATTATCGAAGAAATACCATTATTTTGATGAAGAAACACAGCAGAATGTCATGAATCCTGCTCATTTTATACATTTTTAAGTTAGCACTTCCTAATGGCAGTGTGCTGAAATTATTTCCTCTTTCCAAAAATTGGCGGGGAAGTGGCCGCATTACAACCTGGAGGTTCCAAGTAGGTGCCGCGATTCGGCGGCTGTGATTCCACCATTCCCTGGAGAGATCTCTTGCATTCTTGATGTTTACAGTGTGCGCCATAGCCACTGCTCCTTATACTGCAGTGGTCCTCTTGGGAACCCTTTACAGGCTCAGCGACCGAGAAGACAGGAGAAAGTGTGATGTTTTCGTGACTCACCATATTTGTCGCTTACCGCTATGCATTCCATTTTGTGGGTCCATCGTTGATAATTTCCCTTTTCCGCCCGTACCGTAAAATGAAAAGAAATTATCTAATCAGATTTTTGTTCGATGAGCCTTCCATGAGAGAGTAAAGAGGCAATTGTAGCCTGAGAAAACCCTCCAAACCAGGGTTAACATAATTCGCAATGAAAGTTTTTGGTGTTCACAAAACCTCTAGATACTTTTCCAACTTAGCGCAAATACTGTAATGGATTACCACTAAGTATGCCAGAGTGCACAATATTACCACAAAGGAAAATGGGGATACCATACATCCGAGAAACTATGTGGGCAAAACACATCGATGTGCATTTGTTGCAAATTTTGCAGGCGTTCTACCTTTCTAAATCTTTCGAGAGAATCTGCATTACAGTCGGTGCTCTGATAGCCACGACAAAACAAGCACGGAAAAGTTTCGACCTCTGTTGATTTGCGAGAATGCCATCTTTTTTTTCTACCACATGGTGCCTATCCATGACGGATCCAGATAAACTTTTTGCGGATATAGAGGATGTGAATCAGCATTCAAGGGCGCATCTATTCGTATGAAAATTATCAAGACTAGCCAGGACACTGAGTATCTCTCATGAGTATATCCATTTGAGTTAGTGATGAAGAAAATATTCAGACAGCCTATCTCAAGCTATTCCCAAATCTAGGCTTTTCAAATCAATCTTCAGTTGAGGATAGTCCTAGGGAGACAGCAGCAAACGATAATGGCTCATATCTTAGAAATCGGGTTGCTAACAGCCAAACCAGCCGTAATGTGAGGGCTTGATAACTCAATGCAAAAATCAAACTCCTATCTGCGAACTCCAACTTTACCGTGTTCCTTCGATCACGAGAAAGATTGCGAGCAGTTTTTTCAACGTTTTTTTTTAATAATGTTTCATGGCTGTGTTAACAATTACGAAAGAGAGTGCAGAAAACAATAAACTTAAGACTTTTGTAACAATCGGTTTCCCTTAACGTCGCCAATTCTAGCTAAATCAGCTGATGTGCTACGTATGTACAAGCATGGCCTGGACCTAAGACATCCTTTGCACGATTTGCACTGCACTGAATCCCAACACTAACAGTAAAAAAAGATTGCAAGAGTATCGGTCTATTACTATCTCTGCAAAAGCCTCGCTGGAGAATTTTAAAATTATCTTTTCGTTTGAATTCTCACGTTATCATCTCCATCGATCTTTATGCTAGAAATGCAGTGTTCAATGAGTCTGTAGATATTCATAATGGTCAATTTCAAGCATCATATGAACGTTAGTGTGTGCACTGAAGTATCAACATCTTCGACGATTTCGCATACACCATTCGAGTTCCGTAAGTCATAAATACCGTGACTCTAAGTATAAACTCATTTTCAAAACCACGCGTACATGTTGTCCATTTTGGTTTGCAGAACTTCAGAATAGGCTATAGGTTTTGATGTGGGCGAGCCCATGACTGATAGCTAACTTCTTTGATAAAAGTACGAAATAATCTAGTTACAGCTCTGAAAAATCTAGCCTGGTGGTGACTTGTCTCGTAAATTAGTAATTAGCTTCCGTCTACGAGCATAAAGCTTAACTCATAGAACTACTGCGTAAGGACCATGAAAAATGATCGATTGGAGCTTGGAGCTCTCATTTTATCAGCATAAATGCCAAGAATACTACTAAGTTGGCCAGAAAGACCTGCCGTTTCATATAAAAATCGTAGCTTCTCGCCAACTGAACAGATTTGTTTTACTGCAATTTTGTCAGAAAGAAGAAACCTTCTACTTTGTAATACTATCTTAGCGAGCTTCTCCCCAACAGGGCAGCAGAGACAAATTTGGTTGAAGAAGATCATTCAGGCTTCGGTCACTTTCTAAGTCCCTCCAAATAACTGGAACGCTGCGAAACATCCGAAATCGTCAGTACACAAGTCCTATCAACTACTCTCTGCAAAAAGTACATGCAATGTTATGAATTTATTGCTGAAAAAGAATATATTACTGAAAAATTGTAAGTAGTCTTATCGAGTTTATAAGCTCATCTTCATTTTTCGAAAGTATAGTTATTTGATCCTTACAAAGCGTAAGCAAATTTGGTTCTTGACCTTTCCTAGGTTCATTGTCGTATATTTCGAAACATGCAAGTATCGATAACGGGGCGTCTTTCCGTTTTTAAGAAGGAAGGAATAGCCAGATGGCGTGCTTTTACTCAAAAATGCCTTCATTTTTCGTCATATATAATGCAGAGAAAACATCTCTTTGAGTTTTTCCGTGCTTGCCATTTCGTGATTATGTGCAGACGTCATAAAAATCGGAATCCCCTAATCTCTTTCTTCTGAATTTTTCTGCGCATGCACACAGAAGAGAGCTATTTGTACTACCGTTCAACGTGAAATTTTTAGACCTCCTTCCTCTCCTTCCCTCGATACTTCAAATAATCCGTTCAAACTATTTTTCGCTTGGACGGAAACAGGCCAAAACGGCCTGATCGTCAGAAAAGATATAATATATAAAAATACACTTAAAACGGACTTACAGCGCTTATGAAAGATGAACATCAGTCTAGCTAGATTTGACCGAAAAGTTAATTGATTTTATAGTAACGGTTTCTTCCTCACTCATTGCAACTTTTGCGCTTTTCGCAAATTAATTCAGTGTCTTCAGCAATAAAAGGTTAGCATTTCTTTTCTGTTCCGCAATATAGTGCCGGCGAGATATGCCGTAGGTCGAAGGGATTACTACCGGCCCAGGCTCAGCAGAGGTGGCGCTTTTACACGCTGGATGTCTTTTCTTGTGGGGAAAGCAAAGAGGAACCCGTAAAGTTTCACTTGGAAAGCTTACGAAATATTAGAAAGCACAACTCTAACTTTTATCAAGCCCGAAACTGAAGATTTAACGTAATTTTAAAGTTTATCGGTAAACTAACAAGCACAAAGGGATTGCGCCTTCGTCATGCAGTAACCTTTAAAAATTTGGTTTGTTTGAAACGAGTAAGCAGTATTGAGACACCAAATTTGGTGTGTACATTTGTGGCAATGTTCAAAAGGAAAGCAAGAAAATTCATAAAAACTACGTGAGCGAGAGAAATTGAAAGGTTTTTTTTCGAGTTCTTGTTGCTCCCACGGAACTTGAGAGCACCCTGAAGTTGCGCGGGTCTAGACAAAGTCATGAATCTTCACATACCTCTCCCTTCCTAACATGAATTTCTAAAATATTCTATGTAAATCTATTCTTCAGGCCAAGCTTTACCTATGAGAGCTTACCTTAGCCCAAGTTTCGTCCCTTATGCTTTGTTACGACTCTTGATAAAACTGCCTTTTTTCGCACTTTTGAGTTGTTCTTGCTTTTTTTTTCACTTTAAACCACTTTTTTCGTTGTAGGAAGTTCTCAGAGGTGAAGAATAGATTACTAGAAGACCCAGTATATAAAATATTCTGTAATCTTTCGCAGTGTCAAGGAGAACTTCATTTTTGAATTTTTCATGTGACACCTCGTGCTGGACCCTGAGGTTAACGGTACATTTTTATTGAAAAATCGGATAATACACTTTCTGAAGAACTTATCCGAACTGCATCTAAAATCATGCGTAACTTTACTAACAAGGGAGGTCCGTTTGATTGAAGTGACTTTTTCACATGGACCTGATACGACTACAAAGATCATCGAACAATGATTCCAAAATCTGTCTTCTTATCTGCCGAGCGCCTCTGGACTTCGAGTTATGAGCTCTTTTGAGTTGAAAAATCAAAATTAGCACAAAATTCGTCAGAATTGTTCAGATGGTCCAATGTTGGTTATCATAGTACTCTATTTGAACAATATATTCTGTCCAAAACACTAATTCTAAACTGCTGCTTTATCTGAGCGCTGAAAAGACCATAAAATTTGATTTTATCTAGATTATGCGATCATTTTTTGCAACAAGAAAGTATTTACAATTCGGCATGCAGAGGCGCTCGGCAGATAATGAAATCAGATTTGGAATCATCGTTTGATGCTCTTCAAAGTGTACAAGACTTAATTGGAAAGCCCACTTCGACTGATCGGACCTCCCTTGTAAGAAAAGGTGTAGAGTTAACCAAGCCTCCGAAAATTTTTTTGTAGAGCTATTTCACCAGAAAAAAGCAGATTGATTTCATTTGCAAGCATCACCAAATCACTTGCTTGATTTTACAAACCATGTACCACTTTCAAAACTTCTTCTTTCCCGCGCCTTGTTTCAATACGAATGCTGTTACCCAGCTTGGATTGGTATGATTGGAGTGGAAATGATTGAAAGTGATATGCGTCGCAGAGGTACGGTACCTTATGCAAGTAAAGCAAAGAACTATGCTTGACTATGTAAACTAGGTATGAGCTCACTAATCATATGTTAGTGAATATCCCTCGTTTTTTACTACTCCACTGTTTGCGCTTTGGCCAAAAAAGCGTTTCACATTTCATGCACAGATATTGTTTTCGCGCTTGCAAAACTACCTAACTGTACTCAAAGTACAAAGTTGTGATTATATAAGGAGAAAATTTGTATCAGACACTACACACTACAGTGCTAAATGTATGTGTTTCCACTTGAACATCTAACTTTATTCCAACGTCTTCTAACCATTATCCCTCTTCTTGTTGCTCCCAAAAGCAGTTATTTACACTCTGCTTGTTTGATGCTTGACTTTACTGGTCTGATTACACTGTTCGGGCAAATCTGGCTGCTTTATCACTCGTTTGGGTAACGATATCGTGGAAAGGAATCAAATATGTCTTTTCAAGCGTCAATTTATAATTAATGCATAACCGAAATATTTAGCTCCGACTTTTTCCAACTACCGTACTTGATACGTCCAACTGCAAAAATTTTTTCGTCCGCTTTGTCAAAAGACTGATTAGTAATGTGAGATTAACGGCACGCCAAGAAATTTTTCGGTAGAGGGGCCGACAAACTTCTCGGATGAAGTGGTTTCAGTCGCGCTTTTGAAAAAGTTTCGGAATAATTTTCAATACTATTGTGGACCCGACCTGAAATTCGCGTAAAATGGGCGTGAAGGTAGCCACGGTCTCGAAATAATTATCTTCAGAAGGTTGGTGTGACTTTTCAAAAATTTTCGAAACTTTAAACTACTTCCAAGTAAAAACCAGTCGCTTGCACATTTTCATTGCTCATATAAGCTGCTTCGAAAATTTCGCCACCCACTCTCGTTCGGGGCCCCGCTTTGAGTACTTCCCGCTGCAGCAGTGGTAACTGATCAGAGTGATTGAACCCTTATCCATCGTTTTTATTCAAACAATCATTGAAAACTTTTGTTTTCTGTAAAAGGTGACGGTAACGTTCCAAAAGATCTGATAATCAGTGAGTGAGTATAGAATGGCTTTACTTTCTATATCTGTTCTCGTAATCAAAGCGATTTTTTTACTGCGTACGGTAATCTCATCCAACTCGCTGTACCTGCTTCTATGTATATGTTTTGTAATCACATCTCTTTCTCACTCTGCCATCCGTCCATCACTATTCTGCAAAAAGCGGGAATCTATTAAAGTAAACTTCTTGTAGCTCTGTATATATTATGTTCGCGAATGCATAATAGCTAAGTAACATCACAGCCACAAAAAACTTTCAAGACTTTGTTTCAATACTCAAAGTAGCTTGAGATGTGTCCACGCAAGACATTCTCGCAAGCGCGCTAGACCATTTCCAAAAAAACTGCAGTCGTCTTTTTTCGGAAATGCGTAAGCATTGAGAATGTGATGTCCATTAGCAAAAATGAATTGAAAGGGGAAAGCGGAGGCCGGGGGGGGGGAACTGATCTGGCATTTCAACGCTGTTGCTCTAACTGAATGAAGGATCCTGACTTGTGTACACGCATGGCGATTTGGCATGGTTATCACGGTGTTTGGAAAGTAAGTGGCCTAAGATATTTTTAATTCGAATTTTGATGCGCTATTTGTTTCATTGTGCTCATCAGACCTAAATATCATTATTTCAGTGAAATTAGGTTTTCTTGTGGTTTTTTGATTTTTTTTATTAGATTGAAACACATCGATATAGCTTCCCAAACTACTTTCCTTGAAACGCTTGTTACAAAGAAGGAAACATAATACACAGGAAACTTGGTAAATCTTCTAAAAGCCCTCTTCAAGGTTTCTTACATATGCTTTTATTTCCGTAAAATAAGTTCGTTTTGAAATACCATACCCTGATATACAAGAGATCCCGTTTCAGGATTTTTTCGTCAACAAATTCAGCACCGAAGTTTTTATATTTTATCTTCAACCCATTGACGAAGACGCCTAATTTTGCGCGGCGGCGCTGTGGGACGACGCGATTTTGCACAACACTTTCAGTGTGGGATGGTTTCGTGCTTATTTACGAAATGCAACATTGTTTTGTAAACAACTATTAACATTTTCTTGAACGACAGACCCTATAGGTCCTAAGAATACAAAAAACTGGAAAAAATATTTATATGTGGAAAAAATACTAGACCTGCATTTTATACGACTTTGCGAGAGGTGTGGGCCACCGGGATCCACATCGTCCCTGGCAGCAAAAAGCGCGTAGGCCACCGGTGGTCTACATCGTCGTCAATGGGTTAAGACCTTCACAAGATCGCAAATTTTTTGAAAATTAATGCTATGAACAATAGAAAGCTGCGCTACAAATACGTGTCTAAATAAGACTTCTAGAATTCTTTGAACCGAAAAAATTCAACGCAAATCTGTGCCGCGATTGTCTGCTGTAATCTAGCACATGAAAATTTTTTTGTTGGCAAGCCGCTGGGGAGCTTTTTTATATAAAGAAAGTGTAAACTTAGGACTATTTGTGGAAAAAAACGGAAAGCTATTTTCGTTTCTCGGCGTTGAAAAAAACTGGAATAATTCGAATAACGCACTCTTCCGCCTCTTCAGGGAAGCATTAAAATTTGCTTGCTTCCAAATTTCCAAATCTTGAGGCAAAAAACTTTTTTCTCTGTTGACGCAGTGGTTTCTAGGTTTAGCGAACACTATAGCAAAAATGATTTAGATTTCCCAGTAAAAGTACTTGAGTACACAAACTTTTTAAACAACCTGTATTTTTTGATGACGAAAACCTGTATATTCGCTCCCATTTACATCACATCTACCATCACTTTACCCAAATAGTCTCCATTTCTTTTTGCTTATGTCACCCTATTTTTACTTCCTGCAAACAGAGCGCACTTATACAGTGAATAATTTTCTCTCTCACTTGATATCATCTAGGAATTACTGCTACCATTAGTGGGTTAATGCTGTTTGTTGGATACGAAAGCAAGCTCATTTCGTACTAAATTCAGCACATAAATTGGTCGCAGCTCTGCTTTCCTATAGCTGTGGTAACGTTTTTTTTGCATTACGAGTAATAGTCCTAGGTAGAGTGGAACATCTACATATGTGTAGCGTATGTTGTAAGGAAGAGCTACAAATAGCATAGAAATTGTTTAACGCTGGCTAAACTAACTATGGCTAAATCTACTTCAGAGGGTTCGCTTGCAAAGATTCGAATTACTAGGTTGGTTAAAAAAAACTCATTCTGGTAGTTCAAAATTTCTACTATCTCATATCAACTACTCTTTTTTTTGCTTTCAATAAAGCACAAATATCCCAAATATGACTAAATTTCTAGAAATTCAGTTCCTTAGAATTCTAAGTTTCGTTTTCGTGCTGTGGTGCGTAGTGTGATCTCGCATTTGGGGACACACAAACTTTTTCTATTTAGCAACTAACAAAAAATATAATTGGCCATGAATTTCTCCGATTGAAAAAGCTTCTCTTATTTTTACGCACATTACAAAAATTGGTTTATCGCACTTCTTCGCGCCTTTTCTTCATAAGGAAATGAATTGATTATACGCAAACAGACTTTGCATCCCAATTCTCTCTGAAGTGCTCTCAGAGATACCAAAAACTGGACAAAAATATGTTGTAGCATTTGGAGGAGTTCCAAAAGCGACCAAAATTAACCATTAGCCAATGATACAATGGGAAAATTTGTGCGTTCATTCCTTTTCTTATAGTCGAAATGCTTCCAAGGATATGTCTACTTTTTTGGAAGCCTAGGATGTGCTAAGATTTAAGAGGGAGAAAATGGACTGTCACGGCTTTGCACGGCTTGGAACTTTGTTGAATCACTTTCGCGTTGCTCATGAACACGAGTTTATACTACTACAATGAAGAAGTTTTGATTGCTCAATTCTTTTGTTTTTCATATGATCTACACCGCGTTTATTGTGGCTCTTTCTCAGCTAAAGCGTGCACGTTTTGTCCACACTCTGTAAATTTCGCCAATTCCAGTTGAAAATAATGCATTCCATCTCTTCATTAGTCTGTAGGTTTTCACAGCGTAGTCAGCATTCACAAATTTTCAAGAATGCATACAAAACTCGCTCACGCTTCTCGTGTATGCCCTTATTTTTGACGTACCTTTTCAAAATCGTTCTTTTATCTTTGCGTAAGGGACGCACTGCTTGTTATCACTGTTGTTAGGAACCATCTATCAACTTATTTCAAAAAGTTTTGTTAATTCTTATCGTAAAGCAAAACTCAATGCGAATAACTCTGTTTGTTGGTTTGGAATGTGCTTTTGGTGCGCGATGGTGTCAGCTGTCAAATTCGCTAATCAGCTTGAAAAATTAACTACAAGTCAGATAAGAATGTTGTATAAAAGAACAGTAATTCAATGCATTGAAGGCTGCGAAACACTTTTTCAGACTCCGAAAGCATGAAGCGAACATGCAAAAGCTTGATTAAAAATTTGCAATTCCATTCGTATTCTTTGAATATAGCAATTCCGTTTACTGCGAACAGGGCTCTGCCCAGCTGGCATCGGGTCGGGTCAAGCTGGATATCGTAAAAAGCAAAGGGGATATCGTCTTTATGGCTGAAAAAACACGAAAATTGCGACTTTCTTATACAACATTTCGTTGTTTCAAGGGTTTCTTACGTTTAGGGTTTGGGGTCAGGGTCAAGCGTGGGGTGTGGCACGCCACACCTGGGGAGTTGTATTGAGGAGCCAAAAGGGAAGGGGGTCGTAGTTGGGTAATCTGATAATAGTGATAGCATGATATTCGTATCATATCCATAATTAGCATGTCAATTGACCCCTGTAGACGAAGTTTGAGCGAATTCTGAAGATTCAAGATAGTACTAGGTGTACATGATCAACTATGTTGCAAAGGTGAATTAGCTAACCGTTTTCGCACTCCAGACAAAGCACTACTCCTTCTTTGCATCTCAGCCCCCGCTTCAAGAAACCTCCAAATTGTGAAATTAGAGGTCATCCAAAAGCACGTTTTTCCCATTTTCCGCTTTTGATGACTTTGCTTTCACCACCTATTCACCCACTGTGGGCACACCCCCTTAAAAGCTGTGGCTGCCGCAGCTTTTAAGAGGGTGTGCCGCACCCCATAAACTATATTAAAAAAACATTTTTAGCGAACAGTATTTATATGAATCGATAGCCTAGTTCTCCTAGTTTTCACAGGAGTGATTTGAGTCTTATTTGTTTTCTTTGCTCTGAGTAATAGTTGGTGAAAGCACAACCATCAAAAGCGGAAAATGGGAAAAACGTGCTTTTGGATGACCTCTAATTTCACAGTTAGAAGGTCTTTTGAAGCGAGATTTCTGATTTGGCCGAAGAGGGAGTAGTGCTTTGTCTTAAGTGCAAAAACGGATAGCTAGTTCACCATTGAAACATAGGTGATCATGTTGAAATATGACCATTGCACTGAGGTAGCCTAGTATCCTGAATCTCCAGAATTCGCTCAGACTTTCTTTACAGCGGTTAATTGACATGCTCATTATGGATATATTGCCCATTATGTTTGATAGGGCCTTTAGGTAATGCTATCTTAAGCCCGTATGCACGTACATCCCCGCGGGGAGGGGAGGGGATCTGAGAGGGGAAGCGTCGTATCTCGCTAGTCCTGCTTATGAAGTTTCTCATACACTGATACCAGCGCATAACGGATGCCAGGTTACTGCCATACAAGATTAAATTATTACTATTTTGTCTGATCCCCTGGGGATCCCTGGGGGATCACCTCACATTTTCAAAGTCATTTATCTTCCTGAAAACTTTATGAAAACGCTGCAAAATGTACTGGAGATATACTACTATACTGCTGAGCATATTTTCGACAGAAGAAATGGAATCTGAAGATTTCGATTTTTTCGATAATCCCTGTCTCGCGAGCAGCGGTTCTTCGAAGATTTTGATTTCTTGAAATTTCACTCACTTCTACCACAAACATGTTTAGCAGTGCTATAGTATATCCTCAGTACAATTTTAGAGCATTTTCATTGAGTTTTCAGGAACATAAATGACTTTGAAAATGTGAGGTGTTCCCCTGGGGACCCCCAGGGGATCAGACAAAGTATTGAATATCTAATCTATAATGTTAGTAACCTGGCATCCGTTATGAGCAGGTATCAGTGTATGAGAACCTTCAAAAGCAAGACAGAGAAAAAAGAAGAAAGATGTATAAACTAGCGAGATATAGCGCTTCCCCTCTCAGATCCCCTCCCCTCCCCGCGGGGATGTACTGCATACGAGCCTTAGGTATATAATTCACGGGGTCTTATTGAGACAGCAATCAGGGGGGGGGGGGGTCGTAACCAGCGATCGTCTGCTACACCCCTTGCTTGACCCTATTTGGGATCAAAGGCTACTTTGTAAATTTTTGGAAAAGTAGAGAGGGGCTTTGTTTTGAAATCTCGCTGGTGCTAAGTCCTGCTGAGCCTTGCTACAAACCATAATAACTGGGCTTCGTTCACATTGCAAATACTTCTTTGATTGTATTTTGATTGTTTTCTTAAGACTGAGGGTCTCTCCCCATATTCTTAATGCATCCGGGGCGTTTCTTGGAGAACAACGTTCATGATATACCGAACCAGTAGACGAGGCCAATCAGCACACATGACCAAATATCGTTGATTGAACCATTTTTGATGGTTTCTAAAAGCTATTTATATAGCCCAACATTTATTGGCAGAACCTACAGCCTAATGTAACCAACTAATTCCATTACAAACTAATCTAAGCATTATCCGGGTATTCTAGCTCATATACTTGTTTACATTGAAAAATCCATAGTGGTTTCATTATTCTTCTCATAGTCAAAGCGACACTCTCAGTTGAGATTTTCCGATTTAAAAAAAGCTTATGAGCAGCAACGTACGAGCGTAGTGGGCGGTAGTGACTTCTTGATCATTTCCCATTAATGCAGGCGTAATTCAGCATATCGAAAAGCAACTGCAGTTTTTGCTTTTTTGAATCATATACCTTACATAGATAAGTTCATAGTTTCATACAATAGAGCCATCCCCATAAAAGAAATGGAATGGTTCATTAACTCATCTTGCCCTCTTTTCAACAATTCTTTGTAACATCAAGATGCATTTGTTTCTTCCTTGTGCTACATGTTTCAGCTCCATACCATCCAAAGTCCAGCTTTTTGACAAATTTCAAAATAATTCTTTTTCTTTACAAATAGAAGTAAAAGTAAAAGAAATAAAGGAGCATTACTTTGGAATGAATTCCCAATATTTTGAATGAGAGAGGTAGGAGAAAACGTTCTGCCGAAATTTCTCGGCGACGTGTGATGTGGCTTAGGAGAAACGTGCTTTGCAAAGGGGTTTATCAGGGTTACGGAGTAGTTAAGCTCACGCCGTAGGTTTCCACGCTAACCATTTGAAACAATATAAAAGACCTTTTCTTCTTTATTAAGCTTTTTCTTTTTACATCTTTGTGCACTTGTCGAAGATCCGTCCACGGAGAGAACTGATCGTCCAAGTCAATTGCAAAATAACACTTTTTTAAAGCTCCTACACAGACCACTTCACCTTCTTACTGCCCTTCCGCCACGCAGCACACCCTTCAGTCCCCCGCCTCTTATTAGTAGTGTAAAGTTACGGAAATCTCCAGGAAATCAAAGCAGAGGTACGCTATCAGATACATATGGCGTCACTAGAGAAGAGAAGTAAAATAGAGCTGAATTTGCATACGATGCACAATTTAACAGCTTTTGTCTACATAACATTTGCATAGGAATGCTGTTAATGGATACAAGCATATCTGCAGACACGAGATTTTATAAAAAATGTGCTCCAATCAGTGCCTTCCTTATTTTGATCAAGGATTGCGTACTTTTGGCATGAAGTAACAAGGAAGGCCTCTTTAGTCGAAGTGACCTTTCCAAATGACACCTACATAA
The DNA here is from genome assembly GCA_958299035.1 of Cylicocyclus nassatus. Taxonomy (NCBI): domain Eukaryota; kingdom Metazoa; phylum Nematoda; class Chromadorea; order Rhabditida; family Strongylidae; genus Cylicocyclus; species Cylicocyclus nassatus. The sequence continues at coordinate 59,411,991 of CATQJL010000001.1, forward strand.
ATCACTTTGCGGAGCATTGAACGCTGATTTCAAGTCTGTCATCCGTATCTGCCAGGCGCTTCTGGAGGCTGAGTTGTGAGCGTTTTTTCAGGTTGATAAATGCGAAGCTGGAACAAAATCGCCAACAATTGTTTAAATGGTCGGGCGTTGATTATCAGAACATTTTTCTGAATTAATAACTTCTCTCAATTAGCCTAATGCTCAACACTGCTCTACTTGAGCGCAAAAAAGATCGTAACCAGTTTTTGCTTTGATTCTGCGTTCATTTTTTGCTCTGTAAAACACCCTTAACTCGGCGTCCAGAGGCACTTAGCTGATAATAAAACAGGCTTGGAATCAGTGTTTAATACCCTTCAAGGTGGTATACGACTCACTTGAGAAGATCAATTCGACAAAAAGCTCTCTTGTGAGATTCCTCATTTTCTAACATGCGTTTGATGGTTTTTTGCTGCCGACCCAAGAAACTCTGAGCAGAAGCTAAAATAGTATATTCAGTCTTCACTGCCACCCAAGGTTCTTTCAACTGCATGCGATAAAATCTTAGTTTTTGGAATGATGGCTTTCACAAACGTGCGGCACTAATGAGTTTCTGCTTAGTCAAACTATTTTTTCTGGCTGAACTCACACATCGAAAATCAAAGCTCATTAACACATTGACGACAGCTTGACACACATGGTGTCAAGTAATGACTGCCGCGTGGGACCGCTTGACACACCATGTGTGTCAAGGTTGAATTCTGTCAAAATGACTACTATCTTGGGATAAACTCGTTCCATGAGCTCTCTTTTGCACTGAATCTAGGGACAATCCCTACTTTCTTTTATCAGCCTCTCAGGTCTACTGTAGGTGTACTGTAGATGGCACTATGCGTAATTATAGTTGAAAGTTCTAGGCTGGTCCGTAAAAGGCCTTGGTCCCAGAAGGCAGACAACTAAAAATCTGCATGGTTGTCAATGTGTTAACATTCAAGCTTTCAAATCGGTATCGGTGTCCGTCCTATTCATGCCGTTTTGCATTGGAGCTCTGAGGATGAGTCCGTTGCTTCAACTCGTGGTTGCCTGGCAGGAAAAGCACACTTACAATACCTAAACATTGGATTAGTTGCCGATCAAAAGTTTTCAAACTGAGCATCTCATTCAGGCGGAAAACTTGCTTCAAGCCTTCGTATAACTTCGCTTATTTAAAAGGGAATTGCGTCCTTTTTTATGTAAAAATCCTGCTTTAAACCTCACGCTCGATGTCATCGTGGGATGTTGTTCACCAAAGTATCATTGATATGTACATTTTTTAGTAAAAAGAAAGCGTGGGCAATGGACTTGGGACGGTACCCGCATGAATTATCTGATATGCTTTTCCATAAGTATAGGATATTTAGAAAAGAAGAGCACCAGCTCTAGATTATTTGTTAACCATCGCTCAAAAGACCCATCGATACCGTAGCTGACTGACTTCTAAACTTGGATGCATTATTGAACTTAACAGAACTTTATCTCGACATGCTTTCTATCACCTTGGAAGTTCCGTCTATTTAACTCCTTCAATTATTTATGAATCGTTCTCTATCTTGCCTATCTTCTTTAGAGCTGAGCGAAACAAGAAAAATTGCAAGACCGATTCCTCTTCGTCGCGTTGCTGTACTGCATCGAGAAGAATTGTTTATTGAAAGAGTGGATAGCGAATCTTGTAAAAAAATCTGCGTGGGCACCTGTAAGATATCCATATATCAAATTACGTAGTGTCAGCAGCGCCTTTCATATGAATTCTTTATCACATAGATCTAGTACTGATGCTAAAGAACTCGAATATCAGATTTCACTGCTCACATGTTTTCACCGCATTTTCTTGCCCTCTATAAATTGGCACCTCAAGGATATTCAAGAGAACGGGTGTGGATAAGAACCTTAACTATCACTTTGTTATTTTACTTCCGAAATTTTTTCCTCTCTTCCACAGTCTTTTGCTTATCAAGTGCTAGTAGTTCAGCAGGTTTCATTTTATAATTACAGTAAGGAGTAAACCTCCCAACTCTCTTCATTACTGCGGAAAAACGTTAGGAATTTTTAGAAAAGGGTTTTGAACCGTCATGGCTTTTGCTCGAGATGGAATACTCAACAGCTGGAAACTATATGATTTATCTAAACTGAGTTGCTGACTACCAAATTCGCACGTTACCGTAAGGCTTTTCTTCATAAGTTATGCCAGATGAAACGCATGAACTTTGCTTGAACCATTTCTGCTGAAAAATTTAAATTTGCTAATTTTGCCTAAAGATATCAGCGTGTCTGAATACATTGTCATACAATCTTTCCGATCTTTTTGGAATTTTTTTTAAATGGCTTAAATCACAGTGACGCTGTATGCTAGAAGTTCCCACCTTAATTCTACAGTAATAAGTCGAGATCGGTGTTTCACACTATACTCTAAATCTAAGTCGAAGTTAGGTTTAAAGAATGACAATAAAACTAAGCAGAAGATTATGGATAGGGAGAAATTAACAATAAAACTTGTGTACCTATTGGACGTCCTGTATATAATCGAAATTGATGCCTCAAGTGTCAGTTGGCCTCAAATTGTCAGTTGGCCATCTTTCGAAATTCTCTCTACCAGTTTCCACTTTTTTTACCTCTAATCTTACTCCAACTGTGCTCTCTTGTCTCAGAATTATGCAGTTTGAACATTCGCAGATAGTGTATAACAAAATAGTCAGCTCACTTAAAATTACGGAATGTCATGTTTTTTGCTTGGAAATGATTGCATGACAACTGCACTTACAGATTTTTCACCTGCCTGTCCAGTTTTCTTTGAAAAGCATATGCAGCTAAACTCCAAAATGTGATTCGTGCGCGTTATTTTTGGAAAAATTTCTGAGTGGTGGCCGGATGATCCTTGATTGCGTATAGGCAGAACTATCGCTTGCCATAGTTACTCATCTCTAAGCAGCGACAACAATTTTCTCACAATATGAATAACTTTTGCAGATTAAGGCGAAGAAAAGCGCACAGCTTGGACCGCTTCCTACGATTTAGCGACAACGTGCGATGGCACCTCCTATAGTTTTTTTATGTACAAATCACGCAGTTTTTGAATTCTGATAAAAGATCCTCAAGATCGTTATTGTACTATTGTGTTCTAACTGCACTATTTTACAAGACTATAGCGTACAAGACCGTAAAATTACATTCATATGAGTACATCGCACTTCTGGAACGACTGTTTGTTTATGCTTGCTGCTTGTGCCTCCATGTTTATTTTCAATGACTTTTTCGTGGGATTGTACTTATTTAGCATTTCAACGAAAACAAAAGGTGTCTTTATATCCTTTAATTTTTGTCCTGTGGACTGGTTTACAGTTCTTTTACGGCACAAGAGAGTCCCAACGACCATCCAGTTAGCGATGAAACTTCTCAGTCTACGTTTTTCGGAAGACTCTGTTCGAAAAGCATCTCGTAGTACAAAGCCTCCAATAGTTATGTACATTTTCTAAAATAACATTGATGATTTCTCATGATGTGATTTGGCCACATATCTTCAAAGGCTCAAACAAAGACGTATTAAAGCAAAGGTGTAGAGTGTATCCCATTAGTTGTGACTGTCGATTACGCAAACGCCGCGCGCGAAGGCTGGCAGTCATCAGTTGCGAGGAGAGCTCGCGTGGCCGTTTCCCAAGGCATTCTACTCCTTTTTTTTAAGGTTTCTACACTATCATAGCAAATTTTATTGTTTGATGGAAGTTTGGCCCCAAATCTTGCAAAAATGAAAGAGATAGAAAAGGAAATATGGAAATTACTATGTATTTGGTCACAAAATATGTATATTTTGTTCACTATAACGACGTGATCCCTAAACATTTCCTCCGGGACATTTTCCCTGGCCCTGCTGCCTCTCACCCGGGTTACTGTAACGCCGCGTCACGGCAATTTCTAATTGACACCCACAAGTAATGGGCGCCCCCAAAGGTGTATGTACCTTCTAAAAAAAACTAGAAGAAATAATGTTTTAGTTTCATTAGAGTTTCAATACGATTCGTTCGCTTTCGAAACCAATGCTTGAAAGAAGAGCTATGAGAAACTTGCATTGATTATGAACTATCTCAACATCAGCTCTCAGTTCCCTGGCTTTCCAGAATATTTACCCTTGAGTTTAGCCTTAAGGGATGAGCTGCGCACGATAAAAGCTTCTGTTTTCTCATACTGAACTTTGAGCTCAGAAAATGCACTTATCTAGAGATCTCGTTTTCGGGTCGACATCATGGCCGCATGAACTTCTTTACAAGGCAATTCAGCACATTCGCTGGAATGTGCAGAAACTAGGAGATTTTCATTACAAACCCGTATATGTTAGTCATTATCAATCCCTTCACACTTTTTCAAGATATGGCACCAATGTCAGGGGTTCTAAACATGAAAAACAAAATGATCTAAATTGGCTTTTCTAGAAATTCTTTGCAAATATGGTAGTACACGAACTCTGCTGCACATTATTAGCCGCTGAGGTTTCTTTTTTTTTGCCCTTGTAACCGTGCTACGAGCAACATGTGTTACCAATTATTTGTTTCTCACAATTTTCGTTCCCGTTAGACACTTAAAGTAGGTGCTAAAGTTTATTTTAACCACAGCTGCGAGTATAAATCTCGGACACGAGCGCTAATTGTGTTTGTTACATCTCCGCGATCCCAAACAACAGTTTCTGTTGTTCTTTCGACGTATTTGTGGTCATTAACACTCTTTTCTCCAAAACTAGATTTTGTGGTACATAGTGCTTAGGATCACGAACTGTATGGAATACTTAAAGGGTGTCTAAGGAATAATATATGCCTTCCTTTTATTTTCATTAAATCATTTCGTACAATATTCGTTTTCTGAGGTTTAGGACTGATTCATTTTTCTACTTTCCCGACCAGGAAAGACTACTATTATCAAACTTTGACATTATAACCACCGTTTTATACTGATGTCGTATTAAGGAGACAGGATACTTTCCAGCTGCAAATCACCAAAAGTTTTCTTTCTGGAAGTACTAGAATACCCTCCCCACAACAACACGGTCTACTCGAAACGTGGTAATAGTGCAAATTTTACTCACGCTGCAACTTATAGGCTACGAAAGGCAAGACATGCACATTCTACGAAGATTCTTCTGCGATAAATTAGATTTAAATCAAAGAGTTAAGAGATATCCACTTTTTCTGATCTTCTTGAAAAGATATAACTGGTATTGGTGTTTTTTCGCAACTGGGAAAGCATAAACTGCATTCGCTTTCAATACTTACGAATTACAAAGACGGTTAGGGTTGTATGTCCGAATTTCTCAGCGCAAGATTTTCAGGAGAATTTTGGTAGGCAATTTGAATCACAAAACGATTGTTCTTCCAAAGAAACGTGTTCTTAGGAATTTGTCCTTTTTCTTAGTATTTTATGCAGAAGAAGAGAAAGGAAGTAATGCTAGCTCACGAATCTTGTATTCGATGGCAGTGAATTGTGAACAAGAAACTCCACGAAAAAACTTGCGCGAAAAAACAAAAGAAGCGATACGCGATGGATAGTTATGACCAGGGTCAAGCGTGGGGTGTGGCACGCCACACCTGGGGGGGGGGGGGGTCGTATTGAGGAGTCAAAAGGGGAGGGGGTCGTAGTTGGGTAATTTGATAATAGTGATAACATGATATTCGTATCATATCCATAATTAGCGTGTCAATTAACCCATGTAGAGAATGTTTGAGCGAATTCTGAAGATTCAAGATATTAGGCTACCTAAGTGAAATGGTCATATTCCAACATGGTTAACTTTGTTTCAAAGGTGAATTAGCTATCCGTTTTTGCACTCAAGACAAAGCACTACTCCTTTGGCCATCTCAGAAATCCCGCTTCAAAAGACCTCCAAACTGTGGAATTAGTAGCCAACCAAAATCTCATTTTCACCTTTTTCGCTTTTAATGGCTGTGCTTTCAGCAAATATTACTCAGAGCTAAGAAGACGAATCAGGCTCAAATCACTTCTATAAAATCTACGAGGTCTAGGCTATCGATGGGGTGTGGCACATCCCCTTAAAAGCTGTGGCAGCCACAGCTTTTAAGGGGGTGTGCCACACCCCATTAACTACGTCATAAAAACACTTTTTGTTGCGGCTCGGTGTGCTCAGCACCCCTCGCCCTAGTGCTCGTCCGCCTGACGACACAAATCCCTACTCCAGGACATACTGCTTCTGCGCTAGTGCGCGCACTCTAGCGCGTCCGCTCGACGCCAACATCCCAAACCCGTACAAACAAACAATCACAACACGACTAGATTAAATCACATTTACTAAAACATAAAAACAAACACAAATACCTAAAACTACTAAAAGGACTACTACTACTAGAGGAAGAAAATGGGTGCGGGACGAGCCGCTTCGTCCCGCGCTGCCGATGCTACAAGAAGATCATCTCCAACGTGTAGTTCCGGGTCCTCCACTGGGTCAACCGCAAGCCCCTGGCCCATACGGGACGGCGTGACCCCTCTCCACTCCCGCAATCTTTTTCAACTACTCGCTAGACTACAACCTTAGCTGCGCGTCTCCATACACAAGAAGATTATCAAAAGCTCAACCGCTCGAAACCTTTGATCATCTGCGGGAGCTACTGGAGGCGCTGCCAGCGGGTTGATATCATTAAACGATCGATAACGAACGGAACTCGAGGAGGCGTAGACCGCGGCCTGCGCGCCCTTATATACCCTGTGACTTGGCAACGCGCCCAGTAAGGGAGAGGTCTTGGCGAGAAATTGATAGCGCGCCAAGTAACGCGGCAGCCAGCGCTCCCGGCCTCCTGTTTCGAGGAGTGGCTTGCATCGCGCGAGCCGCGACACTCCCCCCCGAAACAGTGGACTTGGACGTTCGGATGGTGGTTACGTGATAGCGCTGGAGTCCACAACGGAGGGCACCTAACTGAGTGTAACGAAAAAAGAAACAATGCCATCGGCAGCACAGTAGAGCGCGCGACGAAAAAAATTGGATGAGTAAAACCCGGCCCGCGCTAAAATAAACAAGTAATAAGCATAGCAAAAAGAATAAACTTAGAACGACACGGAATTAATACAGGTAAATACGATTAAATGGATAGAAGTTATACTACTAAACAGCTAAATAAACTAACTACTATTCAAAGATAAATACGTACAATATCTAAATGTAAAAAAGTTTTGTCGGCGGCTAGAGGCGCAACCAGTGGAGCACCATGCTGCGTCCAACCAAACCAAGTGACCATAGCGTGGATCAAACGCGTACCATAACTGCGATGACACTCGACCGCGCGTCCACACGCCAACCACTGCATACTGCTCGATCTTGCTGAAACAATCGCAGTTTAGGTCAAATAAATCTCAACAAATCATGCTCTCACTCCTCTCTAACCACTGCTACGCACTAGCTCGCCCTAATTTTACTTACGCGCGCCGCGGTGAGGCGACGGTGTTCAAGCGCGCGCTTACACAACACCCAGATGGAATTGGGTTAAGGGTAACTAAAATAACCAGAAGACACGACTAACACACTAGCTTCACATGTTTCGCTCGCGCAAAAACGGGCGTTGTCACTTGCTGCTGAGCAGCGAGACCTACGCGACCAGCTAAGTAAAAGAGTGGACTTCAGTCCAGCCTCCCGCAAAAGCAGAGTGATATAACCGGGCACTGGACGCAACTGGCTGGTCTCCTCGTTGATTCATGGCGGAGCGAAGACACATCGACCATGTCGGGATTGCTGTGCGTAGACCGTTGTTCTTCTATAGTGCCTCCTGGCTAAACGACTCGACCTGAACAAAAAAAATGTATGTATTTGAATCAAAACGCGCGGATGTTTTGCGCTGCTAAGACATAAAATAGTCATGGTGAGTAGAAGTCGTTTGCGCGTGATGTAAAATGCGCTATAGGTAAGTGTAAATAAGGTGTAAAGGGCTCAATACAAGAAAGAAGAAACTGAAAAAAAAGCAGAATTTTGAAACAGTTTTAGTGGGGTAAGTGTGCACAAAGTTTGGATAGGACGCAAAATAACGGAGTGCACTTCCAGGGTGTCCTGAAAGATAGAAAAGAAAATAAAGACTGAAGAAAAATTAAATTTTACTCTTCTTACTTGCTTTGTTCCCTCGCTGAGGTCCGTAATCTATAGTAGTCGACAGAGTCGATATGCAAATTTATTGCAAAGAAGCCCAAGTGAGGTGAGATTATCAGTATGGAGTGAGCTACAATGGAGCGCTAAACGTTGATACAGCAAAATTACATAAGCACATCAAAAATATGAGAAATGACTTATAAAAACTACTGAGATAACAAATACAAAAAATGTGAGCGCGTAAGGGCTCTAATCTAAAGCGTATGACGAGCGCCAGCATTCGCTGATATTGCTGCTTTCTCCGTTACTTTCGAGGCGCGATCGCGCTGTAGCCGGCATTTCACGTCGGGACCTCAAAGGTGTTGAAGTTATAATTAGGACGGAAAAAGACTAAGTGATCGCGCGACTAGCGCTCATCATCGATAAAGAGAAATGAGGGAAATGAAAGGAATAAGAAAGTAAATGAGGAAACATAATGAAATCAGAAATTTTACTTACGCAAAGATGCTGTATCTTCCTGATTAGTTCTTAGACACTCCACGATGACGATGTTGCGCCTTCGCGCTACGCTGACAATCGCTTTGAAAGGGCTCCTCACTCTCTGCTACGACTTCCAGAGGCAATAAATGATTCACTGCACGGTCGACCACTCTCCTTTTGCCTGTTCTGATTCTGGCTGATCTTATATTGCCATCTTTAGAGGTGTGTAGTTCCAAAACGAGTCCTAATGGCCAGCTTGATCTCGGCGCGTCCTCTTTGACGAGCACAACTTCACCGACTCTTGGTAATTTCGTAGAAGACCGGGTTTTCGCGCGTATAGCTTCCCTTTCCGCCAATACTGATAGGTATTCCTTCTGCCAGACATCCCAAAAACGGTCTAAGTCGGTCTGCAGTGTCCTGTAGCGCGTGTTAAGCGCTTGATAGTTGTCGCTCGACGAGTTCTTGACCTTCTGAGGCAAACTGTGAGTCAAGCGAGCTATTCGGAACTGTGGCGATATCAAATCGATCGGTCGAATAGCCGCATTTGCACTAGGATTCACCGAGTTTACTGGAAAGAGTGGCCTGGTGTTAAGAATGGCCTCTACTTCTATGATAAGCGTTTCGAAGAGCCAGAGATCTAGAGTCTGATTCCGTATCGCCTTCTTCAGCGCGATCTTCACTGATCCGACCAATCTCTCATAAAATCCCCCTTTCCAAGGCGAATACGGGGTTATGAAGCTCCACTTAATGTTATGGCTCATCAGAAACTCGTCCATCTGGGAATCGTCCGTAACCGTCGTCAGCTGATTCTTGATGATCTCCTGTCCCAATTTGAAGGTAGGCGCGTTATCACATGTAACGCTGTCCGGTGTTCCTCTGCGTGCCATAAACCTTCTAAAAGCAAGTATAAACTGGAACGTAGAGTTGTCTCTTACCACTTCCAAATGCAGTGCGCGCGTCGTCATGCACGTGAAGAGGCAAACCCAGACTTTATGGCGATCGCAGTTCAGCAAACGGACGGAGATAGGCCCAAAATAATCTAATCCAATGTGCTGGAACGGACGACTCCTCGTAACTCTTTCAGCTGGTAAATCAGGTGGACTCGGATAAGTGCATGGGCGACCCTGATATCTTCTACAGATTACACACCTGGAAATAAACGATTTTATTATACGTCTTAGTTTGGGTATGAAGAATCTCTCACGTAGAGCAGTTATCAAATGTGACGGTCCTGCGTGAAAAAGCTGATGATGGTAATGCGCGATCAACATCTCGCAAAGAGGATGAGATGAAAGTATGAGGATGGGATTCCTACTTGTATCGCTCATCTGCGCGTTGGTCATACGCAAGTCAACTCTTATAGTACCGTCCGTATCGTACTTCGTGTGGAGTTTCTTCACATACGATCCGTCCATTTGGCGCTGACTTTCGCGATAATGTTCGCGTATGAGTATAAGTTCAGCTGCCGTAAAATCGTCCGATGTTATAGTGGGAATAGTATCTATCGTGCTAAAAAGAGAGCATTCGTCCTGGTCTTCGCGCTGAAAGCGCGTCTTGACTCTATGACGCAGCTTAGAAAGGTATTTAAGGACGTATGCTGTAATACGAACTAACTTCGCGTACGAATTCGTACGTGTAAACGGCACGAAAGATCTATACGTCTCTTGGATGTTACTAACCGAGGAAACAACTGCCCTTGGAACGCGAAGTTCTTCCGATTCTGCTCCTGCGGGTGTTACATGGGATGGCTTGAAAGCCTTGCAGGGCCACTGTTCGAAGGGCGTCGTGAAAAAACTGGGACCTGTCCACCAAATGTGTTGTTCAAGTTCAGATGTTGTCAATCCCCGGGTGGCACAGTCCGCTGGGTTAGTGTCCGTGGCCAGGTAATAGAATCCGGTGGCGATTTCGTCTGCCTTCAGCTCATCCAAAACGCGACGAATATACTTGACACGATTGATGACGTAGGTCTTAAGGGGCTTGTGGGACTGTATCCAGTAAAGGACAATCTGCGAATCAGTTAGAAACCTGATGGAGTGGAATCTAACTTTGAGCTGGCTTCTCAAGAACTGCACTGTTTTCGCTGCCATATGACAAGCAAGGAGCTCCATGCGCGGAATCGTAATAGCGCCGGGTGGAGCTAACTTTGCCTTAGCAAAGAGTAGAGATGACTGAGGCTTGTCATTGTGAGGGCGCGTCACGATGTAGGCAGTCATGGCATACACTCGTTTGGACGCGTCGGAGCACACGACCAGATCGTACGTATCTTCTTCGGTATAGCCAATGAAGCGCGGCATCCGCAACTGAAACTCGCTTATGTCTTGCACGATCGTGTTCCACTTCTGGATATCCTTCTCAGTCAGCATATCGTCCCAGCCATAACCGGACTCCCACAAATCCTGTATGAAAATCTTGGGTTTTATCAGCAACGGTGTCAAGAATCCTAGGGGATGTAGCGCGGTCCTCTTACTGACAACTGGTTGACGCGCGATATTGATAGGCACGTGTAAAACATCAAGCTTAGGATCCCATTTGACTCCTAAAAACTTAGCGAAATGTCCTTGGATGATCATACAGCTCTCTTGAGGGATCACAACTAATGCTTTCTGATTGTTGGACATAAACTCCCGGAGGTTCATGCCCATCCTGGCAAAGGTGTCCTTGCACTCCATACACTTGTCCACACAATCCTGGGTGGTCTTCGATCCTACTATCACGTTATCCACGTATGTGTTGGCAAGGATCTCCTCCTTGAGACGGTTCGCTGGATCCTGTTCAAGAAAGTATCTGATGGACATGCTAAGTAAAAATGGTGATGCGTTTATGCCAAATGGCAGACGCGCGAAGCGCATGATACGTAGATTTTCCGTTGAGGGTGGCTGGTGTACGTCCTTCAACCAGAGAAATCTAGTAGAGTCTCTTTGATCCTGGTGTAGATGGATCTGATGAAATGCTTTCTCCACGTCCGCGATGACAAGATAACGATGGAAGCGGCTTCGCATCAGGGTTCCTACTAGGTCGGGTAGCAGGGACGGTCCTTGATGAAGGCAGTCATTGAGACTAGGAAAACCTTTCTGGTGGCTAGACGCATCAAGGACGATTCGTAACTTTGTAGTCGAGCTCTCCTGCTTGTGAACGGCTTGATGTGGTATGTAATAAACATTGGGGCCTCGCGCGACAACGTGCGTGACATCTTCTATTATTCCTCTCTTCAACTGCTTCTCGAATGTCTGACAATATTCATCCCATACCGATGGTGTAGCACGAAACTTCTCGTACTGGTTCTGCAGTCGACGAAAGGCTAGTGCTTTGTTATCAGCAAGAGGAGGATGATTCGGTTTCCATGGGAAGGAGACATAAATCTTGCCATCCTCGATCCTGACCGTGTCATAGAAGTGCTTGATGACGTTAGCATCTTCTGCATTCTCATGTTCTTCCATCGCAACTGTGTCGAGGCCAAGAAGACTTTGCACAAGATGGTCGCTTACCGGCTCGTCATCCGTAAAAAGGGTCTTGGTGGCTAGAAGGGTATTGGAGACAACCGGGTACTTCAATCCAGATAGAACTGGTCCAAATCTCGTGTGCGACAAAGTCAAGCCAGATGGTAACTTCTCGTTCTTGTGCAAGTCTACAACCCGCCAATAGTTATCAATTCCAATCAACACATCGACCTCGACTCTATCCTCGTAATCGACGATGTCGCTGTCGTTTCGAGTATTAGTCCGTGGGACCGTCGTGATAGTCTCGCGCGTCCATAGCTCGAGTTCAATCGGGTAGTTATACTGGTCCCAGAGTACGAGTGTGACCTCTGACGATTCCTCCGTGAACTGATGACCTCCGAATGTCAGAGTTGTGACCTCCTTAGTATTGCGGAACGGTAAGCCTAAGTGTTTGGCTAACGACGTACAGATAAAACTATACTGCGAGCCACTGTCCAAAAACACTGTCAGAAGCTCCTCCGTTCTCGTTCTATAGTTCTTCGTCACAGCATGTACTACCATTAGGCGCGGCTCCTGGTGCACCGACTCTTGAGAACAAACAGAAGTGCATGATGATGGTGAATGTGAGCCTACACAAGCCTGTTGTTGATCAAGAGGTTCTGCTTGCGCGTCTCTGGTAGTACAAGGTAGGTCAGTAGTACGGGTGGCGCTGTGTGCTGCGGATGTAGGGCTACGTGATCGGCGCGCGGATGGGGCACGCCTAGCTGGTGAAAAAGAAGACTGTCGCCTAGATGGAGATGGCGAATCAGAATGAATATTGCGCGATGGAGATGCGCGTGAGCGGCTACCATACTCGCGAGGTGGACCATAAGTTTCTCTTTGAAACTGCACGCGTCTAGGAGAGTAGGATCTCTCCGGGCCTAGATATGCAGTCCTTTCACCGGATGGAAATCGTGGTCGCGATGCGCGTGGGTCCATACAAAGAGCCTTATGGTGCAGTCTGCCACAGTATCCACATGGTGGTGCATTACAATAAATATAAGTGTGGCCTTGTTCCAAACACAAAAAACAGAGCTTATGACGACTGACGAACAATCTACGTTGCACGATATCCTGCACAATCCTGCATCGCTCTGGTGAATGTCCAAGCTCATAACAAAAGGCACACTGAGGCTCGTAACGAGCTACATAACGTGGTCTACTGGGACTGCGCGACGTAGTGCGAGGATAGTATGGTGTTGGTGGTCTGTTGTGCCTGCTGTAGGGTGATGGTGTGCGCGATTGCGACGAACGTCGTGGGTAGTACGATGACGTGCGATAGCGCGTAAACGCTGGATCATTGCGACTCGCGCTCGGGTACCTACGCGGCGAAGGAGAAGATTGACGAGATACTGCTTGAGAATTATATGAATGATAATCCGATGGGTCAGCATCCTCCACAGTTTCCAGTCTATCGATGATGGTATCCAACGTCGAAAGCAATTCATCCACTGTCCACATCGAATCTCCCTTCGTCTTGTATTCGCCAATTTTCTCGCGTGTACGTCGAGGAAATTTGGCACGAATGATCTTAAGCGTGCCAATGGCGCTAGAGTCCTCCTTGAGATGTTTCAATTGGGACCATATGGCCTTGATGGTGCAAAGTGTCGCGCGTTGCGACATTGGCGATTCTGATGCTGATGGCTGCTGCATCAGTTTGTCCCAGAGCCTGTTTCGGAGAATCTCCGGCCTTCCATACGTATTAGTCAGGGTCCGTACTGCGTCTTCGTAGTTTTCTGCCGTGGACTGAAAGCCGGCAATGATGCTCGCGGCTGGTCCTCGTAGATGTGACTTGAGGTACATAAACTTGTGTGACACTGGCACACTGGTGTTGTTATGCACCGCTGTCGAGAAGAGATCCCAAAACTCCAAAAAGTTGTCGACATCTCCGTGGAAGGTTGGAATCTCAAAAGTGGGCAACTTCAACGACTGTTCCATGGGTGGGTAAGGAAGGTTGGAGTTAGGGACTGATGAAGAAACGAAAGGATTCGACGGGGGAAAGGTTGAGAAGGGGTTTGCAAAAGTTGGGTGGGATGAAGGGACTTGTGAGGGGTTGTCGAATCCTTGCACGACGCTCTGCGCGCGTGCGGGTGGGGAAGTCCGATCAGCTCGCGCGACTGCATCCGGATCAGCTGGACGATCCTGGTCATGCGGCGAAGAATGGCTCGCGACTTCCATTCTCACATCCTGCGGTGGCTGACGGGTACAAATGGGGTCCAGGGCCGGATTAGGAGTAAGATTACAAAGAGAGGGAGGAACAGTAGAAGCGCGAAAAAGATACAATGCCTCCGAGCTCGTCAAGAGTTTGATCGCAGCGTCGACACGATCACGGAGAGTTTCGGCTTCCTCCACAAGTTGATCCAGTTCACTGACGTCCCAATGCTCCTGAATCTGTTGGAGGAAGGGGAACTCGCCCTGCTCGTCAGGATGCTGACGCGCAAACTCTTCGGCCTTCTCTCTCTGGGCGCGAAGTGAATCAACAGTACGAACAAGAACAGTAAAATTGAAAAATAACAAACTTTTACGATTAAGAATGAACTGTGAATCCCTACCTGCCTCCGTGGTAAGATCCACCGGTTCCAAGATGGCCTCATCGAAGTCCGCGATCTTCTTGCGGAGCGTTTTGGCGGCCTTAGTGATCTGGGCTTTGTGGGCACCAAGCATCGACATAATCTGAAAAGAGAAGAAAGGAAAACAATAAATAAAAGGTAACGATATATACATGAGCGATAAATATGAAGTGGTTAACATATGAAAAGGATGACTAGTTCCACAAAAACATAAATGGGATGAACGGCGACTGAAGTTATCACAGGCGTAAGACAAACAAGTACATCTGGGTGTCACTGAAGAACCTGCGCGGCACTGAGTGGCGCGCGTATAACGAGGTGCAAAGACAAGTGACCTGCCGGAGGTCGGCCAGAAACTATCCAGGGCTCCTACTGACGAATCGGAGAGGCATCCTCTGATAACCCATGGGCACTTGGACCATATCCTAATAGTGAACCGTGCGTCTTGCAGCTGTCGCCATCCTGCGTTGTTCGCATCCTGATGGTACTTTCCTGCGTCCTGCGCGACAGTTCCCAAGTTCCCTGCACGGCTGCTCCCCGCTTGTACTAGAGGTGGTGGCGAACTAAAGGGGCGTAGAATCAGAGGTGCAAGTGCGCGTTTTGCACCAAAGAAACTTACCTTACGGTACCCCATGAGGCACTACTTTAGAGGGCGACTACAGGTCCTTCATTGGGCCAATATTGTAAAAGAGAGAATAAAAATATGAGGAAGAGAGTATACTAAGGGGTCAAAACTAGCCGGGTTTTGGAAATACTAAACTACAATAGAGTGAAAGAAGAGAAGGTGGTGTGAAAGAAAAACTAACTGGGTTTGGGTTCTAGGACCCTCTAGTACTGACCCTAACCCATATGCCCCTACTAGATGCCCTAAATGTATTAAAACCCAAATATTACAATGTACTAAACCCCTTAAAACTACTCCATGCAAAAATCCCAAAATTACACTATATAACCCGAATCCCGAATCCCCGGTTATGGTCCAAGCTCCTATTTCTATAGGACGGTGCCGATCCCATACCCCTGCGCTTCCCATCGCGTCCGACGATACAGCTCTATCCCTGCGCGTCCTCCGATACAACTCTGCGCAGCTCCTTTCGTCCAATCGATCCTCCGTTCCATCGCCTTCCGGATAGCGCGTGCAACGATAGAATACTTGCGCGTTCAACGATACAATACTACGTACGCGTACAACGATACAATACTGAATCGCGCTAACTTCCATCAATCCATCGATCTTCCACATCTCCAACTTCCTGCAGCCCTGACATCCAGCGCCCGATCCTTCTTGGCGCGTGCTCCGATACAATTCCTGCGCGTTCGACGATAAAGCACTGATGATACGCGTACTACGATACAGCTCTTCTCGCGCCCCCTGATCAACTTCCCGCGCGCGCTTCGTGCTCAACGATACAACACATACTGCACGTACAACGATACAATTCTAAGCGCGCTTCGCTCCATCCAGTCCTCTTCTGCTCCTTCTCCATCGTCCAACTGTCCTTCCAGCAGCTATCGATCCTTCAATACGTTTGTCCGGCGATCCTGTCCATCGTTCTACCCCCCAATCGCTCCTGCCAACTTCAAAGACTCGACATGTGCACGTGCTGGCACCATCTCTCTGGCGCCCCCGTGTCGAGCCCGTCAGATAACGACACCGGCCCTCCACCTGTGGCCGTATTCATCAACGAAAACCCAGTGGGTTCCGGAACCCAGTTTAGTGCTTTTGATGAATATCGATGTAGAATCGATATTCATCAAAACCACTAAATGGGTTTCGGAACCCACTGGGTTGTTCGTTGATGAATACGGCCACTGGATAGCACCTCCAAACACGGCAGGCTGACCAGGTATCGCATAGCGTAGACGCTCGACGTCGATTGGGGTTCCAGTTGGCAAGTTGCCACAGTCTTCCCGACTTTCTCCCCGCGCTCTGACGCCATGCTTCTCACCCTGGCTAGCCCCGCTGCCTCGCTACTGGCGTAGATATTCACTCCAGCTTCCTGTTTGCCTGGTCTTCTTATTGCGTGCTGAGCGTGGTAGACATCGGGTCCGTTACGCACGCATGGAGGATGAAAAAGCGCGTCCCTAACTGACGCTAATCCCTGCGTTCCAACGATGTTGTTTCCCTGCTCGATCAGCTGAACTCCATGCGCGGGCGGAAAACATCATCCACCATGCGCTCGGCGTCGATGCACCATGTTGCGGCTCGGTGTGCTCAGCACCCCTCGCCCTAGTGCTCGTCCGCCTGACGACACAAATCCCTACTCCAGGACATACTGCTTCTGCGCTAGTGCGCGCACTCTAGCGCGTCCGCTCGACGCCAACATCCCAAACCCGTACAAACAAACAATCACAACACGACTAGATTAAATCACATTTACTAAAACATAAAAACAAACACAAATACCTAAAACTACTAAAAGGACTACTACTACTAGAGGAAGAAAATGGGCGCGGGACGAGCCGCTTCGTCCCGCGCTGCCGATGCTACAAGAAGATCATCTCCAACGTGTAGTTCCGGGTCCTCCACTGGGTCAACCGCAAGCCCCTGGCCCATACGGGACGGCGTGACCCCTCTCCACTCCCGCAATCTTTTTCAACTACTCGCTAGACTACAACCTTAGCTGCGCGTCTCCATACACAAGAAGATTATCAAAAGCTCAACCGCTCGAAACCTTTGATCATCTGCGGGAGCTACTGGAGGCGCTGCCAGCGGGTTGATATCATTAAACGATCGATAACGAACGGAACTCGAGGAGGCGTAGACCGCGGCCTGCGCGCCCTTATATACCCTGTGACTTGGCAACGCGCCCAGTAAGGGAGAGGTCTTGGCGCGAAATTGATAGCGCGCCAAGTAACGCGGCAGCCAGCGCTCCCGGCCTCCTGTTTCGAGGAGTGGCTTGCATCGCGCGAGCCGCGACACTTTTAGCAAACCGTATTTATATGGACCGATAGCCTAGATCTCCTAGTTTTCACAGGAGTGATTTGAGCCTGATTCGTTTTCTTTGCTTCTGAGTAATAGTTGGTGAAACACAGCCATCAAAAGCAGAAAATGGGAAAAACGCGCTTTTGGATGACCTCTAATTTCACAGTTTGGAAATCTTCTGAAGCGGAATTTCTGAGGTGGACAAAGAAGGAGTAGTGCTTTGTCTTGAGTGCAAAAACGGATAGATAATGTACCTTTGAAACAAAGTTATCCATCTTGGAAAATGACCATTTCATATAGGTAGTCGTATCTTGAATTTTCAGAATTCGCTCAAACTTTGTCTACAGGGGTTAATTGACATGCTCATTATAAATATGTTGCCCATTATGTTTGACAGGGCCTTTAGGTAATGTTATCTTAGGTATGTAATTCAGGGGGGGGGGACCTTATTAAGACAGCAATCAGGGGGGGGGTCGTAACCAGCGATCGTGTGCCACACCTTGCTTGACCCTGGTTATGACTTACGAGAAGTGAGAATATAACTTGGAACACATGGAAGAACCTGAGAAAAGCCTAATAATGGCAACATCCCCGGACTTGCATGAGAATCAGTAGCCTTGCAAACACTGCTTTCACTGGTTGCGTGTGATGACAATTTGAACTTCGCTCGCAGACCCTTGAGCGCTCTTTTCAAGCTTTCAGGCGAAAATCTGCTCTAAACAATGTGCGATTGCTACAACACTGTGACAGAGCCCTTTATGACGCATCAAAGATGAAGTCTCGATCAGCTGAAGCTTGTGCTTGCTCTCGAATGTCTTATGCACTGAAATGCGAATCGGACTGAATTCGGAATTCGCGGAAAGCATGAGTGGGTAGCTAAACAAGCTTTGTTCGCATAATTGAAAGCCAGTCAATTGGTTTGGAGTTTTTGAGATCTCCCCTTAAATCTCGCTGTCAAAAGTCCATAGACTCTGTAATATCTTATCTGAGCAGTTGAGAGAGTACAAGTATATCTACATACTTTCAGGATCTTTTTAGATCTCCTCCCCTCGGGAACCTTTGTTGCTGTTTTACTATTTTCGACTTGCTAATTTACTATTTTTGACCGAAGTAGATATTGTTTGCTTGAGCACCTTATTTGAAACAACATGATTTTTTTTCCTTAAGAAAATTTTATTCTAGAGGAATGCTGTCGAAGTGAAGTTGAATTTGTTGTTGACATCCCACCTTTCATAGAATCGTTGCAACATCCCAAGCTTCCAGCGGGGGTACTTTTTTGGCTCCGGTCAACAACAAAACTAATTCAGTTCAGCCTGCGCTAGTTTATGCATGAGTGACTTTGTGGTTCACTAACTTTGTTTTTAATGGTTGAAGATGAGGAATAACGGAGTTTTTTTTATAGTGTGAACCTTACACTCAAGCCTCTTTGAACTACTTATTTGTATTTATCATTATCCAGGGCTCGCACTAGGGCTCTCCGAAAATGCAAAACTAAGTCCGCCCTTACTTTTGCAAAATTTCACGAAGTTCCCTCTGATTTTTATCCAAATTATCCAAATCGAATAAAACACAGAAACATCGACTTAAAAACCTAACCCTAGTTGTGTTTTCCGACCCACGAATACGATATCTCCTTTGCTTTTTGCCCCAAAAACGATATCTAGATTGCTTGTAAGCCACTTGTGAAAGCCCTGATCTTTATCAATGTTTGTGATATTTCTATTATGTTTCATACTTATTATCACTATTATAATTGTGCTGGTTATCATCTTATCTTGCTTAAGCATCGTACTACCAAAGGAACTATTTATCAGACTCTTAACTAACAATAAGTTTCGCTACTACTTTTATGACTTTTCTTCCTTATATGATACACTCAAATTTTGCTATTATGTAAGCTACAACGTAAGCTACAAGCGCAGGCACAGTTCTGCCAGAATGTGATGTCGCAGTGGAAGGTTACGGTAGGTACATGATATAAGGGCAAAAATTATAGATTATTGCAAATTTAGCTGAAACTTGGCACAGATGATTATTTGACATGCTGATCACGAAAACGATAGATTTGTATGATAGAGCTTTTTTTGTGAGGTGAGTGTAGATCTACGGTATGGGGTCTCACCTTCAGCAGAAAAAGGGGTGTCATAGGCAGTCGTCCTTAAGCAGTCATGCGCAGAGCGGCTTCTTCAAATTTTTAAGGGCCCCACGTCCCGACTTGTCTGTGAAGTTCAAACTTTTTAATGGTGCTAAATAAGCACCATGAAAAAGTTTGTCATGGTGCTTAAAGAGTCATTATAGCTAGAGGTTGACTTAAAACCTCTAGCTATAATGCACGTATAATTTAGAGTCGTTGTGGATGGTCTAAGTTGAGAAAGGATTCATTTTTACTTATTACCCTATAAATCCTCGATTTACACTATTTTTCAAAAAGTCTTTGGATTTGCTCTATTTTTGCCATTGTAAAGCAAGCGGTTTAGACCAGTTTATCTCACATGATATTCTTTACAGTAGCACGCCAAGATCTAAAAGCGGAAAGTTACAGTCTCAGTTGCAAAACTTAGTTAACAGTCCAATATTTACCTCGCAATTATGCGTAATCATAGCTGAAGTATGTATGCATAGTTAAAGAATGTTTCCAGCTGATGTTTGTGCTTGCTCAAGCAGATGATTCCACTTCAGTACGTGCATTACATTCATTTTCTATTGTCATCACAAGATTGAACATAACTTCACTTTCATGTTTCTTAGAAGCTGCACAACTTGCCAATCCTTTTGCCTAGTATCCAGCATGTGTTCTCTTTGATCTGAGAGTTTTTCATAAACGGAATAAGCGAAATCAACAAGTGTCAGGCTGAAATGCCCTGAAGCATATGTTTCCATTGTGTAAAAAGAGTGATGACTGGTTAAATGATTGTAATGAATAGTCTGAAGATTTTCTCACTCTTCTCTTTTCTTCATAACTCGAAAACGCTTGCGAAAAAATGAAGAAACGAAAAGTTTTCTCGTATAGTCCAGCGTCACGACTCATTTAGAAAATTGTCAAAAAGAAATTTTATGCTTCGAAATTCTGGTTTTTGCCGTCATGCATTTTGCTTGCGTATTGAAACAAACTTGAATTTTTGATGGATACATTACCCCGTATGAGCAGGTTCTTTTGCTCATGCGTCATCGAAGTGCGAACATCTTTGCTCTTTGTTTAGGACGACTGGCGCCACACTAACAGCAGATTAAGTGGTACTCTTTGACTGTAAAGATAAAGATAAAGATGGAGAAATAACTTTCAGATTTGTTTTCTTTGTTTTTCACTTGTTATCTGATCACTATTCTCGGGTTTCCTGAAAGCTGTTTGTTGCCGTTGTTATGCATGTCGCAAACGTGAGCTTCATTCAACAAGATGATGAATGGATTCCAACTTCAGATGATCACTATCCCATCTGCAATTGTAATTATCATGTACATATTAGGAAACATTCTTTCTGTTATCTCACTGTATATTCTCTTTACACATGCTGGTCTGCACAATAATTTTAGGTAAGTACACACTCGATAAGTCTTTACTCTTGCGTGAATCCGGCTATTTCAGGATGGTTGTGATTTTGTTAATTAGCTTTGGCATATTACGCTCTATTGCCGTTTATTTACTTGCTGCTAGCAATTACGTGACGTATGAAGCTTCACGCGAAGTGAGTGTTATTTTTAACTGAGAGCAAGCTGTCAATGTATTTATTTCTCGCAAAAATCTCGTTACCTATCTTTGATGGTCAATTCAAAGTTTGAGAACTCATTTCCCGCCATCTTAGTGATTTTGACGTGGGCTCGTTCCAATTATTCTTTGCTTCTTTGAAATAGGATTGAGAAAACTTTCTAATGCATTCAAGTCACAAATTACGGCATGGTGCTGAAGTCTTTGAACAATGTTGTCACATAAATTTTGTTACACTATGTTCACCTTCCTCAGGAAAACTCGAGAAAATTCTCATATTTGACATATAATGCAAAAAGGATGAATCCCTTCCGCACTTTCCAGTAAGCATAATTGCAACTCTTTAACGGCAATTCAACCTCCATTTCTTATTTTGCAAAAATTCTCCCATTCTTCCTTTCCATCTGTAGATTTTTTATGAACTTCCGGAAGCAATAGCAGTAATTGTAGTGAAATGAAAGCAAATTGAAAATCCGAGGTTCACAATCTTGACATATGCAGGGTGTCCCAAAAAAATGTGTTTGATCGTTAATAACTCACTTGCTTCCACGTCTTTCGCCGAGTTTGTTACTGTAAAAAGGTTCAACTTAGGTACACTTCATAGAGTGTACGAATCAATGATCGCTCCCCGTTACTGTAGAATTACGGCAAAAACTTTGAGAACGATTTTCGGCCGTTGAAGCCTTATTCTGCACCAAACAAGCCAAAGACACTTATACTATGGTAGTGGAAGCCGTTGATTTTAAATATGAGATTTCACTTTTCTCTGGTGCTTGCTTCTTGCCAAAGTTATCCAGGTAAAACGTAACGACTGAATCCTAACACTTGTCAGAGATGCACTCTCGCAAAAAGTTGTGTAGTGAAATCAGTGTGCCCGAAAACCTTAGTACGATTTTTTCAGATTTTTTGAAGAAATTTTTGTTAAGTAACGTATTTCACAATGCTTCCACATGCTGGAAGTTCTTACCGTAACCCTACAGTAAAGAAGAGCAACGGATGATTCGCTCCATGTGATCCACGTTGAACCTTGCTCTACGCAATGGCGCCTCAAGCTCAGCAAAAGACATTAAAGCAAGGGAGTTATTAACGATCAAACAGTGTTCATATTTTTTGGGACACCCTGTGTATATAGGTAGATCACAACATTCATCACCTGAAAATGAGGACAAAACTTTTGAGGATGTTAAAAAGCTTTTTTCGTCAATAAAAATTTAACATATATCGTCACAAATTATACGCCAAAGGGAAGTCACGCCTCCTATCTGAACAAACATACAAGAAATTTTTTGAGTCTCAGTTTCATAACAACATTGCTTGAACTGCAATGAATATCAGAACTGTATAAAGATTCTAAACATTCTCTTCTTGATCAGTGTAATTAGAATCTAATTATTTCATCTAATAATGTTTTCTTACGAGAGCTATGCATTTCCAACTATTTGTGTACCTGATCCTTTCGCAAAAGGCTCAATGATTGCAATCATTGCAGCATTTTAGAGACAAAAGAATTCGGATAAATCTTTTACGGCAACACCCAAGCAGAATTTGTATATGGTTTTTAATCACTTCCAAAAGCTTCCTTTTTTAGGATCTCAAAAGCAACTTGGTGGCAGCATTTGTCTATGCAATCTGCGGCTTCGCCATATCAAGCTTATTTCTGAGTATAGAACGCTGTATAGCAGTATATAAACCAAAGAATTATGAAAGAAATTCAACTGCGGCTGTTCTGCCTTGCATCACACTCATTACAACGGTAGGTGAGATACTTTTTTTGTATTAAAGGTTATGCCTTTCTTTTTAGCTGACTCTGACAGCTGTGTTGGGATTCTGGGCAAATAAAAATGGCGAAAATCAAATACCATTGATTACAGTAACCACAGCAGCAGGATTCATTAGTTTAATTGTGAGTTCTTCCATTTTGATGCTAATTTAAATGGCGAAATATAAATGCAAACGTTTGAGCAGAAAGCAATCTACAACTACTAGTGACATCATCGCTGTCTGTAAGAATGGAAACCTTTGGTTTTTTCAGTCATCAAGGTTTTTGATGGTTGTAGAGATGGAACTTGCAAATGCTTTCCATGGAAAGTCGTGTTTTTCAATGCGATTACTGGGAAGCATTCTGGCATACATACTAAGAAAAATATTGCAAATATAGTCATAAACCTCGTGTAAGATTTCTTCCGGTAGTTGAGATTTCCTTCTGTGTATCTTCCTTTACGAAGGTTTGTTTTTTTTTGAAAATGGATGAGCTACGCGTGTAAGATTCTATGGGAAATCTTTTTGCAATATTTAGAGCAGCGGGCGCAAATTATAGCAAGGTCATTGTCATTTGCAAGAGAGTATTTGTTATCTGCTGTGACATTCGAATGGTAATCTAAACTTAAGAAAAAGTCAAGTCTACTCCGATTGCGCATTTGAGTAAACATTATCAGGATTCATACCTCCTAGTACCAGTGGCAATCCGAGCCCCCCCCCCTCCCGATGGGTCGCGAAATTTTTGAAATTTATTTATCTGGGTGGTAAAAATATGCAAGTGACTTGTTTATTCTTGTAAATAATTGAAATAATTTTTAAAGTTCTTCAAAAATTCAAATCAGCCTTATGAAAATTGTGAAAAAATATTTTTCGAGAGCGTGGCTGCCGTCACGCCCATTTTTTCTAGACTTTAGATATTATGGGACAGCAAAAATTCTGAGAAGCACCCCAAAAATTTTTGCCGCGCCTCCCGTACCGAAATTCTGGGACCTCCACTGTCTAGTACTACACTTGGATCCTGTCAAAACACATTCTCAAGCGCTTCGGCTTTTTTTCTCCAAGAAGTGAAATATGGTTGATAATATCAAATGCGATATAATTTAAAATAAGGGAATACCCCCGGAAAAATAGCATATCGTGTAGTTCTTCACAAAGCTTCACTAGTCAAAGTTAAATGAAGTCTAATTTCCCGATGTTTTTTCGCACAAATACGATGAGCTTACCGTTCCATTATCTCTTCATACTCATCGCAAATCTTCTAAAATTCAATTTCATCTCTGGAATCACAAATTTAGGTGGCAATAACCGTTTGGATACGATCCAAACACCTTTGGAAAAACCGAGATGCATCTCTTGGTCAAAGGTACGTACTTGATCAGTTTTTTCAACAATTCTCATTTAGCTGTTTTACAGATTTCAAATCGCGGAAACAAATCGTACTTCACCCATTTATCTGTCGATATCTGTCAATGAATCGATCTGTATCAGTGCCATGTCAGTGATGGGATTGCTGATGGTACAAAAAGAGAACACTGAAACGATGGGCACCAGCTACTTTCTAGTGCATTTGTTAGACGCAGTGAGTAGAAATGCTTGATTATTCTCACAATACAACACATATGTTTCTGTTGTTAGAGACAAACTTATGCAAGAGAAGGATTCCATTTCAGTGTGGTGCTTGGAGGATCATTCTTATAAATTTTACACTCATCTACTACAGTTACCTGGCCAAGAGGAGTCGACAAGCCGTCTTAGCACATGTGACGAGAAGTGCTCAAGATACGACAGTGGATCATTTTGCGGGTCTGAGAGACATGTGGAAATAAAGTTCCAACTCATCTTACTGTGCAAAACAAAGAAAACTTGCAGTTTATGCAAATGATGATCTATGTTCTCTGCATATAAAACTCATAGTCTGTGAGGATGATCGTTAGGTAATTGATTCGTTATAGAAACGCGCGCCGCTCAACGATTGGGCTGACACTTTGCTTGCGGATGTTTTCGACCCCGTAGACGGTTTTGAGATAACTCAATCAGTTTCTTCTTTGCCACGACAGGTCTTCATAGCAACATTTATTTCATTTTACTTTTATTTTTATTTTATTCAATACTCTCATTGGTGTTCCTTACCGAACAAAAAACGCACACACAGTTATCTATAGAATAACCACAAATAGATCATCATTTAATTCGGGTACATTTTTGACTAAATTGGTAGATGTAATATTCCAGTTTGTTGTGACTACTAAATGAGTACAAATTCAGCGTTGTGAACGTGATCATGGAGATGGTACCCATGTCCCCTTTGTATGCCAGCAAAACGATCTTAAGAGGGAAGGATACTTGGTGATCCTGGGCTTTTGCAATGAGATGTATACCAGTAAGTGCGTCTTGGAATGCTGATTCTAAATCTATGTTCATTATCTGCTGTGCGACTTCCTGAACGAAGTTATGGACTCTTTTCCATATTGATGCGAGATTTAGGCAGTCAAAATCGTCAGTGTCCAGGCTTTTTAGACTCTGATGTAACGGTGACAGTTTTCCTGAGCTTAACGTGAAACTTTGCTTTATTTGTACGCTCTTTTATAGTGCGTAAGCAAAGATTCTAACGATTTTGGTGAATTCTGCATCAAAAAAAGCGCAAATTTTGGTGATAAGAAATGTTCATAACCTCTTTCGGAAGAGCGCACAGCAGATAATGAAAACAGGCTTGGAATCAGCGCTTCAAGATGCATTTAATGGTGGGCGTTTCATTTCAAATGGCTACGGTTACCAAGTATCCTTTCCTTGTTAGTATATTCTAACAAGTAAATGACATTTCGATAGTGGATATACTGTCACCAAGCAATTACCGGGAAGAGTCTAATTACTCTAAGTGATTAGCAAGGGTTATAGTAAATGAATAACTTGTACGTGACTGAGAAGATGATTCAAGTTGTTGCAGTGTATGGAGATGTTGCCGATGCACGTTTGCCAGCAAAAATGCTCTAAGAAATAGAATAAGCAAAGCAGGGCTGGGTTGGTGGAATAATAATTAGAATTGTCCGAAAAATTTCGGGGAGTCCAATGACTCCAAAATGTCAAGTATTACTTAATTTATTGTGCTGCCTAACGTTTCGGCGGATACGCCGTCCTCAGAGGCCTGAAACTAAGTTAATCACCTTCATCAAACGCATTAGGCAAGGGACATACCTTACGCGATTTCAGTCGCCACGCGATTTGGCAATTTGCCAGATGTTTTCAAATTCAATACTGGTAGACCCCAAATGTACAGCATGTATAATTTTCGTAGGTTGATAAAATGCCCCATCTTCCGTACATTCGGAAACCCCGTATGATGAGTTATGAACGTTTGGAGTATTGCCAAATCGCGTCGCGACTGAAATCGCGTGAGGTATGTCCGAGGCCTAATGCAATCAAACGCTTCGACCAACTCGCACGTTTGACTCGTCCACCGCAGTCCAGCGTCCAAGCTCGATCAGCTTACTAAGACTCCCAAAGAAGAGTACGATAGAGGCTCTTTAGGTCGCTTACAGTGTACGGTAACAATAAGCGGTCCAACTGGTTTGGACATGTTTAAGTAGCTATAGGCTATCGAAATCACAGAATGATAACAACGGCTTCAGGTCATTCGGCACAGACAACTGTTCATTCTTGTTATTCAATCTCGGGTTACGAGAGGAATGAACGCGGCTTCTAACACCTTTTGAGCAGCCATATTATCCTCGATTGCCAGTATGCTTATTTCAAAGTCTTCGCCACCGTGATCTTCCCTTCTATGTTTCCCCAATGAGCTCATGAGGCTCTGTCTTCTTTTGCTGGCCAGATGTTTTACAGGTACAAAAAGCGGTCGACCGGTCCTGACGATGTAAATGGCCCGGCATGTTCAACACTCCAACTGATAAACACCACTTTTTGAGCAATCTCCTGGCCTTCCCTTTATGCACACAGCACAGTTTTGCAATTTGCAAGCTCTATCGTAATCAATTTCGCACCAGTTGTTTCTCAATGTTGTCTTGTGGTAAATTCACTAGAACAACATCACTATCCACTTGTGCTTGCGTTATACATCGTTTGACTGCGTTAGTTACTTTGCCAGATATGAACGGCAAGCATAAAAGAACAGATGGTCCGACTTTGGTTGCTCGTGTTCATGTATGTTCGCTTGGAGGTTTTGGATTGCAGCGAGTATTTCGTTGTTAGAAGCTATGTCGCATGCCATTTCCAGAAAACTAAGTCTCTCACTTTCTTCGCTGCCCACACTGCTGGCTGTCTTATACATGTTGCGGATAATCGTACGTTTTACGGCAGGTGGGTGAGCGGAAGTGGCGTGTAAGATATTGTTCTTGCTGCTCTCTTTCCGATATCATTCAATGTGTCCAGCACTGTTTGCCATCATCACCTGTGTGTTAAGGTAGGGAACCTTCATCGTGTGGTTTCTCTCTAGTTGAGCTAATGTACCGCGATTGTTCATTGAGGATCTCAAAGCACTCATCCATTTAGGACTGAGTCGAAGTCACAATGAAACAATCGTCTATATAGGGACGGTCCATTAGGAGACGTCGCTTCAATACAGGCTCTTCTATTTTGCTCACTAGCTGCGGTTCGCGGTCCCGCCCGGGCCAAGGGTTCAAAATGGCCCGTCTGCTTCAAGATGTTTGCTTACCATTCCTCCACTTCCTTCAGATCATATTTTCTCTTCCTCTCCTGCTTCAGCTCCAAGTCAGTTCCGGCACACGTGTAGTATCCGTGGTGAATTTGTCCTTCTTGACCGACTGGCTTCGTGACACCGCATCCTCCTCACCGCAAAATGTAAATGATCTCTACGGCCTCTTACTATTTACTTGGAGAAATGAATGATATGGCTCATGTAAGTAAACAAATCAATAAATCGATGGAAGGACCCAGTGTATCGTCGCGAAAAGTAGCCTATCTTCTGCACCTGGCCTCATTTATAGGGGAGCAAATTTCAGCCTCATCGGTTCACAAACAAAGGAGTCTATAAGTCACATACTTAGATAAGAACAAATATACAGAATTGAGTTTTATTATATAGATAAAGATAGCAAGAACCGTGCTAGTCTTTGCCCCATCGCCAGCTTCTACTGTGCGTAAAACTCGCACCCCTTTGAAGTTGTTACATCCAAGGCATTCATTGATAAGAGCGATGATGCGCACTTTACTAGTCCGTACGTTTCCATACTTGCAATTGCGTATCGAGGAGCACAGAATGCTCCTCAACGCGCAGTGCTTGTAGGGCGTCATTGTTAGACACATTTGTGTATAATGACTCCACAACGACTCCATTACACAATTTTGATCGAAATTTTGTGTAATTTTCAAGAAAGCGGTTATGTTCGGTGAATGGGCGGGTATTTTAGTTAAGAGTTGGCTGACAATCTTGTTCAGAAACCATGCAGTTCTATCAGTTGGCCCTCCAACACAGCTGATGATTGGTCTAATCTTGCAAGGCAGCTGACACATTTTGTGGGTCGGTCGAGAGCTTGGGCGTTTTCACGAGGCCATAGAAGGCAGGACAGCTTGGGTTTTTAATCTTGAGCCGACTGAGAAATCTTTCTTCGATAACCGCTTGCTAACGGTTTTGAGATATTTGCTAAAATTTGCTGGTTTCTTCCATAAATTTATAGATTTTCAGCACTTTGCAATGAAAAGGAACTCATTTGCTATCAAACCAGCTCTACAGAAATATGTGAAAATGACCAGCATGTCTCATTGTGAACTTCTGTTATGAAAAGTGTTCTTGGTGTAAGTTTTGATCGTTTATGTTCATCAGCATATATTTACTATATTTGTTGCGATCGAGTTTGATGCACAAGTAATTATAAGTGTTCCGTAGTGAGTGTTTTGTGCAAAGGAGTGCTCAAGTTAAGTTACGACCAATATTTCCTTTAGTAGGTGTACATTTTGAACAATAATAGGATCGAGGCTCACGAGATTGGACATCTAAAATTTAAAAATGATGCCTGCTTGAAATGATGTAAACACCTACTTATTTGGTCATATTGAGAAAGAAATATTTCCAGAATCAAACAATATCCTACTGCATCCGAAATCAGCCCCAAGCAATGTGATAAAAAAGCAAGTAGCCGCTTAGCAGCAAAGCAGCACAAAATGAAGCTCATTATTGTCAGAGTCATTATGCTACTCATCTCTCCTTTGCATGTCAAATCACAATTCAACTTGCTCTGTACAGTTTTTGAAGTCGTTTAGATTTGATTCAGAAAGCAAGATGTCAAAGGTAGAATAATTATGCTCTTTACTGCCTGTCCCTTCTTTCACAGTCGTTAAGATTGCACCCACACCTCGGGGGGGGGGGCGGGCAATAGGCTCATTTCCTCATTGGTCGATATTGCAAACTTTGAGCTACGGGGCTGGAAATTGCCACAGTGGGTTGATTGAGCGTGCTGATTACGAATAAAATATTAATTGTCAATTATCCATTACTTTTATCGAGATTATTGATTTTTTTGCAATGTCTGACCTGAGGGCTAGGAGTTGATACAGGGAAAAGTGAGCATCCGATTACGAACACAACATTAGCTTTTTGACCCGTCAACCAGCTTCATCGATTTTTGCAAAGTTTGAGCTACGGGGTGGGTTGGGAGTTGGCACTAGGAGGTTAGATGGTATGCTGATTACAAAAACATAATGAGGATTGGGGACAAGTTCAGAAAAATATGCAAACAATTGGAAATGACAATCGTCATAGTGTATTGATAGGGCAGGTGGAGCCAAGTATCAGCTAGTTTTACCTAATCATGTTGCACATTCGAGGGACTGTCATCAGAATTTTCTATGCTTTGATGGCCTAAATATTCCCTGTGCTTTGAAGATCCAGTATTTCGCTTTGCGAAACAAGGTTTTGCCAATTCCGACAGAACTTCCTTGAAACAGCTGGTAATTTTTGTTTTTTGGAAAGCAGGGAAGTCATGTCAATGCACTACAATCTATAAAACAAACACGCTTGTTCACAGATCGTTATGGTCCAGGCATTTCACGTAATTTACCGAGGTTTCTACGATTCACCGAACCCCTTACCTGGGCTTGATAGCCCAAGGCATACCCTCGATACATAGAGCCACGTACTCTAGTAACCTTCACTTTGAGGGCTTTGAGGAGACACAACCTTCACCTGGAAAAAACAGAAGTCATCCGAGGCTTCGCCCCGGCCGTTATTATCCTGACTATATCGGAGCGAAAGTTGTTAATGAAGCGAATATAGGGAATAATATCTTTAGCTTTAGCGAAACCGAGAATTTGCGTTTTCATGGCCTTTTTTACCTTAAAAAGAAGGTTTCTGTGGGATTTTCGCCAGAATTCAGCACAAAATATTTCAGTTGACTTCTCATTTGACCAAAATAGAAATTCAGAAGTTTAGGAAAACTACTGGATTTGAATAAGAGCGAGAAACTGCGCTTAAATCTCGCGCAGAAAGTCGCGCGCGAAAACGCTGGTCTATCTCGTTAATGAGTGATTTTCAAAGCTTGGGACGACGTTGTCAGTTCTCTTTGTCGTGTCATGACGATCAGAATGATATATAATGTTGCAGGGTTTCATTGAGACCCCGCGGGGATCTACGACCAGAGCCAAATGCCTCGTCGGCTCTGGTCTGTCTCCGCTGCTCGTCTGCGTCTCCGCGCGCTGCGCGCTACCTCGCTACCCCAAACGCGGGGCGCGGGGCATTTGGCTCTGGTACCCTTTTCTCCGCTGTTTCGAACCCAATTTTAGCAAGCCATATATCAAATTGAAGCTTTAGATCTCTATTTTCACGCTGACAACGTCCCAGAACCACATTTTTTGATTTTGTCGAGAAATCCGGCAAAAACCTTGTTCTCGAAAATCTCTTGTTTTTCTCCTAGTTTAACTATTTTCACGCGGTTTTTTCGTGCATTCTAAAGATCTTGCTTCTGTTTATAATGCAGAGAACCACCCAGCATTTATCTCTTCGATTATTGTGGAATTTTTTGCGAAAAATCGTGAAAAGTGCGTTTTTCTTTACCTTGTTCTCTGTCAGTGCTTTCGCATCGATTTTTTTCCAGCTTGGGCGATTTTTGCTAAGAACAATAAACGCAACAATCCAAGCAACGTCCCAGGAAACAGGAACGTCGATGCGCGGGTAAAAATTCAAAGGACGCATCAGAAATCAAAACCCCTTGTTGCGAATTGCTGGTCCTGGAGCGAAAACTTGCACTTGAAACGCCGCCAAATGAAGGCGTTTTTATCCGGTTTTTAGCAGTTTCTTCTGCTTTTTTATCTGTTTTACGTTATTTTCTGTTTTCTGATCATCTTTAAACAACATTCACTATTTATGACGTCAGATGTTCAAACAACCTTCACTTTTGACGCCCTGTCTCTAGACTATCACAGGTATGGCCCAAAGCTTGCAGGCAATATCCCGGCAGAACTGCATTTCCACCTTTCTGCGTGTTTTGAGTCTTTTCGACACTGGAATCCGAATTTGAGCTTTGAACAGTAAAAAGACCGTTCTCAAAGTGTCTACACAGCAGTTTTAATGGGAAGTTGGAAGGCCCTGGCACGAAATCTCTGCCGCCTGTAATTTTTGTTTTAAGTAGCATGCACAATGCGGGAGCGCTCGTGCGGTACCGCGCGGAATAGGTAAGCAAAGCTTCCGAGCACCACTGTGGTTGCGTGTGTAAATTAGTGATGGAGATATACTCAGAACTATAAGGCTTCGAATACCTTTTGTGAACCACAACCAGATACTGCCACGCGGGACTTCGTATACGGTTTTGGCCCCACTATTGGATGAAATATTTAATTCCGGCCATTACTTGTGCAAGTGTCCAACGCAAACAAAAAAATCGAAAAAGTTTTCTCACATAAATCACGAAGCTTTTTTCGTAGAGGAAATCCTGTCAAAGAGATGAAAGAGATGATAACTTTGTTGCAATGGAAGATGAGTTCTAAAAAAATATTGGTGGTGTATAAGATTTTGTGCGAAGAAGATAGAAGAATATAGAGGAAGATATAGAAGTATAACTCCACTGCTTCAGATTTTACTTGCAATTTATAATTTTCACATCTCAGTCACTCCTTGAAGGCAGCGTCCGGGCAAATCTGGACTTATGGGGCTTTTACGTGGAAAGTACTTTTGGGGCCCTAACTAAGGCACTGCCCAAGCGGCAGCTCAGGTGGTGCTAAAATGGCTGAGATATTCCCCTCGAAACTGGCCCCCGCGAACGTATTCGCATGGATTCATGGCAGTTTCGCGCCAGGATCCACGCTTTGCGCCATGAATCCATGGGAAACACGGTCGCGGGGTCCAGTTTCGAGGAGAATATCTCAGCCATTACAGCACTACCCGAGCTGCCGCTTGGGCAGTGCCTTAGTTAGGGCCCCAAAAGTACTTTCCACGTAAAAGCCCAATAGGTCCAGATCTGCCTGGACGCTGCCTTTAATCACTATTTTGTGCGTAGTGGACGTAAACATACATATGAAAATACTGACATTTTTACTGGCTCTTATAAAGACCTTGCCTGGAAAAATTATAAAATAGAGAGACAAAGGTTTTTTTCAGTACCACCAAAGGGCTTCCTCCTTCGTTTTCCTTCCGAAGTTAATCTTGGGATTTCTCCAGTACATGGCCGGACATTTTCTCACTTCTTTTGGTATTTCATTTGAACAGTTTCGCAAAAAAAGAGAAGAAAACCAATTGTGGGCACAGTACCGCGTACTCTTTTTAATATTAGGTTGTCCCGAAAGTTTTATCCGTTTTTTCAAACCACTATAAAACCACGCACAATAAAGACCTGAAAGAGTTTTGACATGAATTCGATGCAGCTTCCTTTCCTTTCTTATGGATACATTTCCGAACCATAATCTTGCATGCTTTTTTTTGATATTTGCCAAATTCTCCACACGTCAAAATTATCTGCTCAAAGTTGGGATAATTTTTTGAGATTTCATTTCAAAGTTCCGGAAAGGTTCAAATGCGGATCAAACAGAGCTATTCTCGGACTACAAGAACCTGAATCGTTCGTTAATGTGTACAAATGAAGAAGACAGAAGCTCAAAACCAAAATTACTCGAAGTTTGAATTTTTCGTGTAGGGTCATAAAAAAACTTGCAACAAAAATCGGAGCAGTCGGTATTGTATGTTCTTTCACCAGCTCTTTTCTAACAGTGCAAAGTTTGCACCGATTGAGCGTCTCCATAAAAAGTTATGATTTCTCTGAAAAATGCCAAAATAAATCAAATTCGCGCTTTTGTATTGCTTGCTCGAACATTTGATATTGCTATTTGATATTGCTAATATTACAAAATTTGATATTGCTTGCTCGAAAAATTGTAAGTTTTTATGACCTTACACGAAAAATTCCAATTTTGAGTGATTTTCGTTTCCAGTTCTATCTCCTTCATTTGTACACATTGACGAACAGCTCAGGCACAATTGCAAAGAGCATGAGTTCCTCTCTTACTCAAAATTTTGATCGTGCAAGTTCGTTAAGAACTCAAAGAGTTATGAATTTTTGAAAATGGTGCGAACGAACTTTCGGTACAACCTAATATAAAGTCCATAACTATTTAAAGATGCAGAAAAAGTCCAAACAAAAAGTGCCCTTTTCAACTAGACGCAATTAGTGTCATCCCTCTATCTATTTCAGCGTAGTGAACAAATGAAAGTGTAGTAAAAGTCGAAAAGGGCACTTTTGATTTGAACTTTTTCTGCATCCTTGAATAATCATGATGGACTTTATATTTATGAAATAATTATAAATAATTATTATAAATTTATAAAACATAAAATATATAACTATTTAGAGATGCAGAAAAAGTCCAAATAAAAATTGCCCTTTTCAACTAGACGCAATCAGTCTCATCTATCTATCTGTTCACTACGCTGAATTAGATAGATAGATGGCCATTGTTCTCTGGCGCACATTTCTCAATGTGTTCTTTTTGCTGCACTTTTTGAGATGACAAGCCATCGTGCAAACTTAAGATAGTGCATTAAGCAGCATTCAAGATCAACTCGCTGGGCATAGACGGTCCACCTTCCTTCGAAGTGCATTAAGCAGCATTTAAAATGAACTCGCTGGTCATAGACGGTCCACCTTCCGTCGAAGTGCATTAAGCAGCATTCAAAATGAACTCGCTGGTCATAGACGGTCCACCTTCCGTCGAAGTGCATTAAGCAGCATTCAAAATGAACTCGCTGGTCATAGACAATTCACCTCCGTCGACATTTCCAGTTACGGACAACTAGCAAAGATGTCATTACGTTCTCATACGTACGGATTGGTTCTCTATCGAGCCAAGAGACTAACTCTCAGACGTCAGTCCTAATTATATAAGCGGTTATCTTTGAAGCCGATTGTTCCATGTGAATCTGGATACCTACCAGGTGAGCACTTTTTCTAGTTTTCTTTAGTTGTTGATGAACTCATTATTTCCTTTCATTCCAGTTTGGGCATGCGATTATGATTGTAATTTTGCTGACATACATCGTACCATTTGAAGCCTGCATTTTTGGAGGAGGGCTCGGTGGACTCGGTAATCTCGGCGGACTAGGAGGTGGTCTTGGCACTGGAGCCAGTGTTGGGCAGAATCCTCTTGCTGCTCTAAATCCTCTATTTGCTCCACCTCCTCCTGGTGGAGGTAATGGAGGCACTGCAGGGCTGACTCCTCTATTTGCTCCTCCCCCTCCCGGTAATGGTACATTCGCCTCCGATGCTTGCCCTTCTGGTGCAGCGTCAGGTGCTGCTGAACCTCATTTTGCTCCACCACCTCCTGGCGAATCTGCGTCAGCTTCTGAGTCAGGAGCAGCTCCTGAATTTGCTCCACCACCGCCAACAAAAGCGCTTTATTTGCCGGCAATTTATCTAGTTGTACCTCAAATTGTTATGAGTGCCGGTTATGCTCCCAAGGGTGTCGTTGTTGGTGGTGGTGGTGACGGTGGTGGTGACGGTGGCGGTGGCGGTAGTGGCAGTTATGGCGTACCGTCAAGTGCCAATAACGGAGGCGGTGGTAACGGTGGAGGTGGTGGCGGTAATGGCGGAAGCTCTAGTACAGGGTGGTCCACATGGAAAGTGTGACACAACAAAGAAATATTATAACTTTGCAAGGACTGAATGAAATCAGAATCTTTTGTCCTCACCTGATAGAGAAGAGAATTCTGTATAAGAACTTTGAACTAATGTTCGAGATATTTGTCCCTGCTTTTTCTAAAATCGTTTTTTCTCCTTCAAACCTCTTCCAAAAAGTCTTCGATTTGCGCGCGATGGTTTCTGCTCCCAAGCTCTCAGCGGGTTTCCTTTTGACACATCAAATGACATGGGTTTCAAAGAGCAGACTTTTTCCTTTTGAGCTGACAGAAAAGACTGTTTGTTGGTTCAACGATGGGCGAGCAAGAGGGCCAAATGTCATTTTTTCCCAGTCTCCAAACGATGGATTTTACATAACTTCAATTTTTTCTTTTCGCTGTGGAATGGTATCTAGTCATGCTAAAAATTCTTAAAAGTGTCTGCATATTTCCTTTGATCCAAGGAAGTGCCACAGCCCTTCAGAGTTTGCTTTTAATGCTTTTTTCAAAATCTCGAAAGAGGCGACTGCCTTTAATAAACCTTCAAGCTTGACCAAGTTTTACTAAGAACCGAAGTCGGGAACAAGCACAACGAAACAAAATATTATGGAGAAGACGAATATATTCGAAACCTGGAATGAAATAGACCAAAAAATGGTTTTTTCGCCCATCAAACTTCATATTTGCCACATACGAACAAACAATTTTGGCCTTCCAAATCGAACATATTCTTAAACCCACAAACTCTCCGCCTTTTTCTGTAAGCAAAAAGTCCGCTCTTCCAAACCCAGGCCATTAGATTTGCTAAAAGAGACTTAGTGAGAGCCTGGGATGAAATTTTCGCCAAAAACCATTGAATGCATTTTGAAAATTTCTCCGAGCAGAATAAATGCTGTCAACAAAAACGGAGATGGACTTCTTGAAAGTAGTCTATGAGGACTTATACAGAATTTTCTTGTCTATCAGATTAGAACGGAAACTTTCAATTTTATTGAGTATTAGCAAAGTTACAAAAGCTTTTGTGCGTCACTTTCATGTGGGCCACCCCTGTAGAGGTAGAAGTTATGGGGCTCCAGCAGCATCATCCAGTGCTAATGGCGGAGACGGTAGCGGATAAGGAAATAACGGAGCCCCTCTACCATGACGATTACCATCATCAGCACCACCCGCAGGGTTTGGTCGCTATTCTGGTGGTGGAAGCTATGCGGGCAGTATAGGAAGAGAAGGTGAAGGTGGAGGTGGAGGAGGAGGAGAAAGCTTGGTATGTAGATGGACGAGTTCATGATCTTCAACTGTTGTTAGATTTAGCGTGTAAATTGTATATTTAATGAATAGTAATTTATTGTAATAAATTATTTATTGCCCTGTCTTGATTAGTCTGTGACGGTTTGACGGTTTCACCGGAAATGAAGCAAAGAATTATGATTGAATGAAGAATCTACAGTGATTCTTTTACTCAATTAGCGCAGATGATCATAAATCAATTATAGTAGTGAAATCTCGAAGGTCACGTGTACATAGACACATCCTATAATTTTGTCGTTTTTGCGTTCCTTGTTTTTTGCTCTTTATTCCAACTCTGACGTCTTGCAGATACCAGGTTCCAAATGTTTCTTTAAAACGATTATTGCGGAGATGATGTCCTTCCTACGCACAGCATGACGTCATATTTGAAAGAAAGTCTAATAAAATCTAAACACGTAAGGCAATGAGAGTCATGACCTTGGTAGGGAAGCTCACAATAAAATCATGTTACAAAGAGCACGAGACTAATGAAGGAAACCGACTTTCACTAAGATGGTAAAGACGTTGTTACCGAGTCCGTTCGAACTCAAAAGGGAAACTCTCTTACAAGGAAAAGATACTTGGTGACCCCGGCCCTGTGGAATGCGATGTATACCATAAGGTGCATCTCAAAACGCTGATTCTAAATCTGTGCTCGAAATTTGCGAAACGATCATTTGAAGGCAGTTATGAACTTTTTTCGTAGAAAATTTGAGTACTTTTGGGTAGTTAAAATCACCCAATTTGATCTATTTTACCGTTTGAAGCTGTTGAGGAGAATCTTGAAAGGTGTAACGTTGTATTTATAGCTATCTAAACAATATTCAGCATTTGAAGAGGAAAGAAAAATTTTTATTAATGACTAGCTGGCTTACCCGGCTCCGCCGTATGTTCCAAATAGAAAATTCCATTTCTTAACCGATCCGGACCAAACTTGACACACATACACTTCGGGCCCCGGCGGGTGTCACAGTCCACTTTTCGCTATCGATCGATGTCGATTTTATCGATTTTTTGCAAAATTTGAGCTAGGGAGCTGGAATTTGGCAAGGGGGTGTAATCGAGCATGCTGATCACCCCCACGGGGGTGATCAGCATGCTCGATTACCCCCCTGTGCCAACTCCCAGCCCCGTAGCTCAAATTTTGCAAAAAATCGATAAAATCGATATCGATCGATGACGAAAAATAGCCTATGACACCCGCCGGGGCCCAAAGTGTATGTGTGCCAAGTTTGGTCCCGATCGGTTCAGAAATGGAATTTTCTATTCGGAACATACGTACAGACAGACATACAGACAGACAGACAGACAGACAAACAGACATTCAGCTTTATATATAAGATTTTCACCCTTCGCCGTAGCGCTATTTATTTTTGAAAAAATAATCATCAATCCAGGTTCTCGTTTCGCAGATATGGAAAACAGTATTGAACCAGCATCAAAAGGCGCATTTTTTGATATACAAATCATTATGAATGGCCGGGGTAACCAAGTATCGTTCCCTGCTTAGTACAGTCTGCCCCAATCGGGATCAGGCCGAACCGTCGGCTGAATTTGCGCGCTCGCAGCGCTAGGGGTTTGCGCTGCATACGCGCGCTGTCGCAGAGAGCGAAGAGATTGAGGAGAGAGCAGACTAGCTAGACGCAGAAGTGGCGCGAAACCCTCGCGACGCGCACGCCCGTCAAGCCAATTTTGGCCTGGTTAGGATTGGGGCAGACTGTAAAAACAGCCACAAAAACAAATGGAAAGCAAACCAGGTTTTTCGAGTCATCAAAGCGTTTTTCTTCCTCCGGCCATTTCTTTGTGTCAAAGAATTTCGTCCAAATCATGAATGATCTAATTAAGAAGCCTGTTAGCCTGACCCGCAGCTGCACTCGAGTTTTGGATTTGCGCTCAGAAATTACAAGCTGTCAAACTTGCCTCTGATTACAACTCTTTTCGCAGATGGCGTCGCTTTTGAATGGTTCCCATAACAGCCCCAGCAGACTTCTTTATAACTACAGCATATGAGCTTTCCAGCTTTCGTCGTGCTTGAGATAATGCTGCACAAATAGGCCAATTTTCGCGACGACCTTTTTCCCTTTTGCGCATGCTGGTAAACCGCGGTGAGGTGCTGAAAAGCCACCAAAACAATTATATGTTGTGGACAGAATTATCTTTGCAATGAAGTTTGTGGCTTCAAGAAAGAATCAATCTGCTCAAAGTTACAGCAATTTGAGAGAAAATTTCTCAAGTGCCCGGGAACTTTCTTTACAACCTAATATATATGATAGGAAGCTAAAAATGAAAGTAGGGAAATATGACATGCACAAAGAATTTGGTAAGAAAATGAAAATCAGTGCGAAAAGATAAAGAAAAAGTAGCTCAGTCACTGAAAAATACGATTACACAGGTTTTTGATATACCATTTGATGGGAATACATTCACCTTTTTCAAAATGTAAGAAATAGTACAGCAGAAATATCCGAAAAATAGGGAAATCGCTCAGCGCGTTGACTATTGGGCGCTTATCAGCTGTTGGTATTGATTATTGCATTTGGCGTGCGTTGAACCTGGTCCTGTGTGTCTACGGTGCTTGCACACAGGATGAACACGGCGTGACCCCTAGTCAGTTGCGCCTTCCTGCGTCTCCACGCCAGGCGCACTAGTTTTCTTTGTCTGCCCCTCGACTGACGACCTTCACGATGTGCTCGTCCCTCTGCGCACGAGGACAAGCTCCTCACTTACGACGTCCAGCGATTTTGCCGCGCGCCGTGATAAGCGATAGCCGCCCAACGTATCGCGGCGAAAACGAGACGTGCTGGGTACGGACGATGTTTCGAAGGTCGCGACCATCACGACGGGGGATTACTATGGGCCCTCAAAGCGATTTTCTACCCGCACTTTCGCGTCAAAAATTAACTGAAAAATTCGTTCTCGGTATACTTAATTTTTTTTGGACATCGAGTGTCACCCTTTACAATTCTATAGGACGGGAAAACTTTTGGATATACCAAGGTTGGCAAAGTGTAAGCTTCTGTGTCGGTTTTTTGTCGTGATATGCTTGCAAAATTATCTCGTCTCAGAAACAACATGGAATCAGCAAAATATTTGTACTAATTCAAATCTAAAGACGTCAATAAAAGCCTATGTGGAAAAAACTACGCCCACTTTCTGTGATCTCAACACTAAAGAAGGTAGCTTATGTGGTACACAAAAGTGGAGCTGTGAAGTAGCAGATCTTCCCGTGTCAGTTCAAAAAACGAAAATACAAAGCTCTGTTAGTAAGAGCTGTTTTTGCTCAAGCTGAAGTTCGTTAATTTGTAACAGGGAAATGATCCGGTTGTATAAGGCTTAAGTTTTGACGGGAAGTACACGCGTTTAACAAGTACGCTTTATTGCAGCGAAAAACAATAACAACAAAGGCCTGAGAGCCAACAAAAAGACAATAACAATTGATAAACTTGAAGTCGCGGGGAATTCTTGATTTGACCTTATGGTAGGACTCGGCTTAATCTATACTTAATGATCTTGATTACTTGGGAAAGAGGTCTGTTATTCTTCTGACCAGCTTCTAATCCCCGCGAGCCTCTTCTGCTCGGGGCTCCTCTTTATCCAGCTCCTCTTTATCCAGCTCTTTTCAAAACCCTGCCAAGAAGGTGAAATCGACTGCGTTTCCTGCCAACCCCGCATTCGTGATCTCCGGATATCTTTGATATTCCTTCCCTCCGGGAGCCATCATCAGCGGCGGTGGCTGTAACTCGTCCCGTCGTGCGCCGGTAGTTCTTTTGATAGTGTCCTACAGGGTTCGCGCGTTCATCAATCCGCAATGCTTTTTATAATTGAAATGCACTTTCCGACACTTTTGCCTCAGTGCACACCTTGTCATTCTCGAGTATCAAAGATAGGGGGGAGGGAGGGAGCGCCCCTTACCGGGGCCCGGCACGGATGGTTTGGGGTCAAACTGGACTTCGTTTTTGAAGTAGAAGGAGTGGGGATATCGTTTTTAAAAGTTCCTGGGGGAAGCACCGAAAAAAAATCGACGAACATATCAGGTTTTACTAGTTGAACGTATTCTTTCGCAAATGCGCGAATTTCAAGCAAGTCTCAAACAAACAAATGACTTGTTTACAGCGCACAAACAATCACATGGCTCCGAATTTGGGCTATGTGTATACAACATTACTCTAAACTATGTTATGTAAAAAGCTCCAAAAACTTATGTGTCCTAATATCTGTTCCAGGATTTGGTGAAGAAAAGGTTTCTAGACCAGCACCAAACCAATTGGGTTGGTTAGGAGCATAAATATCGGGGAGTTCACGTAAGTTTTGAACCTTTTTGATTTGGACGATTAGAACGGTCGAAAATCTATCATATAGTGAAGAGAGCGAATCAAATTATTGCAACTTCTTTTTTTGAGCTGAAAGTAGTGTAAATGTACGCGTTGATTGATATCGCGCTCCAATCACTTGCGGTGTCCTTTGAAGTATGTGGCGATATATGCATCGCTGGATTACTAGGGCCACAGACTTGGTTGGCCTAGGAGGTTAAGGGTTTTCCTACTGAGTTTTACGTCAAGAGGGACTTCTTAAATTTTCGCGAAGTCATGGAGGACTTTGTTTCCAAAAGTGCTCCAAAGCAACGCGTGCCGGGCCCTGTCCATTACTTGTGAGTGCCGATTGTCGCGCGGCAAGGCGGCCTAAATGAGCGCGCGGACAACTCGTACAGTGAGGTACGCGACGCGTGAGCTTTAGTGACGCGGCTTAGCATTAGAGCAGGAAATATATGATATATCAAATCGAATTAAAGCACATCAAAACCTGGTATTTCAGATACGGTGATTTCTACAACATTCCGTAAGGTCTTCCAAAAAGACTTTGAAATAAACTCTTTTGAAAACAATATTGAGCACATCTTTAGGGAGGCGCAACCAAACAGCAGATAAACAGATATAAAAGAATCGTATTAAAATTAGTAATGAAATATCATAATTGTTGAAGAATGACTATGTATGAGTGATTGTTATAGGTTTGAAATAAATGCAAAACATCATGTGCAGTTGTCGGACATAAATAAGATACGGATATGATATAACATGATCTCTCTCACCTCGGTTTAAATATGCTTGAGGGAAAGCAGACTTTCCTCGAGGAAATGCATAGACATCAGCCCTTCCCTCTAATGAAGTGCAGAGGTCAGTTGCAGCATGAGGTATTATTAAATGAAATAAGGGACATAACAAGGGTTGAGGCTAACAGAGGAAAAAGTAAACCTGGGTTACCTTGAGTGACCTAAATAGCAGCAACCCCATCATCCTTTCTTAGTGCCACTATGGTTATATCGCAGTCTTACTCCAAACTCTATGCTCACTCAATCAACAATGCAAATGGCATCGCTGGTAAACAGCTTTATGCTGCAGCTGATTCTTCGCCCTCAGGTCTGTTCTTAGTCTTTAAAAGTACTTATGCTAAATCTATGTCACCCAGAGGTTATCTATGTGGATACAACGCCAGCCTCAGGCGACAACGGAAGCATTGCTAGGACCTTACTATGGAAAGAAGGACGTAAGTAAACGTTTCAAACAACGCCTTGATTTATAGCATCCCCAACACCCTCAAGACCTACATTGCTCTTGCACGTAAAGGTGTCCGACATGACTCCTACATATGCCTGCAATGTGAGAAAACAAACAGTGGAAAAGTATAAAGGTTAGCCAAGAAAAAGTGCTTCATGTACATGGCTAGATTCTAGGTAAGAGGAGAGGTACCAGTACTTTTTGTCTACTATTCCGAAAATACGATTCAGAAAGCCTGCCGCATTGGCCTTTACGCTCTTATGGCCAATGGGATGTTCACTCTCCACCCGAAGGAGCTCGGAAGACATGCACAGCTGTACTGTGTACATGCTGTGTGCTCGGGTGGAGTAGATGTACCAGTACTTTTTGCGATTATTCAAAAAAGGACGGAGCGGGAATACCGGGTGATGTTCAAGCATTTGAAGGACCAGCTAGACAAGTTTGAGGGAGAGAATTACTTGCCAAAGAAGATCAAATGGACTTCGACAGGGGTGCAATAAAGGCTGCAAGCAAGACATTCCCTCAGGCAAAGGTGGAAGGCTGTGCCTTTCACCTAGCCCAAGCTTGGAATAGGAGGCGAGACCAGCTTGGGCTTTCGGCGTCATCAAGGGAGATAAAACGAATGAAAGAATAAGGAAGTGGCGGCAGATTATACAGGGAACAATATTTGTCTCTCTTCGATTGCGACGAGAAGTGAGGGCACTACATGCTTCTCCAGTGGAAGAAGGTCATGAAGCTCACACAAAGTGTGATTTCACATATTATCTTAAGCAAACGTGGCTAACGGGTGCGTATAAAGACTTATGGTCCAAGAGTGGGGGTCGACGAACTGCGAACAACGAATTTGGCAGAGGCTTTCAACAGGTAGTCACATATTACACTAACGAGGGAAGTACTTTCAATGGTGGCTGTTTGATATGAGATGCACACCATCTGAAGTAGCTTCGAACGCTGATTTCAAATCTGCCTTCCGTTTCTGCGGAACGCTCTTCTGAAGAGAGCTATGGAAGCCTGAACATCCTATTTTGGGGGCGCTCCCTGAGTTTGAGGGCGCTGCTATGCGCGTTGGTGGTGCAGTAGTGTAATGATTACTTGCTGACATTGAATGCGAGAGGTTGATGGTTCAAATCCGATAGAGAGCGAGCCATTCTGCATTTTGAATGTGAGTTTAAAAGCACTCTAAATCGTCTGCAGACACTTACCGTGATGCCTTAGCACAAACAGGAGAGAACATCTTTTCGACTAATGTGTGCATTTTTTGAGCTTTATATGGTGACATAGGTGCTACGCCACGTTCGATCCTGTTTTACTAGTAAGGAAGTCAAATAGAATTTCAGGCTCTCAAGGCTCTTACAAGCAGTTTTGCCAGAAAATTCTTTTTCTAGGCCACTTATGTCAAAGACATTACAGTAAGTGTCTGCAGGCGATTCAGAGTGCTTTCAAACTCACATTCAATAAGCAAAATAGTTCGCTCTCCACCGGATTCGAACCATCAACCTCTCGCCTTCAATATCAGCAACTAACCACTACATTACTGCACCACCAATGCACATAGCAGCGCCCTCAAACACAAGGGGCGCCCCCAAAATAGAATGTTCAAGCTTTCATAATTCTTTTCAGAAGAGCGTTCCGCAGAAACGAAAAGCAGATTTAAAGTCAGCGTTCGAAACTGCT
This sequence comes from Cylicocyclus nassatus, assembly GCA_958299035.1. NCBI lineage: Eukaryota > Metazoa > Nematoda > Chromadorea > Rhabditida > Strongylidae > Cylicocyclus > Cylicocyclus nassatus. The sequence continues at coordinate 59,455,561 of CATQJL010000001.1, forward strand.
TCAGATGATATGCATCTCATATCAAAAGCCCACGGCCATTGGTAGTACTTCCCTTGTAAGTTCAGGACTACTTCAATTCCAGCAAACTCGGCGAACTTTTCGAAAGTGATCACCCACCATTCAAGCAACTCGTCACAGGGCTGAAGAATATCAACTCGGTCGCAAGCTGTGCACTCCGCTACCACGAAAAGTAAGTGAAACTGAAAAGTGAAAAGTGAGTGGAACAGCGTTTTGAAGAGCTTTGCATTTAGCATCCCGGCGAAGGAAGAACGGGAAGAAATAATATGCGAACTGATGCAAGTGTGGGCAGAGTTGTTTTAGGAGAGAAAATGACTATTAGAAACAATTTAATAAAAAAAAGTGCAACGCTTTCGAAATGTCGTTTCCACAAGCGACATAGGAACTTACTGCCAGAAAATGTCACGTTTCGTAACGGAGAAATCAACATAAATCGACTCAAAGGACTCTGCATTCCTATTTTGACAACTCTGATTTTTGCTTTCTAGTTCGTTGTGTGATAGCAATGTTTTTCATTTGTGAACTCGAAGCAATCGCTCCCCAGTCTTCTTCTCCATCCTCAAGTTCACTACAAGATCTTCAATCCACAAGACTTCTTTGAAACAGAAAACAATTGCTTCAAGCTTGAATAGAGATCAACAAAATATTTTATGTTGAAAAACAAACATGAATGCACAAACATAACACGCTATAAAAGTAAACGATATAGAACAAAAGGTTAAAAAGCAGTACAATAGAATACGAATACATTGTACAGAAAAGGCTCTACTATGGAAACAAACAACATAGGAGATCACTTGATAACAAAATAACAATAAACGTTATGATTTGTGAATAGCTGAGTTTGTGCGCTCGCAGCGCTAGGGGCTTGCGCTGGATATGCGCTGTCGCAGAGAGTAGAGAGATTGAAGAAAGAGCGGACTAGTTAGCCGCAGGTGGGTGTGAGCAATACCCTCGCGACAAGTATCCCCGCCATGCCAATTTTGATCTGGTTCGGATTGGGACAGACTGTACCTTTTTTCTCGTTGTCCTGGATTCAGTTTTAGCAAACTGTATATCAAATTAAAGCCCTTAATATCAACTTTTACGCAGACAATGTTCCAAAACCATTTTTATAGTTTGAACGAGAAATCCGACAGAAACCGTTTTTTCAAAAATCTCCTGCTTTTCCCTTAGTTTAACTCTTTTCACGCGGTTTTTTGTGCATTCTATAGATCCTACCTACGATCCAATGTTAACCTCTTCGATTATGTGAAATATCGTGAAAAGTGCGTACTTGATCTGTTTCCGTATTTTCGCAGCGACTGTTTCTCTACTTGGGTGATCATGGCTCAGTATAATGAGCGCAGCAATCAAGAGAACGTCCCGAAAACAAAAACGATAATGCGGGGGGGGGGGGAATTTAACAGAAGCATCAAAAATCAGATTGGCTTTGACGTGCATTTCAACTTGGTGAAAACTCTGCGTTTTTAAAACTAATTCTTTCCTTGTTTATCTTCTTTTGATAATTGTTAATTTGGAAACATGGTTGTTTTTGGTATAAAAACATAGAAAAGATTAATTTTTCTTTTTTGCAGTGTTGAGGATACCTGGTCCTAAAGCGAAAACCTGCAATTCGAAATGCTCCAAATGAAGAATTTCCAACTTATTGCAGCGTTTTTATCCGCTTTTCAAAAGTTTCTTTTGCTTTTACCAAGTGTTTGGCATCCTCTTCTCTTTTCTGGTCTTATGTAAACACCCTTCACTTTTCATGAGAGGCGGATAATCAAACAAAATTCACTTTTGAGGCCCTGTCTCTAAACTATCGCAGATATGCTTGGAAGTTGGCTATGCGTCAGGGTGTTTCCTAACTATAGGGCTGTTTCAAAAGTTCTACTTTATTATCGATGTTTACAATTCACCATAACTCTCTTTGAAATTATCACTGGAATGAAATGAAGTATTTTACAATCTACAAATCTTTGTCAAATTTATTCCTACTTAAAAATTACTTCGCAAAAACGAGAAAGATTTTCTAGGCGGAAAACATACTTTCTTTAAAGAACGTCTTCTTTGAGAAACCATAAATTGATTTGGCTAAGCAGTAACCTTGATTTATCAATTTCGCTAGATCAAATTTTCTTAGAAAAATCTGACCCACTTATTTTGACTTTTTGAAATGGCAGAAAATGCACTTGCGCGCGGCATACTGACAACCGCAGGAGTACAGTATGCTTATTATTTTCAGCTATCGTTCATCTTGGCATACACCCATCTATTACCATTAATTTGTCAAGTACGGTGCATTACTCAATTTCAACTTTGTATAGTGACTTAGCTCGACTGTCGCATCATTCCACTGAAGCTGTTTATGTCTAAGTTTTTGATACACGGGTTTTTGTTTTTTAGCTAGTTTACTAGCTGTTTTTTTTTTGCCCCAAAAGTTTAATCTACATTAGCTGGAGGACTCCCAAGTCTATATCTGTGCCGGGTAGACAGTTAAGTTATTAAATGTTTTTAAAACACTGATTAGGTCAAGTCCTTCGCGAATTCATATTTGAAATGATGCATAGAAAACGTTCTAACCATACTCTGAGAATGTCTTAATGTGTGACGGGATGTACAGAATCTTCAGCAGGCATTTCTGTAGTCTGCTCCACAAATTACTGAGAAATGGATTGAGTTGTTTTAAGTTCCACCCGTCTTTATACCGCTTTTTAAACTACTGCAAAAAAAGAAACCATTCTTCATGAATATTTATACCATTTGACCGCTCTTTTCTTCTAGTTTGTCGTGCATGCTTTCGTTTATGGAACTTTCCCCGTGTGGTTGCGTCCATGGGAGAATAGCAAAACAAATGTGAACACTTTTTTTTGCTTCTCGTGAAATCTGCAGCCAAAGGAAAAAGTTTCTTTTGAATTTATGCAATGTTTGCTGGGGATTTGAATGCTCATTGAGATGTGATATCAAAAAGTTTTGAATTTATGATATTCTAGCAAAATGAACTGTCATTGTGGTCCTTACAAGTTGCATAGAATTAATGACCGCAAATCACGAATGTGCCTATATAATGAGGTTGCGCATGAAACATTGATCAGTAGGAAAACCAAAAAAATTGTTTCAGTTGTCGGTGGCGAACAAAATCAAAACTTCAGCAAGTGCATTTTCTACCATTTCAAAAAGTCAAAATAAGTGGGTCAGATTTTTCTAAGAAAGTTTAATCTAACGAAATTGATAAATCAAGGTTACTGCTTAGCCAAATCAATTTATGGTTTCTCAAAGAAGACGTTCTTTAAAGAAAATATGTTTTCCGCCTAGAAAATCTTTCTCGTTGTTGCGAAGTAATTTTCAAGTAGGAATAAATTTGACAAAGATTTGTAGATTGTAAAATACTTCATTTCATTCCAGTGATAATTTCAAAGAGAGTTATGGTGAATTGTAAACATCGATAATAAAGTAGAACTATTGAAACAGCCCTATAGTTAGGAAACACCCTTACGAACAGCCAACTTTCAAGCATATCTGCGATAGTTTACAGACGGGGCCTCAAAAGTGAATTTTGTTTGATTATCCGCCTCTCATGAAAAGTGAAGGGTGTTTACATAAGACCAGAAAAGAGAAGAGGATGCCAAACAGTTGGTAAAAGCAAAAGAAACTTTTGAAAAGCGGATAAAAACGCTGCAATAAGTTGGAAATTCTTCATTTGGAGCATTTCGAATTGCAGGTTTTCGCTTTAGGACCAGGTATCCTCAACACTGCAAAAAAGAAAAATTAATCTTTTCTATGTTTTTATACCAAAAACAACCATGTTTCCAAATTAACAATTATCAAAAGAAGATAAACAAGGAAAGAATTAGTTTTAAAAACGCAGAGTTTTCACCAAGTTGAAATGCACGTCAAAGCCAATCTGATTTTTGATGCTTCTGTTAAATTCCCCCCCCCCCGCATTATCGTTTTTGTTTTCGGGACGTTCTCTTAATTGCTGCGCTCATTATACTGAGCCATAATCACCCAAGTAGAGAAACAGTCGCTGCGAAAATACGGAAACAGATCAAGTACGCACTTTTCACGATATTTCACAAAAGATCCCACCATAATCGAAGAGGTTAACATTGGATCGTAGGTAGGATCTATAGAATGCACAAAAAACCGCGTGAAAAGAGTTAAACTAAGGGAAAAGCAGGAGATTTTTGAAAAAACGGTTTCTGTCGGATTTCTCGTTCAAACTATAAAAATGGTTTTGGAACATTGTCTGCGTAAAAGTTGATATTAAGGGCTTTGATTTGATATTCAGTTTGCTAAAACAGGACAAACAGGATTTTAGGACAACGAGAAAAAAGGTACAGTCTGTCCCAATCCGAGCCAGATCAAAATTGGCATGGCGGGGATACGTGTCGCAAGGGTATTGCTCACACCCACCTGCAGCTAGCTAGTCCGCTCTTACCGCAATCTCTCTACTCTCTGCGACAGCGCATATGCAGCGCAAGCCCCTAGCGCTGCGAGCGCGCAAACTCAGCTGACGGTTCGGCTTGATCCCGATTGGGGCAGACTGTACCAGAGCCAAATCCCCGCGCCCCGCCTTTGGGTGGCAAGGTAGCGCGCAACGCAAACGAGCAGAGGAGAAAGACCAGAGCTAGTGAATCCCCGCGACTTTAACGAAATCCTGCGGAGTTGTATATCATTCCCATCGTCATGACACGATTAGAAGCACTGATAACGTCCCAAGCGTGGAAAAGCACTCAATAACGAGATAGACCAGCATTTTCGTGCGCGATTCCTGCGCAAGATTTGGGCGCAGATTCTTTTTTTATTTAGCTTAACAGCTTCCCTAAACTACGGCTTCTACGGTAGTAATTACGGAGTAGATTCGAAGATCTTCATGGGAGAGCTTACTTATTTCACTTTTCTCTACCACTTAGTCGCAATCTCCTTGTGTGATCAATGGCCTAAATTTTTGCAGTCAGTTGTTGGGTCAATCTAGCAAACTCATCTCGTCTAAGGTTCTTAAGCCGACTAATGCAATCATAGTAGCCTGGAAAACACGTACAAGTTCAACATAAACAGGTGTTCTGCTGCCTGAGTAGTCAAAATGAGCCTTGCTTACATACGTTTAGGCGTCACGAAGCTTATCTCACGCCGTGGACATCCGTCATAGTAAGTGAAGGCCGCGGGTCAGAGTCGTCGAAGGGCAATCTCAATTTGCAAAATAAGCCACAGGTCACAGGTTGCAACAACAACTGATCACTTATGTTATGGCAAAAACAAACATGAGAAAAAAGAAGATAACTGAAAAAATTGAAGGGTTCTCACAAAGGCGAGGGTTTTGTATCATATATTAGGCTGGAAACTAAGACTGGTTTCATACTTCTCTTTGGATATGGCGCACTTGAACTTTGGCATTATATAGAAGGCAATGTGAGCTACAAGTGAGCACAAATTGTATAAATTTTGAACATGAAATAGAAAAGTTTCAGGCGTTTTTGAAAACTAGTGAAACTTGAGAATTTTTGAGGTTTCGAGCTAAAATGAAGCCTTTGGCCGCCTAGACCATGAGCAGTAATCCGGGTTTGTCTACAAATCATTGCTGGAGGTTGACTCCTTTGGCCTATTAAGAAAGAAACAAAATTTAGGGGCATGTCGAGATTTGGCTTCCTCATGAAGTTGAACGAGTCGATGTACGCAAGAGCTGCTGGGGACGATTGTCAATGACTAAAGAGTCCAAAGCTTAAATTCCGCCGAGACTTTACATAGTAAGGTTATTTGACCTGCCAAACGCAAATATCACATTCAATTGTTGAATCAACGCCTTTTTCCTTGTTTAGAGTGAGACCCCACATCGTATACACCTACAGTAATCCTACAAAAAAGCCCTTATCACGCAATCTCACTATCGTTCTCGTGATCAGCATGTCGGATAACACCCCTATGCCAAGTTTCAGCCAAATCCACCAAACTTTGAATTTTCCCCTTCATACCATGCACCTACTAACCCTCACCCTCACTGCGACGTCAGAATTTGGTAGGACAGCAGCGCTTATAGCTTACGTAATAACCAACGCAGTGGCAAAATTTGAGTGTGCCATACTGAGTGAGAGGGAAGTTATGAGACCAGTTGCAAAACTTACAAGGGAACCGTGTGGAGTCGAAGTGGCCTTTCCAAATGAGACCCATACTGCTTTAAAGAGTATTAAGTGGTGATTCCAAATCTGCTTTCCAAATCTGCCAAGCGCCTCTGGACGCCGAGTTATGACCGTTTTTCGGAACGAAAAATGAATGCAGAATTTAGGTAAAATTGATTGTTACAATTTTTCCAGCGCTCAGATAAAGCAATGTTAAGTATTAGCATATAAAATAAAATGTATCCATTGCATAAACAGCTCTGATACTCGACACTGGACCATTTGAGCAAATTTGGGCGATTTTGCTTCAGTTTTGTGTTCAATTTTTTGACCCGAAAAACGAGCATAACTCGGCGTCCAGAGGCGCTCGGCAGATTTGACAAGCAGATTTGGAATCATCGATTAATGCTCTTCAAAGCAGTATGGGTCTCATCCGGAAAGGCCACTTCGACTCGACACGGTTCCCTGGTTTCCAACCTAATATATCCCTTCGCCGCCACATTTGTATGAACAATTCTCAAATCATCCTGACTCAACCTCCTTCGAGCAACGCGAAGCAGGGTGACCTGCTTCTGTCCTTATCTGATTTTTTTATACTCTTGCAAATCTATAGTGATTCTGGCGGAAGATTTGAAGGGATACTGGTTCAACACTACTGCTGCAGATTCGACTTCGAATAACTTCTTTCTACCTTTGAAGGCAGTTGCTGGCTCGCCAAATCTCAACCTAGTCAAATTTGCGCTACCTGAGTTATTCAATGCGCTGATCCCGAAAATCCACTTCTGAAAGCTTGAAAACGTCGAAAATAAGCGTTTTTTGATGCCCTTCCTTTTGAAACTGGACGAGTGGAGCAAGGCCGATGACGCTAAATCGTTGCAGGACCCAATGGTTATGGCGTTGCGGCGGGCAGCTTCCAATGGTGAGAAGGAAATTGCCAACCCCGTCCAGTTGCGTGTAAGATTGGCCTGCGCGTGTAAGTTTGAGAGCAATTTTTTCCGGCAGGGAAAGCATGCTGTCAACCGGGATTGCGTTTTCATACTTGGGCGATAAGGAATCTAAGGCATTAAAATCCTGAGTTGTTGGATTTTGCCGATCCACTGTCTTCAACTCCTTAAATATGATTCAACACCTTAGTTTTCCTAGTTGGGAAGAGCGGATATCAGACTGTGCTGACGAATACCGAGTATCTTACAGATTTTCCTTGCGTCCACCATCAGCAAATTCCGATCAAAAAAAAATTTCTTTTCTATGCCGATCCGCAATGGGGAGCTGATTGGGTTTATTTAATTAGATTTCAAGCATGCCAAAAAGTTGAAAGCAAATTTTTGTTGTTGTACCTTGAGTGGTTCTAGGTTTTCGATGGTTTCTTGGATGATGACCTACAACCGTTTTCTTTGTATCTGGCCAGAAATTACCGATCAATATGTGCCACGTAAAACTCGCAGGCAAAGGGTAGCAAATTATCCCGACCACATTCGACATCATTTTCGAAAGAAACATATGTAGCATTCCTGTTCCCTTGCACCGTATGATTTTCGAAACTATTAGCCCCTTGAACATCACTCGAAGAAGTTGTGTCCTACAAAACCAGATTGATCGCTAAGTATATACATGAAGGGGATCATTTCCTATGTCAGGGACAGAACAAAAGCTCATCCTCTCATCCGGTGCTCATGGGTGAGGATGGTTTTTTTGCAGTGCCAGTCTTTAAAAAACGGAGGCTTTCGCTAGTTTTTTCACAGCACTTTCACTTCTCATATGGAATGCCAAGCGAAAGAGACAGGTGCGGTCGTTAGTTCTGGTGGCATACCACAGGCGTTTAACATAATTTTTCTCACTCATATTTCCGTTTCTCCAAGCCGCGTCTTCAAATCTTGCTACAGGGGATGTTCCTAACCTATGGAAAGCAGTGGCGTACCCAGGATTTCGGCTCGGGGGAGAGGGGGGGGGGGGCGACAAAAAATTTTTTTCCTATAAAGGTGCGTGGTGTGGGCCACGCACTCCGGAAAAAATTTTTGAAATGCCGCCTTAAATTTAAACAGTCGTGACACTGCTCGAGATAGAAGAGTCTGCAGTTGTTGGCAACTACCGCCCAATCTAGTATTCTTCCTACTATAGTTAGAACCAAATATTCATAATTAAGTGATGTGTCGTAAATATTCGACTACTCGAATATTTGAATAGTCGAATATTCCATAATCAAATAAGTCCATTTATCCGACTACTCAAATATTCCAATAGATAGAAAAGGTCGTGAATAATTTGCTCACGACTGCTTGGAAAATTGACTTACGCGATATTCAAATATTCGAGGAATTTCAATAACACTCATGCAAATATTCGAGTAGAATAATGTATTCGAATACTGTATTGCATTCGAATAATCGAATGGTGCATGTGAGTATTCAAATATTCATTTATTTTATTCGAATAGTCGAACATTCTATAAATTTATTCGAACATTCAGCAGTTTGGGTGGATGCAAGGTGCACTTATAAAATGCACTTATTCGAATATTCGAACTCGAATAATATGAAAATCGAAAAATTGGGAATTTTCTCTATTCGAAAGTTCTACGAAAATTTACTATTTGATATTCATTCGTTCGAAAAGTTTGTATTTAGTTATTCGATACTCGTTCATTCGATGAAAATTTCCATTTGTTGCAGCTATACTTCCCAAATCATTGAAATCAAACCAATCATCTACACAACGCTAGCATGTTGCTGATAAGAACAGATGATGTTTTGGAATCATAAGATTTTCGATGAACCATTAGTCGAAAGTCGGGTTTTATCGAAAACTTCGATATTTGAAAAGTGAATTGTTCGTATCAGAAACATGTTTAGCCTTTATGGATTAGAATCAATACAGCTTCGGAATGTTTATTGACTCTGAAGGAAAGTAAAATTGCTTAAGGTAAGACGGTCCGCCGTCGGGGCTCATCAGAAGGTCGCACTAAAGCTCGAACATGCGGCTTGTATAATCTTCTGTTCCTATGAATATGTTTCTAGTGAAGATTAGAGGAATTCTTACTGATGGATGGGCAGCATAAAACCCAGACTCTGAATCCTTGGGATATGAAGCTTTCTGAAGCTGCGATCTTCTGCTCAGCGGGGTGTGAATGCATGCGGCCCCAAGAAACTTTGCTTGAATGTTGCAAATTTGCTTGAAATTTCTTCCCATAAAACAGCATTGTTCCAGCAGAATCTTCCATTTGTTTACAGATAGTGACTGCTCTTATTTCTGGAATAAGGCATCAGGCAATGGAAAAAGGATGGATGTAGTTTCTTTTGACTTCTTCAGAGCTTTTGATACCACTTGTCGTAAGCTCCAAATGAAAGGATTGGGGAGTATAGGCACAGAAAGCAAATTACTTGATTAGTCTTACCTCAGAGAGAAAATTGAGCTTGCGCTTTTCTCAGACTTTTTGTCCCATGGATTGCCTATCAAAGTCCCACAAGGAGGGATGTCGCCCCTATTTCTCTTGTGTACACTAGTGGCGTACCGAGATCCCCCACCCCCGGAGAATGGGTCGCAATTTTGAAAGATACTTACATGACTTATAGAAATGTGCAAGTAACTTGCTTATACTTGTAAGTAATTGAATAAATTTTTTAAACTTTTGAAATTTCATTTTAGCTTGAAAAAATTTTTGATTGGGGTTATGGGACCGTGAAAATTTTGAGATGCATACCAAAAATTTTTTCAGGAGCGTGGCCACTCAGACAATTATGGCGAGCACCCGCCGACCACCCACGGGCGACGCCACGCCCATCACGAGGGCGCGCCGGTAAGTGCCCGATAAGCGCCCGACACTGCCCGCGGTTGACCCGTTAAGCGTCCGAATAGTACCATCGGGTCCCGACAAGTGCCCGATAAATACGCGATTCGCACCCGCGTGGCCCGATACGCACTCAAATTACGAAGAATTTTGGGAAGCCGTTCCCACTCCCGGTCTAGCATAAAGAATCTACACAAAGATACAGAGTGACCTTCACATCTCTCATTAATGACGCTCCAACTGTATAAGCACAATCGAGGGCTCCAGTTGCGTCATCCGAGACACTTTCGACGACCAGAACTTGGCTTGTCTTAGATCGTTCATACCGCGCACAAAGGCGGACGAAGGCGGACGAAGCCGGACGAAGGCGGACGAAGACGGACGAAGCCGGACAAAGCCGGACAAAGGCGGACGAAGGCGCGTCTTGTCTCGTCTCGTTTCTCTCGACACACACATACACACACTCACACACGCCTCGTCTCGTTTCTCTCGACACACACACACTCACACATGCCTTCGTCCGCCTTTGTGCGGCTTCGTCCGCCTTCGTCCGCCTTTGTCCGGTTCGTCCGCCTTCGTCCGCCTTCGTCCGCCCTTGTGCGCGGTATGGACGATCCCTTAGCGATTTGATTGGAGGGTAGCTCTATCACTGCGCCGTATCTCACGAAAGTAATGTTTCTCTTACAGCGTCTAAAATTGCGGCATCCAGCAAGGCCGCCAGAGTCGCCCGGGGCTTGCCAAAGTCGTTCTGTCAGGTCGTGGCCTGAAGGGCCGGGCTTGCCCGAAAACTACATATGCAGGGAGTCCTGTAAGGGCCGAGGCTCGCCCGTATGGTTTTTCTTGGGCCGCGGGTGTTCTGACGAAATATTTGAAGCCCGCGGCCTTTCCGTAATGATAACATTGGGGCGCGGGTCGTCAAGCAAATAAATCTAGGGCCGCGGATGGTCAGTGCAAGAATTTGACGCCCGCGCACCGCCGAGGGACACCGTTAAGGGCCGTGGGTGCTCGCAATAATTGTCTGAGCAACGCCATTGATATTGTACACGTACTTACGTTTCTTGAAATGGATGCAAGAGTACTTGCTCATGTGTACGCGGATGACAAGAAAATCACTGCTTAACCAAAAAATATGCAGTCCAGCTGACTTTGACGAAATCTGTCGAGAATATGCTGCAGTGAACTAAACTCTGCATCTCAACGTCAATTTTTGCAAAAGCCAGCGTCTCCTTATTGATTCACTTTCACTACCCGTTTGTAACAATCAGCTAGGAAACCATCTAAGTGAGCAGGGAAGTGCCCAACAGATGGCTCCCAAAACTGTTTCCTGCTTTGAAAGTCATATTCTGTAATAATGGACCATGGTTTCTATGAAAAACTTGCCGTGAAAAAACTGGCAAAATCAGGTTGGTAAATGTTTGGCCGAACGAATTTTGAGATCAAATTTTGACTAAAGACATTTAGAACAATTCCAACTGTATTTAACAAATGACGAAATAACAGCTATTACCGCTTTTTTGTCACACTAGTGGCCGTATTCATCAATGCAAGATTTCAAATGTACCTTGAGATAAATTATACTTCAGGGACCATTCGTTCTACACTTACTCATTTTCAAAGCTATATTAACCTCGAGCATTTAGATATCTCAAGGCACATTGATCGATACAGCCATAGATTTGCGATATTACCTAATTTATAGGCATACATGTAAAGGCATGAACCTTCTGTTGTGCTCATAGTCGATTAAAGGCAGCGTCCAGGCAAATCTGGACCTATGGGGCTTTCACGTGGAAAGTAATATTCAGGTTTTAAATAAGACTCTGCCCAAGCGACGGCTCACAATCAGATAGTGCACTCACGGCTCAGATACTGGGCTCCAAACCTTTAAGTCTTAGCATTCATTGTTGATAGTGAACATGAAAGTTTTGTAGTCATGTACATTTTGTGGGTGTCTTACTGAAGGTGACATATTAGGTTGGCACATAAGTAATGCAACTTTTTATATAACTTTTGTCTATTTGAACGTAGCGCATTCATTTTTTGGCAATATAAGGAATATGATGTAAGCTTCTAATGCACACATTTTTGCCGAATTCTACCATCTTATGTGAGGATTACGGTAGGTTTACGGTACTATGGGAAAAATTTTAGAATGCATCAGATTTTGCTGAAACTTGACCTATAGGGCCTATTCGACATGCTGATCACAAAAATGAGATCCGTTTCGCATGAAAAGTCCTCGTTCGTGGAATCAGAAAATGGATTTGATTTTAGCGACAAATGAATGTGATATTCGTGTTCACCGCATAGGATTACCCTATAGTGCAAAGTTATAGCGAATTCTGTATTTTCGCAGCTTAGTTATTGACAAATTGCCTTCAAAACTTGACGCATTTGACTTGTTTAACTTCCCAAAGGCGCCCCACCTTAATTTGTGTTTAAATTTCATTTCTTTTTCACTGATTCCAATGTGCCAAATTTCAGCTACATGCCGCCTAAAATTGCCTTTTCATGTGTTTGAATCAGGTTTCGTAGGGCTTCACGTTTGCCAAAAAATCGTGAAACCTCGATTTTCAGCAGTTTTCAAAAAACGCTTAGATTTTTTGTACTACATTATCAAAAATCAAACGGTTTGCGCAGACTTGCAGCTTACATCACGATCTACACGATGCCACAAAATGAGATTGCTACATAAAATAGGAAAAAAGTTACGGGAAAAGTTGCAGAACTTATGTGCCAACCTAATATTAACTGTCTAGTATGCTTGCTTTCACTAAGCAAACGTTTTGTCCCATCTTTGAATTCAAAGCGCAATAGTTAATAACATACTGCTAGGCTAGACAACGACGCACATGCTACTACGATTTCCCTGATATTCTGCGACTTCACTAATTACTGCCAACCTTCTTCGGCTGAGAATGGTAAATCACAAATTGTCTTCTGGTGAGAGAAAATTACGTCAAGGGGATAGAAAACTCACTTAATTTAGAAAAATTTCTAGAAAAAAAAATTAACGCCAATGCTCTCTTATGTCCACACTTTCTATTTTCCATATCTGCATAAGCGCCTGAGATGAAATCGCTCTTTATTGTTTAGAAAAGAGGTGATAAAGAATAAAGCAACTTTTCTTGCACTTTCTTTTTCTTTTCGTATAGCACAAATAGCCTTCATTTTTACATGCTAAAAAATGGAAAACACGTTCTTACATCAGCACTTCTCTGAATTATCTTCTCTGAATATCAGCAATGTCAAAAGCGCCCGAGGCTTTCAAGGAACAACAGAGAGTCATTCGTCGCTTACAAGTGATAGTTATTGTGTTTATATTCACCTGGTTCATGGCATTATTTGGTGCAAACCTCGGAATTTGGCATGATTTTCCACCAAATGCGCTCTTCGTGTGGCAAAGAAATATGGTGAGTTCTTATCTGTATTACTCAAAAAAAAAACTCCATATCCAACTTTGTTTTACTAACATAGAATGTTTCTCGTGATTCACTGCATAAATACAGTCCCAAACTGAAGTTCACTAACGATGCTGTCAATTTGAGCACATGATCCCAGAATTTTGAATATTTTAGCTGTTTAGTTCATTCGTTTAGTTTACCTTCAAGAGCATAGGAAATATATGCGTAACGTTGGTGGTCCCAGGATCTCCGTTCGAGAAGGGATGGGGGGGGGACTTTTTTTGGTAATGGGGGATGATTCCCAAATTTTTTGCGGCCCATGAACCCGAAATTTACAAGGCCAATAAGAATTCTGAAAAATTTCAACATTCATTTAAACCGTTCACAAGTATAAACAAGTCTCATTTTTATAACCCATGTTCAGAAAGTTCGTGTACTTTTCGGGGGGGGGGGGGGGGGGGGAGAGGGGAGTGGGAGTGGGAAGGGGCTTTGTCCTCCACTGGTACGTAACGTATAAATAGCTCATAGATGCTGTGCGCATTCTCACTGCAAAGTAAAGACCCCAACTTTGGTTACTAACAAGATGATGTCAAGATGCCAAGCTAAGTTCAGCTCTACTAGGATTAAGCGCGAGGTGTGGCGCGTCACATCTGGGGGGTCGTAGAGGAGTCAGAAAAGGGGGGAGGGGTGGTCGTTATCAATATGAATGTGTTTGCGATAGCTTGATATTCGTTAACTACGTCAATAGGATCACTGTGCAAAAATCAGCATTGATGTTTTGGCCCACCGTCGTACACGCACAGTAAGCATACTGAAAGAACCTTAAAAGCATAACATCTTAAAAGCATAACAGCGTAATTTTCGTAATAAGCATGTCAAATAACGCCTGTGTACCAAGTCTCAGCGAATTTTGAGGTTTAAATATTGGAACACTCAAATGAGATGGTCATTTTCGAATATACGAAAATGTTAGCATATATGCTAACTTTGTTTCAAAGGTGACTGAACTAAATTTTTCTTGCACTCATTACAAAGTAATACTACTTCATTGCTCACATTAGGAATCCCATATCAACTGACCTCCAAACTCTGGAATTAAGAGCAAGAGAAAATGTCGTTTGTCCCATATTTCGCTTTCAAGTCCTCGGATTGAAGAAGACCATTCAGACTCAAAGACTCAAATCACTTTTGTAAAAGTTACGAGGATCAGGCTGTCGAATGTACATGTTCTTGCCGCCTTCGCTCGCGATTCATGTAGTAGAGCAGACTCAACGCATTACCTAATCCAATTTTTTGCTGTGTTTCTCATTTGCTTAGCTAAAGAAAAACGACTATATCTTTCCCTAAGAGAAACAATTTTGCATGAACTTCCTGCTATGTTGAGAAGAAGGTTTAGCATAGCAACCATATAAGAAAGACAGAGATTTGAATACTTTGGGTAAGTTAGTGGGGTGTGGCACAACCCCTAAGAAGCTGTGGCCGCCATAGCTTTTTAGGGATTGTGCTACACCTCATTAACTTGCCTCCAAAAATAATTTAGCGAACAAAATACATATAGTTTGATAGCCTGAGTCTTGCAGTTTTCAAAGAAGTAATTTGGGTCTGATTCATCTTTTTCGCTCTGAGTAAAAGCTGGTGAAATTGCAGCCAATGGAAGCGAAAAATGGGACATACAAAATCTTGGCCTGCTCTAATTCCGTACTTTAATGGTTATTTGAAGCAGGATTCATGGTATGGGAAACTAGAGTAGTGCCTTGTACTGAGTAGAAAAAGAGTTAGCTAATTCATTTTGCAATGTAGTTAATCATCTCGAAAATGATCACTTCATGTGGGTGGTCCAATGTTGGGAACCACTCAGAATTTGCTGAAACTTGGCCCATGAGCGTTATTTGACATGATAATTACGAATTTGTGCCTAATTATGCATGATAAAGCCTTTATGTCATGCCTACGGAAGGCAAGGATAATGCTGGAGGAGGAGGTCGTATCCGGCGCTTGCCACACCTCTTGCTCGACCCTGGCTTGCCAAAGACCTTTGGCGAGCAACAGCAGCAAGTATGAGTAAGAGAAAAAAGCAAAGACTTTTTTTCAATCGTTGGATTCACTGTAGAATGAATCCGCATAACTGCAAGGAGTGGTTGCCGCTTTGTCTATTTTAAAATCTGTACAGTGCAGAATTTCAGGATTAGAGTGGCTGACACCACGTAATCCTAAGTTCTAAGTACTGTACGCACCACAGTTGTCAAATCTTCGAACTTACAAAATTTCAATTCTGAAAGTGTTGATTTTACGAACTGAACAAATTTGGAGTCTTGTATAATCTACTGAATCCATGATCAATATACAGAGTGTCCCAAAAGTACATATACACCGCTTGATTGTTGATAGCTCTTTTTAACATCTTTCGTCGAACTTGTGATACCATTCCGTAGAACTAGCTTCCGCTCAGAAATACCGTAAGGAGCAAAGCTCTTTTTCAATCTGCAATGAAGCCAAGCTCCAATTTTTTCATTACTGTAGATCACGGTAGAAGATCTAAAAGGATTATAGGCCATTGAAAGCCATATTTTGTTCCAGATAGAAAGCCGAAAAAGCCAAAATTCTCATATTAGGTCAATCAAAGTCGCTGATTCTATGGTGTGTGCACTTTACTGCGATGCTTCTTTCATAGCTAATTCCTCGTAGAAGGTAAGCGGTAACAAATGCATTTCCAAATATTGTCAGAAATGTGATTTTACTATTGGAAAGAATCAGGAACTTGGGAAACTTTGTTCTGAAAACTAGCATGCGCGAGAAGCGTGCTACACAATTTTACGGAATTCATAAAATAGTTTTGTCAGACGGTCTAATTCGCGATTATTATAGTTTGTATGCTAGAATTTCCTGCCGTTATCATACATTAACGAAAAGCGAACGGTGGTTTGCTCCATGCTGTAAATCTGAGTTGAAGCCAGCTCTATAATGGTACCGGCGAAGACATTGAAAAAAGTAAATCACTGACGATCAAACAATGTGCCTACAGGGTGTCCCAAAAAATGTATCAAACGTTTGATCCTTAATATCTCTCTTCGCAAGAAGTCTTTTGCCTTGCTTCAGGTACCGTTTCGTAGAGCTGGCTTCCACTTAGATTTGCATTATAGAACGAATCACCCATCTCCCTTCATTACTGTAGGATTACGGTAGAAACTTGAAACATATGGTGTCAATGTGGAAAAAGCTGCCGTTTCCAAATTTTTCGGAAAAATGTGAAAACTTGTGTATTGGGGTTTTTGTGGACGCTGAGTTCAATACTCAACTATTCACAAGGTTACGAAGCTTTCTAAACGGTGTAACCGCACTTTTTAGAAACATTATAAAAATGGCCGCTACCTCTTACCTAACATAACTCTTCAATGAAGCATCATAGTAAACTGGGAACTTTACAGTTAGAATCAGCAACTCCAATTAGCCTAGTGTAAAAGTTTTCAGGCTGTTTTGTTTTCTTTCTGGGGCAAAATATGGTCTTTCATTGCTTAAAACCCTCTTTGAAGTTTCTACCGTAATCTTACAGTAATGAAGAGGGAGTGATTCGTTCTATAATGCAAATCTAAGTTGAAGCCAGCTCTACAGATTGGTACCTGAAGCAATGGAAAAGACTTCTTGGGAAGAGAGATATTAACGATCAAACGTTCGATACATTTTTTGGGACACCCTGTATTTTTGAAACACCTTGTAGGATGGGACGTTGAAATTACACTTCTATTAAATAGTAAAGGAAAATGCCGGTGATTATTCTGAAGTGTTCATTAGCTTGTCTATTAATTTATTGTCTGATGCGCGGTAGCTTTTTCCACTAGGTTCATCATATCAGCGTAATGCATTAACCAAAATCACGCACATGTAGTCAAAATAAAGATTTTGCCGAAGCTCATGCAAACCACAAAGACGCTAAGTACTTAAACAACATCTGATGAGCAGCTACGATCTCATGATTGGAAAAAGCAGCTGAAAGTTATAGTCACTAATCGTTCAAGAGTACTATTTTGAATTACACGCCACACACCGCAAAACATTCAATACTGTATTTCATGTCTTTTCGAATGGTTATGTCTACAAGGCAGTTTGTCCAACGAGCTCTCAGCGGACTACTAATGAGTACGACCAACTTTTGCCATGGTGAAGTTTCGCTATTATAATATAGAATTTTTTTCTCCTCAAATAAGTCTAAAAAATGAGTAGATAGAGCAAGGCATATAGATTCAAGACAGTTTTTCCCTTTTTCTCATAACTCGTCATAATTTTTTGGTAGATTTTTCAATGAAGCCACCGGACTTTATCAGATCTGTAGGCATAAATGCATTAAGCATCTATGAATTTTCGGAATTTGGATCTTTCTAAAGTAAGTTACCATCCAACTAACTAATACCATACTAATTTTACAGAGCAAAGGGGGGTTTACGAATTCGAAATGTCAAATCTCCATTTTCTGGGTATAGCTTGAAAGCTCAAAAACATAAAATAGATATAAAGTTTTGTCCCCGAACATTCCAAGAATAGAAACGTCAAAAATAGGAGAAAATGCCGGTATATAGGGTTTGTTAGCATCGAAGAAATTTTATTACAACTTTTGAAAAACAAATTACAAAAAAAATAATTTGTATCTTGTAGAGTTTGCTTTGTCCACAAGTTACATAGAATTCTACGAAATTCAGTACAAAAACTCGAGAAAAGAGCGAGATTTGACAAAGGCAAAAGTTATGGCTTGTAGCTTCATAAAACTTCATTAAACGCTAGCAAAATTTTCCATAAATGTTAGGATCGCGGGATATGATGCTTGCTCAAAAAAAGTCATATTACTTTCGAAAAATCTAGGTATGATCCAACGACAAATCAAATGCATACTTCTTTTTAACTACTGTATATTATGGAATTTTCAGGTGTTTTTTGCCTTGGTGTGCTTCTCTCAAACCTTCTACCTTGTGTGCATGTGGCGCTCTTCAGACTATAGAGCTGCATTCGTAGAACAATTACGAATCATGACATGTCAAAAGAGTAGGAACGCAAAAAAAACTTAACTGCCACACTTCTTTTGTACTCATCAAAATTTAAGACCTTAGAATTCATGGATACACAGTTCATTAGAATGCGTTTGGATTCCTATATACCCTGCCTAGACTCTAAAAAGGTAAAGAAACGAAAAGAAGTATTAATTTTGAACTAGTATTTGGTTGTGTGCGCCGTCATTGATGAAGGTGTCCATGAGTTTTGGTACAAGATGCCTTCTACGTGGAGCATCTTCATGCTTCTGCCCTTTTCCAAAAATAAGAAAGGTTAGTCCAAAAAGCAATTGTCAATTATTCTCGAAAACTTACTGTACTACTTGAACTGACAAGAGAAAGCTGAGCAAATGAAGCTGTGGGATTAGGAATGGATGGTTCCTAAAATGGGATTAGTTCCGTCAAGCGCAAGAGCTACATGATCAATGAGTTCAGTTGACTTGTCGTTATGTTGCTAAGAGCCTCACAAACGTCTCGATAATGACATTGCTTTCGTTATCACTTGTCATCTACTACCATTGGTTTGACAAGTACTCATATCTAACTTTATATGCTGACCGTAGCTCTACTCGTCGCACCATTCCACTAGGGCTTTTCATATCTAATTTTTTGATAGAATACGGGTTTTCGCTTTGTAGCTAGTCCTTCAGCTGCTCTTTAACTCAAATATTTTCATGATCTACATAAGCTAACGGATTCCTCAGTCAACATCCATTCCGGTACAGTGGTAAGTTATTGAATGTTTTTTAAAAACACCTAATTGCAAGTTTCGCGCAAATTCAAATGTTAAATTGAGGCACAATGAATGCACTCTAACCGTATTCTAAAAATGTTAGTGTGTGATGGGATGTAAGAGCCTTTAGCAAGCAGTCTTTATGTAGTCTGCTTCACCAGTTACTGAGTTGGAAATATATTGGCTTGCTGCTAATGCTTGCTGCTTCAAAGTTCTACCCGTTTTTATACCTCTTTTCCTACTGCTGCAGAGGAAAAAAGCGCTCTTCATGAGCAATGCTTATATCACTTTACAGCTCTTTTCTTCTAGCTTCTTGCATTAAGAAACACCATACGCACGGGCAACTTTCAATCTTTTTCATTTCCTCTGCTCTTCAAAGTAAATCACACGGATCTTCTTCTATTGCACTATCCCTAGTCACAAAGCAGGCTGAGAAGTCAAGATTGGTCAATATTTGGTGTAGTAATTTCAGGCCACGCTCTCGGTTAGTTCACGAGTTTCCTTAATATCCGCATGTTTGAATTCCAGTATTATCTGCTCTACTCATACAGATTAACGATAGCTACCCACCAGTCATATTATAGTTCAATTGCTGTACTTACCTAACTGGGATAAGCTTCTTCACCCAAAGAGCCTGCCGTAGCGTACTCATAGAGATGTCAACAGCGCTAAACAGCGCCCTATCAGCGCCTTATGTAAAACTGTTCCGTACACAACTAATGCTACCTCGCTCTTTTCGATAAACGCACAAAAATGGAATTTCAGTGTTATCTTGAACACAAAGTTTAGTAAGGATATATATGTCCGATTGGTATAAAAATTGTATTAAGGGGTTTTCAACTACGCTGTTTTCGAATAAGTCGGTAGTTTTGATTCTTTTGTTCACTATTTTCAAATTAATAGATCTTACATTGAGTTTTTTTTACAAATAAGCTTTAATTCATACTTGGTGATGTTTCAAAATAGTTGCATTCTGTTGCTTGTATAAAACAATTGAAGACAGCGTCCAGGCAAATCTGGATATACAGGGATCTCACGTGGATAGTAATTTTGGTGCCCTGACTAAACCACTGCCCAACCGCAGCTCAGGTAGTGCTCTAGCGGTTAAGATTCCCCTCGAACTTGAACCCTAGGATCATATCTCGCATAGATTCATGGCGCGTAATTCCTCGCGATAATTTGATCTGTTGCGCCATGAATCCATGCGGATACGGTCCTGGGGTCCAGTTTCGAGGGGAATATCTCAACCATTAGTGAAACACCTGCGCTGCCGCCTTCGGCAGTGCCTTAATTAGGGCCCCAAAATTACCATCCATGTAAAATACCCATGGTCCAGGTCTGCCTGGACGCTGTCTCTAAATGAACAGTTTCTTGTGAAATCTTGCAGAAGGCGTCTAGCGGAGGTATTTGGTCCTTTAGCTTCTTATTCTTACAAGGAAAGTGCAAATTTATTCAGCCTTCAAAGGATACCATAGAGGTAAAATTGCATCAATAAGGATTATTGCAACAACTTGGAATAACCCCGATAACTCAAATTATTCCAAAATGTCTGCGATGGATTTTCTCGAAGTGCTTTGAGTCTTTGCTCTATAGACATCATGGACGATATGTACAAAGACCCTGTCGGGTAAGTTTTCCCGTTCAGGCCGATCAGACGCCGGCGCCGTCTCCCGTGGTGCTTGAACCGTAGACGCCTGAACGCAAAGTCCGGTTAAGTAAATCGGCTAAGTCAGCTACATTAGCCCTACCCGGTCTCTTAAATGTGAAAAATAGACATCTTTTGCTTAGGCGGCGCTCAAAACTCTTGATAATTTGAGGCTTTTGTTCACTAATGAAAGAGCAAGTTTTGATAATTGTTTCGTTACGAGTTTTTTCAATTTGTGATTTGATTTGGTTTGACTTTAATATTTGCAAGGAAGTCAGAACATTCTCTCCAGTTTTGGCTTTAGTGCTCGTCTTGCTTTAGTGCAGGAGGCATGCTTAGCTTTGAACTAAGGTTTTTGCTAAGCACAGCATATTTCGATTCAGCTTCAAAGCTTATTCCGAGTAAAGCACTCGCGTCTGATCAGGATTACGTCTTGAACGGAAATACTTGCTCAAATGAAAGATTGATAGATTTGTCCCAAATACGAGAAATTCTTCAGATGTATGTTACTCATGAAGAGCTTTCAAAACTGCATGTGCACTTGTCGTATGCGCAAAGCCTGAGATGGCTTGTAAGCTGTGAATCAGTTGAAACGAGGTTGTTCCTGCTTTTCTAAGTTGCGAATAAACCTGTGAACCTTGCCGAATAATATTTCGAATCTATCAGTAAATACGTCGTGTATAAATCCATTTTCTGTGATGCTCTTATGGCAGGTTAGTGCTATTATCTTTCTCAAGGATTTTCTTTCAAAAAAATTAGGAGTATGGAAACTTTGAACTAGAAACGATGAAGGAAGAAAAATGAAAGGCGCGCAGAAGTATTTGGCCAATCCTTAATATCAGAACTCTGGTGAGAGCGTTGGAAGATGTCGAAGTGAAGATTCCTCTTACAAACCTTTTGTTTTCGCTGAAAGAAGCTCAAACATTGGTTACTTCTAAGGCTTGTGTCATGCCAGAACAGGCACGCGAAATGAACCGTATTTATTGACTGGACAAATTTGAGCAAACAGATATGGAAAGAAGACGAGCAACCAATCTATTTCATTTTCGAAGTTCGTCTACACTAAATTCCGTAACGACGGCAAAGTGATCAGATGGATAATCGTTGTCTTTATGGTATGGAATAGGTTTCAACTGCTCCGTTCCTGCGTATATGAATGAGTTGATTGGCTTGATTTTACCTTAAAAGCATGGTTAGAGTAAAATTTAACTCAAGCAGGTATTTCCGCACCTAAGTAGAATATGAAGTCAATTCGGTCCTGCGGTTCTGGAATGGCATAATCCCATTCTGCGTTGAATTTATTCACGGTCGACCATGTGTTACCTATAAAATCATGCATACAATACCGCTCACAGAATGTGCAAAATTTCCGTGAATGATTCGAAAGTCCGAAAATTCCGCGAAATTCCGAAACTTCCGCGAACTTTCCGGAATTTCGCGAAGTTTGGCGAAATTCCAGGAATTTCGCGGAATTTTCGGAATTTTGCGATATTCACGGAAATTTTGCATATTTTGTGAGCGGTATTGTATAGTAATATCATAAGTGGGCGGGGCTTACAGTTCACAGCTAAAAGGCGAAAAATCGATATTTTGGAGGCTAATGAACCACCAAATCCTCAAAAATCGATAGAACCGGTATTCTGAGAGCTGTGAAATCCCGAAAATCGAGAAAAATCGATAAAATCGATTTCCTGGAGGTTTCGAAATACCGAAAATTGACAAAAATCGATAAAATCGATATATTGAAAGTTGCGAAATCCCAAAAATTGACAAGAACCGATAAAGTCGATATTCTGGCGGTTTCGAAATTTCGGAAATCGGTAAAATTATCGAAAAACTAAGCGAAAATTTCGAAAAACTTCATAATAAGCTCATTTCCAGTATTTTTATACAGCTGAGATTCCTCCAAGCAAGCTCCGCCCACTTTATACCCCACATCACGATCGAAATTGAAGAAAATAAGAAAAATGAAGGAAAAATAAGAAAAAATAAGCGAAAATCGCGTTTTTCTAGCCCGATTCACCCCCTTTCTAGCCGTTTTCAGCCCCCTAACCAGGTCCAGATGGCCGCGGGTAACTATCACACGCGCTGCAGAAATAAAGAGAGGGGAAAAAATGAGGGGGGAGAAAGAGGAGAAGTTGCGAGACCCTGAACTAAAAAAAAAGTCCGGGAAGGTTCATAGATGGGCTCCCACAGACGGAGCCCCTGCATTTTTTCCGAATTATATATGGTGTCTCCCTCGAATACAAACTGAAGAATGGCTATCCCAGCCCGTCACCCCTACTCTCCACGGAGATAAAATTCAAAATATGCATCATCGCCGTTATATAGCGCCTCCTACACTGGAGCTATGGGCACGAGCTTCCCCCCTAGAAAAATAGAGCTACCAAAACTACATGTCAATGACCACATGAGATTACCCCAACCCTACAACTTGCATAGATATAAGGGCGCAAACTCGCCTTTAACAGATTTCCCAAGTTCGGCTGTCAATTAGGCACTTTTATTGGGAACTTGTTATTCTACGACCTTCTCTCTAAAATCATATTTTTAGAGATCTGTCCAATAAAACAAACTTTAGTCTCATATCTGTAATATTCGCAGAGTTACTAGCCCCCCCAACATGCACGTTCAGGCCGTAAAATCGGCTCTCCCAAACTTGCTCCGTAATTCCTCCAAAAATCATGTTAGACACCTCTCTCATACCTATACACCCCATATTTTTCCAGCTTCTTAGAAGCAATACACACTGATATAGCGCACTCTTGGCCTCGGCGCAAGATTTGGTTAAAATATTGAGGTTCTCGGATTGACCGTAAACTTCACTCATAGTGGTTTTTGGTCCCGATCTTTACGAAAATCCTATTTATTTCGCACTAGAGAGTCTTACAGTAAAGCTAAAGTGAGATAGAAGTAGCTAAACCAATCAAGATCGCAACTTCGCCTGCACTTTTTGCCTACCTGTTGCGGAAATTGTCCGCAAATTTTTGTGAGTTCAAAACTTTGTGAACACTCTATCGGACCATGCTTAGCACAGGTCTTTACTTGAATTGTTCGTCAGATTATGATGTTACAAAATCGCTTTCTCATGAATTGTCTTTCAAATTCAAAAGTCGTGTTGGCAGATATTCTATCCTACAATGTGTCACTAGCAGCAAAACAATGTAAGAAATGTTGTTAGCACGTCGAGTACAATACCGCTCACAGAATGTGCAAAATTTCCGTGAATGTCGCGAAAGTCCGAAAATTCCGCGAAATTCCGAAAATTCCGCGAACTTTCCGGAATTTCGCGGAATTTTCGGAGTTTTGCGATATTCACGGAAATTTTGCATATTTTGTGAGCGGTATTGTATATACGCTGTGTAACCGCGCGTCTGGCTCAACCCAAAGTGGGCTAGATTCATGTAAACAGGCGGCGAAAGACAGAGAGAAGCTGAAAGCAGAAGGCAGATAGAGACCCTTGCATACGCCCAGCAAGGCCGCCGCAATATTCAAAGCGACTTGCAGATGTGACATAAGGATTGAGCAGAAGGTACGTCGAGAAAAGCCCTTCCTGACATCCTCATCTTTCTCAATGATTCAAGACGGAGGCGGATTACATGTTCTGACATGAGCTCGCACGACGCGGAAAAAATTGTGCCCCATAAGCACATGCCTTGTTTACAAAATACGCAGCATGACTTTGTACCTAGCGTGCATATACGCACAGGGGACTCAAACTACGGCTAAAACTTCATAGAAATTTATGTTTGAAGCGGAGACCAATCTTCTTGAATGAAAGGAACCGTTCCAATTATAAATCAGCTAGGAGAAAATGGTCAGAACTTAACCCAGCCATTCCAAACAAGCTGAATATCATCAGACTTGTCTTTAAACGCTGTTTTCAAATATATGTTTTTATTTGCCAAGCGATTATCAGGGAGGAATTATGAGCTTTCAAATACGAGAAATTTTTCGAGTTCCCACGAATATATTTCCTTGAAAGGCAGCCTTATGGCGCGGATTTACAGTGGCTATGGTTATTTTAATTACAATGGAGAGGCTCCTTTACCAAAAACCTAAATAAGCGTTTTTGAAACCTATTTCGTAGAACATGCACTACAGAGCACTTGACAAATCGCACATCCAAACGCTCATAACTCCTCCCAAACACTCGCTTGGCAGATAATAAACATATTAGGTTGAACACTAAGTTTTGCAACTTGTTTCATAACTTCACTCTCATTCAACATGGCGCACTCAAACTTTGGCGTCATGCAGAATGCAATGTGAGCTACAAGCGAGCACAAATTGTTTGAATTTTAAACACGAAATAGAAAAGTTTCAGGCATTTTTCGAAAACTAGTAAAATTTGAGAATTTTTGAGGTTTCAAGCTAAAATGAAGCCTTTAGCCGCCTAGACAACATGCGCAGTAAGCCGGAATCTTATATATAAAGCTGAATGTCTGTTTGTCTGTCTGTCTGTCTGTCTGTATGTCTGTCTGTCTGTATGTCTGTACGTATGTTCCGAATAGAAAATTCCATTTCTGAACCGATCCGGACCAAACTTGGCACACATACACTACGGGCCCCGGCGGGTCATAGGCTACTTTTCGTCATCGATCGATATCGATTTTATCGATTTTTATCGATTTTTTTGCTGAGTTCACCTACGGGGCTGGGAGTTGGCACAGGGGGGTAATCGAGCATGGGGATTCCGAATACAATATTGGTTTTCAGGATTATCGATTACTTTTATCGATTTTATCGATTTTTTTGCAAAGTTTGAGCTACGGGGCTGGGAGTTGGCACAGGGGGGTAATCGAGCATGGGGATTCCGAATACAATATTGGTTTTCGGGATTATCGATTACTTTTATCGATTTTATCGATTTTTTTGCAAAGTTTGAGCTACGGGGCTGGGAGTTCGCACAGGGGGGTAATCGAGCATGCTGATCATCCCCAAGGGGGGTGATCAGCATGCTCGATTACACCCCTGTGCCAAATTCCAGCCCCCTAGCTCAAATTTTCAAAAAATCGATAAAATCGATAAAAGTAATGGACGATCTTGAAAACTAATATTGCATTCGTAATCTGCATGCTCGATTACCCCCTGTGCAAACTCCCAACCCCGCAGGTCAAACTTTACAAAAAAATCGATAAAATCGATAAAAGTAATGGACGATCCTGAAAACTAATATTGTGTTTGTAATCAGCATGCTCGATTACCCCCCTGTGCAAAATCCCAGCCTCGCATGTCAAAATTTACAAAAAATCGATAAAATCAATAAAAGTAATCGATAATTCTGGAAACTAATATTGTATTCGGAATCCCCATGCTCACTTCCCCCTGTGCCAACTCCTAGCCCTGTAGGTGAACTCTGCAAAAAAATCGATAAAAATCGGTAAAATCGACATCGATCGATAACGAAAAGTGGACTGTGACACCCGCCGGGGCCCGAAGTGTATGTGTGCCAAGTTTGGTCCGGATACGGCGGAGCCGGGTAAGCCAGCTAGTCCTTTATAAATTATTGCTGGAGGTTGACTACTTTGGCCTAGTAAGAAAGAAACAAAATTCAGGGGCATGTCGAGATTTGGCGTCCTCACAAAGTCGAACGAGCCGATGTACGCAAAAGCTGCTGGGGACGACCGTCAATGACTAAAGAGTCCGAAGCTCAAATTCCTCCGAGATTTCACATAGTAAGGTTATTTAACCTGCCGAACGCGAATATCATATTCATTTGTTGAATCAACGCCATTTTCCTTGTTTGGGGTGTGACCCCATATCGTACACCTACAGTAATCTTACAAAAAAGCCCTTATCACGGAATTTCACTATCGTTTTCGTGATCAGCATGTCGGATAACACCCCTATGCCAAGTTTCAGCCAAATCCGTCAAACTTTGAATTTTTCCCCTTTATACCATACAACTACCGTACACTCACTGCGACGTCAGAATTTGGTAGGACAGCAGCTGCGCTTGCAGCTTACGTAATAACCAACACAGTGGCAAAATTTGAGTGCACCATGTTGAGTGAGAGGGAAGTTATGAGACCAGTTGCAAAACATAGTGTTCAACCTAATATATTTGTGATCAGCCTTTCAAGAAAAGTCCGATAATGTACAGCATGTTTGGTATGGTGTGAACATTTCCTGCTGAGCTAGAAATACTTTTTATCAAAAGTATTTCTAGGCGCGTCCCTAAAACCCCCTGAACCAACGCGCGAACTTTCCTTTTTCAGCGGAAGTTTAATTTATTATGTATGCTTGCCTTTCTCCTTCCCTTCTTTTCTTTTGGTGTTGCTATGCAATTTATTAGTTTGTCATCAATCGCTGACAAGGGGTAGACAGGTGAAAGATAGAGAGAGGGAGTAAAGTGAGTTTGAGGGGAAGGGTTAAAGCACCGATGTGCTTCAGGCTCAGGGCAGCGTGCATTACATCCACGCCGGAAAGGAATTGCAGCTCAATAGAAATTTTCATGTCCTAAAGCTTCGGATTCTGAATTTCACGCTGTCTACCTATCCGTAAGTATTCCTGCCATCCTTCGCTATGAACATACTGAATACCAGCGAGAAGCTGTACAAGCCGCATTTCCCAGCTTTCTGTATGATCCCCTGATGACCCCCGGCTGCCGACCGTCTTTTCTTCAAAATCATTTTTCTTCCTTCGCAGCCAACAAAAAGCTTCCAAAGTTGTACAAATTATCTAACCCAACAGTGCTAAGCGTTGCTGATAAGAACGAATCAGTGCATAAAGAACCGAATTTTTCAACAAACTCCAACTTTCGACTTGTGGTTCAGCTCAAATTTCATGACTCCAATACATCATTTGTTCTTATAAACAACATGCTGCTCAGCACTGCTGAGCTGGATAATCATACAGTCTGCCTCGATCCCAAGCAGGCCAAAATTGGCATGGCGGGAGACCGCGTCGCTAGGGTTTCACGGTTACGCCCACGGCCTGCTTCTCTGCCCTCTCTTCAATCCTTTTGCTCTCTCCGACAGCGCGCACAGCGCAGACCGCTAGCGCTGCGAGCGCGAAAATTTACGCCGACGGTTCGGCCTGATCCCGATTGAAGCAGACTGTACGCCTTTGGAAGTTATCTGTTGGCTTGAAAGAAAAATAATCTTGAAGAAAAGACGGGTCGCCTGGGATCATCAGGGGATCATACAAAAGGCTGAATGCGGCTTGTACAGCTTCTCGCTAGTGTTCAATATGCTCATAATGAAAGATGGTAGAGATACTTACAGATAGGTAGGCAGCGGAAATCCGAATATCAGGAGCTTCAGGATATGAAGCGTCCTTCTAAGCTGCGATTCCCTCCCAGCAGGGATGTTAGTGCATGCGGCCCTAAAAGAAAGCTTCATATTCTGAAGCTCTAGACAGCTGGGCTTCTCGGTGTTTATCCATCCGCGAATGTTTCTACTCAATGTTACTATAAACATAATGAAGAGCGAGCAAACGTACAAGCCGCATTTTCCATCTTTTTGTATGACCCCGTCACGACCCTCGGTGGTCGGCCGTCTGTCCTCCAAAAACGTTTCTCCTTCTTCAAAATCAGTGAGAACCTTTCAAATCAAACTCACTATCTTACCAACAGTGCTAAGCACCTTTCTAAATAGAAGAAATGATACCGCACTCTTGAATATTGCGATGAACCACTAGTCGAAAGCTGAGATTTATCGAAATCATTTTTTTGATAAGTCAGTTGTTCTTATCAGAAACACTTTTAGCACTCTTACAATATATATTCAATACAACTTTGGAATGATTTCATCAATGAAGAAAGAAACTCTGAAGAGAGGACTGTCGGCCATCGGAGATTACCAGAAATCCTACAAAGAGATGGGGGCGGTACAATTTTCGCTCTTGTTTTGATATATTCATAGTAAGGGGCAGTATCGTACTAAAGAGGAAGGAGGAAGGTCGAAAATCACTCACTGTTTATAAAAATGTGCAAGTGAATTGTTTTGTAAATAATCAAAAAAAATTTCTCATAGAATTTAGAGTTTTAGATTAGCCTTGTAGAAAAATTTATTTAGGCCTAAGGCATACCTCACGCGATTCGGCCAAATCGCCACTTTCACGCGACTTGGCAATTTGCCAGATTTCTACAAATTTATCGTGCGCGCTTCTCGGACGCATATTTGGGTAGCTTGTGTGAGTTGTTGCAAACCGAGCAAGTTCTGACCAAAGGCAGCGCATTAGCGACGAATTACGAAGAGTCGCTGTTGTGCCGAATCGCGCGAGGTATGCCTTAGGCCTCGGGCATACCTCACGCGCTTTCAGTCGCCACGCGATTTGGCAATACTCCAAATGCTCATCGTACGGGGTTTCTGAATGTACGGATGGTGGGGCATTTTATCAGCCTACGAAACCTATACATGCTGTGCATTTGGGGTCTACCAGTATTGAATTTGAAGACATCTGGCAAGTTGCCAGATCGCGTGGCGACTGAAATCGCGTGAGGTATGTCCCTTGCCTTAGGCCTTAGGGACGTGGCTACCGCCACGCCTCTTTTTGGATTTTGGGATTTTGGGCCCGCAAAAACTCTGGGAATCATTCCAGAATAAACCTTCGGAGAAGGTTTATTGGTTTATGGTTTATGGTTTAGTAAACCTCTTCGAAAAAAATCTTGTCGCGTCTCCCCTCCCCCCCCCCCCCCTCCCCAACGGAAATCCTGGGTGCGCCACTGGTAAAAGGTAGTAAAAACACTCGATGAATAGAGAGTGAGAAATCCGGATATCTAGAGCTCCAGAATATGAAGCTTCTTTTAAGCTGCCTCCTGCTGCCCCCTCCCCAACAAGGATGTTAACGCATGCTTTTCTCAAACCTTGTAATTCAAATAAGACGCGCTCGGCGCATATGAGGGCATCAGAAAGTTTTGGAATTTGTCGTAAAATAAGTGGTAAGAGGGGCTTTGGTCTTTCACAATCTATTCTGATGTTGAAGGACAACCTAGACATAGAAAATGAAGAAAATGGTGAGTACTGAAAGTGTGGGATCCAATGATTTGTAAATACTTGACTTCTAATCTTTCGGCATTGCCCTTCCAATGATTCTAGTATGCTTTTAACAAAAGTTTGTTTAAGATAAGAAGATTGTTTTATAGCATTAGGTCCTTAATAACTGTGGAAACGCCTGTGCATTATTTAGAGCCTGGACGGTATGAAGCAAAAAGAGTAAGTGTATAGTCGTCCTCACCCCACTAGTCGGTCGGTGGTCGAATTTGAATTCGAACTGGAGCAGGCTGGCCGCGGCAGAGCGCGGCAGGCGCCGCCCCCAGCCAATCGCTTGCACGAGCTTTTCTCTTATTTTCTTCGTGTTTCTTTGATGTCTCTCGTATTGCGGCAATGTTCTCAATCAGGTTTTTAGATTTCGTGCCGTTAGCTATTGTTTTGTGCATTGTGCTCCTTTGTTCAACACTTTTTTTTCCAAGTAAACCGGGAAGAAGGATGCTTTTGGAGATTTTTGAATGAGATATCTCTTTTCCAGTAACTGACATATACACAAATGTGATTTGATAAACTTTGTCAAGTTTTTCTTCAGAATGTGTACTCCAAACTATTTTTTTTGCGATAGGGCTGAAAACGTCTCAAAAAGTGTTTGTTTCAAAGAGTTAGCGGTACGAAATCTGAAAATCTGTTAAGAACATTGCCGCAATACGAGAAATAGCAAAGAAACAGGAGAAAATAAGACAAAGGTCGTGCAAGCGGTTGGCTGAGGGGCGGCATCTGCCGCGCTCTGTCGCGGTCGGCCTGCTCCAGTTCGAATTCAAATTCGACCACCGACCGACTAGTGGGGTGAGGACGACTATAGAACACAGGCACTATCCTGTAAACGCTATTCTTTAAATAACAAAGGTGCCCATATTATATATGGACTTGACCACTGAGCATTGTTCTTTCTGAGCCAAGCATCATAAGTCATGAAGGAAGATTTAACCGTTGATTCAGCGGGATTGGAGGCTAGAAGGCGGGGCTTCGAGGCCTAATTAAGGCTAGGGAATGATCATAGAGCACGCTCGCGAGAGAGACGTAGGTGCTCGTGGGTACGGGCGGTCTCCTCCCAGCCACCTATCCCGTTGAATCAAAGGGTAAGTGGCTGTAATTTTTGTCGCCATCGGTAGGGTATTTGGTTTTTGACCTTTTGAAGTGCTATTCTTCGCCCACTAGGGACGACTTTAACGATCTGTAAACAGAGTTCCATGTACTCTGACTGGTTCAGGACTGAAACGAACTCAGTGCGAAAAATTGGATGCACTTACCAGGCTGCGCATCAATGTCCGGGTGAACCTCCCTGAAGGAGTCGGTGAAGTTCATTTCTGCCATAATTTTTGTTGCCGGCCATTGGACTGCCCAGCCCCCATGCCTATCTCTGAACTTGACGCAATGAACACGAAATATAAGTTGATTAAATCTTTCACTTTGCTGATTCTGCCCAGTCAAGATGCGAAGGGCAGTTAAAATCACCAGCGACGATGACTGGCACAGCAGCTGATTTCCTTCTCATCGATGTCATTCTCGAACTATTTCGCAGTTCTTCCATATTCTGTTCACGACCTAGACATCCCCAATATCGATTTACACTTCAGAAAGAGTCAAACTCACCATGTCTAGCTCTCGGATGTTCTCCAGCCATAATTTGGTCAACAGAAGTGACCATCTTGTTATAGGCCGCATATGGACCAAAAGCAAGATAATCCAAATGCAACGACCAGAAATTGACGAAATACCATTGATCCACCAATATCTTGACGCCTACTCCTTTGCTGACATCTGCGTAGGAGTGTGGATGAATCTAAAATTTGCAAAAATAAAAAGTGGTAAGATTTTTATAACAGTCACTATTCAGACAATCACTACCTCGTGCCGTGTAAGTATTGCAGTATCCGGCAAAGTAGTGTTGCGGTGGTTTATGCCAGTCCACGTTCCTCCTAGCATCTGTGTGAGATTCCCAATCACGTGAACATTTTCAACTTCCTGGAAGAATGCAGTTCTACATATCTATCAAACTTCCGTGTCGACCGGTCCTTCGGAGTCATTTCTCTTGTAACCCTATCTCTGAGCTGAACAATTATTTCTGAATGAGGGTAGACTAACGCTGACTTACTGTCAGTCTCAGTTATCATGACTGACTATGTTTTAAGAAAAAAAAAACAATTTCCTAACAATTCGGGCTAACTTTAACTATAAAGTCCTCGACTCTAAACGTTCTGGCTATTGTCACTTTTAATCAACTCATACGTACTTTCCTTGTAAATTAGCCTTGTTATTCTAGGAAACAAAAACCGGTTTAACAACTGCGCTGTATTGTAAACCGTTCCACAGACTGAAAGGACTAATTTTTTAAATGGTTGCTACAGAATCAATGAAAAGTAAAAAGCCATCCTGCAGGATTATCGGTCTATCAAAGAAACTTTGATATCGCGCGCTATATGCTAAGAATTTTTTCCTATATATAAGTGAGTGCTTTTGGTTTTTTTACGATTTGGTCTATGACAAAGCCTCTGGAATGAAATATTTTCGCAGCTATTGTGGAAAGTTTTTGCCTTTGAACATATCTATCAGAGGGAACTAGAATTGAAATTTGTCATCTTTGAAATTCTGCAATACAGATATCGCATAATTTACGAGCACTTTGATATGTGTTAGGTCTCAACACTTTTACAAGTAACATATTACCTGAAGTGCTACAATATCCGGATTGACGAGTGCTATGTGCTTGGCTATCTTCTGTAGGCCATTATGCACTGATGCTCCTGACAACCATATGTTGAAAGTCATTACTCGTAAAACTCCATTTCTGGAGTAAACAGTGCTACAAAATAATAAATAGAAGGCCAGCAGCGTCCGGAGCATCCCTGAATAGAAATAAAAATTGAATAGAAAAAAGCAGAAGTCAACACAGACAAAGTCAACATAAGACTCAAATAGGACAAAAGCATTGCAAAAGAGAAGACGTTAGTCTTTGCTTTAGTCAGCTATGAGAAAGACTGAGTAATGGCATTTTGATAGAATATTGTATCAGAAGAAAAGCACAATTCTTCCACTGTTTTTTACTCCTTCTGTTGTAGTTTTTATTCTCCAGCAGTAATCGTGCTGAGGATCTAGAAGAAAATAGCATTTTTTTCTCTTAAGTTACGTAAACTTTGTACCAAGTATCTTTAAAAATGCGAATGCCCTCGTATGATGCAAGAAAGTCTATTTATTTGGAAACTGCAAATATGCTTCTAATTATTGAGTCGACTCAGAAGTTTTGTCGGTTTTTTGAAATGACCCGCAAGTCTCGTGCAGTGAAGATAAACAAACATTTCATACTGTATCCTAAACAAAATTCCTTTTTCTTCCCAACTGCCATGTCCGCATGTGATTCATTGAGAGAATGCTGAGATTATCGGTGGACAATACAATGCCTTGTTTTCACCATGAAATTTCGCTAATTTTCAGAATTCTATCTGATAGTGAGAGTCTTGTGGAGTGCTTCGAATTCCAGCAGATGGAGCAAACCTTTTGCCAATTAGGTAAATTTGTAGCCCTGTGGCTTGTCTTACAAAACTCACAAAATATATCTTTATGAAGTAAGTTTTATATTCGGCCCAATACTTTATAAGATGGGAAACAGTACAGCTACCATTCGATGCAAGTTTTTCTTTTCTCTAACACTTGCCTTATGAGGAGATACACGAAATTTGCGGGGTCTCCGTATTTTTCAATTTCATGTGTACCTTCAATTTCAAAATTTTCATGTATTGAAGCAAAAGTCGCTTATTTACATTGTAAACTTAGCAGCATTGGTATTTGAGTGTTGAATTCTCAGCAGATTTCTGGAGATTTTTCAAGCTTTGGTGCAATAACAGCTTATGCGATTTTTCCATAACTTAAGACTATTGCAAATTATTTAGCAAAAATCTAGAGGAGTAGATGGAAAGGGAAAAAAATTGCTTCAGTTGGCAAAAAGTTTGCCTTACTCGATGGCTATCAAAGTTCACCTGAAAGCCTTGAATAAAAACTAAAATAAATTAGTGAAAGTTGGACTTGTGGGCGTGTAACCAAGGGTAATTTCCAGCGAACGATTATGTCCAGCAATCTGCATCGAATACAGCCTGAAGTGTTTGCTAAACCCTACTTTAAGTATCTGACGGTGGATTCGAAAAACTGACAAAATTTTTGCACCAACCTAAATAAACATCTAATGATCTAAAAATATTAACGCTACCGTTTTTGTGGAGGAGAAAAGTGGAAAACGACCATGAAACAAGAAGCACTCAATACTAGGGGAGATCTTTAAGGTAAGGAAAAGTTTATATATAGTATGGAACAGCAGTGCTAGATTTCCTTTTGCAAAAGAAGAATAGAAGTAAGTTGGAGAAACTTTCGTAAGAGGCAGGAAAGGATGCATGTCATTGTGATTGAAAATACGTATTACATATTAGGTCGGCAAATAAGTTTTACAAGTAATTTTGTAATTCCTTTCTTTCTGACCGTAAGCATTCAATTTTGGGCTCTTATGTAGGTTAGGTAGTAATCGTAATAGTAATGGTAGTGAAGTGAAGAAAATTTACGACTTTTTGAAAGCTGGTCAAATTCGAAATTTTAAAGATCGGAAAACCAAAAATAAAGCCGTTCTTAGCATGAACTGGACACAGCAAGTCGAAGTCTTGCCTAGATTGTTGATAACGAAACCTCCAGTAATCTGTACGTTTTGGCTTTATGCGTCTGATTCAGATTAAGAAGGAATTCAATTTTAAGTTTCGAATTTGACCAGCTTCCGAAAAATAAAGCGTAAATTCTATCCATTTCGTTACTAAAAATTAAACTGTCTTACTACCTAATCCACATTATGCCCAAAAATGAATGCGTAAGTAGAAAACAGGAAATTTACAAGATTAGTTTCAAAACTTATGTGCCAACCTATGACGTTTTCAGGAGTAATTCTGGCTGGTACCACCTAGGAAGTGAGCTAGCAGAGCACGGATGAACACAAGATAAATGGGAGCACGGCTTGAGATCACAATTCGGTTCGTGGTGTTCGGGACAGAATGAACAGCTGTAGAAATTCGCTACACTGCCGCGGACGCTTGGTTCAAAGCTGACCGCTGGCTATCAATCTTCTCTGTGTCCGTGTGGAAGTAAAGTTAGTAGGATCAAAGAGTCTTACAGCTTTATTTCAAAAAGTTCATTTGAAAAGATCATCCTCATCTGTCTTCTATATTGTTACCTAAGTGAATTGATGGATTCTGTACTTTTTTACAAGTTTTCTATGACCGATACATATGCTCCGCAGCGCAATCTTCTGCCTGTAAGAATTATTTCAGTGAGACAAATTATGCAAGGGAAAAATTCTAAGTGACAGTTGTCAAATCTGAAAGAATCCAACAGTAAGGTGTCCATACAAAATGGTCATGCTGGATAGATTAACGATTGCGTGTGCCCTCAGCTTTTTTCTTTGAAAGTGCGCGCATTTGTCGTTGTTCAAATGCACTTCTAAAGCACTTTCTTACTATATGAAAAGAAGTACGAAAAAAAAATTTGCACTCTGATGTTGGAGCACCCGCAAGTCGTTGTGAAGTGGGTGAATGTTGAACATCCAATAGGATTTGAATGCTCAAGAAAGTTATTTTTATATTCTCTTGCCTCGCTTCTCGTGTCTCTTGTAAAACTTTCGAGATGAAAACCGTACTTTCATAATGTCCAGCCTGAGCTATATGCCTGAAGGCAAACTAATTACCGACCACTTCTTAGTGAACTCTGAGGACAAGGAAATTGTACGGAGATAAATTGGTACCGTACAAGAAGCACTTCGTCTGTCAAGGACTACATGAACAGTGATATTGAAAAACAGCTGTCCAGATGGATCTCGCTTGTGGGCCAAACTCAAGCACTTAACTAGACAAACGATATGCGATGTGTCCCAGAAAAATGTGCTTAGTGTGTGATTGTAGATAACTCTCTTGTCAGAGAGTCTTTCGAGAAGCTTTCTGTACAATTTTTTGGAGTTGGCTTCAACTTAGATTCACAGTATGGAGGGAATTACTAATCGCTCTTCATTACCTTACGGTGGCCAACTTCGGTGTAAGGCATTACGGTGAAAAATTGCCTTTTTGAAGAAGCCTAAAAAATATCAGAAAATTCGTGTAATAGGTTATTGAAGGCCGAATTTGATGCTCAACTTTGTACAAGATTGTGAAGCTTTTCAGACGCTATAGCACAATTTTTTGCAACATCGAAAAAATGCCTGCTACCATTGTAGTGGGATGCAAACTTCATATCTAAAATCAGCAACTCTAATTAGCCCAGTATGAGACTTTTAAGATCGCTTTTCTCCTTTCTAAGCTAAAATGTGACCGTCCATGGCTCAAAACGATGATGTTCCTCCGCAGTTCTACTGTAATGAAGAGAAATGAGTGATTCGCTCTGTATTCTCAATCTAAGTTGAGGACAGCTCTACACAACTGTACCTAAAGCTTCTCCAGACTTCAAGACAAGAGAGTTATTAACAATCAAACAGAGGGCACGTTTTTTGGGACACTCTGTATTTTGCCGTTCGCTGGTATAATCACAAACACAGTTTATTGCCTGGAAATTATCCGAAGACCTGGAAATCTAGTCGGGTCCATTTATCAATGAACTCCTAGAAAAATAATAAATTAGTCTTTCATTTTTATAGAATCAGACTTGTCATATCGAGCATGTCAGGAATTAATCAAAGCAAACAGCAAAGAAACGAAATAATACCAGCATTTTGAAGTATGCTAAACGTATTCGTAAACCCTGACTTTGTCCCATGAAAAAAGAAGTTTATTTTTGCTTCTCCCTCTCCATTAAAAAAAGTTGAACAAAGATTACGATCTGCCGTAAACTCATCAACAGAGAATGAAGATCGTACATTTCAAAAAACAATAAAACCCAGATAATCCCTCTTTTCAAACATCTTTGGCTAATTGTCAAGCTTGAGAAAGATTTTTCTTATCCACCTTTGGGCACTTTATTCAGGAAGGATGTATCATAGGTCTTTGGTTTATTTTGAGCTTACAATAATAGTGCTGAGGCTGCTTGCTGAGCGTTTGAATCTTAATGAGAACGAGCGTAGCACCGATCATGGTCGGAAAAGGACCGTATGAAAATAATTATGCTATGTATCAACATCTCAGTTTATGGAATGAAACACGTCCTCTACTCGAAATTCTGTTTATATAATAGAACATAACAGAAATCATAAGTTTTGAACGAATTTAGATCAAAACTAGTTGGTATACTCAGAGTTTTTTGCAAGAGCAAAATGAGAAAAGCAGCTGAAGAAAAAAAAGAACGCTTTTATTCCCGATTGCTGCACAACTACATATTGGAGACTAGAGCCCAAACGTTTTGTCGTCATATTTCGTATTTATTATATGCAAAATGTCATAGTAGTTGAAGAAAACTTTGAATAAAACATGAGAACAATTGAATTTTAGGGATGTAAGAAGAATGAAATTTCTTATCGTTTTTGTGCTAATGCATCTGCAGAGCGCAATTTTTGGAATAATTGTCTAAACACAAACATTATAAGCCTCAAACATCAACACATAAGAATCTAACAAAACAAATCTGTCAAGAACAATTATGTGCGCAGAACGACATGAGATCTCAGGAAACATACATTCTCAGCAGCTAAATGACCTTTATCGCTTCAGCAATTTAGTATTTGTCAGTCGATGTTGGGCGTAATATCAGTGCAATAGGTCACACTTGGTGATGACGTGACAAGATGTGGCAATCAGTAGAAAATAGATTGTCTGTTTTGAAAAATATGAGAGCTTGAGCTGGCTTTGTGATGTATGCAGTCAAGAAAAAAATAACCCTAAAGGAATAAGCAGTAAGCATTGTCTTATAATTGCAAGAGAAATGTGAAGATTTCCCTGAATGATTTCCCGGAATAAAGTCTCAAGTGCCTTTTTTGCTCGCAGTTGGTGAGCAGAGCAAAAAATCTAGTTTCTATTGTTGAGGGTACTTCCGGCCTCATGACGCAGCACTTTTCCCTCTGGGACACGAAAGCAACATTAGTATTCGTACCAAAGAAAAAATAAATTCGTTTTATTTCACCAAATTACTATATTTTAAGCTCCATAATTACTAACCAGGATGATTCACTTTCAAACTCAGACCGCTAAAATCAAATTCCATATCCCTTCCGGAACGAAACTAAAGTAAATGATGGAACCTTGAAAGTTTTTTTCAAAATCTTCGTTCCTATTGTGCAGCATCAGGAATATCCTTTGTTGTGCTAATACATGTTTTTCTTTGACCTAGCACAATCGAATCTTATGTGTCAATCGTAGACTATCACAGAGTGGATTAGAATCTGCCAGATACTGTACGCGAGTTTCCAAGTGTAAAATGAAATTCCTTGCTATCACAACGATTTAGCCCGCGTGAATAGCGAACATAGAGGAACAACGATATCAAACATTATGAAGTGGGCACTCAAGGAATGGATGATATCCCGCTTTGCAATTGGTTAGCTAAAAAACTGCATAAATTACTCAGAAAACGAGGGTTTGTTCGCTAGGAATTACGTCTACAACACTTATTCTTATCCGAAGAATTTAGTGCAGATTATACAAAAACAACGACATGCTAAGAACGGAAAAAATTGAGCTTTAGTCTGGGCACACACAATAATTCGTTACGATATGAATCCACTGGCCTTCCAACAGTTTGTATATCACCGTAAACGCCTCGAATGCTAGTTTCTAATCTTCTGCACATATCTTCTAAGCCAAACTTCTAAACGAAGTTATAGGCACTGTTGTGTACATGCATAGGCTGCACGTTAAGCTGCTTTTGGGTGCGTGCTTTCCTACGTCTTTTCCTAATGGTAAGGTACTCAATCCATAGTCATTATGTTCATCAAATGTCATTTGCGGTAGGACGTTCTGCAGATGTTAAGTGTCGAATAACCAGCACCTCTCAGAGACAGTTATATCCTGGAGTTGTCACTGGGAGTTATGAGCATTTCCTTGCTATTTATAGAAAAAATAGCAAAAAAGACAACGAAACAGTTGAGGATTAGGCTTGACGTAAGTTGATAGCTTTTCAACTGAGCTGGGATGTGGTGAATTGCAAGCAGAGTACTAGCAGGATTTGACAACCGGCTGCGATCCCATATATTTGCGTCCTACACAATGCTTAATTTCTACTGGGAGAAATTCGGAGTCTGTTCTTCCGTAAGTAATACGGATCCGACAGTAGTTTGCTTTGTCAGTCTTTACTGCAAACGCAAACGCGAAATTGTGGTAAAAACTGCACCAGATCCCTCTATGGTTCAGAAAGGTTCCTTGTGGACCCATAATTTTGCAACAAAAAAACAGTAAAACAATATGTTGTTGAAAAAGAAAATTTCTTGCAAAGAATGAGAATTTTGACTGCAAGTCTGCTATGCCCGAAGATCAATAGTAATCAAAAGCCCGTTTCTTTCTATATAGATACGTAGATTCGCTTAGGCTTAAGCCTGGAAAAGTATATTTCATTATAATCCAAAAATGCTCCTCGAAGATTCTTTACAACCACATACGAAAATCTTTCACGTGTCACTATCATCATGAAAGCATGATGCACGCAATCTGTAAAGATTCAAAAAACTACATGCATTATCATACTGCTACCTTATACCAATTTGACCATGTTATCTTCATTAATAAGCACAACGAATCGCCAAATACCGCTCGCATAATTTTTATCTTGCGAGAAAACATTGAAAACCGAAAAACCGTATGCAACATCCTATACAATTAGCATAAAAGCTAAGATGATGTGACACATGATGAATTCTGATACGGCAGTTACAATATTTGAAAGAAATGCAGCAGAGAGAAAAAAATGTGTGTCCATCAAAGTGCGATAGAAAAATGCACACAATTGCAGAATCTTTTCCTTTTTCGGCTATGTTCGCGATTAAATTCTGACGACGAGCGCAGAGATATTTGTCGACGTTTACAAGCCATCCTTTTCACTGCCTAACTTTCGTTATTTTCCAAATTATATGAGAGACTTCAAATATGCTTTGATAGCCAGCTGAAGGCAGATTTTGCGAATCACAATCTTTATCTTTCCCCAGCTTCGTTTTGTTCGAATAATTCTCTGGAGCAACAATCACTGACTGCATAATCTCAAAGAACTTGAGAGCCAACTTGATACTGCTAAATTAACTTTAAAGTAAATGAGCGATTATCGCTCCAGAATGTTCAGATTTACGACTTTGAGGTACGTACACATTCGTAAAATCAAGAAATACTGGCCGTTTTGTTCTCAAATTTTATTCATCGCGAGGAATTAAGCTGAAGTGAGGAAAAAGTTTCGAAGAGTATTGAGCTTACCACACCAAGCTTTATTATCATGTTCTGCATGAAAGTGCGCCAAGAAAAACAAACTTCCAAAAAGAGTTTCACCGATTTGATTGGACCGAATATAAAACTTGGTCATTTTGAAAAATACTTTTTCGAAATCAAAGGCAACACACTAGTCTCAAATATTGACAAAAGACAAGCCAGAGTACTACAAAAGATTAGATCAATCTGCAAAAGGTTTGCTTCTACAGATGGCTATAGAAACACCCTGAAAAGTCTCGGCCAATGTTTTGAAAATTAGCAAAGTTAGAAATGGTGAAAACAAGGTTGTAGCTTCGGCAAATATCTAACCACCCGATGGAAGAGTCGCTTCGTTAGCATGGTTACTGTTCGACCAGCAAAACCATTAGGCGGATTAATAGACTGAGCTGCTCAAAAAGATTGCGCCTTCTCAGATTCAGAGTGGATCGTAGCGTGGCTATCGCCATAAAGGTAGTACGGATGTTCAAGGATCAGCTGCAAACCCACTGCAATCCAGAATTTGTCTGATTCTGTTGCAAACTTTTTTGATCCTACTGTCATAGCTAGACAAAAAAATGGACTTTTCATTTTTGCGCATCAAATGGACGTTGAGAAACATTTGGTCATTTGGTCATTTTGCAGAGCTTTGAACAGGGTAATTCACCAGATTGGCTACACTACCGTATTCGGCACACCAGCCTCAAAAAATGACCAACAGCTATACGATTGTGACTGAAGCACTTTGCTTGACGGTGTCTAGGCGTTATCTATCTTGAGGAGTGAAGTGCAAGACAACAAACACTAACGACAGTACATACTTTAGCAAAGCGATCTTCGCAATTCTCGAGTAATTTCCGGTCAAGGAAGTGTGCAAGTGACAATCTAACAAATTCCTTTACTACGTTGACGACAGATTTCCTGCATGATCAAAACATCGGATAATCTCTCGAATCCTAAATCTAAACTCACAACTTCGTATGCAAAAATAGGAAGAGGTCTTACACGATATTATTAGGTCATCTCAAAAGTTTTTTCATATCA
The DNA here is from genome assembly GCA_958299035.1 of Cylicocyclus nassatus. Taxonomy (NCBI): domain Eukaryota; kingdom Metazoa; phylum Nematoda; class Chromadorea; order Rhabditida; family Strongylidae; genus Cylicocyclus; species Cylicocyclus nassatus. Next base: position 59,496,647 of record CATQJL010000001.1, read on the forward strand.
GACTTTTCACCAGCGTAAGTCTGCTCTTCTTACAATTAGACTTCTGATGAGAAGCGGAGTACCCTTCGAAAGAGTGAAGCAAGCTCTACAATACGACTTTTAAAAGTTCGTACCAGGCTTGATCCGCATCGAGTTTCAAGACAAAATGGAAAAAAAATCCAAAATTCCGAAAAAACAAAAAAATCGTATCTTAGTTCAAAAACATTCTGCAAAGTTCCCACTTGCTCACGCATATATTTTCCCCATCAGACATTTATATATACACTTGCTGCATTTTTCTGACGGCTAGAAATCGAGAAAAAAAATAAAGCGCTTAATTTTTAAACTTTGCATGAGTCTATGTTCCTCGCAAATGTGTCATTATACAGCTTATTCACTCAAGAATACTTTCACAAATTTGCACCCTTCTAGATGCCTTAGTTTTAGAGAAATATCATTTTGAAGGTACGAATACGAAAAAACTTTTGGGATGACCTAATAATTCACTCGCAAGTTCTCGTTGACTACTGTAGGACTCAAACTCGTAATTTTGAATTTTATCTCAGAAAATACTAGAATGCCGCTAGCTACTCTATGATGCTGCAAAGCTCTTTTATATATAGTAACAGCTCACGCATCACTTCGGTGCTTCGATTTCACATGAAATTACAAAAAAAAAACAATAAAGTTGTGAGAAACACAATTTCAGATTTCCTGATTGCATTTTTTCGCAGAAACCGAGACCAAAACCTTGAACTTGTGCTTATCTCATCGCTGTGACGGTTTCTTTGGTGTTACCCTGTGTTTTTTGCAGAATGCAATAATGATCGGATTTGCTTGTATGTCTTTTCAATTTTTTGCAAATTTATGAGTTCGAAGCCTGCAGTGATGCATCCCTACGAGTTTTGTGCTGAATATTATTGCCTTCCTACCTTTCAACCAGATTGCAGCTCATTTTCATTCATTTCATCGTACAAGCCTACAAAGCTAAGTGGAAAGTTTGGAAACGAATTTAACATAGTGGAAGCTCTGTGAGCCGTATCCTTCTGCTTGATGAATCCAGAATGTTGGCTTCGTAACTCAATAGCGTTAACAGGAGTCCCTTTCTACATGATTGTAGCATTATGTTACCTCCACTTTTACATACCCTGGATTCTCGCAACTCGCATTTTTTATCCATCAATCTATGCGAACTCTTATGTGGTCAACGATCAAGACATTATCGTTTTTGCTCTGCACTGTCTCATTACACGGCTCTTTATTAGGGAAGAAATAACTTCTGAATTAGGACTATGGTTAAATACTGCTATTTCTCTTGCACTTGTAAGCTGCATATTGTGATTTCAAATACCGATCTCTTTACCCATCACACAAAAATCTGCACAATCGACAATACAGAAAAAGTCGAAATCAAGGCAAAAGTCTACATACGACTCTGCCAGTGGCGTACCCAGGATTTTCGTTTGGGGGGGGGGGGGGAGGGGGACGCGACAAAAAAATTTCCTAATGAAGGTGCGTGGCGTCAGCCACGCCCCGAAAAGAATTTTTTATAGAGCTAAAGTGAGTTTTCAAAAATTTTTATAAAATATTTTGATTATTCACAAGCACAAACAAGTCACTTCACAATTTTATAGCTCATGTAAGTAACTTACAAAAATTTTGAGACCCATTCTCGAGTATCCTCCCCCTCCCTCCCCCCACCCCCTCGGTGCGCCATTGGACTCTGCAGATATGATACTTATCCATGAAAATCAGGTTAGACTGGAGATACCGCATTATCAGTCTGCGAGAAGGAAACTTTACTCGATTGTAGGATTAACATCTCTACCATTCCCGACAATAAGCAATGTGCCCACACTATCCTGCAAAGCACAAAAAGGTGAATAATTGTATACCCGAATTACATCGAGCTTTTGGATATCCAAGAGTAACATGATGCATGTAAAGCTGCGGTGGAGTGGGATGCGACTGTCTCCATCCCACTGTCGATGTCTTTTCTACTCTGTCACATTCGAAGTGTACGAGTTCTTTGAATGTTCACGATGAAAAGGGTGCGTATACCTTGAATTGAGGATGACGCGATCGAGCACTTGGAATGATAACGATTTCTGTCTACTACCCACCATCCGAAGAGTTTTGAATCCTTACAATCACACCTTCTTCAAAAAAATCCGCCAACTTTACCTTGCAGCTCAATTTTTCTGACAGATGGAAACGCAATTTAGCGGCCCTGAGGGACTTGGAGCCACCAATGCGATGGCGAACGCCAGAAGAAGCCAGACTGTGAAGTAGTTGAAGATTCAAGTGGCTACCAGCAGGAACAAACATGATATGCGGTTACCAAAAAGTAATCTTTCATATCACACCGCAGTCACTCGTGTTACAAGCACTACTCACTTTGCAGCCAAACCTAGAAATTGGCCGGACAAATGCAAGTACGTATACCACGGCTACCTACCGCCGAAATCATAAAGAGATTATAGGAAACTTTCAGTTTACTTCAGTTCTTTCCGATGACATCTGCACGATGCGAAAAAACGTCTTGCTAATAAAATTTGTTGTTGAAGAACAATGTTTGTACAAAAGTTCTACAAGCAACAACTTTCCGTGATTAGAGGCAATCGATGAGTTTGATGTTGGAGATGCTGGAGTAAAGCCAGAGCTAGCAAAGCCCAACCACCAGTTATTTTTTAACGCTAGCGGTGATTGTAAAATTTATATAATTTGAAGGTTGGCATACATACATGTACTAAAATGAGGTTGAAAAACGGCTTCGTTTGCATTCGGTCAAAAAGTCTCTCGGCATCAAAGATTTTATGGGCATCGAAATATTCCCTGTCTGTGCGTGGCTGCTCGTGCCTGTCACTTCCTATAGGGGAGCATTGCCATGTCAAAGATGAGAGATTTATAGAAGAACGTTGTGAAGTGCTTCTACTTTAGTAGGGTTTTTCGCAAGATCTAGTATTTCTCTGATAGCTAAAAAACTGCTCAACACATAGAAACTACAATTTTGGAAACAAATTGATCTTGAAAGAGTTATGATATTTTGATTCGAGAATTCAAATTGGACAGAAGATATGCAGCAGCCTGATACAATTGAGTGGAGTTGTCAATGTCTTGATGCTTTCTTATTTGCAAGTCAAAAAAAAATTTACATCAAACTTTGATTAATTTCGGAGGAAGCCAAATTTTACAGAAACTGTGTCTTTTGATGTAGACCAAAGATCATGAAGTCGAAACAGTTGGTGTCCTTCGTTAAGTAGGCATCGATCATGTAGCTGGTTATATTCTGAATGGAAACGATGAAGACTTTTCACAAACTTTTTACACCAGAAACCAATTATATATAGAGCGTCTTCTCCGATTGGGTCATATCCTGATCATCACTAGTATCTGCGTCGCAGAAGCACTGCTGCTCACTTACACTCTAGTATTAACGAGATAATTCCATTCATACCTAAAATAACCTTACAAAAACTTCTTTTGTTCTTGATTTTTGTCAAAGGTAAGTTAATCAAGTTTGGTGTACACATAAGGAACCACTGACCGCACTAACCGGACGACACAGTACTTATGTATGTGCGCATGCAATCATACGAACCTTGTTCATCGACTTCAAGTCTCTCCAATTCTTCTTCAGCTTCCTATGTATCTCAAAAAAAATTTCAGAATTTTGATCCTATTCTCAATGTAACTCGAGCGAACATAAAACTTTAAAGCTTTTTTGGGAGCGGAATGCGAAGGCGATGTTAACATAGACCCCCCTAAGCGGTGACGGAAGTTCGGAGCGGAAAAGGGGGTCTACCGAGCCCAAAAATTTGCTCCGAAAATTGCCCGGATTTTACCGTAGGCCGGAATGCCGCCCGCACAGCGATTTCGAGCTGCAAGGTCAGAGCACGCATAGCGCACACAGTTACGAGGGCAGGGTCCCGCATTCTGCCTCTTTACCCTGCATGCATCTCGTCGTACTCGCCCGAACCTACTGCAAGATCCGGGCCACTTGAGGAGGGAGAGGGGGGATTGTAGGCTTCGTAGACCTCCTTTAGCGCTGCAAACTTCTGTCGCTTAGTTAAGGGGTTTACTATTACATTACTACCACGGTCAAGCGTGGGTTGGGCAGGCCACACCTGGGGGATCGTAGAGGGGTCAGGAAGAGGGGAGGAGGGTCATTATCGAGGTGGTAGTGATATTAGCGACATTATGTCATTCAACAATGTCTGATAGGCCCATTGTACGAAATACCAGCATTGATGTTTTGGCCCACCGCCGCACACGCACAGTGAGCATATTTAAAAAATCCTGGAAACATATGAGCACCATTTTCGTCATTAGCATGTCTTTAGCGAATTTTGAGGTTCCAGACATTGCGACAGTCAAGTGAGGTGGTCATTTTCGACATGCTAACTTCGTTTCAAAGGTGAGTTAACTACTTCTTTTTGCACTCATTACACATAGGTGCGATAGTCTGAGATGAATCTCAACCCCCTTCACTTTTGAGACTGGGCTACCCCCCCCCCCCCTTCACTTGGACGGAGAAAAAAATTTTTGAGGTGAGATGATAGTGTGCTTGAAGTGGAGTAGAATTCAAGGTAAAAGATTTTATTTACAGGGTGTAGGGAATGAGAATGCTGGAAACAAAGCAAAAATTGGGACCAGACCTCCTCCATGGGACAAAGCAGGTGCTGAGGTGAGAAAATACTTAATTTAAAGTTGAGATATCGTAGTTGAAAAATTCTTGAAAGAAAAAAACATTCTCCTCTACAAGATAAAAAAGAAATCAGATCATGAGAGGACCCCTCCGAAATGTGGGAATTTTTTGGCTCGAAAGGGGGGTATAGTTGGCAACTCAAACCTGCCTCAACCAAACCTCATTCACTATCTACCAGTGGCGTACCCAGGATTTCGGCTCGGGGGGGGGGGGCGACAAAATTTTTTCTAATGAAGGTGCGTGGCGTCAGCCACGCACTCCGGAAATTTTTTGGGATGTTTCCAAAAGTTTTTCCGGGCCCCTGACACGCCCCCGAAAAAATTTTTTTTACAAGGCTAATTTGAATTTTTAAAATGAAAATTATTCGACGCCGGCAATTTTTGGACACCCTTCACTTTTGAGGGTCAAAAACAGCTCAGACCCCGTTCACTTTGGAGGGTACCCATTCAGACCATCGCACCTATGCTAGAGAAGACCAATTGGGCTTAAATCACCTTTTCAAAAGTTACCAGAATGAGGCTATCAAATGCACTTGTTCTTGCCACTTTCCCTCGCGATTCACGTAATAGCGCAGACTTACATTAACGTAATCCAATATTTTTATGGCGTTTTCCGCTTTGCTTTGCTGAAGAAAAACGACTATATCTTTCCCTAGGGATATTTTGAATGAAATTCCTGCTGTGTGGGGAAGAAAGTTTAGCAGTAGCAGCATATAAAAGATAGAGATTTGAATGCTTTGGAGGTAAGTCAATGGGGTGTGGCACAACCCCTAAAAAGCTGTGGCCGCCACAGCTTTTTAGGGGTTGTGCCACACCCCGTTAACTTGACTACGAATAGAATTTTAGCGAACAAAGTACATAAAGTTTTATAGCCTAAGTCTTGTAGTTTTTGTAGGAGTAATTCGGGTCTGATTCATCTTCTTCGCTCTGAGTAAAAGCTGGTGAAAGCGCAGCCATTGAAAGCGATAAATGGGACAAACAAGATTTTAGCCTGCTTCTAATTCCGTAGTTTGATGATTATTTGAAGCAGGATTCATGGTATGGGAAAATATCGAATAGTGCTTTGTATTGGTTACAAAAAGAGTCAGCTGATCTCCTATTGAAAGATAGTTAATCATCTTCGAAAATGTTCACTTGACTTGGGTGGTTTAATATTGAGAATCCTCTTTGCTAAAACTTGACTCATGCGGGTTATTTGACATGATAATTACAAATATGTGCCTAATTATGTATGGTAGAGCCTTTATGTCATGCCCATGGAAGGAAGATGAGGAGGGGGGGGGGAGGTTGTATCCTACGCTTGTGTGCCGCACCTCTTGCACGACCCTGTTTACTACCAGAGCCAGGTACTATGCTTGGGTCCGAATCGAATAGAAATCAGATCATTTGAATAAAACATTCGATTTCGCATTCGAGATCCGATATTCGGAGTTCTTTCATTTTCGAATAATACTCGAAACTCGAATAATTCAAAAAAGAATTGTTTTCGAATAAAATTCGAAATTTGAATAATCAAGAAACAAATTTTCGAGTAATGTTTGAAAACTCGAATAATCAGAAAGCGAGGATTTGTTCGAGTTTGTTGCATAGTCACTGCTGGATATCAAGCTCGCTTCGTCCGCGTTTCTTTTTCGCAAAACTCGGTAATTAATCTTTTTGCAATCTTGATGAACTTTGAGCTGTATGGAAAGTCGCATTACTCCAGCTGCTTGCAACAGTAGAAAAATAGGTGTGGATTTTAATTGATGCAAATTGATTGAAATCAAGCTGATGTTCCGAGTTCATATACTGGAAGGGTGTTGACAGGCCGGTTTCTCTTCCTTTGCACTGCTCATGCTTTTTATAAGCAAAGGTCCACACTAGTGAGCAGTCTTGCTTGTAAAACTCATGTTGCACAAACGCCTCTAGTCTTTATTAGAGATTTTTCTCAAACTGGTGTATTTTGAGTAAAACATTAAGGTGTATTATTAGACGGTTGCTGAATTTTGCAGGTTATCACCTTGTAATAGAGTTCTGTAGTATATAATGGGAAGTAAAATATGACGTTTTGCAGATGTATAGACTAGTTACCAACCGACCAATTTTATCGATTTTTGCAAAAAGGTACGGGGCTGGGAGTTAATGAGGTCAGTGAGGGTGCTGATTATGGATGAAAATTTACTTCATCGATTTTATCGATTTCTGAAAACTTTGAGTTAGGGGGGTGAGAGTTGCTGCAAGGGGTAAGCGGGGTCGCTGATTGTGGATAAAAATCTACTTCAATGCTTTTACCGACTTTTTGAGAACTTTGAGCTACGAGGCTAGGAGATAATACAGGGAGGTAAATGATGGTGCTGATCAAAAATAAGATCTATTAGGTCGTTCCGAAAGTAATGTCGCTTTTTTCGAATGAACGCCACTATCCGTGGAACCAACATTTTCAAGAGATCTTAGGAGCATTCTATGCAGCATTTCATCCTCTTTCCAATGGTTTTAATTCCGCTGCATGATGTTCAATGAGCTCTCGAAAAATTACCAAAATTTGCGACTCATGCTTTTTGCCATGGTCAAGTTCGGCTATTTTTCTAAATTTTTGTACCTAATTTCTCTCCGAAAAAGTACAAGTAGCAGGTAGATAAAACAAACACTATAGAACACAGAGTAATTTTTTCTTCTCCTTAGCTAGCTTCTCAGAGTTTCTACAATCAATTTCTCAATGCCATCAAATTCCATATTTAGTCAAGTCAAACCTTACAGAACAACAACCGGCAGGCGACTCGGGTGTCATTCGATGCAGCTTTTTCTCCTCTTTCTAGCGGTTGTCTTTTGTTTCCGATTCATCAAATTTTCCGGGATAAAATTCCATAATTCAGCTTCTCCAAGGGACCCCAAGGTGTACTCGAAATTTTCGAAAGTTGCTAAACCGAAGCGGTGAATGCTCGTTTGTTTGTAAAATTGTTGCCAAACCATAATCCGTCTTTGTAAGTTTCAAAATCCGAAGACTTGTTGGCGTTTGATGCACTTGTGTCTGAGACGAGTTTGCTAAAATTCGGTTGTTCCTTCAAAAAATCTGTATAAAAATTATGACGAGCTCTGGAAGGTAGAAAAAAGTTGTGTTGTTTCCTGTAGGGTTTGCTCCATCCATCCATCACTTGGACTCCTTCTGAGATTTGTTATAAAATTTCAAAAAATTGTGAAACTTGGCCATCTCAAAAAGCATACGTTGCAGATTTTGACTCTTTTCTGGAAGCTCATTAACTTACTGCAACAACTTCATAACCATTAGAAAGAGAATGAAATGGTGCATCAAATGCTACCAGAATATCTTACAAATCTTTGTTCCACGAGATGTGGCATACGTTTGAAAAAAGTGACATTGCTTTCGGAACGACCTAATATTTTGTCGATTTCACCGATTTTTGGAAAATTTGCCACATCTCGTGGAACAAAGATTTGTAAGATAGCTTACTTGAGCTTGGATTTGGTATAGGGGATATGAGGGTGCTGAATACAAAGGATCGGCTTTAGCCGAGTATGTCAGCAAGTTTTAGATATGGGTGCTCTAATTATTCGATAAATCATTCAAATATTCATTCGAAAGATCTCACAATCAGTGCTCGAATATAATCGATAGTCATTCATTCAATATTTTTGATTTTCTGATTTTATTCGGGATTCATTCATTCCCATACCTTCGATAATCTAGAGACAGGGCGTCAAAAGTGAAGGTTGTTTGAACATCTGCCCCTCATAAAAAGTGAAGGTTCCTTATAGGAGACCAGAGGAGGAAAAAACACGCAAAACAGATGTTAAAAGCAAAAAAACTGCTAAAAACCGAACAAAAACGCTGCGATGAGTATGAAGTCTTTTATTTGGTGGTTTTCGAAGGGCAGGTTTTCGCTTCAGCAACACGGGGAAAAACTAGAAAAGCTACCCTAATTTCACGCGTATAAGGCGCACTTTTTCGAATTTTCAAGCGAGCCGCTCAGCCGCTTCACTGTAATCGGGAAAGAAATTACATTGCCGATTCTCTCAAGCAATTATACAGCAGTTATAGGATCCTTTGGTTGTAAAGTCCTTTGGCTGGTCGATTTTGGAAAAGAACCCCCCGCGCCTTATACGCTTGAAATTAGGGTAATTTCTTTTGTGATTGTTGCAAACAAAACTATTTTTCGGATATAGTTGTCATCAAGAAGACGTCAAACAAGAAAGAAACTAGTGAAAACGCGAAATTTCTTTTTTACTAATTCGAAATGCGCGTCAAAGTCAAAACTGATTTTAATGCGTCCATTGAATTTTTACCCCCGCACTGAAGTTCCTGTATCTTGGAATGTTGTCTGGATTGTTGCGCTTATTGTTCTGAGCAACAATCGCCCAAGTTGGGAAAAAATCGCTGCGAAAGCACTGAAACAGAAGAAGGTAAAGAAAAAACGCACTTTCTACGATTTTTCACCAAAAATTCCTCCATAATCGAAGAGATAAGGGCCGGGTGTTGTCTACATTATGAAAAGAAGCAAGAGCTGTAGAATGCACGAAAAAACCGCGTGAAAAAGACTTAAACTAGAGGAAAAACTAGAGCTCTTCGAAAACAAGGTTTCTGCCAGACTCTCGATTAAGTCTTAAATGTGATTTTGGGACGTTGTCAGCGTGAAAGTAGAGATCAAGAGCTTCAAAATGATATATAGCTTGCTAAAACTGATTTCGAAACAGCGAAGAAAAGGGTACCAAAACCAAATGCCCCGCGCTACGCGTTTGGGGTAGCGAGGTAGCGCGCAGCGCGCGGAGACGCAGGAGAGCAGCGAAGACAGACCAAAGCCGACGGGGCATTTGGCTATGGTCGTAGATCTCCGGAGGTCTCAATGAAACCTTGCAGCCACATATTAGGTTGTCCCAAAAGTTCTTGCGCCGGATTTTCAAAAAATCATAACTTCCTTGCCACTTAATGGATTTTCTTGATTTTAATTTCATTTGAAAGAGGAAACCTTTCTCTTTACCATAGTATCTTTGTTGTGAAGCGGAGTCAGAAAGTTCCAAAGCTAGAAGCAATTGAATAAAATCAGTCAAGATCGGCATTTTTCAAGCTGGATCACGAAAAATTCTGAAAGTATTTTTATTTGATAGAGAAAATTTTGCACATTACAGTGGTGCCGTTTTCATGAATTAAAGCGAAGTAGATCGAGAGTTAGAAGCAAATAAAGAGAATTTCTTCAGTTTTGCAATTTTTGATCATGCTCAAAAAAGTTTGAAAACGTCACAGAAAAGGCGAAAAAGTCATAAACATGGGTTTTGTGACCTTCCCTTTGTAGCTGAGCAAAAATCGTGCCAATCGGGAGCAATTTTGATTTTCGTGATTTATTCGGATTTTCGAGCCTGCTTTTTTTTACGAAAATCAAAATTGCTCCCGATTGGCACGATTTTTGCTCAGCTACAAAAGGAAGGTCACAAAACCCATGTTTATGACTTTTTCGCCTTTTCTGTGACGTTTTCAAACTTTTTTGAGCATGATCAAAAATTGCAAAACTGAAGAAATTCTCTTTATTTGCTTCTAACTCTCGATCTACTTCGCTTTAATTCATGAAAACGGCACCACTGTAATGTGCAAAATTTTCTCTATCAAATAAAAATACTTGCAGAATTTTTCGTGATCCAGCTTGAAAAATGTCGATCTTGACTAATTTCTTTCAATTGCTTCTAACTCTCGAACTTACCAATGCTAATTCATGGCAAAGGTACCACTGTAAAGAAAAAGGTTTCCTCTTTCACATAAAAATAAAATCAGGAAAATCCATTAAGTGGCAAGGAAGTTATGATTTTCTGAAAATCCGGCGCAAGAACTTTTGGGACAACCTAATATTAGGTGGGTGCAAAAGTTCGTTCGCCAGTTTTTCAAAAAATCGTAACTTCCTTCAGACTCAAGGATTCTCCTTGATTTTATAATCTTTTAGAAGAGAAAACCTTTCTCTTTACAAAAGTGTCTTTGCTATGAATTGGCATGAGAAAATTCGAAAGTTAAAAGCAACTGAAGGAAATTAGTCAAGATTGACATTTTTGAAGCAGGGTCACGAAAAATTCTGGAAGTATTTTTGTTTGATAGAGAAAATTATGCTCTTCACTATAGTGCTTTTCCCATGAATCAAAACGAAAAAGATCGAGAGTTAGAAGAAAATGAAGAGAATTACTTCAGTTTTGCAATTCTTGAGCATGCTCAAAAAAGGCTAAAAACGTCACGGAAAAGGCGAAAAAGTCACAAACATGGGTTTGTGACCTTTCCTTTCTATCTGAGCGAAAATCGTGCCAATCGGGAGCAATTTTGATTTTCGTAATTTATTCGGATTTTCGGGTCTGCGTTTTTCACGAAAATTAAAATTACTCCCGATTGGCACGATTTTCGCTCAGCTAAAAAGGAAAGGTCACAAAATCCATGTTTATGACTTTTTCGCTTATTCTGTGACGTTTTTAGGCTTTTTTGAGCATGCTCAAAAATTGCAAAACTGAAGTAATTCTCTTTATTTTCTTCTAACTCTAGATCTTTTTCGTTTTGATTCATGGGAAAAGCACTATAGTGAAGAGCATAATTTTCTCTATCAAACAAAAATACTTCCAGAATTTTTCGTGACCCTGCTTGAAAAATGTCAATCTTGACTAATATCCTTCAGTTGCTTTTAACTTTCGAATTTTCTCATGCCAATTCATAGCAAAGACACTTTTGTAAAGAGAAAGGTTTTCTCTTCTAGAAGATTATAAAATCAAGGAGAATCGTTGAGTCCGAAGGAAGTTACGATTTTTTGAAAAACTGGCGAACGAACTTTTGCACCCACCTAATATATCATTCTACTCGTCATGACACGACAAGGAGAACTGACAATGTCCCAATCGTTGAAAATCACTCATTAACGAGATAAACCACCATTCTCGTGCGCGACTCTCTTCGCAAGATTTAAGCGGAGTTTCTCGTTTTTATTTAACTCAAACAGCTTTGCCAAACTTCTGAAACTCAATTTTAGTCAAATAAGAAATTGACTGAGAAATGTTGTCTTGAATTCTGGCCAAACTTTCAGAAACCTTCTTTTTAACGTAAAAAAAGCTTAAAAACGCAAATTCTCGGTTTTGTTAAGACAATCCAAAAACATTTTTCCCTACATTTGTTTCATTCACATTCGTTTCGATATAGTCAGAATTATAACATCAGGGGCTTCGCCCCGGATAACTCCTGTTTTCTCCCAGGTGAAGGTTGTGTCCTTTTATGTGGCTCAAAGTGAAGGTTACCAGAGTACATGGCTCTTTGTATCGAGGGTATTACCAGGTACCCCTCATCCCGCCAGTCTGGAAACGCTGCCTTTAAAGGCAATGGTTTGGGAGATTGGCGAGTCCAAGCTTCTCGCACCTACATGGCCTTCAGGATCCGCTGAGTCCGAGACTTTGCTTGAAAAGTCAAAAAGTGCTTTCTCGGCATTTTCCGCCTTGGAGATTGCTGAGGAGGCTGGGCGAGGTACTCGAGACAAAAACAGCGACTGGCTGCAGGATATTGTAACTCCACCCATTTTGGCGGCAAATGGCCGATCGGCTCAAGCAGCAAATCGCGACTCAGTTGGCGATCTCGCCCATCCCCGCCAACAATCTCCAAGACCGGAAAACACCATGAAGCCTTTTCCGACTTTTTTGAGCGCAGCTCTGGACACAGCGCATCTAAAAGGCCAAGGAGGGATAGAAATCCTGTAATTGCAATTTTCCTTAGCCACTGCCTTCAAGGACACTTATCTCGAGAGGATTTTAGGAGCTAAGCAACCTACCGCACCAAAATTGTGAGTTGATTGGCAAAGCCGAATAATCATATCACTTTGTGATTCATAGCGAATCAGATGTTAACTGGATTGTGAAGCATAATAAAATTTCACTCACAAAAATACAATAATGAATATTCGGACTACCGTAACTCTATAAAGCGCGCTAGCATGACTGTTCATTTCATTTACTGCATTATTCAACACCAATAACTTATGAAGCAAATTTTGCGTGCTGTTCCAGTCTATCAAAAACAATACTGCTTTGAAATGCCGCCTCATTGTGGGTAAATGAAGGAAGCAGAAAACGCTCTCTAATTAGAATCGAATAAGCGACCTGGACGTAAATGTGTCAAACCATGCTGCTATGTTCGAAACCGTCAACTCCAAGCTTCTCACCTCCTATATGAGCAGCTTACGTTATTTATATCCAGTGATTGTTGAATGATGCATTCTATAGCAGATACAATTAGCTTCCCTATTGAAATGCTGAATCAAAGAGTCTAAAATTATAAAGAAACTTTTCTTAGAACGAGAAATAGCACGCTAGAAGCCCCTGATCATCATCATGTGACTCTTGTACTTCCAGTAACTGTGGATGCTTCGATAGCATATGTGTTTGCTCATTATCACGACGTGCGCACCCAACATCGGTCGTGGCGTTCATGACCTGTAATTTTTCCACCTTTTCTTGATAGCGGTTGTAGATCCAAATGAAGTTTCAAGAAATCTCTCAGTGGTTGAGAGCACACTATGCGTTTTAAGCATGCACAAGTAATATACTTCAATCCCATGTTCAATAGGATGTTGGTATTTATTTTTGGAATTTACAATGCGAGAAGATTGTCATCTGTCACCAGCAAACATGTGACTTGAAGAGTAAGAGAAGGGTAACTTGGACGAATAACGGAGAGCGGATGGATGTCGCGATAATGGAGACAGTTTAATAAACCTCTGCAGAGACTATCTGCAGTAGTATCCTAAAGTGTTACAGACAGAGTAAAAACATTACTACATTGCAGAGTTGCGCTTATTTTTTTGGATTTTCTGTAGGATTACGGTAGAAACTTGGAACATATGGTGTCACTATGGAAAAAGCTGCTATTTCAAAAATTTTCAAAAAGATGTGAAAACTTGTGTGATAGGGTCTTTAGGGTCGCTGAGTTCAATACTCAACTATTCTCAAGATTGCGAAGCTTTCTAAACGGTGTAACCGCACTTTTTAGGAACATTGAGAAAATGGCCGCTGCTGCTTACCTCGCATAACTCTTCAGTGAAGCATCATAATAAGTTGGGAACGTTACAGTTACAATTAGCAATTGTAATTGGCCTTGTGTAAAAGTTTTTTGACTGTTTTGTTTCTTTTCTGAGGCAAAATATAGCCTTTCGTCGCCCAAAACCCTCTTTCAAGTTTTTACCGTAATCCTACAGTAATGAAGAGCGGTCGGTGATTCGCTCTATACTGCAATTCTAAGTTGAAGACAGCTCAACAAAATGATGCTTACCGCTTCTCAAAAGACCTCATAATAAGAGAGTTATTCAAAATTAAACAGTGTGCACATTATTTTGGGACACTCTGTATAAATGCAAACTAATGATTTCCAGAGCTGCGCCTGAAGGCACTGTCCCCGCAAGTTTTGCAATTCCACTTCCTGTATGTTTGAAGCCTCTTCGTCACGTAGAACCCGAATGTAAGCTTTGAACCAGGTGAAAATACCGTTTCTGGGGCGTTTATTCAATTTCCGAAAGGGAGCTCAGACGATAGTTTCAGTGGAAAGTTGGGGAACCCTAACACGGTAACCCTGCCGCCTGTAATTCTTTGGATAGCATGCACAATGCGGGAGCGGTTGTAAGGTTCCACGCCGAACAGGTAAAGAGCAAAGCCGTCCGAGCGCGTGCCCGGTTCGAGGGCTATTTTCTTGGCGCAGGGGTGACATCGCCAGCCAGACTGGAACTGAAGGTTAGTGGGGTGAACCAGGAACCCCATCACAGCTGTACTCCTACTCCACAGGACGCGAATTTGCCGGGACACTGCCTTTAAGGGATCTCAACTAGAAATTTTTTAGTGGTTGCAACAAAATTGCGTTTATGCGAAATATATGCTCAATAACTGTAACTAAGTTTTATTTATGAATTTCTGCAAAAACTAGTTTGGTATGCCTCCAAAAAGCGCCCCCAGAAGGGTGATTTCATTTTAGATAATCTAGAGGTAATCTAAAATTTGGAAGCAACTTACTGAGGAGTGTTATACTCCCACTTTTCAGCATTTTGTGATGCAGTGAAGGACCTTTGCGTTTGCTATTAGAGATTAATCCAAAAGTTCGTTTTCACTATGAAATTCTTACAAGGGAACGATCCTAACTTAAGGTGGCAACTGGAATGAGCCGCATAATTAGATGCGTTTTGATGAGCTGATTCTAAATCAGGGCCCAACACGAGTCGGTTTCTGGGGTTTCTGAAAACGAAGTCTACCCTAACTTTTAGAAAATTTACGAAGTCCTCTTTGACCTTAGAAGGAGATGAAAACTAGAAAGGTTTACTAATCTGAAAGAAAAAACATGAAATAAGTGTGAAAATCCAGATTGGAGCTGAATACTACATGCGCAAGAGTTTGGCATTGGAGCGCGATGTTTAACAAAGTAATTCATGAAGAAATTAAGGCAAAAACAAAGGAAAGGCAATGCTATGAAAACGTCTTCATGCTCAGGTATAGACTTTTGACCGGGGAATCCGTCCATGATAGAAAAATTCGAAACTTATGTGAAGTGACAGAAATATATGCTCCAGACGATCTCAGATCGTCTGGTGGCCGTCTGGAGACGATCTGAATTTGGAAAAGGTATTCCTTCACATAAGTTTCCAATACTTTTTACATAATTCCTCCTCAAATAATTTTCTATGCTCACAGTTCAATTTTGGTGTCAAACGATTCTGTGTGCGCTGTAAACAAGCAATTTGTTTATTTTAGCCTTACTTTCAAATCGCGCGCACTTTTCGCCATACACGATTGAGCATGTCAATCGTGTGGTAACCTGTCCAAAAAGCTTGTATTCGACTAAATAGCGCTTAATCTTGATGTTCGGCAACGATTCGTCAAAAACGATGTCTCCTTTGCTTTTTGCTCTAAAAACGAAGTCCAGCCTGCTCCCAGACGATCTGTGCCGGGCCCCGTTCTAAATCTGTCTTCTATATCTGCGATGTTCTCTGCAAAAAGTTATGAGCGGTCAAATGTGTGAAGTCCTTTAGTTTTCAATGTATATTGTGCTTTGAAATTTAACTTGAAACTGCATGATTAGCATAATATTGAGTGCGCTGATTTCAACGAATATTCACATTTAGCGAAACACACACAAGTGTTTTGATCAACTAGTTCTCGAATTATGGCGCTGTAAATTTGCCATATTTGGGCTTTTCATTGCTCATAGCTTCTACCAAAGTAGTACTTTAGTTGTTTTTTAGTTGTTCAAAAGCACTTAATTGTGTTTCATGTTGAATATGAGCCTTTCTTGAAATTAGTACGCTCAATATCATGCTAGCCATGCACTCCCAAGTTGTATTTTGAAGCACATTATGCATTGAAACCCCAATGACTTCACAATTTTTACCGATCACAACTTTTTGAAGGGAACGGCATCGCAGATATGGAAGGCAGAATTGGAATGAGCTCGTAAAGACGCATGATATGCGGTCCATTCCAATTCGCCACCTTAAAGAAACGTTCCGGCAAAAGGATGGGTGCCGGTTTTTTTGGCGATGTTACAGTAGACCCCCTACTTGAGCGATGATTGAAGTTCGGAGCGAAAAGGGGTCTACCAAGCCTAAATTTGATCCGGAAGTGGTCCGGATATTACGGTAGGCCCGGACGCCGCACACACAGCAATTTCGAACTGCAAGGCCAGAGCACGCATGGCGCACACAGTCATGAGGTAGGCCCTACTACCTGGCAGGGTGTCGCAACGAGTCTGCGACTCTACCCTGCATGCATCTCGTACTCGCCCGAGGCTACTGTAAGATCCGGGCCATTCGGGGCTTGGGGGCGATTTATAGATTTTGTAGACCCCTTTCGCTCTACAAACTTCTGTCTTCGCTTTCTTAAGGGGAGGATCTACTTTTACATTACTAGAGCCAGGTACCCCCCAATTTGGTGGGACGCTGCCTTTTAGTTGGGATCGTTCCCTTACTAGCTTCCTAGCTTTTAGGCAGTCAACGACTCAGGATTTCAACACGATAGGTTCATTATCGCCCAAGTATGAAAATAGTGCGATCCTGGTTGCACAGCATGCCTTCCCTGCCGAGAAATTGGCTCTCAAACCTACACGCGTAGGCCAATCTTACACGCTCCCGGTCGAGTTGGTAATTTCCTCCTCACCGTTGGAGGCTGCCCGCCGCAATGCTCTAACCATTGGGTCCCGCAACGATCCAGCACCATCAGCCTTGCTCCACTCGTCCAATTCCGAAGGAAAGGGCATTGAAAAACGCTCGTTTTTGCCGTTTTCAAGCTCGCAGAAGTGGATTTTCGGGATCAGCGTGTTGGATAACCCCAGGTAAGCAAAAATTTGACTAGGTTGAGATTTGCCGAGCCACTGCCTTTAACGGAGTTTAGTGCTTTTTGATCATGCCCATAAAGACACGTTAACCGCTCTATGCAACTCGATTACTGCAGAGACATATAACAGCGTGAAATTAGATCAAGCAAATTGTTAAAATGTTTGATCTCCAAAAATTTGACTTTCGCAACAGAATCAGAAATAATTAGTGTTGTAAGTTTTGCGACGTCTTCTATAAACGGAGTAAATTTTGCTAACCAGAAGCGCCTAGCTAAAAACGTAAAATACACCAGTGCCTGTATCATAAATTTTTTTCGCCGCAAGGGTGACAAGCAGTTGCTGAACAAAGAGTGGAATCAACCACACCCACGAAAGTTTACTTCTAATAACATGGCTGAATCGATGCATCCGTCCAGCAAAACTGTTTGTCGCCCTTGCGGCAAAAGAAACTTGAGGTACTGGTGCATTTTATCATCAGCTTCAAAATTGTGTAGGGGAGTCGTGGCAGTTCAAAGCGTGAAGCTTTTTGATAGGTCCCAGACATTGTTCAGGCAATTTTAGTGGCGACGCGATGCGGCATAAATCAGTTGTTTATAATCCATCGTAAAGCATCTTAATATAGAAGATGTTTCAACAATCTGCGAAAGTTATACACACTATGATACACTTGCATTTGAAGACATCTGGCTAATTTTCAGATAGCTACGCGACTAAAATGGTGATGTATGCCCACGGCCCGGGGCTTTACAGAAGAAGTGTACAGTCGAGTATCCCGCTTGATATGTGTGCTTGCACAGAAGGTGAGATGCGGTGAGATTTTCGCGTGAACAAATATCGTCCCCTCCACAGTTGCTGCTACCCTTGGCTGCGTCTCACACCTGCCACGTGTGGCTAACATGTTGGCAAAGTGGCAACAACATGTCTGCAATATGCAGACATGTTGGCGTGGCCAAAATGTTCTGCCAACATGTTGTGGCATGTCGCGAACATGTTGTTGCCACGTTGCCAACATATTAGCCACACGTGGCAGGTCTGAGACGCAGACCGAGGGTAGCAGCAACTGTGGAGGGGACGATACCTTTGACTGCCATGCCGGTCAATTGCGCGCACAAAATACCGGCAATACTTGCGTGGCTATTTATTCACGCGCAAATTCCACTGCATTTCATCTTTTGTGCAAGCACATCATATTAAGCGGATAATCTACTCGACTGTAGATACCGAAAGAGGAGAAGATGCACTATCGAGGGCAGGCAAAGACTATAATCAGTCACTGTTCTTGGAGTTATTTAAAAGCGAAGAAAGTTTCGTTAAAATACGAGTGTCTCTCAGCTTCATGTAGAGGCGGATTGCGACTTCTTATGAACGGATTACTTGTCCAACCTTCACTTGTAGCATTGTTTTTCGTACTCTCTCTTTCTATCTTCATGCCTCTTGGACGACCTGGCAACTTTTCAGATGTCTTTAGATGCTTGCGAATACAAATGCATAGTGTGTGTAACTTTTGCTATCGCTAACGTTGACTGAATGAATCCAAAATGCGTTTACGTTGAATCACAAACAACTCGAGCATTACCAGATAGATCAAAATCGTGTGAGTACGTCCGGGTCAATGTCTGCAGCCTTTACAATGCTATCACCTTCGCGATGGTCGAATTTCATTGGATGAAGAAAAAGAAAGAAGAGCCGGTTCAGCGGTGCTGTGAAGTGCTTAAAAAAGCGACGAACATCAGTATACAGGGTGTATCAAAAGTAAACTTTTTTGATCGCTACTAGTTCACTTCCCATAAAGTCTTTTGCTTAGCTTTCGGTACCAATCAGTAGAGCAGTTTTCAGCTTAGTTCACAGTATAGAGCAAATTACACATCGCTCTTCATTACTTATACTACTGTAGGGACTTTTGGCATACAGTGCCACTACAAAATAGGCACTTTGAGAAAAAAGTTCCAAACCATCCTTGAAAGTTGTGTGACAGTGTTTTCAAACGTGCTGATTTATCAAACGACTTTTAACAGGTTGCGTTTCGAGCGGTTTTTGTCGCATTTTTTTAAAACACTAACAAAACGGTAAAACGGTTTACCTGGCATAACTTATGGGAAAGTGTTACATTAAAGTGCAAATTTCATATTCACAATCAGCGACTCATCTAGTGTAATGATAAAGTTTTCAGCTTGTTCTCTATCCATTCCGAGGCAAAATCTAGCCATCAATTGCTTAAAACCCCTTTCAGAGTTCCTACTGTAACACTACTGTACTGAAGAGAGCTGGGTGATTTACTCTATACGTAAATTCGCTGAAGCTTGTTTCTGTTAAACAGTGCTTAAAGTTAAGCAAAAGACTTTGGGAAGAGAGTTATTCCTATTGGAAAGTATGTACTTCTTTTGAGAAACCCTGTATAATTTTGCGTAGATCACAGCGTAAAATATTTCAAACTTATTCTCTTTTATGATATGAATCAGGAACTCACCGTCCAATTCTGTGCATTAGATTTCCAAAGACTGACAGCTTCTTCGAGAGCCTCTGCCGGGTTGTATGGTTCGCTGAAGACAATTATTATTTGCTATCATGATCATCAAAAACAGAACGCACTCGTATTTAGCAGTCAGAAGTATTTCAGCTTTGATTTCATGTTCTAAATTCGGGTGGGATCGTAAATACATAACGGCCTCATCCACCAATTGTGGGGTATACTAAAAAGTTAGCTCAAGCCTTGAAATATAAATTTGAAAAAAATCTCCTGCCAAGAAATCTTCACTTTGATCAATGAATTTGCTAGGGATGTTCATATAACAGAGGAAATCATTCTTTTGCAACAGCGTTTGAGTACTTTTCAGCAGATAAAGTTGTCGATAAAAGAAAAAATATGTGGCAACCCTATTTTTGATTTCTTTGTGTTTCATTGCTATAAATCAGATATCTTATATGAAATATACAACGAGTTTTATAGCCGGTATGTTCTGGTGAAAGTTTGTGCTGGCCCTTTTTTGTGGCGAGTTCTATTCATTCCATTGGTGAGTTCTATCCAGTTCATTCTCGAGACCTCACCAGAAGAACAAAATAAATTTGTTATTCCGAGAAATTCTAACTCTTTGTGGAGGCAATTTTACACATGTGATTTAATTATGAGGAGGTATTTTTATTAGGTGGGTCAGAAAGTTCGTGCCGTTTTTTGACCTATTCTAAAATTTTTCAAAATAAAGATAGACACATTAGGGAATCGGCAGTCGCAATCGGCTACAAATCTATGCAGAAAAGCTACTTTTTTCAAAGAAGAAATGATAGATGTCAAAAATGCCTTTTTGTCTGTTAAAAATTCCATATTTGGAAGCTGAAAAATCGAAGTAGGTCAGCTTTCAGTTGATAGGTTCATTGCAGAGAACAACTTAAGCTCTTTCCAAGGATTTACGCATTTTGCCGCAAGTCAACCGCTCCTTGATAGAATGAGGACAAGGTTGAAACTACGAACTTTCGAAACGACTTAAGATACATATGAAACAACAATACAAATCCTCAAATTTGAATCTCTCTCTTAAAGTTTCTCAAGCTTCTATGCCCAATGCTCAAAATACCTTCGAGCATTACCCAATTTTTGCGGTAATCGAGACCAAGTCTGCAGTTTTTACGTGTTCCTCTACGATAACAAATCGCCCATTAAACTAACCTTATGAGTTCTATTCGTCACTTCTTTCACAAGTTCGAGTAGCCACGGAAACTCATCGTAAATTGGAGTTACTACTCTCTTGCAGTACACATTTGATAAGGACTGCAACTACTTTTGTGAAGATTAAGAAGCTAAACTTATCAAGGAGCTTACTATCAGAAACAGACCACGCATGAACATCATTTTGAACAATGGCAATGGACAGCTTCTTTATAACGAGAACGGAGGCGTGCACTTTCTCTATCCACTACGTGAAAGTCAGGCTACTGCAAATTTAGGTCCATTTCATTTGAGGCTGCTTTGAACTGTGTTGCATTTGTACCGCTAGAACATCTCCACCACAATAACATTTATTGCTATTCAAGGCTTATAGCTACGATCTACGTCAAAATGAAGCTTTTCGCTTTCGTTCTTGTGACGAAATGCGGTGAGATCCAAAATATCGCATATTCATTGGCGGTTGATTGTATAACAACAACTCCAGATTTTGATGATGCACTTGCATGCATGTCGCTTACATTTTTTAAGTGTTATTCTCGCACTCCGCTTCAGATCACGTGTAGCTCCGTGGCATCCTGATCAACAATCAACGGGCTAAAGAGATTTTGACTCAGTTAAATCTTACGGGTATATAGCGTAGCAATCTCTGAAACGTTGTGGACCGCGAATCAGCGGGGAAGCAGGAGGAGCCAAGGCCTTGCAATCTGTGACTGCTTGAGATAATCGGGAGTGCAAGCATTGCGGAGAAGAGTTAACAAGAGTTTACAAAGCTCAGCAGTAAATTGGTGGAATCCGTTTCGAAACAAACTCTCGTCATAATTTTGCGTGAAATATCTTTGATTCAACTGGTTTAGCTCCGTCAGGGCAGGCCGCTCGCGCCCGCGACGCACCTGCGTCTCTCGCGCGCGAGTGCTCTCTGATCATTACCTAGCCTTAATTAGGTCACGAAGCCCGCCTTTGCCGAAGCTCAGCCAGTTGAATCAATTGTAGATGAAATGATGCAAGAGAATCAGCATCTTAAGCCCTGGCCATACGTACAGCAGTTTCATCGTCGCGATTTCATCGCCGAAGAATTTCGTGATTGTAGCGATGAAGTCGCGACTATGAAATCGCTCATCGCGAGTCCTGGCTATGCCGTCCAGCGATTGGGTGCAATTGCACAAGGTTACATTTTACGTAAACCTCTGTGCAGTATTCACATTTACCTTGGTTTATTGATTTGATGGATCTGCCTCCTGCCTTTGAATTATTGTGAAATCGACGCGTAACCACACTCCAATGTCAATAATACACTGTTTGAATCTACTAACTGTTGGAATGGCTAAGAGCTCGATGATACCGGCGCGCAGAGCATCCCGGTGCTTGCAGAATCATCGAAGAAACGAGTCAAAGAAACATGTTTTCACTTTGAAAATTATGCCAAATGAAACATCGAGGAGATTGACTTCGAAGGTAAATCAGTATGCCATAAGGTTTGAAAAACTCTCTAACATAGCTCAACAGACTCTCACCTGATATAATTGTATGTATTCGTAGACGACTTCAACACCAATAAAAACATGCTTAATCTGCGCACAGTTGAATCAAAAGTGTAAAAGGAAGCGGGCTACAGTATTACTTACAAGGAAACCGTGTCGAGTCGAAGTGGCCTTTCTAGATGAGACCCATACTGCTTTGAAGAGTATTAAGCGATGATTCCAAATCTGCCTTCCAAATTTGCCAAGCGCCTCTGGACGCCGGGTTATGACCGTTCTTCGGAACGAAAAATGAATGCAGAATTTAAGTAAAATTGATTGCTACAATCTTTCCAGCGCTCAGATAAAGCAATATTAAGTATTAGCATATTAAATAAATTCTATCCATCGCATAAACAGCTCTGATACTTGACACTGGACCATTTGAGCTAATTTGCTTCAGTTCTGCGTTCAATTTTTTGACCTGAAAAACGAGCATAACTCGGCGTCCAGAGGCGCCTGGCAGATTTGAAAAGCAGATTTGGAATCACTGATTGATGCTCTTCAAAGCAGTATGGGTCTCATCTGGAAAGGCCACTTCGACTTGACACGGTTCCCTTGTTAGTTAGAAATTTCGAACAAACACAGATTTACTTCAACTGATGGCACGAATTAGAAGCACGAGAGCATCACAGTGCGAAAGAGGTGCGAGTTAGGACAATTTGACATCTTCGCCAAGAAACGTCGAAAAAAAGAACTGTTTCAAAAAACAAGCAGGGAAGAAACTCAGTTTCAGCGATATCGCCCCGTCGCTGTTTCCAAAATTGCGACGCAATATCGCAAGATTTCGACCAAATCGCGACGATGCCGCTGGAGTAGGTATGGCCTAGGAAAACACGGTCTGCGATCCGTCTCGCCGGACAACTAGCACGACCGATAGGCATGATTTGCAGGCATGAAATAGGGGGTATGGCAGTTGTCCATTGCACAAATCGCATCGCGGTGGTTTTTTCGTCGGTATGGCCAGGGCTTTAGAGATGTTGTTCGATGTTCGCAAAACATTTTTGTGCATCCTTTAAACTTTTTATTTGGATGCGGCCAGAATTTTTGGACTGAGAGGAGAGTGAGCGAAGACTGACCTAAATATGCAGACTGACCTAAATATCACGCGATCTACTTCGCTCAAAACTCACTTGATTTAGAATTAATTGTGCATAGGTTACCAATTCAATGATAGTGGAAAAAATGGCAAAAAGTCTATTTCTGCAGTTAGTTCCGTAAAGAAGAGCGGCAAGCTTTTTCTGCATCCTGCCCTATCGCCTACCAAATTATGGCTTCACATCTGCTAACTAATAAACAACTGTGGGAGTTTAGTTGAACTCCAGTGAACCACAAGACTAGCGCTTCAAAGATAGGCTGAAATACTGAAATATGTTGTAAAATTAATGAGTTAGGAAATGCACCACAAACACATCAATCTCCGAATATCATTCAGCATTTGTTAATTCTCAAAATTCTTATCTCACTGTTGCCCCTGTAATACTATGATATTGTGCAATCGCAAGTCTAGCCGCGTTTATCAATGAGGACAGTCGAGTTTTAGAATCCAAGATTTCTAGTGACGGACTCCATCGATCTATGCAACTGATTATCGTAAGGAATCTCAGACACAAGTCTTACATTATTCAATGGATGCTTTGCAGATAAGGGACGAAGTCGATTGAAGCCAAAGTACTCTGCTTTTGATTTTATCATAAACTAGCTGGCTTACCCGGCTCCGCCCGGCCCTGTCATTATTTTATTCGTAATCAGCATGCTTGATTACCCCCCTGTGCCAACTCCCAGCCCCGTAGCTCAAATTTTGCAAAAAATCGATAAAATCGATATCGATCGATGACGAAAAGTAGCCTATGACACCCGCCCGGTCCCGAAGTGTATGTGTGCAAAGTTTGGTCCGGATCGGTTCAGAAATGGAATTTTCTATTCGGAACATACGTACAGACATACAGACATACAGACAGACAGACAGACAAACAGACATTCAGCTTTATATATAAGATGGAACGATGTTCGAATACGCATCTATTTACCTTACCACAACGCAGCGAGATCGCGTCATATTCTTCTATAGGCTGCTGTATGACGAAGGTGCAATACCTTTGCGCGCGAATGCGGCTTTATTAGCCGCAGAGCGCAGGAGGCGCAGAGTTTACAACGGTGAGGATATGCGCGCGACGCGTTCGCGCCCGCTCAATTAATACTGCTATTGCGCCTTCGTCATGCAGTAGCCTTTATTACCTCAACCTTTGAAGAGTAAGAGACAATCGAGCTCCATGTAATGTTTGAGCAAATCCAAACAAAATCTTAAGGTGAATCATTTCTTGCACTGCAAATTGTGACCATCGCGACAATTACTTCTAGCGACAAACTTTTGCAAATTTGAACTTAAACTTAATCCGATAGATAGCGATGGCCACCTAATTCGGAAGCGAGGATTAAACTGACTATAAATCTTCTAGCATTAAACAGTCAAAGGAAGATTGACGTATTCAGAGGCACATATGAGCGGTGTAATAAGTCAAAGGATATTTGCAACAATGGTGCTTCTCATGTTGAATTGATTCGCATGAAAGCTTGCGTCATTCACATGTTACGCTACAGACACTGGTATCAAATGATGATATTGAATGTGGGAGTAATCTAACAAATCAAAATTCTCCTTTCTATTCTAACAATAAATGTACAGCAAAAGTATGTAACGTTCGCATGGGTCTGATCTTATATATAAAGCTGAATGTCTGTTTGTCTGTCTGTCTGTATGTCTGTCTGTATGTCTGTGTGTACGTATGTTCCGAATAGAAAATTCCATTTCTGAACCGATCGGGACCAAACTTGGCACACATACACTTCGGGACCCGGCGGGAGACCAGCCGGTTCCCGAAGGGTATGTGTGCCAAGTTTGGTCCGGATCGGTTAAGAAATGGAATTTTCTATTCGGAACATACGGCGGAGCCGGGTAAGCCAGCTAGTAGTTTATAAGCATTGGAACTGTAAAAAAATTTTTTGCAAAACAGGAGTTATTATTTTTTTTCATCTTCATATTTATTTAAATTATATGTAAACTGCTAAGGCTTTCAGCAGGGCCCAGCACAAAGGTGAGAAATGGACACCGACGAAACGAATCTGCCTTCACTACATTACGATCACCCAACTTGATTTCGCCAAATGCGTAGGCTGTTGGATTGGAGCGCTTTTTTCCTTGAAAAGACTGGCGTCGTTGCTTCGGATCCTAACAAGGAGGAGGGGAGGGCTTCTGGAACTAAAATGTTATTATATGCTACTTAAGGTGTATAGATTTATGCAAACATTTTGTAAAACTCGGGTGAAATTCAAGTTTTGCCCACTTCAAGGGGCATTATGTTGATAGTTGCCCATTTGGAAAATAAGAACGCTTTTTTCAAATAAGTTTTTCATAATTTTTCGTACTTTGCTCCTTAGTCCAACTGCGGGTACACACACAGATTTTGTGCCATATCATTAACTGTGCGCTGCAAACGAGCCCTGTTATCATTCTGTGGTAGCGGGATAGTGTCAAAAAAAGCTTGCCACAACTTTCAGTCACACAATTTTACGCACTATGCCCCTCCTAATCTACGTCCGTTTATGTTCCAGATTCTTAGTTATTCGTTATGTGTGCGCTGAACCGAGACACTTAGGCCATCCGTCACCTGCTGCAGTCAACTGTTGCACATCAGTTCACGTTCAGTTGGGCTGAACGTAAACTGATGTTAGACAAATGCAAATAGTGTGGAAAAGAGGAAACGCAGATAACATTTTCATAAGTTGCTCCTGAGTAAGCTTACGATACACATCAGTTTGCTTAACACTGCGGACAAAATCGGCGCAAAAGTGCACAATACCGGGGCCCGAAAGGAGAGAATCGATAAACAGCTGATATTGGCGTGCTTTTTTTTGAAAAGCTGCTCGAGACAAGACTTTATTGATTTCATTCATTGAGTTCATGTTGCAACCATTTCATTTTTCATGAAATGCTCGTCAAAAAATGTGTTTTTGTTTTAATCGTGCATGTACCAGGCGAAATCCTTGGTAGCGGTTATCATGTATTTTGCGATAGTGGTCGCTATCCAAGACGCCAGGCGCCAAGCAATACAGCAAAAATGCGGCGTTAGCCGGTGTTGAACCATGAACGCGCGCGTTCAATTACCTGTTAATTGCCTACTAATTAATTACCTGTTCGACCAAATCGACTCAGTTAGTTCCTTTTTTGAGAACGCTCGTGATTGCCATGAATTGAAAAGCGATCCGCATGCAGATCAATAGCTCATTGGATGCTGGGTTGAGGCATCCTATGTTCAACGTAGGTTCGCACTAGTCGAGTTGCACTGATGGGGGGGGGGGGAGGTTACTACGAGCCAGTGTTTGTACACTAAACGTATACTTACTATATCTCTTTGCTTCGCATCCAAAACGATTTCCAGCTTGACATTGGTCCACCGCGTGTAGGGCCCTTTCAGCGATTGTTCGATTCGATTTTGTTATTTCAAATGGCCCACATATCTTGAGCGTACACACTTACGCTTGAGCTCAAGGTACACTAAACTTTATTTATTTCGTAATACACGTAAATGTAATCGCAGTTGTCGCATCAATTTAGCAGTGGAACCACTAGAGCACCAAGGCTCCCAAGCAGTAACTGTAGACAAGTGCAGAATAGTTACGAGCAAAATCATTTTTTGGAAGGTTTCCAGCAGGTTTGAGCATGTAGCCTCACCGCACATGATAGGCACTAAGCTTCAAGTTGTACATAATTCGTGCGTGGGACTGAATTAGAATCCTGCATAGTAATTAAAAAATTTCCCGGAGATGTTTGACGAGCTGCATGGATATCCTCCGAAGTCTCAAATTCCCCTTAGTTTTTGTGAAAGGAAGAAATGATGGGCAGTTGCGATTTGACAGTAGGCTGTGCTACTGCCTATTGTCAGAGCGCGCTACAAGTGTATTTCCATGGTCTATCTATGCACCTGTTTCGTAGAACTCGCAGAGCGCACTCAGCCTTAATCGTCACGCAACCAGTAAAAAACTATGACATTCGTCGTGTCCCTTGTGTAGACATTTCCGAGAAGGCCTTGATGGTCACGTTCACCATGTAGTCGAAACACTAACAAAATAAAATTTTCCATGATATTCCTCATTTACAGGTCTGCACTGAAGAACATAAAGATTACATGGTTACAATGACTACAATGGTTGAGAGAAAAGGTCAGCAGTCTTTCGTGCTCACATGGACAATCCAAGTCCTGTTGAGATCGTTAGTGCAGTAGCATTAATTTGTTCGAAACAACCGCTCAATCTATCAATCGTTTATGTTAGGGCCAAATCATCTAAACCGATTGTAATTGGAACGCTATTGACCAAGTAAGTGCAAGTTTCATGCATGCCGTTTTTGGTATCATCCTTTTTTAAAGTTCAACAACGCTTTACAAATAGGGAAAAGCGGAGATACGACTGGCGTCAGATATATAAAATTGAATTACAGCTTCTTGAAGACCAAAACATAGTTGATGGTGAGGTCAGCACGTTTCCGGCGACGTCGCCGCGTAAAAACGGCATGCTTTATTCGACTTTACCAGCAAACATGGCCTTGATAGTGAAAAGTACTTCATTGAAAAACAGAAGAACAATTCAGATGGTTAATGTAATCTATGACGCACGCAAATCACACTGCTACATAACAAAATCACTAGCCTTCTCCCAAAAATTAGGCCCACATAAACTTGCGGCGTATCACGCGACGTCAGCATCGCCACTTCGCTTTGTGACTATTCTTGAGTTTGCCACCTCTTAGCTTAGACCAATGTAGCTGAGGAGGCGTAAGGGAGAGTATTAGAAACTCAGATGTAAAGTTGACAAAACCTTGATTAGAAATTGAGAAGATATAATGAAGCAGTGCTGTGCCAGATTCGTGTTCATTAGACGGTCCGAAATGTTGAAGGCGATATTGAGATGCCGTTTTGCGTTTTAAGCCTTTCAGTATATAATCTTTACAAAGATGATTTATGGAAGCATGACCATCATTACGAGTCAGCCGACAATAGTGCAGTAAGGGTCTGAATCTGCTGATTACAATACCACTATCTGAACTTTAATGTTATGCTGGCTAATAAATAATCTCGTTTTAACATGCAACTTCGAAGCTCTTTACCAATTCAAGTATCTGTTGTTTAGCTATAATTTTTTTGTGTGGCTACAAACCTTTATTAACACATACTCATCATTTTCGATTTTCCATCTTAGCAAAAATGGACACGACTTTATCCATTCGAATTTCTTGAAGAATCGCTGTTTCTAGTTTCCATGTTCCGTTTGCAAGTTGTGGCAAGTGCACAGAGGAGTCGGTTGTTGAACATACATAAGCTTTGGATATATGGAGATTCACAATTGTTCCGCTGTATAGGAGTTTTGATGATTTCTATAATATTTCCGAAAACTACTGAGCCAGTAATTAAAGCAGCTAGATTGCATCCGCGCCCTGCGGAACCGCACCGCGGTTTCCCGCTATTTGATGATTTTTGAATGCGGCTTACGATTCTTTATATATTAGATGTGAATATGTCTATATAGGCATTCACGCGCGGAGATAGTTTTGTTCAAATGTTGAGAAAAGAAATTTTAAAAATTAGCCAAACTCAGGATGGCTAAAAACCATGGGCTGAAGAATTTGACGATTATTTACGCAAACATCAAAGGATTTAATAATAACGCGACCGTTAGAAAGAGGAAAAATTCGGAATCAAGAAATTCGGCATCGAAAAGTGTTTGGAACGTCTGTGTATCTTTATTCCCGGTGGTTGGCATGGCTGAAAACGTCACAAACTTTTGGACCGATTTAAGATAATTTAGGCAAGATTTCAACCGGTTCGAACCAATCAGTTCGCAAGGACAAAGTTCCATGACATTTCAACAGGTAAATGGATTTTGATCAAAAGTGGTGTTATATCTATATAAAGAAGTTGAGACATATAACCAACTCTTTTCCAAAGATTGTTCTGTCTCATCGCATCAAAATGATGATGGAAGATGTTAAATGCTATTGAACTTTTGATCTGCAACCTCAGCTGTCACAATAAGTTTGATTTTACAGCTTGCTTCCTTTCTTAAATCGTTCCAGTTTGGATGTAAGCGCTCAGGGAGTGCCTCCTGTTAAAAAAAGTAGGCAAACTGTTCAAGTGTTTGAAGCTATTATTATAGATTGGAGAGATAGGAGTTTGTTTTGTGTTAAATGTGCCATCGGTGCATTGTGAACGTGCAGTGTGAACACCATAAAAGTGCATCTATAACATTCGACAAAGCAAAGCAGGAAACTGTTCTACGAAGCTGTTCTAGAACAATTAACTAAGCTCGATCTACTAAAATTCAAAGCTAGAATCTACAGAGTTCCAAATGCGAAAAGACAAGAATCCTACCTTTTACAAAAATCCAACAAACCAAACTTGCTCGAGGTCATACTCTCTTTAGGCATCCACATGCACACAAATCAAGTTCATGTGCATAGCTGCTAAATTTTTTATGAATAAATCGGAAAAACGAAAATTTTCACGTTTTCTCCGGATCAATACGAGGCTTTTCCCACACAAGTAAATTGCTAACAA
This sequence comes from Cylicocyclus nassatus, assembly GCA_958299035.1. NCBI lineage: Eukaryota > Metazoa > Nematoda > Chromadorea > Rhabditida > Strongylidae > Cylicocyclus > Cylicocyclus nassatus. The sequence goes on from CATQJL010000001.1 coordinate 59,526,425, forward strand.
TCTTTGCAGCACAATCATGATTTCAGGGTCCTACAAGAGTTAGTTCGTGAGAAAAAATGAACTTAAATCTTCGTTTAACTTTTGAATACTAAATTTGGTAGTTTGGGAATTAATCATGTAAAGGCTAAAAATTTATAGTTGTGCTTGCAAATGCTATTAGTGATGTACAGGGTGTCCCAAAAATGTGAACACTTTTGATGTTAGTAACTCTCCTGCTTACACGTCTTTCGCCGAGCTTGAGCTATCTTTAAAGTAAGGACCGAATCATCAATCGCTCTTCATTACTGTAGCATTATGTATAGACGAGAATTTTAGGAAAGTGAAAGCAATTTTAAGTCTTAAAAGGAAAATCCAACAAGCCAGAAAATCTTGTTTTGGACTACTCTAAGTCGCTGATTGTAAACATGAAATTTCCAGTTTACAGTAATGCTCCTTTCAAAAGTTATTTCAAGTTTAAAGTAAGATCTGTTTTACCAACATGTCAGAAGTGTGATCCTACTATCAAAAAAAGCTCAAAAAAAACTGGTGAAAAGTCGCGTACTGGTCAACCTTGGAAACTTTAGTACACAAATTTTCAGATTTTTTGGAATTATTCCATCAAAATTCTGATCCATAGTAGCACTTTATGAATAAAGTTAATACCGTAATCCTGCAGTAAAGGAGAGTGATCTATAGATCCGTTCATACTCTAAATCTAAGTTGAACCTCGCTCTACAGAATAATATCTCAAGCATGGCGAAAGACATGAAAGCAAGAAAGTTATTAAAGATCAAACAGTGTTTACATTTTTGGGACACCCTGTATAATATTAGGTTGTAACAAAATTAATGCAGGTTTTGAATTCCAACCGCAATAAGTCATACGCTTCTCATTTCTAAGTAGGTTGCAAAATACCTTTCGATAGAGCAAAGCAATCTCTACAAGGTGGCAATCTTGCTTTAGCAACAACTCTGATCCACTTCGGGTTTCGAGCCAAAAACTAAAAAGATTCAACTGTCCGAAAAATTGAGAAAAATCGTAACTCAGTTCATAAAAAACCTACAGAAATTCTAACTTGCTCACGTAAACACTACTCATATAAGACGTCTATACACGCCTTTGCCGTATTTTTTTCTCTGTTAGAAATCAAGTAAACGGAAATTTTCGTGCATTTGCCAAAGTGATGCTTTGCCGTTCCCACATAAGTAGTTGTACTACAAAGCTGTAGAAGTACAAACGTAAATTTTCAGCTCTCTACAGGTTTTAGTTCTCGAGAAATTTGAATTTTAGCTTGGACCACATGACTAGCGGAAACTGTATTCGATATTTTCCGAGAACTAAAGCGTGTAGAGAGCTGAAAAGTTACGTTTGTACTTCTACAGATTTGTAGTATACAATTACTTATGTGGGAACGGCACAGCATCACTTTGGCAAACGCACGAAAATTTCCGTTTTCTTGATTTCTAACAGAGAAAAAAATACGGCCAAGGCATGTATAGATGTCTTATGTAAATAGTGTTTACGTGAGCAAGTTAGAATTTCTGTAGGTTTTTTATGAACTGGTTACGATTTTCCTCAATTTTTCGGACAGTTGAATCTTTTTAGTTCTTGGCTCGAAACTCGTGGTGGATCAGAGTTGTTGCTAAAGCAAGATTGCCACCTTGTAGAGATTGCTTTCTCTATCGAATGGTGTTTTGCAACCCACTTGGAAATGAGAAGTGTATGACTTATTGCGGTTGGAATTTAAAACCTGCATTAATTCTGTTGCAACCTGTGTGGAAATGATCCAGCGTGGCTTAAAACAAATATGAAAACTTCCGTTATTTTCGATTTCTAGCAGTGAAAAAATGCAGCAATGTGCATGTGAATCGAGCAAGTTTGGGACCCGTTGGATTTTTTTTTTGAAAAATTTACTTTTTTTGACTTCCCGGGCTTATGAACCCTTTAGGTTCTGGCTTCAAATCTCAAGCAGATCGAACTTGGCGCAACTGTTCGATGATTATCTTGTAAATCTGCTTTGCTCTATCAGATGATAGCCAATGAACTTTTAATGGCGTTCACATTGCTCCGTTAGCATGATAGCACAAAATGAGAAGTCTTTTTACAAACCTTTATAGTTGAAAAAAGGAAGGAGGATTCAGTTAAGTATGAATCGTTCTGCAAAAATTCTAGTTGTACTTCGTACTCGTTAGAACTTTGATTTAACCGTGAACAACTTCTAAATTCAAAGTAGCACCAGTATTAGAGATAGGCAGGTACAAATGAACTGAAAAAAACAAGAATTGTGGCAGATCAGAATAATTTGCGTTACTAGAGTACAAAACATAGATGAAAATGGAAGGCCTGCATAGACTAAAATTCAAAGTTGCAAAAAAAATGATTTCTCGGTCCTCTTCTACACCTTTATTTTTTGTGCAATATCACTATGAGTGAAAGTCCTTTTGTACTCTGGACATCGACTATTGCTAGGCTGCACTGCCGTGATTGACAAGCAAAGAGGACTATGAGCAAAATCATTTTGATTTTGGGGACTCTTCAATCAATTGCCAAACAAAGTTTGATAGATTGAATGTGGCTTTGGCCTTGGTGAATAAATGATTGACTGAATGTGGCTTTGGTCTTTGGCTTTGGCAACAAGGGAACGATACTTTTCGTGGCCTCTTGAGATTAAACGTACACCAAAACCCTCGTCTTGGAACGATGACTCCGAATCAGACTTCCGTTTTTGCTAAACGTTGCTCTAAAAGAAGTTACGAAGGACTTTCGCGTCCATGGTCACCCAAGAGAAATACGGTTGAGGCTGCCTAACTTTCAAAAAGAAGGTTGATTAGGCAATGCCAAAATGAAAACGCAAAGGGACTCGAACATAACCTGAATTAACTTGTGAAGCTATAGCGCTAGCCACTAAACTGGGTACATCGTAGCGGCGGTTTTGGCATTCCGACCATATCTCGTTTGGCGCGAAAATCCTTTCATAACTTTTTTCAGAAAAATCATTAGCAAAACGGAAGCCGGACTAATTAGCATTCTAAGAAGAATGTAATGGTATACAACTCATCTTAAAGGCAGTGTCTCACCAAAATTTAGTTACCGAGATTTTGCATTTTGCATGCTTGTCGGACCCTAGCAGTGTATGGGCTTAAAATGGCACGAAGTTTCCAAAAACCCCGTTTTCTGGAGGCCTCACGGAAGCAACATGGACGAGTTGTGCCTTCCAACTTCAGCCTCAGCCACAGTGGCAGCAACAGAGGAAAGGTGGATGCCAAGTGGAGGGACATGTTCAAACGCGTAAGGGGGGAGACCGAGGGGGGGGGGGGGTGTAGGACGATTCGCACGACCGTAATGCCTCCCACACAGGACCACCGCCGCGCGCGACACACCTTGCGGCGGCTTTTGCCTAAGCAAAACAGGGGGAGAAAAGATTTGCGGCGTGCATTACATGTTAAGACAGGTCAAAATTAGGGAGACTCTGGAGACTGACCGTGCGAAAAGACAGTCTCCCCCGAAGGGGTCTTCCGCGCGTACCAAGTCGCTCTCCGCGTACCATTTTGAGAGAATTTTTCTTGGTGTGGGGGGGGGGCAAATTGAGTGGGACTTGCCTATTTAGAGTTCCCCATAATAGAACATGTGAAGATCCGCGCGGCCTCAACTTTGGTGAGAACTGCCTTCAAAAGGCCACGGACACCGAGTATCGTTTCTTTGTTAGTTGCTAAAAGCGAGAAAGTGAGTTTTATACTCAAGCTTACGGTGCAGGCATTTGGAAACAATTGAGAGAGAAACAGGTTTCGCGAAATTGTTGGTGTTTTTCAATACAATATTTGAGATTTTCAAAATGGGCTAGATGACAATTTGAAATGTTATTTTGGTTCTTGCTAAATTTGCAGCATTGCTGCATACTCCTTCAAAGGCAACCTCTAAAGGAACTTGAATTCAAGCTCACATCCTCTAGGCCCTTCCGTGCCTACCCGAAATTACGCCTTACAGTACGGAAAAGTGGCTTTTTGAAGGATTCTGACGAGGATTATGACGTATGATTTTGTACGTTTAGGTAAAACTAGACGTCATCTCCGGTCGTCCGAGTCACGGCGTCAGTTGATCCTCAGTTGATTCGCCACTGAATCATGGTAGTCTTGGAGGATGAGGACAAAAGCATGTTTTCTTCTCTCAACAACAATCACCCCTGTACTTCAATCCTTTTCCCCTTTTGCTCCAGCCTCCTCCACCTGGCGAACATGCTGTGCCGTAGCTCAGGCACCAGCATTGACCTACCTGCTATGTTGTTCTTACAATTAGATCACCGCATCCTTCTAGCTCTGACAAGGTGAGCTCTGCTGTTGTGTTATACTTATAAACCATGGATACGATTTGCGATTTGTTAGCGGTTGATAATAGTTCATTCTCATTCCAAAAGATACAAATCAAAGAAACGACAGAAGGGGCCTAGTGAATCGGCCCAAAAGTAGCCTATGGCAACTTCCGGGGTCGTAACATACTTGCAAAGTTTTAGCTCGATGTTTCATTTAGGAAGTTCTGTAAAAAAAATCAGCTACTGTGCACGCTCAACGGACTATCTGCTATAGTTTCCCAAAAAAAAAATGCACAACATCCTCAATTTGTCTCTTGCCTTGACTATTTCGCTGCTCTTGAGGTACTGTAGAGCTGACCTCGACTTAGATTTATTATACATCATGGAGGAAGCGTCCGTTTTTCGTTACTGCAAGATTAGGTAGGAACTTTTAATATATAGTGCCACTGTGGAACAGAGCATTTGCAAAAAAAATCCGGAAATGTGGAAAACTGTGTTCAGAATTCTCCCGCATATTGACTTTAGTATACAACTTTTACAAGTTTTCAAAGCCTGTTGTGTTTAGCCTCAAATAACTAGCTAACAATGAGTTTGAACTATGCCTCAGTGGCAAAAATTCTGCGAAAGAAGAGCTCGTAGCTTCTTGCAGACAATCGCTGAGAGAACAGATTTGTTATCAGTATCAGGCCGCATATAGTTATATGAGTCTCATTAACAATGGCCACGATCATCAAGAATTCATCCCTAGTAATTTGAAACCAACTCTACAAAATTGTGCCCAAAGACAGACATTGGATCAAGAGAGTTGTATTAACGTTTAACAATGAGCACCCTATATGCAGGAATAATTGTTTACGATGGTTTCCATGTGTATGCACCACGCCTTGGGTAGCTGACGAAGGTAATGTCTGTCTTCAAAATATGAAAGCTTTTTTACAGTGCTTTGATAGTACTGTCTGTTTGCTAAGCAAAAGCAGAATTAGTACTCGCATCAACCTGCACTATGCTACTGCTCTCCCTTTTGCTCTATTGATGGCTACGGAGAGCAGAAAAGATATATTGACCTGAATGGCTTTTGCAGTAGTAAAAAGCGGCCTCAACGAAATGATGTCGCGTTATTACTTGATTTTTCCTAAGGCTATTTTTCATTGAGGTTCTGGATTCAGAGTTGTCTATAGTAGTAGATGGCTTACGTAGGGCTTCACAGCAAATTTAGGGCGAGTTATTCTTAATGGCGCGAAGCCCAACACCATCTGTCCACGAATTACGTTGATAGTTTGGAATTTGGTTTTTCTTCTTAGATTGAAGTGATTACTATTGAGTCTTCAAGGGAATGAAATGGATACCTCCATATAGAGCACGAAACGCTGATTCCAAATCTGATTTCATTATCTGCAAAGCATCTCTTTGAGGGAGTTATAGGAATTTTCTGAGGCAAAAATTCAAGGGTTTGTCTAAGGTAGATACAAGTGTTGCACTCTTTCTGGCGTTTGAAAGGAATAATGACTAGCGTACATTACACTGGCAGCATCAAGTGCATAAAGCGCCGTGGTCATCATGGTTAATTTTGATCTCACAATCTACAACTCTGAATTATTTTATTGTAGCTGCGCGTTAGAGACTTGCTTCAGAAACTTCCAATAACTCCCCTCCCAGAAGCACTTTGCAGGTATTGAAATCAGATTTGGAACCAGCGTTCCATCTGCTATAAGACGGTATATTTCTATGAAAAGGCCACTTCGACTAAGCATCCTTCCCTTTTTAGTAGCATTTGAAGCAAAACTTTTTTCCACTTTCATTCGGCACTTAATTTCTGTTCGTCCAATAAATTCACTGGCTTTGAAATAGCTTACTTGAAGACATCGTTCACCCAGATTCTCGACCTCCACGTTTTGATCGTCGGGGCTTTCTCATGTCCCTGATTCCAAAGATGAGGTCGGGTATTCGCAAAAACCCCGACAATCCCCATTCCGGAAAATTCGAGGCCGGCATCCTAGAACGGTGATTGGATGGGCGCGCACATGAGCGGGCATTACTGGAGGGGGCGGTGCCGACTTGCGGTCCTCATGCATGTTTGCTATTCCGAAGCGATTTTTCGCTTTTGAAGTGACGTTTTGCGACGCGATTTGGGCATCGACTTGAAAGGGGGTCCTACTACTGCCGCTGCTAAAAGCTCAAGACCCCTAATTTAGGGTGGAGGGTGCCTTTAAAAGAATATCGCTTAGCTTTGGCAAGAAGAAAAAAAACAAAGCATATTACTTTGATTTGTCTCAAGACAGATCTTTACCAGTACATAATTTTGGAAACAAAGGACGAGGCAATTCTAATGACATTCTTCACACCACTCTAGCTGCTCAACTACAGAAGTTACATCTCTATCTTGAAAAACTCAGAACATCGTGCGTAATCTCTTCCATCAAGTTCTCCGAACAGTGACGTGATAGCTTCATACATTGTAAAAGGAGAGGGTAAGATGAGTACGATAATTTTCTGCTTGCTGTTGCTGCTTTTCATCTATAAAAACCACAATTTTCCAGTTTTGGTTTGTCAACGTAATTTATCTGCATATGTTATTCATTGGCATTGGTACTTTTGCGTTTCAACCAATAATTGCTTGATTAGTATGTATTACTATTTGTGATGGTCCTGGTGGCACTTTGAATCTCTACTGGAAGCATTGACAATCCTGCACAACATTTCCAAGCACTCCAGTTATCATAAGTCTGCAGCAATTTAAAGATTTGAATTATACACTTTTGCTGGTTCTCGCCTATGTATTCAAGCCGAGAGAAATAGCGAGCTATAGTAGGGTTACATATATGCACATTGATCGAAGCGTTGAATTCTTTTGACGTGAATTTTCTCCGAACAAGCACGCAAAGATGGTTTTTTCCTTATGCACTCCACCATTCCAGCGTATCCATGCTCTTTCATCAAATTATAGAGGAGAACTAAAAAATTATGCACGCCCACTAGGCGCAGTTTCTTGCCAATGCATTATTTGTTCATTTCCAGCATCTGTCTCGATATGCCACTCAAAACTCTGCCTTTTGTTGTAGTAAACAACTTCATCTTCTCTCATCTTTTTCTGAGTATATCTCTAGAGCTGGACTTGATAGAATAGTCACTTCTCTAAGTGTGGATTTTCTAGGGTTTATTATATATAGGAGCACACATTTCGGGATCCACGGACGTTTGATGGATTGCATCTCTAGCAAGAGGATTGCACATAATGATATCTGGTGCGAGTTGCATAAGATAATGAAATTCAATCCGCTTTCGAATAGCATCATGAGGCATTTTTGATTAAGTGTCGACTGAATCTTATGCAAATTTGAAGCATCAAAGAAGGAAAAGTATGAATTCATCTTCATTGTAATAGGTCGAAGAAGATGGTCATCGTACCTAATGGTCATCGTATCTTCGCAAGAAACAAATTAATGTCATTTTGCATTTTCGGTCCAGAATTGATGGTTTTGAATTTTTGAAGCGATAATGTAGGGCATCTATAGCACGCAAACTGAAGCTTAGTCTGTAATCATTCAGTATCTCGAAGCTCGAAGTTGGATCTCAGCCGTTTCAGGAAAGCAAGAAAAAAAACTTTTGATATGAACAACTCTTATGCAAGAATCTTTCTTCTAGTTCTCATGATGTTTTGTAAGTCAATATTAGGTTGGAGTTAAGTTTTGTTAAGTTTTGCAACTGGTCTCATAACTTCCCTCTCACTCAACATGGCGCAGCCAAATTTTGCCACTGCGTTGGTTATTACGTAAGCTACAAAAGCAGCTGCTGTTCTACCAAATTCTGACGTCGCAGTGAGGGTTACGGTAGGTGCATGGTATGAGGGAAAAAAATTCAAAGTTTGACGGAATTGGCTGAAACTTGGCATAGGGGTGTTACCGACATGCTGATCACGAAAACGATAGTGAAATTGCGTGGTAAGGGCTTTTTTGTAGGATTACTGTAGGTGTACGATATGGGGTCTCACCTTAAACAAGGAAGGCGTTATTCAACAAATGAATGTGATATTCGCGTTTGGCAGCTCTCTGAGCTTCGAATCTGTAGTCATTGACGGTCGTCCCCAGCAGCTATTGCGTACATCAACCTTTTCGAATTTATGAGGACGCCAAATCTCGACATGCCCCTAAATTTTGTTTCTTTCTTAATAGGCCAAAGGAGTCAACCTCCAGCAATAATTTCTTGACGAATCCGGATTACTGCGCATGTTCTAGGCTGCCAAAGGCTTCATTTTAGCTTGAAACCCCAAAAATTCTCAAATTTCACTAGTTTTCGAAAAACGCCTGGAACGTTTCTGTTTCTTGTTCAAAATTTAGTTTGTGCTCTCTTGTAGCTCACATTGCCTTCTACATAATGCCAAAGTTTGAGTGCGCCATATCCAAAGAGAGTGAAGTTTCCAGCCTAATAATAGATTAACAGAAGAAGGCGCAATATCCTTGGGCGCGAACACGGCTTTCTGTGAGCACAGAGCGCAGGAGGCGTTGGATTCATAGGGTTAACGATAAGTGCGCCGCGCTCGCGCGCTTAACCAATACCGCTTCTGCGCCTTCATCCTGCAGTAGCCTTTAGTTGCACTCATTAATTTTGACTATTTTTTCTTTGCATGCGACACTGTAGGACTCTTTTTAGCCTTACTATTTACTACTGGAAATCAATGACACTTGCATTTAAACCAACCTGGTACAACGGTGGCAGTATGTTCACGTGCAAGAGTCTCCCATCTTTCACCCTAAGAAGCTTCTAGCTTACATTCGCCATTTTCCTGCTGACAAGTCTTGCTCCTAAAATGTTCCTCACAATACTTTCAATCTCGGTTTTTTTCTTACATCCCAATAAGCGAAAGCTGCAGCTTGTGCATTAGTATGCGCCTTCTGCAACTAAATTTTCTGCAGGACTTGCTATGCTGAAATGCATCATAAGAATTCTAACAATAGATCTAGCTACTTACTTTATCTATCTAACGAAGCTCTAAAAGTATTACAAAATGACTTGAAACTGTGCAATCGCTTTTTTCTTAAAATCTTAATGGCAGAACCCATTAACCAGAAATTTGTCCTTACTGTCTCCTGTTAATAAACACATCAGCTTCACGACTTCTAACAGCTGAAACAATAAGTGAAGGAAAAATATTGAACTCATTCGGGACTATTTACACTTTCTCGTAGCGCAAGCAATGTCATGTCGCTACAAATTTCGAGAAATCTAACAGTACGCAAATTGTTCTGATACAAAATTTGCTTCACATGTTTTCGCAAACAGATCTCGGCAACTTTTGTCACCCGAAAACATTCTTTCACTTTTCAGTCATGTTTTAGTGCACATACCAGAATCATTCAAGTAGTAGTTGTTTGATTTTATCTATGCACACATACACTTGCCTAAACTAGTAGATTTATTAGAATGTTATCATATTTCAGCTATATTGGTAAACACCAGAGTTACAGAGCAGCAACAACCCTTCTCTTCTCGAAAACATCGTCGAAAGCTGTCTGCCCTGAATTTTGCCTTTCTACAGGAGTGCATGCTAGATACTCGACCCAAGATAACAATTTACGCTTGCTACCGGCACAGCAATACTCGATAAAGTTATGATCTTTAATGCTAGCCATGTTATTTCTTTATACCACCATATCAGTAACAAAGACACTCGTAGTTCGACCAATTTTTTGAATCTATATATAAACAAAACTCAAACTCTATAAATTTGTGTTTTAGTGAGTATGTGGCTTATAGACTTTTGTGGGTGAACCGATGAGGCTGAAATTCGGTTACCTATAAACAAGGCACGGCGCAAAAGATAGGCTTCTCTTTGCGACAATTCGCTGGGCCCTTCAATCAATTTACTGATTTGTTTACTTACATCGAGGGGAATAAAGTTCACCAACCATTGTTGGATCATTTCCTCACAGTCATGTAAGCCGAGCCGTAAAGTTCATTTACATTTTTCGGCAAGAAGAAACCGGTGTTTCAAGTCAGTAACTAAAGCATATCACAGTTTCGTCGCAGATATGGAGAAGGGATGGTAAGCAGGGTAAAGCGGGGTGTGCGGCACACGACCGTCGGATACGACCCCCCCCCCTTGGGCCGGACCTCGGCACGATCCCTCCCCCCATTCCTTACCCCCCCCCCCCCTTCTGTTCATAGTAACTCTGGGTTACTCCGCATAAGTGCGATATTTGTGTTCAGTGTGCCACATAACCCCAGCAAATCAGATTTCACATTGTATCTTTTATTGTATTGTATCGTTTTCTTTTTTTGATACCATTGTTCTATTGGAATGATGAGAAGAATACGTAAAAGATTGAAGCGTTGAATTTAGACTCTTTAGCGTAACCTTTCAATTCTACTAAACTTCGAGATAGTATCTATCACCAACGGATTGAACGAAAGTAATAATAAGCAAAACCAGACTGAAGTTGGGGTGTAAAAAAAGAAAAAAGAAAATAGAGAGAGAAAACTTTTCAATCACCAAAAATGAACTCGACATTAGGAAAAGCCAACTAACCATTCTCTTCAGTGATACAATGTAATTCGAACGACTTGTCCTTTCGGTCATCTTTTGATGCTTCCAAGAACACATTTGTAAAATCTTTGAACGATGGTCGAGAGCCGGATATGAGATTTGAATCATAGTATACGGCATTCACTAGTAACTAGAACAGAAGAGCTTTATCCGGAAAACGCTTATGCAACGCGTCAACGCACCTCAGCTAATTTACTCCATATGTCAGGGATATCCATCATCCACATTTCAGCCTCTACAGCCAATGTGCAGTGTCGCGACATTCTGTAATATTTGATATTTTTTCAAGTCATCGAACCGAAGCAAGTACAATATTACTTCTTTAGCCACCGTCCGGCTGTCTTACAGTAATCCGAATCTGGCGTTAAATATGTCCACTGCACAAGTCACGTATTCGACGTCTTTTCTCCAACGGCGTCACCTCAATTTGAAGGAATTCAAGTGTCGCAAGTCGAAATTTAGCAAAGTGTTGCGCGATTTTCTGATGAGAAAACTAATCTCGAATGATCCTTGACTTTGTGTGTACCATATTTAGTCGTCAGGCTCGATGGAAGCAATGTGCAGTGTGCTGACAAGGAGAATAGTTGGTGGCCGTGGCCATGCGCCTTTGTGTCTGATTCAGAATCCATTTCGCTTATTTGCGAAACTTTTCTTAAAATGAAGTTACACCTTTTTCAAGAGTAAGTACACTGATGAGGGTCGGCATAATCAGTATATCTTAAGGTCTTTCATTTTTAGACAAAGTCGCGTCTGGCGGAACGTTGAGCATAAATTTGTAATCAGGTACAAAGATGCGTCCTATGAGCATTCTATGGTCAAGGTCACCAAGTACTCTATTCAAGTGAAAGGGCGATGTTAGACATGACTAACCTAAAGATTCCATTGATTCCACGAAACTTCTATCACACCACCGGTATCCTACGGTTCGAGGAAATGCTAAAGTTTGCTCAAATGTAGACTTATTCGTTTGCATGAATTGTAACTGACAGTTGCAGGAAATGATAAGCACGGTTTATTGATATGACATTATATACAGTAGCCATAGCCAAAAATAACTACGTATATGCTTTTTCGCATAAAAATGTTCATGATATTTCTTTTGATAGAAACAATGGTAACGCAATGTTGAATATCGGAACGTTGCATACTAGCGAGTCAAGCAGTTCTCTAAAGAATGGAACTTATGATTTGTTTGTTTTTATTTCAAAGGTTTACCATCATACGTGCTCAATATAACGCATCAGTTTCATATCTTTAAATCACTTATGAAAATCACGACTATTGTGTAGTGTACAGTCATCCTTCTTTGGTGATCTTTGCAGTTCTGTCATGTAGGTTGAATCGTTTTCTACTAGTGAGCAATTCACAGAATGTGGTTTACTGAACCCTATGGTGCTGAGCGAAAGGCGTGGAGATGAATTTCCTAATCATTTGAAGTGAGAATACAGTCTAAGTGACTGTATTCTCACATTGTGGAAAGCTGGCGTTCGTAGAAAGGGGGCTTTCTCTTCCGATGACTTCTTGTTTCTTGATTATATGTACGTTCTATCGTACTGAGTTGGACGGAAAAACTGAAAATCATTAAAGTAAGTCTCAAAAGCGCGAACATTTTGTACAACAACCTTGCCATTACCTCCTCTCGACAAAAGGGTACTCCAAAACAAAGTTCGCTTTTAAGTCAGCTGAAGTTTATACCGAACAAATCCCACGCAGAGGTGAACATATGTAGATTATGCCCATGCATATAATACGTGGATATGTAATGTACGACACGGACATCATGAAGTAAAAAAAAACTACAGGAAAGGCTTCAAGACATGTCATTCGGAAAGCTAATCGAAGGCCTCCGACAAACTCTGTTCCAAACAAAATCTCGTGTGTGCGAATGTGATCAAACATTGGACTTTCCCTTAAAAAGCGCTTTCACACACTTTCTTCGTCTTGAAAGTCATCATCGCAGCAGCTTGATGCTTGCCGGTTGAATGACCAAAGACGCCAGCTCTTGGGAGACCTTAATCCTGTGGGGTTTCTGTAATTCCTGCATTCCTGTACTGAAATTCGCCGAGCGCCCAGTAGTGCGGCACATCGGAAGTCTAGGGAACACGGGTGTTGCATGACTTACAGGAATCGCGGGAATCACCTCCTGGAATCGTATGGCTGGTCCCTTGAAGGGAGGCGTCGAATGCGTGACTTGTGCAGTAGACATATTTTACGACAAGTTCGGGTTACTGTAAGACAGCCGGACGGTGGCTGAAGAAGTAATATTGTAAGCAAGTTAGTTATACGCACCGTGCCAGGGCCTCAGGCTTTTTCTCTTCGTCTTGCAATGCGAGACAAAGCATGTTTCCAAGTTTGGGAAGTTAAGGTTCCGGACCTACAAAAGAAGTAGCCTGTTATATGAATCAAAGAAAGAAAAAACGGGTACCTTTTCGACAGCATATTCCGTAAATCAAAGAAAATTTCATTGATATTCGGGCATCCAAACTTCTCGGAAGAAGCTATTTCGAATATTTCTTGGACGCACTGTAATTCAGAATTATGGGAAAGTGTAAAATGAAGGGAAGATCGAAATGCTCCATACTTCATGAATATTCAAATCGCCTTCATCATAGCTCTCCAAAATCGCGCCGACCTCCTTACCAATTTTCTGATACTTTTCTTCGAGAGCAGCTTTCACCTCCTCCGAGTCAGTTTCTTGAAAAGGAAGATTAGTTGAGAGAGCTTTACTGTACGGGAAAGAAAAGTCGATTTGCATGGGTTTATCGTGAAAATATCAAAAACGTAAAGAAAACAACCAGAGGTCGCTAATGCAAAACAGCTCGAAAGAGAGAAATTTGAGAAAAGGAATAAGAAAAAATTATTGGAGACAGATTAACCAAAGAGACATACCGCCGTAGACTCGGGTTTTCCAGAACAAATCGTCTTTGCTGCTGCCAACGATGCAGCTCTTTCGTCGGTAACATCTCTGGAGTTCTGAAGTGAATATTTTAGAAAAGACTGAAGAAACAAAAGACTAGAATCCATCGATTCCAATAATCCAATGCCAACTTTCTCATATTTTTTTCCACCGAAGTTTGCAAACGATAGTGATGCCGGAACTGAATGCTTCAAAACCTTTTATTTTCTGACTGTTACTTTTAGTTTCTACATTGTGACTTACCTTTCGTTGGCTTCATCTCTAGCGCCTTTTTGCCAGCCACTTTTGTGGTTTCCGTTGTGATAGTACCACCGCCAGCCCCTTGGTGCCATGTTTTCCTGTTGGCTCCTAATGAGTTATCACCCTGGAAACCAGCACTCTGTTATTTTTAAAAACCGTAGTAGCTAAGCTTACCTTCAAAATAGCAAACTAATGTTCTTGGGCTGAACGTTTGATGGGGCCTACTTAGACTTCGAAGCTGCAATGGATCGGCGGTCTCCACCTTTAGGTCCAAACCTGTTGTCGAGCGAACTTCGCTGAACAGGAGCGTTTCGGCCGTGTTGGGACGTGCTGCCGCCAGTTCGTAGCTTTCGATCATACTGAAAACGGGAAAATGATCTCAGTAACTATATAATAATAATGATATAAGATAACACGACAATGACACAAGTGAATGCTTACCTGATCCCTTTGCATTTGATTCTCCATTTGCTCACGCTTGATTTCATTGTGAATCTCAGTGATCTTCTTAGGTCCCTGATCGACTCCTTTTCGAGGGATCCACCGGTTTTGTCGCAATTCAATCACATTCATCATCATGAACCTTCAAAGAAGTTCCATTATCCTTAAAAGGTCTCTTAATTAGGAAGTTCTCATATAAGGAAACCATCGAAAAGGAGTACAAATTCTAAAACTGTCGCAAAACAATGCAATGCATCCGAATTATTCAGCTTGCCGCCTTTCTGCATTTACGCAATAGCGCAGAAGGGCGGCAAGATGAATAGTTGGTGCTGCCGTAACCCGATATTTTGGCAGCCGCACGATGGATGGTAGGTAGTAGAAAAAGGGCTATATCTCATTCTGTGCGGGAAAGTTTTGGATGAAAATCTTACTATGAAGAGGAGAAGGTCGAGCTGTAAAAACGACATAAAAATTGTAGACATTCGACGGCTTTAAGGGTAAGTTAATGGGGTGCGGCACACCCCCTTAAAAGCTGCGGCCGCCGCAGCTTTTAAGGGGGTGTGCCGCACCCCATTAATTATATCAAAAAAAACATTTTTAGCGGACAATATCTATATAAATCGATAGCCTAAACCTTGTAGGTTTCATAGGAGTGTTTTAAGCCTGATTCGTCTTCTTAGCTCTGAGTAATACTTGGTGAAAGCACAGCGATCAAAAGCGAAAAATGGGAAAAACGAGATTTTTTTGGCTTCTAATTCCATAGTTTGGAGGTCTTCTAAAGCGGGATTCTTGTGGTGGACAAAGAAGGAATAGTGCTTTGTCTTGAGTGCAAACACGGATAGCTAATTCACCTTTGGAACAAAGGCAACCATGTTGGAATTTGACAATTTCATTTAGGTAGCCTAGTATCTTGAATCTTCAGAATTCGCTCGCACTTTGTCTACAGGGGTTAATTGACATGCTAATTATAGATATGATACGAATATCATGTTATCACTATTATCAGATTACCCAACTACGACCCCCCCCCTTTTGACTCCTCAATACGATCCCCCGGTGCGGCGTGCCGCACCCTCCGCTTTACCCTGATGGTAAGTCTCAACGCGTTTGGGACCGGGGAGAAACCCACTTCTCGGGCGGGACCGGGGACGCCATCTAGTTTCAGATAAGAAGGAAGATGATCTTGAAATGCCCACTCTGATTGTCTGAGTTTTATAGTCTAGATAAACTTCATTTCCAACATCCAACTCTCATTTGATGAGCTCGTACTCATGTCATGCAAGAGATCGACATCCATCAAGAGACTTCTAGAGCTGTGGTGGCTCGGTGTGATCAGCACCTTTCCGCTAGTGCTCGCCGCAGCTACGCCTAATTCCCTATTGTCCCCTACATAGTGTCGCGCGTCCGATAAGGTTAGCTACGCCCTATCGGGCGCTGCCGAGGATTGCCCGCTCTCATATGAACGGCACAATAGATTGCGCGTAACGCTGAGAAAGAAAAGGACCGACTAATTCAGATTACATTTATCTACAAATATACACAACAATAAACTACTAACATTACTAAAACTACTAGAACTACGAGAACTACTAAAAACTACTAAAGCTACTAAAACTACTCCCTAAAATCAGGAAAAGATAGGCACGGGACGAGCCGCCTTGTCCCGTGCTGCCGATGCTCGGTGATGATCACTCCAACGCGTAGTTCCGGGCTCTCCGCTGGGTCAACCGCAAGCCCCTAGCCCTTCCGGGACGGTGTGACCCCTCTCCACTCCCGCTATTGTGCTTCCTACGCAAGACAAACCATGATGTTAGCTGCGCGTCTCCAAAACCAAGACGATGACAAAAGCTCAACCGCTCGAAACCGATGATCATCTGCGGGAGCTGCTGGAGGCGCTGCCAGCACGAACGATCTCATAAAACGATCAATACGAACGAAACTCGAAGAGGCGTAGACCGCGGCCTGCGAGCCCTTATATACCCTGTGACTTGGCAACGCGCCCAGCAGGAGAGGTCTTGGCGCGATCTTGAAAGCGCGCCAAGTAACGCGATAGCCAGCGCTCCCGGCCTCCTGTTTCGAGGAGTGGCTTGCATCGCGAGCCGCGACAAGAGCTATGATATTAGGAAGTTTCACATTTAAAACATTCGAATCACTTTTGAAGAAACTCATCGTGTTGCTTTCAATCTTTTGAATTAAAATTGTATGCCCTCTGATTCAATGGGATTGGCGGCTGGATAGTGGGGCTGCTTAGGCTCTGCACTTGTTTCGTGGCCGTGCTCTCCTTCCCATCACGAGCGTGGGGAGCCTAGTCAGTCTTGTTGAATCAGAGGGTATCTTCAAATTTCATCAAGCACTTTGATTTTGTTTACCTTGGAACAAACTTAGTGACCCTTCGCAAGCAATCGCTCCGTTTTTATATTCTTTCCGCTCTCTTTTAAATTTGTAATTTCAGTCCACTGGCTAGCATGCATAATTCCAAACTTTCAATCCCTGATTTCGCGTCAAATGTTTTGCATAAGTAACTCACTGCTCTACTACCTAGGCAATCACCATTTTTTGGCGATGTTTTCGCAAAAAAGCAAACATTTGAGCACTTTTTGGTCTAAAATTCATGGGGCGCGGATTTACTTAGCAGGCAAATCTTGAGTTGCAAAAAGTCGAATTAGCGACCTAGTTTTACCTGCCGAAAGCGGGTGGACACGTTTAAGGCGCAAATTTTGAAGAACCCGCACATCAAAGCGGCACGTCCTTGTGCATTGTAGACTTACAAACTGCTGTAGTATGTTATGCAAAATTGTAGCTCGATAGCTTGACTGCAGCTCCCTCTATGAATTTCGTGACAGACAGACATACACACATACAAAAAGCTCGGCAAATCACATTTTGCTTCTCAACTTTGAATTTGTAAATCTGCCTTAATGAAGGCAGGACTTTTCTGAGAAGTCAATACATCAGCCATCGACATACGTATACATTAATCTGCCATATGAATGGACGAGATTAGGCAAAAGAAGGCCTTTACGGAGGTTTATGGATTTATTCATCAGATACCGCGTGCACATATTGGAAGACTTGTCGTCGACACCATAGCCATTGGACTAATTCTCTATGAATGTCGACATCATTTCCGATGCTTGGGCACACAAGGCCGCATAGCCTGTCGAGAAGAATGCCGACTATGTCGAAGCGTCGGAAGAATTGACATAGTCTTTCCCTTCTAGATTGTTCGCTACTTACATTCAATTTTTCTATAAATTTCTATAGCTTTCAATTCCTCACCTGCAACTTTCCGTGGCAATCTTGAACATGAAAGAACATTTACAATATGTTCTTCACTAGCTACATATCCTTCCTCATTATATAATCTCCATCTGTCACTGACATTCTTTTCTTTTCTTTCACAATTCAGCAGTGGCGTACCCAGGATTTCCGTTCGGGGGGGGGGGGGGGGGAACAAACTCCAGAAAAAATTTTTGGTAGGCTTCTCAATATTTTCGTGGGCCCATAACCCCAAAATTTCAGAAAAAAGGATACGTGGCGTCAGCCACTCCTCCTAGAAGAAAATTTTATAAGGCTAATTTGAATTTTTGAAAAAAATTTTAAAAATAATTTTAATTATTTACAAGTATAAACGAGTCATTTGCACATTTTTATAACCCATATGAGTAACTTTTAAAAATTTTGCGACCCAATCTTGGGGGGGGGGGCGTATTTCATTTATAAAATTAATCCATTCAATCATGAAAGCAAAGCTTTTGGCAACATAACGGCTAAAGCGCTGTAGAGGTTGAAGTTATGATTTGGTGCAATTGGATTGCACATTATTTTAGGATTGAAAAAACATAAGGAAAAAGTTGAGGCACTGTTGCATTTTGATCATTGCAAACTGTCTGCTGTTTTTATTCATATCTTGTCATATTCATATCTTATTCATATTCAGATCTTGATCCAAAATATTCTGGCTCTTGTATCTACTTGCCTAGAAGGCAACCAAATACAAGAGTATCTGGCTCCTGTATTTGCCTGTCTTAGTGGCTACATAAATATGACGCATAGGTTTCTTGCAGTAACTTGTCAGGAAAATTTGATTATTTTTTGTTTTTATTCTTGATTTTGCCTCTCAGTAGCTTTATGCACACTTTTATCCACGAATCAATAAAACTTGGAACTCATCCGGTGTTTTCCACAAAATCTAGATGGTTGCAAATATTCGTCCGTTTTTCCAACTTACGCGCAAATCCTTAAAAGCAAAGAAAACAAACACTTCTTGCAAAATCTAATGCAGAATATCTTCCCTTCCAGCAGAAAAGTTCAGATGCGAAGTTTTGGACGAGCGCCGATATAATCGCCACCATGTCCAGCTTTCGCTAAGTTTCAGAAATTTTCTTTGAGCCTTGGAAGGTTGTGATGGCCTGCAAGTGGGACTAATCTTTTGCAGTATTTTTTTTCTACGTTTTGTCAGAATTTTGCTAAATAATATTCCAAAAGTGATTTTTGAAAAATCGCATGGCGCATAGTTGCCCCAACTGAAAAACTTCAAAATCTGATGGCTCTAAAACTTGATTATTAATAATATTTACCTTACAAAACAGGGAACGAAGGTTTGAGGCTCCGACAATTATTTCTTACTCGTAAAAGAGTTATGTCAGAATACAAGTGATAGTTACACTAAGCAATTCTGCATCGTATATCAAAGTATTTGTTTGTCTATACTTTACTTGATGCGGGCGGGTTCATAAAACGTACAAAGCTTTTGCAACGGTCTAATATGAAACGAGCCGAATTAAGATCACAACGATCTTGCAATCCATACTTTTTGCTGCAAATTTTTCTCACCCATAGAGCTGTAGCATTATATAATTGCCATCGTTGAGACAGCCAAATGTCCATGTTACGTCAATACATCTTGCCCCCATTATAAGGTTGCTGAAATAATATCATGCATTCTTCACAAAAAAACATCTGGGAAGATTTGTTCTTCCTTAGGCTCTTAGGGTGCTGCTGTGTAAACCTTGGCAAACTTTGTGTAAAGCCATTTTCTATATTTCCTTTTTTTTGGGTGATTCATAAGTTTTTTGGAGTTCCCTAATGCATTAGAAGTTCATTTGTAGATTTTCTCAGTATTACTGAAAGTGATAACATTTGCATAGCGCACTGATGTTCTGCAACTTACTTTTTTCTTCCTTCTCTGCCTTTGATCTTATGGATGTTAGGCTCTGTTTATCTGTCACTTCCTGGAAGACAAATAATTCTTAAATAGATGAACGAACATCTTTGACATCGACAGGTCTGTCTCAGTCCACTCAAAATGATCTAGATAGCCATTCTGTAGTGATACGATAATACAAATCTTGGAAAAATATCTCTCAAAATCAGGTCCCACTTTGCATCTTTACAGCAGCCGCATCATTTCCTTCTCATATCTGAAAAGTGAAAGTTGATCTTTTTTCTAACTTTCATTTCCTATCCAGCTAGCGAATTAGAGGGAAATGAGAAGGATTTGAGGAACGTCAATTTATATGTGACTCATTGCATGTTTTAAAGACTCTCATGCAGGAATGATAACAACCATCTGTCCTTTTTCGCTGGAGGCGAGCTATGGTTGAACCTTTCGATTGCACTAGATTATCTATCCATCGATTCTCATGTGGGACAACCTTTTTTTTTCAAATCATCAAGACGCAAAGGAATATCTTTGATGTAAAGGCAGAAGACTGTATAAAAAATCTTTGCTTTCTATCTAGTCCTTGTTACGATCATTTCCCTCATTGGGTAATCACACAATGCATACATATGTAGCCTCCAGTAATGTAAGTGAATGTAACCAAACTGTTTTGTCCTTTGTTTGTCGTATATTTGCACAAAATTTGGCGGTTTTGGAAGTGTCATCGCAGGAAAATCATCGAAAAATCTGGTTTGCACAAGTAATTTATTCAACTGACACACTTTTGTTAAATTTACTTGAAACCACTTGTTCCCCTCGGTAAGATTCGGCAAGCTAGGTATGAGGGATATTTAGATGGGCACCAAAATGCTTAAATTTTTTTTTTGAATTTGTGTTTCTCTACAGTTATCATATATTAGGTTGATTCATAATTAATGCACGTTTTCTATACTTACAACTTTCAACCAAGATAATTCTTTCTAAAAAGACATTTCCGGGCGCAATCAAAACTACTGTAACCATCAAATCAGTGGCTATAAAACATATACTTTTGCGTGACTGTACCTATCACAAAAAAGATTTTCTGGCATAAAGATTGTCAACAACTTTTTTCAGAAGCCTCTAATTTGAGAAAGCATAACTTATGTTCAAATGAAGTAGGATAAAGCAGACTTCGCTCATCGTCTAGCCAAGGGTCTCTTGAGCAGTAGTGCCAAGCTTAGATTTTATGGAAAAATTTCAAAGAAAATATCGCGAAAAGTTGAAAGTACTCACTTTTTTCTGGCATCTCGGTGGGTTCAAAAATCGGTCATTTTTGGAATTATTTCATTTATCTCCGCTGGAACTTGAGAAAACCCTAGCGCTTTTCTACCACCAAGTGAACTAGGTCTACCCTTGCTGGGTAGTGTAAAAGACCTGCAATCGCCTTTTACTTCAAAGTTTTATTTGGCACGGAAGGGCCGCGACGATCACTAAAGTTCGCAATTGAATTTCTCGGCTCAGAATTCTGGAGAATTTTGTGCAAAAAGCATCTTGTAAAACAAAGTTTCCTAATCCTTATGCATATTTTTATAATCAATCCGCCTATTCCTTATGGATTTAGGGCAAAAAGAGTAAACAGCAAAATTTTTGGGACTTAGTCTCTTTTATTTGAAGGCTCAGAACTTTGGAATGAACGGAGATGTACGAAAGCGAACGGTCATATAAGAAACTAGGAAAAACGCCCTTTCAGATAGCGTAAAAAGTTTTTGAGGGATTTGATTACACATCAAATACCAGCTCTTGGAAGAAGAGGTGAGAAAAACGTGCATTAATTATGAATCAACCTAATATTTTAGCAATCGGCTAATATTTCCAGCCTGGGTTTATTTTTAATATGGTATAATACATCATCTCACTTCGCGGTGGGAGAAGAAGTTGTAGTTTTCAAAATAATATTTAGATCGAAAGCAGCCTGAGGGAAAGAGTACTTGATGCAGTCCATGCGAGGATTTAATACGATGCGCTCAGTTAGCGTGCCAATGTTGTTTTTTTTCCCAGAAAAGCGGAAGGAAAGTGGGAGAAAAAGGTCAAAAAGTTCCAATATTGAATAGCTCTTGAGTAGATATTTATTAAAGCCGAAAACTAAATTCATTTTAGTTTAGTACATTCAATAGTTTGCTACTTCAAATGACAAGCGGAGTTGACAGTAAGTCAGTTGATAAATATAAATTTGTCTTGAACCATTTGTGGAATAGGAGAAAATGACAGCAGCGCAAATTGAGGTTCTCTAGTCACATCGTGGAAAAGTAAACCTTACAGACTCATATTTTCAAATTTTCACCTACACATCAATTTGGAAAAATTCCACTGCTAAAAAATATGTACTTCTAGCTTATTTTGGCATGGTACTTGACATTTACCAATTACTCTCTTGGACATTTTGAGCATAGCAGCAAAAATAAAAGAATTTTTGCACACGTGCTTGTAGATTGTAATACTGTTGCTTTCCAGGACCTGAAAAATCTGAACTCTTGCGCTTGACGCGAGCGTAGGTGTCGAATTTGGAATGAAGTTCGGCTTTGTACTTTGCAGAGAATGAAATGTGAGCGCTTCTTTCAATCACAAGAAGAGGATGCAAAAGCTCGAAAAGCGCGGAGTGCATGTTTGGCTCAGGGCAAATCCCACGCAATGAGGTCAAGAAAGATTTATTACATAAATCAGTTTGAGAACTTCCTCATCTCACCCACACGTCTGTTGTGATGGATTCTTATCAGATATATGTATAGTTTCTTAATGTGCGCGTCCCAATAGTCACAAGAGTAATTCTTTTGTTCCGCAAAGCAAAACTAATGCTAGCTAGAAAATCCTGAAAATCATCTTGAACACCAGCTTTTGTACAATCTTTGTGTTTTCACTTCTTGTAATTGGGCGTGACTCACTTTTTCCGCTTATACTTGCTCACTTTTCTTCAAAATTTCTCTTATTTTCATGTTTCATTACCGAAGTTGCTGTCAGCTTCTTTACAAGAAGCAGTACTCTGCTTAAACGTATTGCAGTACGCTTTGGTTAAATTGCTGCTTAGAAATATTTGATAATGCACAATGGCTTTTGCTAAGCATACTTTGTTAATATTATCCTTGCATAAAATAGAAAATTAATAATCATTACATGTCTGGCAGAACTGCACCTTCTTTACTATTACGTCCAAGTCTCTTTATAATGCAGTCGAAGCGTAGAGTCAGCTTTGAGGAAGCGTAAACTACATACCTTCATGGTGAGGTTTGATTTTGAACTTTTTAGAGGACTCTGCAGCGTCAGACGGATCTGGATTTTTCGGGATCTGAATTGACAAAAAGTATTAAAGATTTATCCATAGAATTTCTTACTTTTTTTTGGTTTCCTCACCTATCGTTAGTCATTTATAGAATTACCTTCACAATGATTCAATTATAACGAGCGAGACTGTGCGAAAGTTTAATGAGTTTATTTATGGACAGAATGGTTTGGCGTTGCGAAGGGTACTTACAGCTTCGGTTTGATAGAGTGCTTCGAATATTTTCTCCAAAAATTGCAGGGAGGTAGAATCGAAAAGCAGAAACTAAGTGAGAGGATAGATAAGGCTAGCAATTTTACACTGAGCCTCCACTGAGTTTCAGGAATAGGAAAAATCAGAGGTTTTTTGGTTGTTTTCCTGCAAAGCATGAGTATTTCTTTATAAACAGAATATGTGACCTACTATATGTAAGCGAGTGAGAGTTTAATAAGTCGCGTACAAACCTTAAAACGAAGTTTTATATCGCACTTTTGATATGAGCCTTGGGCTTTGAAAAAACCTACTACATGCCGTAAAGTTTTCGGCAGTTTTGCTCGTGCTTGAAGAAGCGAGGCTCAGGTGAAATGCTCCGAGTGGTAAATAAAGCATTCAGAATCTGATTGGGTTTACAAGCCTAAATTACACGCAAACACATTAGATTAGCAAAAGCACTTTACATATGATTTGAATTGAGTTGAATCGCCGTGTTTGTCCAATCTAGAAAAAAAAATGAAAATGAGAAATTTGAGAATATTTCGTTAGTGTTACTTTCTACCTGCATAGCGTAATAGAGTATAATAAAATCAAAATTGTTATAAGCATATGCTTAGCATATGTTTGCCCTTGAATATTTTGAGTTGTTTACTGCTTTACAGTCATGTTATCAGGACTTTTTTTTATGACCATTGCAAAAGTGTACAAACGCACTCCAGGCTTTGTGCACTCGTACACTGGATCATAAAAGTATCGGCCCTAGTAAAACGGCTGTAAAGCAGTAATAGAAATCAAAATATTCAAGGGATCACATGTGCTTTACAAATGTTTATAACAATTTCAACTTTATCTTACCTGTGCGCTATTCACCCATGTCTTAAGAAGAATATATTCTACTTTCCTTGAGTCAACACAAAAATTCTTGTGCAGAAGTTAGTTTTTAGCATATCTTCGAACATAACATTGATAACATTCACCTGGATGTAACACATTCAGATAGAGTTGAATTGTTGAACGTTTGAATCTTTAAGTGGAGTAGTTTTCTCTTTCATTTTTTTTGTGATTTCTCTGGCAGCTCTCAGCATGGTTATGTTGGCTAATAATGTGTTCGAGAAACCGCTATGCAAATTCTTCAGAAGTTTAGCATAAAAGGGATGAAAGCTAGGGTATTTTGGTCAGTGCGTACTTTTACTCTCACTCCATGACTCAAGATCCTCGGAATCTGGAAAACTGCAAAGAAAAATGAATTGATTGCAATGATAGTACGATGATACCCAAGATTACGACCCGTACATATAAGCAAAAAAGATTCCTTTTTTGCTAGTAAGCCATTAATCTCAAGATGCTAGATTTGCAGGAGTGTCCGCTGCGGGAGCTGCGCGATTTCCCGCATTTTCACCTTTTTGATTGGGTACAACGATTCTTTACAAGATTCTGTGCTCGTAGCAATCATTCCTACATTTCCGTAACTTCTACTTATTCCTCCTTTGTCATGGTGGATTCCAAAAAGTCAAGCAGGAGGCCAGCTCAGAAGTTTTTCCTTGGCATATCTGTCACCTGTCAGCCTCTATGTCATTGCATCATGTTGTCCGTAATGCATACAAAATGAAACGAAAGAGTAAAGCTCCAATGGGCAAGGTAAAAGAAGAACAAAGATAAGACAAAAGAATGCCTGACATTTCTGGTCGGGCATTAATTCACAAACATGTTCGCGATCAGGGGAGAAAAATCTTCGAAAATTTTTTGATTAAAATCTACCTGCAGCTCTTGCATGCAACTGCGGTTTCCTCAAATTTCTGACTTTTGGTGACATAACTTTTTCAATATCGTATCTGGTACATGCATGCAATAAACTCTCAATATTGACTAATATCTTGCTTAATAGACCTAACAAATATAGCACCAGAGATGATTTCTTCTCGCCACCTCTCTAGCAAATAAATCCTCCTTTTCTTTCGATTCCTGTTGATTTTTGCAATGTTGTCGACAATAATTGTGCTCATTCGTTTTTTAATAATTGTGCTCATTCGTTTTTTCACTAATTTTGTGCTGACCCTAGATTTTCTTCACAAATGAGAAAACAATAGACTCATCTTATCGCCAGTTCAGCATCTACCAAAGGCGTCAAACGCTTGTCTCTTAGCTGTGCGGTTCAAAAGCTTTGAGGACCCTCCGCCGGTCGGCGCATATGATATTAGGTTGTACCGAAAGTTGTGTCGTTTCATTTTTGAAAATTTGTAACTTTGCGCTGTTTCAACGGATTTGCTTGCCTGTAATTTTATTAGAAAGAATAAGTCTTTCTCTTTCAAATGCTGTTTTACGGAGCTTCTGCTTCACATTGGTTGCGGATATAAAAATGGAAAACTAAGAGCATGTAAACTTTGACCATTTTAAGTTAGGTCACCAAAAATCTGTAATGCTGCAGAAAAATCTGAAATCGTCAGTACATATGTTTTTTGGCCTGCTCTTTGCAACTTTGAAGAGTTTGTGCTGTTTGGACGTCTCTATGAGAAGTTATGATTTGCGCGAAAATTGACAAATTAATTAATTTTGGCGTTTTCCATAGTAAACTCGTTATTCATAACTTCTCACAGAGACGTCCAAACAGCACAATTTTTTCACAGATGCAAAGGGTAGGTCAAAAAACATATGTACTGACGATTTCAGAATTTTCTGCAGCATTACAGATTTTTGGTGACCTAACTTAAAATGGTCAAAGTTTATATGGTCTTAGGGCCGCATGCACTAACATCCCTGCGGCGAAGGGAGCGGCGTCCCCAATGATGAAAAACCCGCAGTGGCGTCCGCACGCGGTCCCTTCATAAAGGGGGACGCCGCTCCCCTCGCCGCAAAAATGTTAGTGCATACGGGCCTTAGATTTCCATTTTTATCTCCCACTTAGTGTGAAACAGAGGCTTCACAAAAAAGCATTTGAAAGAGAAAGGATTATTCTTTCTAGTAAAATTACAAACAAGCAAATCCGTTAAAATTTCGCGAAGTTACAAATTTTTGAATATGAAACGACAGAACTTTCGGTACAACCTAATACTTATTTGCGTCCATTCAAATATGCCTGCTTTTTTGATATAAAATAGAGACTGCTTTTTTGAATTGTCTCAATTCTGTCGTAACGAAAAATTGGTAATTTGGTGTCTTAAAACCAGCGGCGAAGCTCTTAAGTCATGTTAGAGCTGATTTCTGAAAAGCCTAGATGTTGATTTCTTCTGGTGCCTGAGCAGCGTGCTTGCCCTCTGCTGGGTAATGGAGAACAGAACCGAATGCAGTCACGCAAATAATATCGTCAGTTTTTAATTTGGTAATTTGGATATCCGAGGCATGCAAGGAAATGCAGAGATTTGTTACGCTCAGCATAGCATTCGATAGAATTTTCTTTAGTCTAGCCGCGAAAAGTTAGACATACTATTATTTCTTATGATGCATTACACCTATTTACAACCAAATGCTAATTTGATTTCTGTAATCCATAGTGTTTTACCTTTTTCTAGCTTCAAAAAAACTTGTAGAGAATTATTTTCAATTTACCTTCTATAGGTTTTTCAATAATAATCGTTATTTGAAAATCATTTGAATCATTATTTGAGGCCATAATACAATGCAGCCCCTAACGGGTCAAAAAAAAAACGGAATGCAGCATATGGACTTTGAGAAAACCGTCGGGACCCATTAACAAGGTTCGGAACATTTTCTAATCTAAAGATGACTTCAGGGAGCACTGATACAAGGAATCGAAAAAGCACATTTTTGAATTTACTTTTGTTGAGAGGTTTTCAGTGAATCGTCGCGACGGAAAAATCGCGATGAAACCGTCCACCCCATAACTTCTGCTTTTGAATTTTTGTCATTTTTGATCGATGTTGCATCATTCTCTGTTGATTTTTGCTGGAGATATAACTAAATAAAAAAGTTTAATTTTCATTGAATTATAAGCATGTGACGCGCTTTTCATCGCGTATTTTTTTGTCGCGGTAGTGGAAACCCTTTCATTGAGAATAAATTGAGAATAGTAGTGGTTTTTCGAACCCTTGCATCACTGGCTTTACAAAAATCAACGTCCATTCTTATGAAAATCGTTTGGAACCTAAATATGGGGTACCGACGGTTTCTCATGATTAATACATCGCAATCCGCTTTTTTATCAGAGTCAGGGGTGGCATTGTAGCAGCCCCCTTTAAGCCTTTCATTGACTGGTTTTGTACTTGTACGTGCAATTGCCCTAACATGTAATTATTCTTGAGTACGAAATATTCCCTCAGAATAGCCGCAGCATTTGTTTTCCCTCAATTGCACGTCCTCAACCTCCCACACTAATCTTCACGCTGTTATTGTTATTGTTTTTCTATCTCTCGATAGTATATCTTCTGAAGGACCGCTTCCTCTCTCATCTTCACCACTGAATGATAATGAATCATTCTGTTCAAACTGCTTGAGATAAGTGTTTTTCTAATACAATTGGTGACGAATTAGATGTACTTGCTTGATTTCAATTATTATTGAAAAGCGCTAACTTAGAATTCCCATTCAAAGAACAGAGTACAATTAGCTCATATAAAAGTTACTCAGGTACATTATGATGGAAGAAACACGATTTTAATAAGCTTATGAAATTTGCCATGTTATCTGATAGTTGAAAAATATTAAGTATAGTTTAATAAAGTGCAAAATAGATATGTAACTGTAGCTCTCGCAGGATTTCCCTCCAGGGGAGGGCAACAAAAAACTCTGTTGGATGAAAGTGCTGACCAAATTTTGGAATGCTTTTTGAAATTTACGGCCCTGTGGCAGCCAGGCTCCCGAAAAAAATTTTTTACGGCCTAAGTTGAAACTAAAAAAGCTTGAAAATTACACTATATTTACAAGTATAAGCAAATTACTTACACATTTTGACTCATGTAAGTGACTTCCAAAAAATTTCTCCCATTTCGACCCGTACTCGTGCCCCCCCCCCTCGGTGTGTAATATATACTTATATGTGGCTGAAACATGTGCATTGTACCCATTTCATTACTTTGCTCATTATTAGTCGGTCTGTAATTCTTTTCGTTTTTCATCACTTGTTTCATGTATCACAAAATGAATTTTTGGAATATTGCATGTTCCTGAGAGCTTGCGCGCTTCTCAAATTGTTGCAAACTGCTTTCAGATGCCTTTTTCTTTTGATGACGCTGAAATTAGAAATTGAATTTTTTTTGACTTTTTTGAGGTGTCTTTGTCATAATGAGTAAGCTCTAGAAATCATACTGGTAGCTGAAGACGACTGCAAGAAATGAATTTGCAGTACGAATAAGTTTTTCCAAGTATTTTCTAATGGGATTCATCTGAAAACAGTAATCTCTGCGATACTATTCGACAAAAATCTAATGGCAAAAACTTTTCTACAAATTGTCCCGCGAGGCGTAAGCTCTGCTCTATGGCTATTATCTGCTGGTGTCTCAAGTACCATACAAAGAATGAGTTAACTGAGATCAGAGACTTCGAGCATTCAAGAGAATTATGATAGTGCTGCTTTCCTTTTGATGTCATTTGAGAATCTAGAATTTAGATAAATTCACTGCGCTAGACCATTAGACAACACATCTAAAAACATTTTTGCATGCTCCATTCAAGAGTTCATAAAGAATGCAAACAAATAAAAAAAGTTGTAGAGTTTAAATTGAGACATGCTGACATCAAAGATATGAAATCATACTTCAGCGTAATGCTTCATAAGTTATGCCACATACACATACCTTAATGACCAGTCTTTCGAAAATTTGATTACACCATCTAAAAAGCTCTTAGAGCTAATAAAAAGCTGTGTTATGTAATCGGTATGCTTGAAAACATCGTTGCACAGTTTTTCAGAATTTTTTTGTAATATTTACTTGACGGCCGGTTCCACAATGGCGCTATAGGCAGAAGGTTCCTACAGTAATCTTACAGTAGGATGAGTGATTGAGGACTCGCTTTCACTGTAAATCTAAGTTAAAGCCAGCTCTAAATCCTATCTAAAGCTTCTCGAAAGACTTCATGACAATTGAGTTATTAATAATATAAGAGTGAGCACAATTGGGACACCCTGTATAATATTAGTTTAGTATACACTTTATCCCTCTTACTCCGTTATATTATAAAAATAATGAAGGAGCCATTGAGCATTTCAAAAATGGCCATAATTAAAATCTAATGGCTATTTTTAATCATGTGCATAACTCATGCAGAACACTTTAAAAAATTTTGCGACTCATCGGCAGAAGGAAATGTTCTACATTTTGTTGCCCTCTTTGTATAATATCGAATATGTAGTTTAAGCTTCCACGAGAGAAAGATAGGCGATTCTTCAGTTGTCTTTTTTTTGCTTTTATCACGTGTAAGTCCCTATTTATAACTCTACATATACAAGCCAACCTGATCTTTCAATTCCCCTAGATTGCCTCAGAAGCTCCTTATTAGGATTCCCAAACAAGTCTCAAGCTTCCTAACACATCGTTCGCCGATTGAGAGTGTTTCTTGGAGCTGCAGGGCTTTCGATGCTCGTTGCCCTCGGTCATTTACGCGTCTCAAAACCTCGTCGACCTCATACGCTCCACCGCACACATATTCGCCTTCCACTCTCATCCATTCGGCTCTTCCCAGAATTGGCATTGCATCTCGTTGTAGTGATTTACGCCTTCTATGGTTTAGAGTAGTGATTTACTCCTTTTTTTGGTTTAGAGGCTGCTATACAGGTTTCAGTTTTGTGTGTGCTAATATAAGTTTTGCGTATCCATCAGTTGAAAATGTGTAAACATACGAAAAAAAGTTTTGGTTTGATGCAAAATCAATGAGCGTATTTCTAGACCTTATTTCGAGACAACTTTTCCCATCAAACTTCTTCGATGAGAGAGAAATAGCATACCATTGAAAAGCTTTTCTCATGCTCTATCTAATGGTGATTGAAATAAGCTTTTAGCCTCATTTATTGAAGATTTACTGAGCCTTACATAACTAAGCTCAAAACAAGAATTTCACTTCACTTACTTTTCTGGCCAAAATTCATGCGTTATTGATGGCATTCATTCGAAAATTCAGCTTCTGCATGTTGTGGAAATTGTCTACATTAGAACACATAACCATATTTTTTGAAGTCATGTAAGATGGGATATCGACTTTTCAAAGTGTTTGTGCGGTCATTCTGTGGCCCATGTATTTCTATCGAAGAAAGCAATCACTAAAGTTCGCTTTTGTACGTAAGAATAAAGCCATTATTGTTTAGTACGCAGAAAATCAGAAAATCCAAATTTTGTGACTTTGAGGCCTATGCAAAATGTTGAAAAAAGATGGCAATTTTGTTCGATTTTTCTAAAAACTTTTTTTGTCTTCAATCTTCAGTTTTTCGTCTTCACTGGACTATTGGCTTGGCTACAAGATAGACTACTTATCACTTATACTTATAAACTTCGAAAGGAGTTGTGATATGCTAGGAACCTTGTTTTTAATCCATACTTTTATGCTCGTTGTGAAATGAAAGGATGTGAGCTGTATTGCGAAAGGACTCTGCTTCTGAAGGTTTTTGTCGCAATAGAAAAGTGAATTTTTTTGAGAAGCTATAGCACAAATTGAGTACTGGCGAAAAGCTAATTATTTTTGAATGAACCTGACGAATATTTGTCCAGATAACTGGATCTTAATTTTTATAACGTCTTCAGAAATAGTTCTCTTAGTTCCCTCTTCATACTTTTCACTTTTCAGAACTAATATGAAATCTGTTTTTTTACTTTGCGTGAACCTCTTGAAGGGATTTAAAAGCTTGTTAAGATTAACAGTTAATGGAATCCATGGTGAACCGATTGGAATTCGTAGGCACCGGACCTACGAAACCCAAGTATTCATCAAACTAGGAACCCAGGTACTCGTTAAAAGACGGCCTTTACAATCCCTCTTCCTAGGTTTTCGTTCGGCTTCCTACTCTTTGTTGGTAAAAAAAAGTGCAGTAATATGTGCGCTCAATTGCCAGCTGGAATACGATTAGAATGAGAGGGTTAGCACTTCACTTAGCAACTCCAGGTGGGAATGAGCCTGTACATCCGGGTTAGCTGAAGAAATTAAAAGTTTTATAAGCTTGGGTGCCCTTTAGTATCCTAACTTGTACAACTACATATGCTCACCTGCTAGATACACGAGCTGAAAGTTCATTGGAAGTACAAGAAATCTCAACTAAACTTCCGATTTGTCGTGTTCTTAGACGTGAATGTTTTATAGTCTATTTTGTTACTACATACTTCTGGCGAAATGCATACATTATTCTTTATGGCCTCTGATTAGTATGTTGTGAAGTTCTTAGGAGAAAAAGATACTATAGTCTTTGTGAATCTTGGGAAGCTGTAATCTTGTCACTCATTGTCAGTTTTGTTCTATATGAGGTTTTCATTCCATACAACGCAGCATCAAAGCCCATGTAGGTAATCTCAACATCGCATGGTCCTTCTATACCCATATTTGTTCTCCTTTTGGATAGATGATTGGAGTAGATGATTTGAATTCATAATCTTAAAAAGGATATTTGGTGATTCGGCCATTCGTGATGGGACCCATATCATCAGATGCGCTTTACAACGCTAATTACAGCTTCTGCTGTCTACTAAGCGATTATAAGAAATAGTTATGGACTTTTCTCCGCATAATTTTTGTATATTAAAGCACAGTTAAAATGTTTGATAATTGAGTTTTTTTGGGATAACGCGCCTGAAACTGATTATCCGGGCTCAAAGTAACTGCACTCTTCTTCAGAAGTTCCGAGGAACGAAGGAAGGAATTGGAGCAATCATAGTATTAACAGTACAAAAAAACCTTCATAGCTTGCTTATTCAGACAATTAGCAGATAACAAATGCAGATTTGAAATCAGCGTAACGCATCTAGGTTATATATGTGTTCCATTACAAATGCCAAAGTCACCAAATATTCTTCCCTTGTTGGTCATATGAGTTGAAAATTCCAAAAGCTCTCTGTATATGGCAATGAGCCTAATGAGGCAAGTGCAGGTTGACATGTGATTTACTCTTTTGGCTCCACTGTAGCATAAAATTGCTTTAGACGTCTTTTCTTCTCAGTGTCATGCCTTCTGAATATGTTAGATCAAACTCAAATAACCGAGACATTTTTTTGCTCATTTCATGATACAATGTGTCCCAAAAAATGTGACTACTGTTCGTTGATAACTGTTTTATTATAAAGTCTTTAGAAAAGTTTTAGGTGTCATTCTGTAGAGCTGGTTTCAACTTATACAGTGCCGGACATAATCATACAGCCACTCTAGAAATCGTCTAATTTTTGTTCTTGTCAATGAATTTGTCTGAAACTTTGCTACATTGTGCGCATGTCAACCTGCCATAACCCCTCAAAACGGCTTCCAGTCTTGTTGAGTTTGAACGGAGAAAAACGAAAAAAATCGAAAAAGCCCTCTTTGAAAGCTGGACAAAATTATACAGCCACCTGGTTTTTCTAATCACTATCGCATTCGTTGACTCTCAAATTTTTTTGTACAATTACATCCCAAAATATGAAACATTTGCGACACTTACGGCCTCCCTTCCTACTCAAATAGAAGCAATCGCTGCATTTCTTGCTTTTAAAAGCATTAAAAGTCAATCTCCTCCAACAAACAACTGCTTTAAAGAGTTTTCAAGCTCTTTTTAGTTTAGTCAGTTAGTTTTCAAACGGTAGCGATTTAGACCTGGAATACTTTTCACAAAAATTCCCTGCGAGCGGAAGATTCGATATAACCCTAGATCTCCTTATTTCCGTCTGTGTTTCATGTCATATTTCACCCGATGAATGAGATTAGCTAAGATTTTGAAGTTTTAAGCGTCTCCGGTTTTATCTCGTGATCTGAGTTGGCTTTGATTGTACAGGGTGCTCCACTCAACATTCAGTGAATGTCAACTGCGGCTGAATCAGAGTGCTCAGTCCCGAAATTTCTTCCCAGTCATGCACACGAGTTCACTGTTGTACGGCTGTCGTAATGGCTACATTACAGTATTTTCTGTCGCTTGAAAATCGAGTTTTGTGGTTTAAAAGCGTTCCAAGCCTATGTTGAGGTTGGAGTCTGTCCGTCAAAATCAGCGATTACGCAGAGTTTACGAAAGCGCTCTTCACCTCATCTACCCAGAAGGGTCAGTAGATTCCATGATTATCATTTGGAATGAACAAGAGCTTGAAAACTCTTTAAAGCAGTTGTTTGTTGGAGGAGATTGACTTTTAATGTTTTTAAAAGCAAGAAATGCAGCAATTGCTTCTATTTGGGTAGGAAGACAGGCCGTAAGTATCGCAAATGTTTCATATTTTGGGATGTAATTGTACAAAAAAATTTGAGAGTCAACGAATGCGATAGTGATTAGAAAAACCAGGTGGCTGTATAATTTTGTCCAGCTTTCACAGAGGGCTTTTTCGATTTTTTTCGTTTTTCTCCGTTCAAACTCAACGAGACTGGAAGCCGTTTTGAGGGGTTATGGTAGGTTGACATGCGCACAATACAGCAAAGTTTCAGACAGATTCATTGACAAGAACAAAAATTTCTAGAGTGGCTGTATAATTATGTCCAGCACTGTATTAACAACACGGAATGAATTTTTGACTTCTCTTCGTTACTGTAGGATTCTTGTAAGAATTTCCAGCCTATAGCATCATTGCGGAATAAGCCTTTGTTAGAAAAAAAATTTTTCGAGAAAGTCCAGAAATTTTTGTAGCATGACGTTCCGCATGCTGATTTCGTTGCACAACCTTTTGCAAATATTTCGATATTTTAGTGGTGTAATCACATTTTGAAGAACATTATAAAGCGTTGTTACGGTGTATCTCTATAAGTTTTGTAAGAAGCATGACTGTGATGTACACAAACCTCAAATTTGAGATCAGCGCCTTTGATTATCCCAATAATTTGGCTTGTCCGGTTTTCCTTCTTGGACAGAATGCGACTCATTAGTGGCTCAAAACCCTTTCAGAAGTTTCTACTGTAATCCTACAGTAGGAATGAGTGGTCGTCAAGCTTCATACTGTAAAACTAAGTCAAATAACTCAAGCCGGTTACTTGTGTGAGCAATTGCTGGTATTACTGACGTGGCTGTTCTTTTACGCGCAAGTTTTGCCGCATTTTCTCGGGACCGCAAGCACACCACGTATATCAAGCGGTAAATCTACTCGACTGTGTGCGTGTGGAAATATACAAACTATCGGAAAACAATTCACTACTCCATCCCACAGAATTTTTTTGATGGAAATCAACGCACATCTAATGAAAATTGAGATCTTCCCCCTCACCTCCCCCACCCCCTTCCACCTTCCCCTTCAGTCGTTTTCAAATCGATGAATTAGATGTAAGCATTTGATGTAAGCATGCAATTTAAGAAGTAAACACTGAATAATTGATATTAGCTCAATTATCTGCAGACATGAAGCGAGCACAAGCGTAAATAAAAATCCGCTTAAGGATCGAACTCAAGCGCTCTGCAATGTTTTCGCCTTTTATTGTTCGTCTAATCAAAATTCTCGATTTGCTCGTTCGTTTGGCTTAACAGATGATTTGTTTTGACTCTAAACATTACTGTCGCCATAAAACAAAAGAAAATCGTGCATGCAATGGGATGGGAATGACGGCAAAACAATGAAGGAAAACATTCCAGTGACGCTAAATGATGCCACTGACATTTGAGACTCATTGCATGTGCATGAAAAAAATCTTCTGACTATTTCTTCATCATTGTTCATAACTGATATAGCCCCCTTATCGACAGCTGTCTACGACTAAAATAGCGGTAGAGTTATTGATATCTGAAATTGGATATCTCTCCAAGAACATTATAAACCGTGGTTCTAAATAGAGCAAAGCCCTTTATACTTCTTAGCTTTTGCTATCAAATTTGTTATACTCGGATCCTCCTTTAATCACTCTCTACTGTCGAACTAATTCAGAAAGCTTCTAGTTCATAGTATAAATATTCAATCTTAACATATTCCTATTCTTCTCTTAACAAAGAAGCACATCGAACGTACACCTTCGCTGACAAAATTTGCAGCAATTTGTGTAATTTTATGTACCTACGAGGCTTTCATGCGTTTGATTTGTGGCAAGGAGTTTTTGCTGAAATTATGATTTGAGTGTTTGGATGTGCTAACGGAAAGAGCATTCAAGCATTTTATGTTAATAGAAACTGCTCTATCTGACCATCGCTGATGAAAAATTGTTTTAGAGAGCATGATATGGTTTATTTGCCTTCTTTTAAGAGTTTAAATTATATCGTTATCGTAATCCTATCTATTCGATCTCTTTTATCCCAGTGATTTTGGTGTACATTCTACACTTATTGCAAAGATTTGTTAGGTATTTCTTCCTTAGTGAATTGAAGAGGAGAAGATTCAACTGGGGCAAGTCTCATTGAGGGAAAGAACCAAATGATGCATTTGTTGTACTTCTATTCATTTTTGTTTTACACTTTCCTTATAATATATTTGTCTGGACTTCCTATTTTTAGCCATGATTCGTTCTGAAAATTCCTGACTTACTTTTTTATTGCTGAAAATAACTGTCGAGAATGAAACTGAATCATGGAAAGCTTATTGATGATTTATGAGGATCTTATCTTATTCAACTTTCCTCATCTATTCTGTGAATGGATAATTTACTTGATAGAAGCACATTCGCTCTTCAAGCCTTGACGGAACACATTTTCTTGTTCTGAAAATTGCCACTCTCACAATCGTTCTTCCCGTCAGAGAATATATGATTGCTCGGGTAACCCAAATTTGTCTTTTTCTTTTTGAACTTTCCACACTGCCTAAAAATTTCCAGGGACGTTTATTTATATTGCGGAATAAATGCATCGTAGGCGTTTGCTTCTTGGAATTGCTCGTTCAAGGGGGTCTAAACAAACAATAGAGAGGAAAAAAGCATCGATGTCGTTTGGAGAGGCGGCCTAGGCCGAGAAGATAATCGTGGTCATGATAAAGGGGACACTTGATTGAATGCATGAGAGTTTAATTCGTCTTCGTTTCCTTCATGTTAAATCACCCTGCAATGAAGATGAATAGGAACATCAATACATATCTTCGTAGAATGGCGCAGCGGGTCCGATGTGGGTCGTGGGTTGGCTGTATGTCCAAATGCTTCGTAAATTTATTTGAATATGGGTGATGCCTAGCCTAGAAGCTTCATTTGCATAAAATTGATGCATCTGCAATTTAGGGAATAGGCCATTTAAATGTACGCTCGATCGTGTTAGGTTCAGAGCTTAGCATTAGGAATGTTATTTATTGCCGGTATCCGGAGCCCGACAGGAGTTGGCTTTTAAAGTCCTCAAAGACAAGGTCTGTTGCGGCTCGGTGTGCTCAGCACTTCGCCCAGTGCTCGTCCGCCTGACTCCGCAACTCCTGACTCCAGGATCTACCGCTTCGGCGCTAGTGCGCGCACTCTAGCACGTCTGCTCGACGTCTACACCCCTCTGACCCGTACGACACGAACATCACACGCACGACTAGATTACATCACATTTATCTAAAACTACACAAGATAACAACAACTAATAGAACAACAAAAAATACTAAAACTACTAAAAATTCACTAAACCCTACTCAGACTACTACTACTACTCCAGGACAAGAAGAATACGCACGGGACGAGCCGCCTCGTCCCGTGCTGCCGATGCCTGATGAAGATCAACTCCAACACGAGTAGTTCCGGGTTCTCCGAAGGGTCAGCCGCAAGTCCTTAGCCCTTACGGGACAGCGAGACCCCTCTCCACTCCCGCAATCCTTTCCGCTGCTGGTTAGACTACAATCCTAGCTGCGCGTCTCCATGCACAAGAAGAATATCAAAGGGCTCAACCGCTCGAAACCGTTGATCATCTGCGGGAACTACTGGAGGCGCTGCCAGCGGGTTGATATCATCAAAAAATCGATAACGAACGAAGCTCAAGGAGGCGCAGACCGCAGCCCACGCGCCCTTATATACCCTGAGACTTGGCAACGCGCCCAGCAGGAGAGGTCTTGGCGCGATCTTGATAACGCGCCAAGTAACGCGACAGCCAGCGCTCCCGGTCTCCTGTTTCGAGGAGTGGCTTGCATCGCGCGAGCCGCGACACTCCCCCCCGAAACAGTGGACTTGGACGTTCGGAAGGTGGTTACGTGATAACGCTGGAGTCCACAACGGAGAGCACCTAACCGAGTATGACCAAAAATAAATATTACCATCGGCAGCACAGTAGGGGCGCGCGACAAAAAGAATATGAGAAACTCGGCCCGTGCTGATGCAAAACTGAGTAAAACGTAACAAAGTAACTCAAACGCTAAATAATATACATGGGTAAGTAAATGGCTAAATGCGGTTAACTGAGATTAAACAAGATCAAAAATATATACAGGTGGTTAAATATGAATAAATGTATGTAGAGGGCTTATCACTAAGCAGCTAGATACGTGACCACTGACAACCATTCCACATCGAACCACATGACCGCAACCACAACAGTGACGCGCGACCACCGCATCAACCATTCACACATATGTTTCCAACCAGATGACTATACGCGTATCAAGTGCGTACCATACATCTCCACGCATGTCAACTCATTGCATACGGCCAGATATTACTGAAACGAAAGTGGTTTATGGCGTCAGAACAATAAAAAATACTCGAATCACACTAACCGTTCTCTCGTCTCCTTCCAGGTTACTGTCACGCACTAGCTCGCCCTCAAGGTCTACTCACGCGCGCCACGCTGAGGCGACGGTGTTCTAGCGCGCGGCTGGAATTCCCCAGATGGTATCGGGTTGTAGGTTAACTCTTCAAGCCAGGAATAAAACGCGGCCGCCGGCATGTGCACATTGCTCTTATCTATACCCGAGTTACGCATGCAAAACGCGCGGTGATGGCGCGCCCCACCACAGTTCTTACAGTGAAATTCCTTAAAACAGCTCCCATAATGCACCGCAAGACACTTAGGACAGATCCCCTTCTGCTGCGCGATACGCACTCTCTCTATCATGTCCTTGACCACGTTGCACTCCGCGCTGAAGTGTCGCGTCCCTTCACAAAAAACGCACGGCCGATGTTCGCGCCTAAATCTTCCTTCGAACCTCACTGGCTGCGCGGCTTGCTGCACTGGCTGATTGGGCTCCTGCCCAGCCTCCAGCACGGCGTCGAGAATGTGCTCAAGGCGATGTTCCGGTGGAATCGAAGGACCTGGGTGCTGCTGTTCTTCTTCTGGGGCTGATTGGGGTGTCGGGTATGTCTGCGATGGTTCTTCCTGTTGCGCGTCCGGCGGCTGAAGCGACACTGTCTGTCCTTGATCTTCCGGCAGGACTTCTTCTTTCTCCAAATTCCTAATTTCGGGTGACGATATAGCGCTGATGTCTCGCGCGACTGAAGAAACGGTTATAGTCGAGGACTGCTCACTCTCTGGGCTCTCTTGTGGTTGCTCTTCATCGGACTGTACCGTAAGACCTTCTCGCTCGATCATGTCAAGGAATTCGTGAGTCAGAGAACTGTGGAGCATCTCATCATAACTCTCTTGCCACATCCGCAGAGCTTGAGTATAGGTGCGCGGCTGCAAGGGTGGTGGTCCCGGATCGGCCGGCGCGGCAAGTCTGCGGTACTCTTGATCTTGCTCTGTAAAACTCAATCCTCGGCGCGAGATGACACAGTTCATCTGAAGGGCTTCCAATGTGCGCGTCAAGCGGGTGGCATGAGCTATCGCTGCTGACGCGGCCATGGTCTTCTCCGTGATAATGGTTTCGGTACATCCTAGCGCGGCCAAAGCATCTAAAAAGACTTGCGAGCGCGCGAACAGAGGTGGCAGTAAATACTCCAAGATAAGATCGCGGTGGACTGCGATTCCAGTGCTGATGTGCTGCACGATGTGTATATGGCCCATCAGCGCGACATACCTCAGATTCATCTTGTCCTTGCGCAGCAGTAAAACTTGCGCGTTCATAAAAACGTTATTAGCGCTATCTAGCACATCCGTTAGCTGGCGCGTGTGAAATACTACTTGCGCGGCCTGATATTGCTGCTCAGGTGTTAAAAGCGCGGCCTGCTGAACTTCCTGCTGTACTGGCGCTAGCGGCGTGCCCGACCTAATAAGAAACTGGTAGACCCTGCGGAGCTGCGCGGCTGTAAGCTCTTCTACCGTATGCGGCAGCGCGTCTGTAGAGTCCTGCAGAAGCGGTAGTGTAGGCGCCATCCTATCAGGTGCTGGGTTAGGCAAAAGAGGTGCGTCTGGGTCATTACTAGCGATGCGCGCGCGTAAACGCTGCTGCTGTCGCTCAATCGCTGCAAGTATCTGCCTGCATTCCAGCTCGTTACTCATATGCGCGACGCGGCGTCTCGCTTCTATGCCTGCCAGTTTCCTAATAGCGTCGTCTACTGAAGCCGGGCCTTGTGATCTCGCGCGCGATGTACTAGGCGCTGATGCTGCTGCGTCAAGGGATTGCGCGTCTGGGCTAACTGTGCGCGACAGCGACGACGAAGACTGCTGCATGATGTTGCCAAATACGAAAGTTGAGAGTCCGCACAGCTGGAAAAAGGTGCGCTTGATATGGGGTAAATAACAATATGAGGGCTCAACAGAAGAAAGAAGCGCGGCTAACTACAACAAAGAAAATGATGAATGAAGGGTTATGTGCACTGTTATTTTGGAGAGGGCGCAAAATTTTCGGCGTGCACAGCCGAGGGAGCCCTATGCAACAAGGGGAAAAAAAACAAAGAAAATAGTCTTCTTACTTGTGTTGTTCCCTCTTTATCCTCGATCCACAATAGTCGACTGGTGACAGATAGATTTATTGACAGTGGAGACAATCGCGTACAGAACGTATAGAGCTCTAAATAACAACACTGAGTGAATGCTAGGAGCACAAAAATACAAGACAGCGCGAAAAAAAGGGGGTGAGAGTTACAAAAACTACTACAACAAGAAAGAATACTATACTAATGGAGTAAAAAAGGTACGAGCGCGGCTGCTCTCAAGTTAAATCTAAAAATGGATGACAAGCAGGCGATCAATGGTATTTCGCAACTCTATCCGACCACTCGATACTCGCAGTCGCGTCCTATCGTATAACAGTATTTCGCACCGGGACCGACACGTGCTAAAGGTAGAGTTAGACGGAAAAAAAGGTGCTTGATCGCGCGAGCAGCGCTCAATCATACGGAAAACGAGTTAGATAAGAAGAAGAGAAGATAGGTTAACTGGAAAAATAGGAGAAACTTAGAAAAATGACTAAATTACTTACATAGGGGAAAACTGCCCTGTCGTGATCACTTCCTAGACAATCCACGGTGTTGTTGCTGCGCCTTCGCGCGGCTGTTACCACTACGCTCCACAACTTCTTCGTCTTCCGCGATTATCTCCAATGGCAACAAGTGATTTACTGCGCGGTCGACTACTTTTCTTCTGCCTGTTCTAATTTTGGCCGATCTTACATTGCCGTCTGGTGAGGTGTGAAGTTCCAAGATAAGTCCTAACGGCCAGCTGGATCTCGGCGCGTCCTGTTTCACAAGTACGACTTCGCCAACTCGCGGTGATTTTGCAGAAGGACGGGATTTCGCGCGTATAGCTTCTCTGTCTGCTAACGCTCTCAGGTATTCTTGCTGCCAGAGGTTCCAAAAACAGTCCAAATCGCTCTGCAAAATCCTATAGCGCGTATTCAACGTCTGGTAACTATCGCTCGTCGAATGCGCGATCCTTCGTGGTAAAGTGTCCCTGAGTCGTGCTATCTTGAAATTAGGTGATATCAGATCGATTGGTCGAATGACCGCATTCGCATTCGGGTTAACCGAATTCACTGGAAAGAGCGGTCTAGTGTTCAGGATGGCCTCTATTTCAACTAGGAGTGTTTCGAAGATCCAGATATCCAAGACTTGGTTCCGTACCGCCTTCTTCAGCGCGATCTTCACTGATCCCACTAGTCTTTCATAGAATCCTCCCTTCCAAGGTGAATACGGAGTGATGAAAGTCCAACGGATACTATGGCTCGTCAAAAACTGGTCCATCTCAGCGTCTTCCCTGATTTCCGGCAGCTGATTGTTGATGACCTCCTCTCCTAATTTGAACGTCGGAGCGTTATCGCTGGTGACAGTATCCGGCGTTCCTCTGCGCGCCATGAATCGCCTAAATGCTAGTAAAAATTGAAAGGTGGAGTTGTCTCTTACCACTTCCAAGTGCAGCGCACGAGTCGACATGCACGTAACGAGACAGACCCACACCTTATGGCAATCGCAGTTCAACAAGCGCACGGAAATCGGTCCAAAATAGTCTAATCCAATGTGCTGAAATGGACGACTCCTCGTCACTCTTTCCGCGGGTAAATCCGGAGCGCGCGGATAGGTATAAAGGCGACCTTGATATCTCCTGCAAACGACACACCTGGAAATATACGATTTTATGAAACGTCTAAGCCTAGGTATAAAGAATCTCTCACGTAAGGCAGATAACAAATGTGACGGTCCTGCGTGAAAGAGCTGATGATGGTAATGCGCGATTAACTTCTCGCAGAGGGGGTGAGACGATAGTATAAGAATAGGATTCTTACTCGTATCGCTCATCTGCGCGTTAACCATGCGCATATCAACTCTTATAGTACCATCCGTTTCGCGCTTAGTGTGGAGCTTCTTCACATACGTACCGTTCATTTGGCGCTGGCTCTCACGGTAGTGCTCTCGTATGAGCACGAGCTCAGCTGCCATAAAATCGTCCGATGTTATCGTGGGTGTAATATTCATCGTGTTGAATGGAAAACATTCTTCTTGGTCCTCGCGCTGATTGCGCGTCCTGACTCTATGACGCAATTTAGTCACGTATTTAAGGATGTACGCTGTTATACGGACTAGCTTCACGTAGGAGTTGGTGCGCGTAAACGGCACAAAAGACGTATACGCCTCCTGGGTACCACTAACCGAATTTACGACCGTCTCAGGTATGCGAAGTTCTTCCGATTCTGCTCCTGGTGGTATGGGCTGTGATGGCTGGAAGGACTTGCATGGCCACTGTGAAAAAGGCGTCGCAAAAAAGGTAGGGCCTGTCCACCAAATGTGGTGTTGGAGCTCCGAGGCTGTCACTCCTCTAGTAGCACAATCCGCTGGGTTGGTCTGCGTGGCTAAATAGTAGAATCCAGTAGCAATCTTCTCTGTTTCCAGCTCGTCCAACACACGACGAATATACTTGACGCGATTAACCACATAGGTCTTAAGTGGTCTCTGGGAGTGAATCCAATAGAGGACTATTTGTGAGTCGGTTAGAAACTTGATCGAACAGAATCTGACCTTCAGCTGGGCCCTCAAAAACTGTACTGTCTTAGCTGCCATATGGGAAGCTAAGAGTTCCATGCGCGGTATCGTGATGGCACCGGGAGGGGCCAACTTTGCTTTGGCGAAAAGCAAAGTAGATCGAGGTGTACCGCGACGAGGGCGCGTCAAAATGTAGATGGCAGTAGCGTAAACGCGTTTAGACGCGTCAGAACATACAACCAGGTCATATGTATCCTCGAAAGTATCACCAATGTAGCGCGGTACGCTTAGCTGAAAGCTGCTAATATCCTGCACGATCGCGTTCCATTTCTGGATATCTTCGTCGGTAAGGCTGTCATCCCATCCATATCCGAGCTCCCAAAGGTCCTGAATGAACATTTTCGCTTTTATCAACAAGGGTGCCAATAGTCCGAGCGGGTCGAATGTCGACGCGTAAACTTGTAGCGCGGTTCTCTTACTCGTGACTGCTTGACGCGCGATGTTGAGTGGCACGTGTAGTGTATCAAGCGTAGGGTTCCATCTGACTCCTAGTAAGCCAACGTACTGTCCTTGTGCTAACATGCAACTATCTTGAGGAATCGAAGCCATCGCTCTCTGGTTGTTAGACATAAACTCTCGAAGGTTCATGTGCATCCTTGAGAAAATATCCTTGCACTCCTTACACTTGTCTACACATTCCTGGGTGGTCTTAGCTCCGACTATAACGTTATCCACGTAAGTATTGGCAAGTATTTCCTCCTTAAGGCGATTGGCTGGATCTTGCTCAAGAAAGTATCTGATCGACATGCTAAGTAGGAACGGTGATGCGTTCACGCCGAACGGCAAACGCGCGAAGCGCATTATACGTAGATTCTCTGAAGAAGGTGGCTGGTGCACATCCTTCAACCAGAGGAATCTGGTTGAGTCTCTCTGATCCTGATGTAAGTGGATCTGATGAAATGCCTTCTCGACGTCTGCAATGACAATGTAAGGATGGAAACGACTTCGCATCAGAGTTCCAACTAAATCCGGCAGAAGAGAAGGTCCTTGATGGAGACAGTCATTTAGACTGGGAACTCCTTTCTGGTGACTCGACGCGTCAAGGACAATCCGTAGCCTAGTAGTCGCGCTCTCTTGCTTGTACACTGCCTGGTGTGGTATATAGTACACGTTAGGGCCTTGCGCGGCAACGCGCGTAACATCCTCTATAATGCCCATCTTCAGTTGCTCATTCAAGTAGTCGTTCCAAACTGATGGTGTAGCGCGGAACTTCTCATACTGATTCTGCAATCTGCGAAAGGCTAAAGCTTTGTTGTCGGCAAGCGGAGGATGATCTAACTTCCATGGAAAGGACACATAGATGTTGCCGTCCACAATCCTAACGGTATCGTAGAAATGCTTGATGGTATTAGCATCTTCTGTGTTCTCTTCCTCTTCCGTTGCAACCAGATCCAAGCCGAAAAGACTCTTGATCAACTGGTGGGTTGCAACTTCGTCATCATCGAGCGGAGTCTTCGTGGCTAACAGGGTGTTGGTGGCAAGTGGATGCTTCTGTCCAGACAAGACGGGTCCAAATCTGGTGTGCGACAGTATGAGGCCAGATGGTAACTTCTCATTCCTGTGCAG
Source organism: Cylicocyclus nassatus (assembly GCA_958299035.1). Classification (NCBI taxonomy): domain Eukaryota; kingdom Metazoa; phylum Nematoda; class Chromadorea; order Rhabditida; family Strongylidae; genus Cylicocyclus; species Cylicocyclus nassatus. The sequence continues at coordinate 59,570,398 of CATQJL010000001.1, forward strand.
GTCCACAATACGCCAATAATTGTCTATCCCGATTAGTACATCGACTTCCACTCTGTCTCCTAAATCGACGATGTCTTTGTCGTTCTGGGTGTTGGTCCGTGGGACTGTCGTGATCCTCTCGCGCGTCCATAGATCGAGATAGATCGGGTAGTTATACTGGTCCCAGAGTATGAGTGTAACCTCTGACGATTCTTCCGTGAATTGGTGACCGCCGAACGTCAGAGTCGTAAATGTCCTGGTGTTACGAAATGATAAGCCTAGATGTTTGGCTAACGAAGTGCAAATGAAACTGAATTGAGAGCCACTGTCTAAAAAGACTGTGAGCAACTCATCCGTATCCGTCTTATAATTCTTCGTAACTGTATGGACTACCATCAAGCGCGGTTGCGCTGATTCCTGCGAACACACAGATATACAAGATGATGGTGAGTGAGAGCCTACGCGAATTCGGTGATGATCCAGGGGCTCTGCTTGCTCGTCCACGCTAGCTACGGGTTGATCAGGAGTACCGGTGGCGCTGTGTACTGCGGAAATACTACGCGACCTGCGTGCCGAAGAGGCACGTCTAGCTGGTGAAGTGGAAGGTTGTCGCCTGGATGGTGATGGCGGTTTAGGATAAGCGTTACGCGATGACGATGCGCGCGAGTAACCTCGATATGCGCGCGGCACTGATCCCTGAGTCTCTCTGTAAAATTGCACACGTCTCGGAGAGTAAAACCTATCGAGACTACGCCTGGTGTTTCCATTCGCTGGAGGTGGCGGCGTACGTGCGCGCGGAGGATTCCAACAGAGAGCTCTATGGTGTATCCTGCCGCAGTACTCACACAATGGCGCATCACACTGAGCGTATCCGTGACCTCGCTGTAGACACAACCAACACAATCTGTAACGAACAAGAATGGATCTGCGTTGTGCTACGTCTCGCACGATGTTGCATCGTTCGGATGGATGTCCAGGATCACGGCAAAAGGCGCAGTATGGTTCGTAAGAAATCGCATAGCGTGGTCTGCTAGGGCTGCGCGACGCATTACGAGGATAATAGGGGGTTGGAGGTCTGTTATGCCTACTGTAGGGTGATGGCGTGCGCGATACCGACGGACGTCTGGGGTAGTACGATGACGTACGATAGCGCGTAAACGCTGAATCCGTGCGGCTCACGCTCGGATACCTACGTGGCAAAGAAGAATCGTGACGGACTGATGCCTGGGAGTTATACGCAAGATGTTCTGATGAGTCAGCATCCTCAATAGTTTCCAATCTGTCGATGATGGTATCCAACGTCGAAAGTAACTCGTCAACTGTCCACATCGCGTCTCCCTTGGTCTTGTATTCGCCGATCTTTTCGCGCGTCCGTCTCGGGAATTTAGCACGAATAATCTTGAGAGTACCGATAGCACTAGAGTCCTCCTTAAGATGTGTAAGCTGGGTCCATATAGCCTTGACGGTACAATATGTCGCGCGTTGCGACATCGGCGAGTCTGATGCTGGTGGCAATTGCATCAACTTATCCCACAGCCTATTACGGAGGATCTCTGGTCTACCGTACGTATTCGTCAAGGTACGTACTGCATCCTCATAGTTTTCTGCCGTCGATTGAAAACCGGCAATTATGCTCGCGGCTGGTCCTCTCAAATGTGACTTGAGGTACATGAATTTCATCGATGCTGGCACGTTGATGTTATTGTGCACGGCTACCGAGAAGAGATCCCAGAACTCCAGAAAATTGTCGATATCGCCATGGAAGGTCGGAATCTCAAACGTAGGCAACTTCAACGTCTGTTCCACGGAAGAAGGGGAAGAATTGACATTGGGAACTAAAAAAGAACTGAATGGATTCGACTGATGAACTGGAGGGGGATTCACAAAAGTTGGGTGGGCCGAAGGGTCATGGGAGGGGTTGTCGAATCCTTGCGCGACACTTGGCGCGCATGCTGGCGGGGGTGCTGGACGCGCTGGCACGACTGCCTCGGGATCAGCTGGACGATCCCTATCGTGCGATGAAGAATGGCTCGCGATTTCCATTCTTACATCTGGCGCGAGCTGCTGGGGATAAATGGGGTCTCGGGTAGGGTTGGGGGTAGGATTAACAAGAGAGGGAGGAACAGTGGAAGTGCGAAAATAGTATAATGCCTCCGAGCTCGGCAGAAGTTTGATGGCAGCATCAACACGATCCCGGAGGGTTTCGGCCTCCTCCACAAGGTCATCCAGTCCACTGGTATCCCAATGGTCCTGAATCTGCTGGAGGAGGGGGAACTCGCCGTTCTCGTCAGGGTGCTGCCGAGCAAACTCCTCGGCCTTCTCTCGCTGGGCACGAAGAGAATCAACAGTACGACCGAAGGAAGTAAAATGAAAAAATAGCAAACTTTTACGACTAAGAACAAGCTGTGGATCTCTACCTGCCTCGATGGTAAAATCCAACGGCTCCAAGATGGCCTCGTCAAACTCCGCGATCTTCTTGCGGATTGCGTTGGCGGCTTTAGTGATCCTAGCTTTGTGGGCACCGAAAATCGACATTACCTGGAAAAAATAGGAAAGAAAAACAATAAAGAAAAACTATATACACACAAACGATAAATATGACGTGAATAAATATGAAGAGAATAACTATGCTGACTAGATAACGACAACGGGGTGATCCGACGACTGGAGTTCCTAAAGGCGTAAGGCAAAACAGGTATAATACAACCGGGTGTCACTGAAGAACCTGCGCGACACTGAGTGGCGCGTGTATAACAAGGTGCCAAGACAAGTAACCTGCCGGAGGCCGGCCAGAGACTACTGAGGGCTCCTATTGGCGAATCGGAGGGGTCATCTAACGATGCCCTTGGGCACTTGAACCAGTTCCTGAAATAAACCGTGTTCCTTCCAATTGCCGTCTCCTTCTGTCATCTGTCCTTCGATGGTATCCTTTCGGCATCCAGCTCGGCAAGTCGAACTTCCTAACACGGCTGCTCTCCGCCTATACTAGGGGTAGTGGCGAACTAAAGGGGTTAAGCCTCAAGGGCCCAAGTGCGCTTATTGCACCAAAGAGGCTATACCTTACGGTACCCCATGTAGCACTACGCCGGGGATAGAGGTCACTACGGGTCCGAATTGGGCCAATCTTGCATTACTGACTAAACTACTACACTAACTACGGACTACAGGTGGTTGGACTACGGGGACAAACTAATACCGGTTGTAGAGAAAACTAAACTACAGTAGAGCGAAAAGAAAGAAGTGATGTGAAAGAAGAACTAACAGGCTATGGATGGAAGGGCCCCTAGTACGTATCCATTTCGCCCCCACTGACATACTCTATTGATAATACACTGTACTAAAACTGCAATACTAGATACTAAATAAAACATGTGACCCCCACTACATACAACTTACTCCCGTCTCCCCGGTCCTGGTCCAAGCTCCTATGTGTATAGGACGGTGCCGCTCCCCTCCCCTCGCGCTTCCTCACGCGTCCGACGATACAACTCCATCTTCGCGCGTCCACCGATACGACTCTGCGCGACCCTCACAACATCTCCATCCTCGTCCCATCGCCTTCCGATAGCGCGTACAACGATACAACTCTGTAACGCATTCGACGATACAACTCTATATACACGTACGACGATACAATACTAAGGCGCGTTCGACGATACAATACTGCTTATGCGTGCGACGATACAATTCTAAATCGCGCTCCTTCGATCCCTTCTATCCACGCACAATCGTTCCAACTCTCCACGATCTTCCTGCGATCCAACTTCCTTGGCGCGTACTCCGATACAGCTCCTTCGCGTTCGACGATACAGTACGAAATACGCGTACTCCGATACAACTCTGATCGCGCCCCTCGACCTGCGCAATCGTGCTCGACGATACAATGCATAATGCACGTACAACGATACAGCTCTGTGCGCACCTATCTAACGACTCCAATCCACTCTGTCCATCTTCTGCCTTCTGCAATCGTATTCCTGTGCGTTCCCGCGATCCATTGGGCGATCCTGCTCATCCTTCTACTCTCCTCTCACACAACAACTGAAACTACCCAGACTCGACTTGCGCGGCCGCTGGTACTCTCCGGTACCCCCTGTCGAGCCCGCCAATTGACGACACCGGCCCTGCACCTGAGTAGCTCCTCCTAGCACAGCAGGCTCACCAGGTATTGCACGACGTGGGCGCTCGATCGATTGGGGTTCCAGTTGGCAAGTTGCCACAGTCTTCCCGACTTTCCCCCCGCGCTTACACGAAGTGCTTCGCACCCTGGCTAGCCCCGCAGCCTTGCTACCGGTTACGTAGGTATTCATCGCGGTCTTCCTGAGTGCCTGATCTTCTTATTGCGTGCTGAGCGTGGTAGACATCGGGTCCGTTACGCACGCATGGAGGACGAAACAGCGCGTCCTACTGACGCTGACTCCTACTGTCCAACTCGATGTCATCCTGCACGACCAACGAAACAGCAAACTCCATGCGCGGGCGGAAAACATCATCCACCATGCGCTCGGCGTCGATGCACCATGTTGCGGCTCGGTGTGCTCAGCACTTCGCCCAGTGCTCGTCCGCCTGACTCCGCAACTCCTGACTCCAGGATCTACCGCTTCGGCGCTAGTGCGCGCACTCTAGCACGTCTGCTCGACGTCTACACCCCTCTGACCCGTACGACACGAACATCACACGCACGACTAGATTACATCACATTTATCTAAAACTACACAAGATAACAACAACTAATAGAACAACAAAAAATACTAAAACTACTAAAAATTCACTAAACCCTACTCAGACTACTACTACTACTCCAGGACAAGAAGAATACGCACGGGACGAGCCGCCTCGTCCCGTGCTGCCGATGCCTGATGAAGATCAACTCCAACACGAGTAGTTCCGGGTTCTCCGAAGGGTCAGCCGCAAGTCCTTAGCCCTTACGGGACAGCGAGACCCCTCTCCACTCCCGCAATCCTTTCCGCTGCTGGTTAGACTACAATCCTAGCTGCGCGTCTCCATGCACAAGAAGAATATCAAAGGGCTCAACCGCTCGAAACCGTTGATCATCTACGGGAGCTACTGGAGGCGCTGCCAGCGGGTTGATATCATCAAAAAATCGATAACGAACGAAGCTCAAGGAGGCGCAGACCGCAGCCCACGCGCCCTTATATACCCTGAGACTTGGCAACGCGCCCAGCAGGAGAGGTCTTGGCGCGATCTTGATAACGCGCCAAGTAACGCGACAGCCAGCGCTCCCGGTCTCCTGTTTCGAGGAGTGGCTTGCATCGCGCGAGCCGCGACAAGGTCCTCTTCATACAAGTGAAAATCTCATGATCCTTTTTTTGGTGTCCCTTTCAAATTCATTTTGAAATTTTTGCATTTTTGCAAATTTTCGTATTATTTTGCATGTAGAGGCCAAATCTGAAAACTTGAAAAAGAACCATCATAGATCGGAATGTATACAAAGTCTATCAACAGAATTTATTTTGAATTAGCGCCTTTGGTCCCCACTTATGTGTTTGTAAAGCTGAGTTCAATATGGACCGTTGCCTTACAGCTCAAAGTCAATTAAACTAAATCTCAAAAATTTTTCCTTTCGTTTCTGTCCTAAAACCACGAATAGTCATCGAGTGTTTCAGGAAATGTGCATAACGATTGCGAAGCCTTATATTACACCATACTCCCTCAACTAAAATTTTCTACAGAATTTCGGACTAAGAATTTTTTTGACTAAGTGGTCGTTGAGCCTTTTGTGCATCGTAAGCAAAAAGAGATTGCAAACCTTTCGCAGTATACAGCAATAAAATCCATAACATTTAATGTTATGAAAATGCTAGGGTTCTTCCACATTCCAGTGCAAAAAAAACTGAACAATTTCAAAAAAAGGCAATTTTTTGAACCCGCCGAGACGCCCGAAAAAGTGAGTACTTTCAAACTTTCTCCAATAATTCCCCTTAAAAAAGCAATATTTACCTAAAATCTGAGTTTGGCACGCTGCATATCCAACCACTGGCTGTACGACAGGCAGTTTGCGCGTTATCCAACTGCATTTCGGAGAAAGTTATGGTCTTCCAAAAAGAGGCTTCCAGAGAAATTTATTGGCAATTTCCATGCCAATAAATCTTTCTTGTTAAGACTTTCTCTATTCTTTAGTCTTTACTGCGCTCAGAAAGATCGTTTCGAAAAAAGTGATTTTGATTCAAAGTTTAGTCATAGAAAACCTGTAAATAGTTGCAGTAATTATGAATCAACCTAATATTTGCTTGCGGGTCCAAAATAATAGATGTGGATTTGTGTATTGGGTTTCTGATGTGAGAACTAATGGGAAGCCAAGCTAAGGCACTGCCAAAGCGATAGTTCATTTATTCTATTCGTAGTCGAGAGTTTTGAAAAAAAGAGAGAAGGCGAAAAATTAGAATTGACATCTCGGACGCAGATGGATTACATCAGCTACATCCTAGCATCAGGTCAAGCTTTCCAAGTTAATAACATGTAGAACAATGAAAAAACAAAAATTCAACTCCTAGACTTACCCGGACACAGTCATGAAAGTGCTGTGGAAGTTTCGGTCAGTTGTCTGAGCAACCCAACCAGGTGCATTTTGGCTTGGAGGGCTCAGACCTAGTGTATTGCAAGATTTGCTTAGATCTGCTTTTTCTCATTTTGCCGCATTTTTTCCTCCTCTCCTATTTTTGTATCCATTGCTACCGAATCATGCTTGTTGGAAGATATAGAGAAAGACAATGTCCGAATTTAGTTGCATCGTCCATTCATAGCCCAGACATAGGCCATATCTTTTTACGTGCGATTCTAATGAGCATATATTCTTTCATGGCAATGGTATAGCCAAAAAGCTCTTCAAAGAGCACATCCGTCTCAACCCGACCGTCTGGTTCAAAGAGCCCATAAATAGTAGGCTCCATTCCATAATAAATGCGGTTATCCATACATCTTGTTCTTATCCGTAAATATCCCCTATAACTCTTCTCTCTTTCTCGAGCCATCCAACACGTCGTTATTCGAAATAAGCAGTTTGTAATTTTTCTTTCTGAGTAATCACATTCAGTGCTGTCAGTCGCACTCCATTGCGCAATCCTCGACTCTGTCGCATTCCATATGCTAACTGCGTTTGGCCGACATTCGCATCGTGCCCCTTTCCCAGCTTCATCCCTCATCCTTTCCAGCCACTTTCATTTTTTCATTATTTTCATTTCTCTATTTCTTTCGATGCTCTCAAAGGCGCCCAAGTGCTCAATAAACTTAGAGTATAGTAAAGTCAGCGCTCAATATTGCAAGATGTTTAAAACAACGTGAAACTCTATGAAAACCACTATTTAGCACGAAATTTTTGCGGAGCCAGCTTCAATCCTCTGCATGGGCTGTAAAATGTGCTAGGGTCTTGTTTATACTTGTAACCCATTCCAAAAATGAATTTCTTTAATCTTCAAATCATTGTGAAAAAAATCTTAGATAAGTGACGTGAAATTTCGGAGTATGGGACCGAAAATTTTTTGGGAAGTTTCCCAAAAAAGTTCTCGAACTGTGCAAGTAAGACTATGCAACTTCATCCAAAAAAACTTTGTCGCTTCCACCTTTCCCTCCTCCCTCTCTCCTCCCCAAACGGAAATCCTGGGGTCGCCATTGGTAAATAGGTAGTCGAATGAATATGAGTTTTTCACTACTGAGCAAGTAGCGAAGATGACCTGCTCTCATAAATTTTTGAGATCAGAGGCACAAAATTTTCTCAAAAGCGCCACCAAAATTCAGGATCTTCTTCCTAGCGCCTTTTTACATTGAAAAACATTTTCTGCTCAAACAGAGTGTACAGTCTTTCCCAGTGAACCGCTCTTTCCAGACAAACTAGCAGTTTGATTGCAACTTTCCCACAAGCCGCAAAGTAACCGAAACTACATATAAGTCAGCCTAATATGAATGGAAAAACTAAGAAATGCTCGAAAGCTTTATCTTGTTGAGTATGAATTATAAAGGTTCGGTTTGATAGCAATAACTGTTCTTAATAGAAAAAAATCATCAGACAATGACGAAGATAATGTTGCTGAGCTTTTTAGTCTTTAAAACAAACATTCTGAGATATTTCTTCTGTCGCAGTATTATAACATTTCTTAGAATGACTTTTGATAAATGATTTGTACTTTACTGGAATGTTGACTACCTAACGAATCATAGCATCTCACATAACTTTTAAAAGTTTTTGAGTCTATCGCGAGTGATTCTGGCGACATAAGCGCCGGAGTGCTATAACTTTCTTCAACAAAAGTTTTGATTACAACCTTGTTTGTTGGGCAGATCACAAAAAATCTAAATCACTTAAAAAATCTTTTACAAATTCTTGATTCTTCTCTTTCAGGCACTTAATAGATCGTGACAATGTTTCAAAGGATTGAAAAAAAAACGTACTGAGTGATTTTTTATTGTTTACACCAACCCAGGTCATGTTCAATGAAAATTCAAATGCTCCAGGAATTTGTGCAGAAATTTCTTCAAATGACTTTTCTGCCCCCTAACTGGGCTCCGATTCCAACCCACACTACAGTAGAGAGTAGATATTTACTATGATGAGTGGGGCTGGCATCACATTTACAATTCTGATCTGAAATTATGGCATCGTTTCTCCTTGACTGACTCGATGCAGCATTCTCGTCGGTGCTAGCGAGCATCGAGATTTCCGATTAGGATTAAGCACCGTTTAGCTCGGAGATAAACAGTGTTCTTTCAACGGCTAATTACCTGCATTTAGGTTTTTTAATGCTAAATCTCTTTCTAAGGACAAAGGCTTTGAATAAAAACTTGATGTCTCAGAAATCAAAAATGGTTAGCCATTTTCATTTACAAGTATTCAAGCAGAAACAATCAGTGGCTTTATGTTCGCAGTCGTCCGCTATAATAGTAATCTATACTTTGCGTCTTTCTTTTGAGTTTGAATGTCAAAAAAGAAGTAAGATAGACTTTATCTCAAATTTCACCTGAGTCAGATGTTCTGATGCGAAAGCAGAGGAATTGGAAGAGAAAGGAGGAAACAACAAATCGGGGACCTCATGGGAGATAAAGAGCTTCAGTAATGTACAAAAAGAAGAGTTCAGCATCAAAAAAAATAAACAAATGTTTGAGTGACTCTTTTGGCTTCCATGAATTCCAAAATTACCCGAGTTTTCAAATGATTTGTGACGTCACAGGCTCTCAAATATTTGAATTATGAAATCACAAAGTTTATCTAACTTTCGTGCCGTTTTTCGGAACCATACTCAAACCACTTAAATGCTGTAAGCAGTGTTCAACGCAGAATCCTTCCTCTTTTTAACGTTGATTTTGTTCGGATTCCTTTGATGTCCGCTCAATTAATCGTCAGAGTCTCCAACCCATGGTTTTCACCCATCCTATATTAGGTTTGGCTATTTTCATTTTTCCCTTTGGACTAGCTTTGATGACAGTAAGATAGAATAAACAAAATGCAATATAATACATTTTTTGGCATCTCTAGCTGGCTTCTAAAGATTTTTGAAAAATTTTCTGATGCTATCAAATTCCATATTTGGGCATTCCAATTCTCACAGAACAATAAGCGGCAAGCAACCAAGTGTCATTCGGCAGCGTTTTCTCCTCTTTCTGATATACTTTTCTTCCTTTTTGAACTGTGCAATACATATGTGAGGGTAAAATCACGATAATTCCTATTTCCAGACTCGTCCCAGGCTGCACCCAGAAAATACGGAATCCAATATTTTGAACCGCCAAACGCTAATATGCTTGCTAAAATCAGTGTTCTTATCTTTGGACGCTCCAAATTCGAAGATTTGTCATGTAACGGTTGTGTATCTCACGACTTCGCTAAAGTAAAGGCTTCTGGAAAATATTCTGCAGTGTAGTGAAAAGCTAGTTGAAGGATTCAAAATATTTTATTGTTTTTGCAAATCTATTTCCGAAATTTTATTCTATCCAACTGTTATCAAAGCTAGTCCGATCAAAGTGAAATTTTAAAAATATCCAAACTTGATGGGTGAAAACCATGGATTGGAGTTCTGACGATTATTTGAGCCGACATCGAAGGAATTTGAACAAACATAACCGTTAGAAAGAAGAAATTTTGCATTGAGCACTGTCTACACGTCTGTTCATCATTATTCTATGTGGTTTGAGCATGGGTCTGAAAAACGGCACAATTTAGACTGACTCAATTGTCTACAAAGATTTTTGATTGGTATTTTTTACTGTAATTTTACATTGAGCTTGTGAACTTTTTATAGAAAAACTGGCTTCTGACATTCATACTGCATCTTTATTTTATTTGTGCATGTCAGCCTGCCTTTCTTCGTCAGCCTGACAGCATAGAAAATGCATTCCACTTGCTATTTCAATGCGAATTTTTTCTCTTTAGTTTGAAAGTTTGTTATCAATAGGTATACTCGTATATTATTCAAAAACTCAATGTGGAACCAAGGTGGCAGAAGATCGATCTGATCATTTAATAGGTTGGCTAATAAATAATTTCGGTCGATTTTTAAAGGGTTTTTTTAAAGTTTTTTTAAAGATTTTCATGCCAAACCGAATTATTTTTTTTAACCTACTCAATAATTCTTTCTAAATGTTGGCTATAAAATGATAGTGCGAGAGTATTCTGGTGTTTGATCACTTCTTTGGATTCGCCGTACATTACTTCATTTGCCATCGCCAGAGATCTTGAATGCATTTGCTCGCTGAAAAGGTGAAGCGCGAGTGGAGTGTTTCAGCGATTCACCCCTTCCACTTTCACGTCCGAACTTTTTATATTAAAATATTTTCTTTTCATCTTTTCTTACCTCTCTTTACTCACCAAAATCATGATCTTTCAGATTTTTGTGTGTAAACTCTATCACAGTTCAAATCGAACTCGTCTCTACAGCAAAATGTCAGTATAAACTCCTTATTCTTTCCTTCTCTTATCATCAGGAAGTAGCCCAAAGTTTGTATAATCTGTGAACTCATGCAAAAAGCCTTCGCACTTCCACGAGATTAAGTAGGGCCTTCACTAAAATTCGTAATCTTCAGTTTTTCTCAACGAGTCAGAGTATCTCAGGCTACCCCAAACATTTGGAACGATTTTTCATACTACAATGTACTACACAGTAGACCATTAGACCACAGTAGACTACTTGGAACCGGGTTTTGATGTTGCCTAAGAATTCAATAACAAGAAAATCGTCAGACGTTATAAAGATCACTTTCCTTGAGAAAAAAATGAGCAAAAATTAAGACTCGTATTGTAACCAGATTTAAATTATTGTTTACTTGATACACTGTGACGTTATTTGGATCTAAAAAATCCTAGTAGAGAATTTTTCATGAAACAATGCTTTTAACAAACTTTTTATACTTGCTTATGCGCTAAAACAGTAATGAGGTTTTGTATTGCTACGCAAGAGGTTTTTTCAACTTTGGAGTATTTCTTGAGGCCAAACTAAAAACCAAGAAAACTGAAGTTTCTCACAAAAGTCTATTTCTCAGTGTTAACCTTAAGAATGTGTTCGATACTTTATCGGTAACCTACATTCCAAAGCTAGAAATTAGGTTTAGGTTTATAAGCTTAATGAAATTTATTCGATTTAGGCTAAAACTTGCCAACCTAACCTTATCCAAAAAAAATCTACATTTTTGAGTTTAGAAGGAGTATGAGCAAGCTAGTAATTCGACTTTGACTGGCAATATCTAGTGTCCCGGAGGCAAAAAATTATAATGAAATAAACTTCATTGAAAATATTGATGCCAGAGTCCTAAAGTTATACATAGTTGCACCACTTTTATCTTGACAGAGACAGAGGGATATCCTTTCGCCACTAATCATTTTTTATAATCCAATGATTGGCTTCTACGAAAACCAAGACTAAATAAACGCTTGGATATGATATATGTAGCCTCCTCGCGTGGGTGCTTGACGTAGCCGCAAAAGAAAAATTTCTAGATAGATGTAAATAGATCGAGTCAAGCCTATGTCTAGTGAGGGATTTCAAGTCAGAGATATCTCACTGACAAGCTTCACCTCGACAATGAAAAAAACACTCTAAACAAACACTGTACGAGATATGTGACTAGCTCTGTCGTTTGCTTAAAGTGCCGTTTTTATGTCCTTGTGTCCTCTATCGCTGAGGTCCCATGGTCTAAATACTCCTTTACTCTAATTTATGTCTGATATGCTTGAACTCTAACAGTTGCATCAACCAGTGTTATCATCTCCTCTTCTTACCAAGCGTTGGTCCACTGTGGGGTACCTCTACTTTGAGGAAATCAAAATAGTCCTTCTGACTAGTATAGGTAATAGGTTGAAACAAAAGTCTTGCCAAAATAAGTATCTAATTCATATTTTTCCATCATCCCAGATAGGGTCTGATATATCGTTTGATAGAGCAAAGCCGGCTCTACAAGACTTTTAAAGGTTGGCACGAATTTTACGCGCCAAGTTAGAGGCCAGAAACTAAAAAAGATCCAACTGCCAGAAATACAGAAGAAAGATCATAACTTTGTCTCAAAAATTAATCTGCAACTTGCTCGGAGTATATATTTTTTGCAAAACATGTACATTTATCTTGGCTAGAAATCGAAAAAAATAAACATTTTCCTTACATTCGCGAATGTGGTGTTATGCTGTGTATAGCTTTTCTCATTCGAATTTTTGTGCCAATTTCGATATTTCTCGAAAAGCAACTGCTTTAGGAGGCTGCCAATTCACGGTTGTACCTAAGTTTGTAGTAAACAACTGTTAGTAGAACCGCTCAGCATGGACTGACAATGAAAATTTGCGTTTTCTCGACTTCTAGCTGAGGAAAAGGTACAGCTGCATAAATAGGTCTGGTGCGGAGCATCCATGCGTAAGCGAGTAAGAATTTTCATAACAACTTTCTGTACGATGTTGCGGATTTTTTATATTTTCTTAGACTTTTTGGACGCATGGATTTTTTTGACTTTTGAACTCAAACTTCTCTTTAAAAGAAATTCTTGCAAGCCTTCAACTCTCTTGTAGAGCTAGCTTTGCTCTATCAATGTTGTATCAGGCCCTACCTGGAATTATAGGAGAAATACGAATTATTGCTGTATATGCCTAGGATACCAGACTCATATCTCAACCCAATACAAATCCTTGTGGCAAACCAGCCGCTAACCAAAGAGCGATGAAGAAAGTTGAATTTTTGTGACCATATAACAATTTTGCAATAATAATATAAACTGTCCGATGACTTGTTCCCAACAAAAATCCAACAATCGCTAGAATCAAATAGCTGCGTACTGTGTGTTCTATATGAGACATTCTCACAACGTCAATAACATTGGATGGGAACCAAAATTACAGTTTTCTTCGGTCACTGCTATTCATCCTCTGCATTTACTGCAACACTTCCCTTTATTAATTTATATCATGATTTTTTGAAGTGATTCTAAGAAATAGTGATGAAGCTCGGCATGGCTATAGTTCTGATCGAAATCAAATCTCAAAACCAGAGCGTGGCAATTATCTTCAAAAAATTTTTATTCCAGCGGCATTCTAGGATTCCCTTATTCCCGTTCAAGTTGAGGGGGGAGGACAAAAAAGCTTTTCTGATGAAGATGTGTGGCATTCGCCATGTACTCCGAAAAATTTTTTGGTATGCTTTCCAAACTCGGGCCCATGACCCCGAAATTTCAGAAAAAGGGGCATGGCGTAAAACACGCCATCAAGAATTCTTTTGTAAGGCTAAATTGAATTTTTAGAGAAATACAAGTATAAACAAGTTACTTGCACATTTTCGTAACTTATCTAAGTAACCTCTAAAGATCGCGACCCATTCCCAGGAGCTGAGGGCTTCCCCCCCCCCCTCGCATCACCGTCCTCGCTACGCCACTGCGATATTCATATTCATCTTGTCATTCTTTCACTAAAATGTCTTATTCTTCATTTAGCTAACAAGAAGGTAAAGATTCCATTATGGTAGGTACAAAAACATCCGACTAGTGATTGAAACTAAACAATGAGTCTGCAAGTATTCTTTTAGAAGCAAAACCTTTTCTACTTACATTGTGTATCCTAACTAACAATGTCTGTGTACCATTACACTGCATTGCAGTCCGCGTCAATTTTTTTGATTTCTAAACGCTGTCCGTCTTTTACACAGCTTCAAAAACTATGTTTGCATTTTACAACATTTACAAACATATCTTTCCTTCCTATCATTTTTTTCAACAATTCAAGCAAAGCAGGAGGTAAGCGGGGAGGCTTTCAGAGCCAAATTAACGATAATGGTAACGAAGCTAATGATACTTTTTGCTACCCACAGTTTCCTGCTATTTAGTCAAGATTGTCGCGATCAAGAAGTTGTCGAAAGCTATTTGCTAGTTTTGAGCCTGCCACAAACACAAGCACTACTGTATCTTGCTCATAAGTATTCGTAAAAAATTGTTTTTAATTTCTGCATGGGCGATTTATAGTACAAATTTTTGTATCTACTATCTACAAAACTGCTAAACTTACAGTATGTATGTTTATCTAAAAAATGCGCTATCCTTCAAATATCTATTCATCTTCTAATCTGCATCTGGATTGGTTTGAATCAGTAAAATTCATTTACTACATCGAATATGCCTGGGTCATTTATCATGGGATCTACTTAACTTAGTGCTGACGTTTTCTTATTTCTCCTTGGATTTTCGTTTTGTATTTCATTCGTACTTTTCAAGGTAAAAAATTCCCTGAATGCGTAAATGTTTTCACAAAACTCACTGAAATGTCTTATTAATTGTACTGAATTCTTGATGATATAACTTATCACCACCAGCTTTTTGAGAATTTGTAAGATTAGTGTCTAGAAAATCTAAATTGTAAAAGTGCTTGTACATACTGGAGTGGCTTATTACAGTAAAAGCAAATGCTTAAAAGATTGACTGAAGAATCATATGCTACTGTGCTACTAATTTTGGGTAATGTGCTGAATTTATCCGCAATTGTGCTGCATATTAGTAACAGTATTTCAATGTTCAATCTTGTATTCATTGTTTTAGTAAACAGAAACATAGTTAGTTTTTGAACTGAACTTCTGAAACTTGCTGCTTATGGCAACTGTACATATTTAGCTTTGGCTCTCAATCGAGCAGTACAAACAACTCAGGTATTTGAGGATATGAAGACCATTATAGATTTATCATGCAGGACTTAACGGGCTAAACAATTTGGTTCTGTTCTTTTGAACATTTTCCAACTCCGCTGACAATACTACCAAATTCGACGAGAGTTGCAGCATATTATTAAAGATCAATTTTTTTCAAACATACATAGTCCGACTAAGTGATGACAAACAGTATTGATAGTTATCATTTCCTCTACTGTTATGAAAATTAGTTGACCCCTTAGTTCAGAAAAGTTTGATTTATGGAAATGACTTTTATGAAGCTCTACAAAGCGTAGTGATCATTATCACTAAACGATTTTCTCGGGACGGAAATGAAATCATTGAATTATTCTCGGATTCGATCGTATGGCCACTATTCTTTCTAGATTTTACGAGCAGATTCCTTATAACACCCATTACACGAAAATGAGCTATTCACACGCTTTTATCTCGTGCTTGAACTGGATTGCCTTGACGATAGATGGAGTAGGTCGTAACCAAGTCCGTTTCCAAGTCAAATCTTGAGGCCAGCGCTAAATTAGTTAGTGGCAAAGAAGGCGTGATCTGATCTAGTCAAATTTATTCTCAGAAGCGCAAGTGGACTTCCTTCCTCATTTCATGGTTATTACCAGATGAATTTTTCCTCTTATCGGTTGTCCCTACAAGAGTCATATACTCTGTTTAGGGAGACAAGAAAATGGAGGTTAGTTCAAATATCTATTTCATGTTTCTTTATTCTGCACTGTATCCACATAAATTCTTTTTCAGCTTCTAGTTTTTTAGCTCTTACTGACGCTGATTTGAAATGTACAATACCACCCGTAATTTGTGAAAAAAAATGGCGGCGGCACTTAACTTACGCGGCGCCGCCGAAGTTAGGTGACTTTTGCCGCGTCGCGCGGCAAAAGTCGGCGGAAAAGCGGCCAAAGTCACCTAACTTTGTCGCGCAACGCCTAACTTTTTATAAAAAAAGACGTTATCTTGTTTCAAAATTTATGAATTCTATATATAAGAGTACCATTCAACTCAGCTCGGCGAGGCGCATCTTCCAGTATACGGATGTGCCTAGTTGTGGGATATAAGTTTCTTTCCTGAAATTTTAGTGTGAATGGACCATTCAGTGTGCTGATTCCAGAGGCTACGTACACATTCTATTGAGCATAGCAGAAATAGGGCAGGTATAGTTTAAGAGCTCATTCTGCATGGATATATGTGAAACTGGGCAGCTCATTCTGCATGGATATGTGTGAAAGTGGGCTTTTCTCGGCGAAGTATGACGGGTCCCAAAATGCAGGAAGACAAAGGGAAATGGTTGGAAATCGCATGAGGAGCACATATCGCGGAATTCCGCGCGTGCTGTGCAATGTACAATACCACTCACAGAACGGGAATTGCGCGAAATTCCAGAAATTTCGCGATTCCGGATTATCGCAAATTATGCAGCGCCATAACTTCCTTCGGAATCAATATATTCTAAATTCGAAAGCAGCACTGTGTTCATCTCGTCAAGGCGAATCTTTCTACATACGTCATGTCATCTATATCTTGTTTTCAGTTTTCTCAAATTGTTCTGAGGAGGTCCCTTTGCAAGTATGTAACGCAGCGCCTATCCAACTTGAAAGCTTCCAGTAAGCACCATTCGATAGTGCTCTTCTTGTGCATTATAGTGCGCTAGTAAGCTGCCGCAGACTTCTTTTCAAAAGAGAAAAAAGCGTTGGTAAATTCTGGAAAAATCACTCGTTTCCAGATTCTACTCGCCGTAACTTTCTTTGGAGTGGATATTTTCTGAATCCGAAAAATGCATTGTGCTCAGCTCATCAAGGCAAATCTTTCGGTATGCAGAATGTCCTTGATATCTCGATTTCAGTATTCTCAAAACTTTCTGCGGACGTCTCTTCGCAAAGGTGTGAAGCAGCGCGTATTGCCCCCAGTACATTCAGAAAGAAATTTTCAATAGTACTTCTTTTGTAGATTATGGAGCGCTAGAAAGTAACCGCACACTCCTTTTCAAAGGAGTTAGAAGGGCTGGTGAATTCTGGAAAAATCATGTCCTTCTAAATTTTTCTCAACGTAACTCTAAAATATGAAGCTCTCTTGCTAAGCAGATGTGATTTTCGTAACCAGCAGGTCGGATAACCCTTAAGTGCAAGTTTTCCAAGATGTTCAAGTAATTTCATTTTTTCTCGTTTTACGCTCTGAAGCTGGCCGATGGATTTTGGTCAAAATGTTCATGCTCTTAAATTGTAAGGAAACTTCGCTTATAGAGGTTTTCGAACACGCTCTTTACGAAAATCGTGGTCTTTGAGGATTACAGGGTCTTTTTGGTGAGATACGGTGAGGTGACTGTAACTGCACCACGAAAGTGCGTAAATTGGCCCGCACTTCTCGCGTATCTGTCAGCAACCTTGCCTGCTTGCTTTTCTCAGTCAAAGTTACTAGGAACTGCGCTACCGAATGGTGCATGAATCAGGCTCCAGTCTGTAAAAATCACCGAGTTACGAGCCTATGAAAACACGTCCTCATGAATTTTGCCCAAAATCTAAAGATCGCAAATCTCGTCGAAATTCCACCGTGAGCGCTTGTATGACACTCGCATTGCGGATATTGTGTTCGCTTCGCCCAAAAACTCCCACTGTATTGAATATGGTACTTGCATATGCTTCAGCTGCTCAGTTGAATATCAGAGCTATTTCAGTGGCTAGAACTCAAACTACTAAATATAACACAATAGGATCCATTAAGGACGCGAAAGATTTTGATCAGCGTGTTGTACAAGCGCTCACGGTGGAATTTCGACGAGATTTGCGATCTTTAGATTTTGGGCAAAATTCATGAGGACGTGTTTTCATAGGCTCGTAACTCGGTGATTTTTACAGACTGGAGCCTGATTCATGCACCATTCGGTAGCGCAGTTCCTAGTAACTTTGACTGAGAAAAGCAAGCAGGCAAGGTTGCTGACAGATACGCGAGAAGTGCGGGCCAATTTACGCACTTTCGTGGTGCAGTTACAGTCACCTCACCGTATCTCACCAAAAAGACCCTGTAATCCTCAAAGACCACGATTTTCGTAAAGAGCGTGTTCGAAAACCTCTATAAGCGAAGTTTCCTTACAATTTAAGAGCATGAACATTTTGACCAAAATCCATCGGCCAGCTTCAGAGCGTAAAACGAGAAAAAATGAAATTACTTGAACATCTTGGAAAACTTGCACTTAAGGGTTATCCGACCTGCTGGTTACGAAAATCACATCTGCTTAGCAAGAGAGCTTCATATTTTAGAGTTACGTTGAGAAAAATTTAGAAGGACATGATTTTTCCAGAATTCACCAGCCCTTCTAACTCCTTTGAAAAGGAGTGTGCGGTTACTTTCTAGCGCTCCATAATCTACAAAAGAAGTACTATTGAAAATTTCTTTCTGAATGTACTGGGGGCAATACGCGCTGCTTCACACCTTTGCGAAGAGACGTCCGCAGAAAGTTTTGAGAATACTGAAATCGAGATATCAAGGACATTCTGCATACCGAAAGATTTGCCTTGATGAGCTGAGCACAATGCATTTTTCGGATTCAGAAAATATCCACTCCAAAGAAAGTTACGGCGAGTAGAATCTGGAAACGAGTGATTTTTCCAGAATTTACCAACGCTTTTTTCTCTTTTGAAAAGAAGTCTGCGGCAGCTTACTAGCGCACTATAATGCACAAGAAGAGCACTATCGAATGGTGCTTACTGGAAGCTTTCAAGTTGGATAGGCGCTGCGTTACATACTTGCAAAGGGACCTCCTCAGAACAATTTGAGAAAACTGAAAACAAGATATAGATGACATGACGT